>OW026453.1:68971546-70221546 GCA_932274525.1 Podabrus alpinus | reverse complement strand
AAATAAAAAGGAAAAATATTAATTTAGCGTATTTTTATTTACATCCAGAATAATATTCTAATGAAATTTTAATTGATAACCTTTTGGATAAATAATTTCAGCGGCTACTTTCCGATTATTGCGAAAACTTCTTGTGTCACTGTGAAAATGTTAATACTTATTATATTAATTTTATAATATTATACATACATGGGGATAGCACGATATATCCCACCGCGATTTTAAAAATTCTCAATAGATATTATAAAAGCTGAAAGTTTATACAGTAGAAATAAACAAAAATAATTGCGGAAAATACATGTTTAACCCTAAAAAATAACTCTTAAAGTGGTAATTAAACATGGGTCACCTATTGGCTGTCGATCCTCTTAGGCCGTATTTATAGGCCGTGCATTTAGCTTTTTATGGTAACCGTGAAAAAAATTTGCCTGAGCGCGACAGATCCCAATAACGACAGCTTCGTAAAAAACGGATCTATATGTTTACGCTAAACTTGGAAAACATATTTTAAATATGTTTTTAAATATTATTATTTATATTATTTATATAAATATTAAATATTATAAAAACGGATCTAGATTTTTCGGGTAAAGTTAGAACAATTTAATTTAATTTAAAATTTAATGTAATACACGTAAAATGAACGATGAACTTCTGAGGTGAAATAGCAATCATAAATGAATTTTTAGAATATCGGACCTAGCCTACACTTCCTTCAAATAGCTGGTGCGCCACAACACTTGAATTTTAAATTGCAGAGTTGGATTTTGAGCCTCCCCCTTGCAAACAAAGACCGTCAGTATCCCAGGTTGGTTTCCCCCCCCCTTTTGGTTAGCGAAAGGCACATACGCAGTTACCTTTCTGAAATGCTGATAATGCAGATTTATTGTCACCGTCTGAACCCTTACATAGCTGAATATGAATTTTGGTGATAGGAAAGATAGAAAGAAATGGGAGAAAAAGGCAAATTTAGTTCAAATGTGGTCAAGTCAGGAGCCCGTCGGCTGCATTTCTGCATCGGGGGAGGATCAGTCGCTCCGAAGGCCGGAGTCTGAGTTACAATAAATATACCCCGTGTGCATTCGCCAAACATCTCCCTGCCACCCGCAACCGGGTAATCAAGAACCGCCAAAGACCGGAAAGTCAAAAGGTTTTGTTCTAGTCTAGTAAAATGAACGATGAACTTCTGAGGTGAAATTCAGTTAAGTGTTAAGACTAGGTAAAATTGCACGTATCGTCAACCGAATGCGGAGGTTGATATGCCCCAAACCGAATGTAAGCTTCTGATTGGTTTAGCTCTTGAAAATTAACGATTTTCAATATCGATTATTGCCAAAATTACTGGGGTTATGAAGTTATTCGTACATACATTATTCGTTTAATTTTAATGTTGTTTAACTAATTCCATTAAGATTTTAACGCAAAACTTCGTACCTTCGGGTGGGATATAACGTGCTCTTCCCTATACATCATGTTATCATAGCCAGAAAAATTAAAGGAGTATCATAAAACATTTTTAAAATTTTTCTTAACGTTTTATGGCCTTATCACCATTATGTGCTGGGTGGCTGTTTTCCATGGGAGGGCATACAATTTAAAAAATAATACTAAATTTTATCGTATTTTTATTTATAGGTACATGTTTCAGTTATGTATGGGTGGGAACGTGCTCTTGTGATGCTTAGGGAAAACCGCCACTGATAAATAATACAAACAGCTTAAAAGTAGTCCTTTTATTACCTTAAGCATTGAATTGAAATAATTATGTAAAAACCTTCCAGGTTGACTTGGGCGTTAAAATATACTTGAACGTATAAGAAAAGGAGAAATTATAATTACAAATGGACAAATTATTTCTCATGTTCGGGATAAATCCTTCTTCTTTCGTTAGGTCTGAGACCTATGTTTACCAATTTTTTTTCAAATTAGTTCTATGATCATTGGTTTTTACAAATTAGGTGGCTTGTTAGACTGGCCTTCGATGTGCTTATACCCTGTGTTTTTCATTGTTATGATGGAAAATCATTGACTAAGGGACAAGGGGGACCGATTGCTTTACGTGGCATTCAAAGCATGGAAGGCGATCAATTTTAACGCTCAAACCCGGAGTCGAACCGGGAAACTCTACGTTAGTCGAGGAAACAGTTGGGCCAGGTCACATGTAATACTTATATACTAATACCATGTAATACCTATGTAAAACAATGCAATACTTGGGACACCTACATATTTTGAGATCGATAGACCCTCAACTTTAGCTATCGATCGCGGTAACCATCAAGCCATGACCGCGGCCAGGATAAAACCACTAGACCAAATTACAAGTCAGTGGTTGTTACTTACTGACAAAACGTAAACCACGGCAAAAACAAATTCGGTAGCAGTTCGGAATCGAACTTATGACCTTACTGTCCAACGTTGATAATAGAAAGTGGAAAATAGAAACAGGAGGCACATCATCATAACAAAAAAAAATTCAATAGTATCATAAACCATTTTTAAATATTTTAGAACTTTATTGGAAGTGGCGTCTCGTTACTTTTTCGAGATTTAAAGAAACAAAAGAAATATAATTTCACTGTAGTTTTATTCAATTCCAGATTAATTTAATTTCAAAGAAGCTGTAATCGAAAACCCTGAGGATAAATCTAAATAAATCTGCAGCGGTGCAAATGTTTACTGAGTCTACCAAAAACTTCTTGTGTTACTTTGTAAATATTAATAATAATAAAACAATTTATTATACAACGTAAGATATACACAAAAAGATTGAACAAGCTGATTTTCAATCGGCACCTTAGGAAGTTCATAGTCTTTGAGAGTTCATCAAGCGTTCCTTAACGATATTTAAATATGAGCTTGGATCCAGCGTTTATATAGAGATTAGAGAATTTATTGTAGGTGCCGTAGGTTTTGCATCGGAATGAGCCTTCGAAATTCGATGTGTTGTGCATAGGCAGCGATAGGGTTCCACAATTGTGGAGATTCAGATTATGACAATCCGATCTTCGACCAAAGAGATCCTGCAAGTAGGCAGGGGGAATTTTACAATAATTTTCATTCTTAAATGAAATAAGGAAGACAACAATAGAAAGTGAAAAGTAGAAACTGAAGGGGGGGTTATGGAATACCCTCCAGCAGATCACAATAGCCAAAAGTATCATGAAATATTTTTATATTTTACTCCCTAAACCACGGCAGAAGTAATTCGGTAGCACCTAGAAATCGAACCGTATGACCCCACTGGCCAAAGTTAACAATAGGAAGTGGAAAACAGAGACTGAGGGGGGGGGTCAGCGGGGTTGGAATACCCGCAGTACATCATCATATCTAAGAGAAGTAAAACAATTTCATAAAATATTTTTAAATATTTTAAAACTTCAATCCGTCCCTGGTTTTCAGAGCCTCCAATGTATTTGAGAATTCTTTGTAGTTGCTCGTAATTTTTGTTTTTGTAGGGCATAAATTTGGAATTAAAATATAAATTTACACAATCCTTTAGGGTGACCGGACAGGTGACCACATGACAAGTGAACGCACGACAAGTGAACGTACGACATCCGAACACATGACAACTCACCCCACGGACAACTGAACACACGGACAACTGAACACACGGACAACTGAACACACTGACAACTGAACACAATCTTAATTTTTAAATTTAAATATTTGTTATTTATTTTTATAATAATGAAATAGTAAATTTGAGGTTTACGATTTTACAATTATTGTTTTACATGCTAATTAAAAATAGCCAATAGTTTTTCAATTCTTTTTTTCAAATGATTATTTTCAAAATGACACCCCACAAGGATGGTCCATTTTAGCTAATAAGGTTTGAAACCGACTTTGCATTGTTCCTCGACAATTTTGCAACGAGATCTCTCAACTTTCGTTCATTTTCGCCATCGATGTCACAACAAAGAGATACGAATTTCAGATTCTTTCAAAAAATGTCAACTTTGAGGTCATTTTTTTGGGTCGCGGAAGAATAATATTACTAAATGTTGTTCGACAAAAATTCTTAGAATTACTCGGAAAATGAGATTTCGTCGTTAAAATTTCGATTTTCGAAGAAAAAATTTTGCAATTTAATGTTCAAGCCCCTCAAAAAAAAATTGAAAATTTTGTTTTTCATTTTACAGCTTTGCGGTGCCAGGTACGAAAAACAGCTATAGAGGTAAAATTGTTTAGGCCCGGGGTCTACTTGCGATTCCGGTGGAAAATTAAAAATCCCTTCGTAAATAAGGACGCTATGGCCGTTTGAAAAATTTTCTAAATTTCGACCTTAAAGTTGTTGTGGCGCGACGACTATGAAACAATTTTTAATTTTAAAAACGATATTGGGTGGCATTTCTCGAGCGCAAATTTTTAGAAATGTATACTTTTTTTCGTGCGGCGTCAATTAAGGTGGCAAATTGCAAAAACGCAAATTTCGATTTGAAATCGGACCGTTTTATATATAAATATTTGCGCGCAATTTTAAACGAAACGAGTTCGTTTTTCGAAAAATTTTATTGAACACTTTCCGTTTTATTTGGCGAATTTAAGCGGTACGTGAAAAAAAATTTCAATTTTCCACAATTTTTTTCAATGTAATTGCAAAAAATGAAAATTTGTAGAAATTAAATTCGAGATCGAGTTGATTATGCATATAAATATTGACTAAAAACAATGAAATCTCCGCGAAAAGTTAAATCTGCCACAAAGAGGTTGGATCTGCCGCGAAGAGGTGGATCTGCCGTTAGGTTAGTGTTAGTTTTTGATATTTCTTTAGAAAACTAATTAAAAACAAATAAATCTCCGCGTAAAGTTAAATCTGCCACAAGAAGGTGGATCTGTCGCGAAGAGGTGGATCTGCCGTTAGGTTAGTGTTAGTTTTTGATATTTCTTTGGAAAACTAATTAAAAACAAACAAATCTCCGCGTAAAGTTAAATCTGCCGCAAAGAGGTGGATCTGCCGGGAAGAGGTGGGTCTACCGTTAGGTTAGTGTTAGTTTTTGATATTTCTTTAGAAAACCAATTAAAAACAAACAAATCTCCGCGTAAAGTTAAATCTGCCGCAAAGAGGTGGATCTTAAATCCACAAATGGAGGTGGAAGTTAAACGCAAAAAGTGAGAATGGACTCAAAAATAATAATAATTACCCCAAAAAGCTAGATCCATTACGATTGTGTTCAGTTGTCAATAATTATAAAATGGTAAACCTCAAAGTTACTATTTCATGATTATAAAAATAAATAACAAATATTTAAATTTGAAAATTAAGATTGTGTTCAGTTGTCAGTGTGTTCAGTTGTCCGTGTGTTCAGTTGTCCGTGTGTTCAGTTGTCCGTGTGTTCAGTTGTCCGTGGGGTGAGTTGTCATGTGTTCGGATGTCGTGCGTTCACTTGTCGTGCGTTCACTTGTCATGTGGTCACCTGTCATAGAATCATTTTTAGATAGTGGTTGTATCGAGTTTTGGATCGTAGGGCAGGTACCCTCGTGCACTTTATTAGGGCAAGTTGCCACTTCCGGCAATTAATATTACCGCAAAATACAGGTAGTTAATTCTCAATAGTTATCATACTGCATTGCAACGGGTCACGTGGTGCACCACTCAGCTAAATTTTCTTATAAAGCGTTGACAATTGACGCATTTCTTTATTTAAATTCTAACATCGACTTCACGTCAATTGAACCATTGGAGAGCAAGCTTTAGAAATTCCGTAAACCCGGGCTTCGAACCTTGAATTACCAAACCACCAATCACTCCAGGTCACCTCTTTAGTCAACAGCATATGTAGAAACACTAGAAACGTTAAAATAAAACATATTGCGCATTATCCTCCAGTTGTTCTAAAAGAAACGTACATTACTATTATCAGTTGTTCTTAACTTTTTCCAAATGCTAGGAAACACCTCTAAAATATTTTTAGTTCGTATAGGCAATTTTTTTATATATTTTTATCTGAATCCGTATTCGTGCAAGATTGGCAACGCTAAACTGTAAAAAAATAAAGTGATACGGTAAGCAATGGAACACAGGTACAATTCCCCGAGGCAAACAGCCTCAATCTGTTACTGTTTCACAAAAGTTTACAAAATTTTCACTCAGCAGACAAGCGATACAATGCAAGCAACCGCTGCATAACCTAACACTTTTACGGTGAAAATTGAAGTAAAATGCAGCCATGAGCTGTTTTGAGCAACTCTTCAGGCGAAATAACAATACCTAACTTAGATTAGTAAACTTCGTAATATACAATGAATAAATAATAAACTTTGTAAATAATTACAAATTTAATACTTTTTATTAAAAAAACTTGAACAAATAACTGTAAGTATAAACTTCGTTTTCACATAAACTTGCTGCTTCGCTATTAATTAAGTGTAAAAGCAACGCTGAACGTTGAGTCGTTCAGTTTGAATATACTTCCGTGATAATCGTTCTCATTAAATAAATTGCAAATTGAGTTGTACATTTTTACGTATTTAAATTTTAATAACATACATAATAACTAATGATATTAATTGAAGTTAAAAGCAATAAAACAAAATTACTTATTAAATTTTCTGCTTTTAGCACGTTAACTTTTTAATTATATTTTAGTTTAATTTCATAAATAAAGTGAGCGTAGTTTTCAAATGCTGATGACAGCAAAAATTCGAAAGTTTTCACGATTTTATTATAGTCTAAGTATTTCTAGTTCAATAATTTTACGGTTATGGAAAAATAAATTGAATTCAAAATTTTTATAGGTTTCCTTTTTGATAAAAATTACCTCCAATCTTCTTGAAACGACACTTTGTTATTTTTTGTCATATTTGAATATGTGATAATATATCAAACGAAATGTAATTTGTTGCGGTTCTAAGTTAGTATCAATTCCATTCGAAATAATTCTATTATCGTAAAATGTAAATTTTATTTGGTTAAATTAATGAAGTACCAAACATTTCCCGAATGATAATATTTTTTAATTTAAAGCGAATTACAGTTAAAATACATGTCATGTTTGCATATAAATGGCACTAATCAAACAGGAGTAAATCGAATAGTATCGAGTTCCATTAGCTTCACATGTTACCTACCGTATGGTTAAAGCTATCGATAATCAAAATTAGTAAGTCCTTAATTGATAAATTTTATTAACAGTGTACCAGTTCGTTTCTATAATGCTTAAACAATAACCGTACCATTTTAAAATGTTTCATGATAAAAGTTAAACGGAAGAGGATTATGAACGTCAAAAAATAAACTTATTTAAATTCCTTAACCGAATTATAAGTTAAAAACTTTTTTGTTTCTTATTTCAAATTAAACGTTTTTGAAAGCTTAACACAGTTTATTTCTAATTTAACTTTAATTTAAAATTTGAATGCTTTTTTAAATTTTATCGTTCTGGAATCTGAAGCATTATTAACTAAACCATGCACTATAAAAAGTTGAAGGGTTAACCGTAGTAAAATTTGGTATCTGTTATTTGCTCTTCAAATACTTCAGTATTTTTCATGTACTTTACAAGTACCTCGGTGTGAATGTGAAGAATTAATAAGGCAAGTTACTAGGTTCTTGATTTGAATACGCTTCATGGAAGTTCAACTTGAGGTATTGCAGTATCGGTACTACGTATAATTGCACAACAAAAAAATTAAAAACTTAAAAAGTTGGTTATACTCGTACGTTGCACTAGGAGTCATAAAATCAACTTTTTGTAACCAGATTTCCTTTCATACAAATCTTGCTGATGGTTTTGTAAAAATATTTAAATTTACCACAAATATCATGCACATACCTACTTCTGAAATAATTCAGAAGTATTTCAGGTAATTCATTCGTTGGTATGTCTGGTACTTCAGAAATACTTCAGTTATTCGCATTGCTTGTAACCAGTAGATATTAACTCATTATTTATTTATTATTTATAATCATTTACACTTGAGTAAAATATTATTAAAATATTTTCGATGTTTGAGGTTTGAACCTCACACGAGTAAACTATAAACCGTGAAACTCACCGAACATTTCCTGAATATTCATAATCTTAAAACTTATTTTCTTTTGTTTAAAAGGATTTATAAAAAGCGATAATTTTACAATAGAACTCCATTATAAATTTTGTCGTGTGAAACTTTAACATTTCCACTGTTTACGTAACAAAGTGGTATAAAATGTAGTCTGTTGTTCTGTTTTACTTTTCTTTAGTTGAAAAATTAAATTTATAAAATGTCAGTTATTTAAAAAAGGGAGCTTACCATGTTGTATTAACAATAAATAATAAATCGGTGTTGAAATTTATTAATCACCACTTGAAATAAACGAATAAATTGTAAAACGTGTGCCGGATATAAACATTGTAAATGTGAACCTTTCTCAATAATTTAGCTATTAAGTTACAAAAACAAAAATTTTAATTAACTTTCTGTTTTGGAAATTGAAAAATAGCTTTAATTATTCAATTAACCGTTCATCGATCGTGTGTAATTTTTGTTAACGATGCCATATTTTTGCGTAAGTATAACAAACAATTTCATTTATGATTAATTTTGTTTAAGCAGAAACATATTAATTAATTATTCATTTAATGCAAAGATTGATGAATATGAAATTTCGCAAGTAACATTTTTAGCTGTTAAATGACTGGCAGCTGAAAATGTTACTCGAATTCATTCATTATTCCAAATATTTAAATTACCAATTTAACCCAATTGCGATATCGGAATAAAAATATCTGCGTAAATTTTGAAACCGCCATAGTCTATTTGAGTAAATGGACTTGATAGCACATTGATTGCTAAAGCTTTTGTGACTGGAATTGGTTATATGGTTGTGGGGATTCGATCTACGGTAAAAGTTTGAGCTTAATTTAACGGACGGCTTAGTATAATGGCGTATTTTGGTGAATGAGTCGTGCTTGTGTTAACCACAAACTAAACATACATTTAAGGTATCGGTAAAACTAATCGCTGATTAAGCCCTACAAACAACGTTTTTGCAATTATTGTATCAAATAAAACCAATACAGAGGGCACTTTACGTCTATAGCGACAGTAATCTAATTACTTTATTTAGGTGAAATATTATTATTTGGGTGGAGCTCAGGGACTGGTTATGCATCCGACTGATTTTCATTTTATTTTTATGCAACAATTAATACAACATTGCTACGTTCTTACATTGTCTACAAGCAGAAATTTAAGCAAGTTGATTTGACTTATCGTAAAAGTTAAAGTTTGTATAACAGTGCCTGAGTTTTATCAACGTCATGAGAGAAATGCAAACTTACTGTTTGCATTTTGAAATTAATCTAACTGAGCACGATAGTATTTGATATTAAATCGTTTGTTATTTTACCTTTTAGCTAGTTCGAAGCACTGATGTATATTTCAGGCTTCTTTGATAATAAACTCAAAAATTGTGCATCAGAAATTCGAGTCAGCTAGAAGAGTAAACATAAAAGCTAATTAAGCAGCAAAAAGTAAGATTATAGTACTGGAAGCTTAAAAGAGTCAATTATATTTTAGCCAGATATCTAATCTAAGTTTTAACTGGTAGCTGGGCTGATGAATAAAACTGGCAACAAATCTAATTAAAAAAATTAGTCGCCCTTTAGATACACAAAAGCTGATAGATTAGTGTTCAAAAAGTTTGAATAAATTTAGGTTTAAATAATAAGTATTTTCATTTAATAGGAAATTAAATTACTTTACAAAATATTGAGCTTATTTTGACGTTTTTGAAATCGATATCGTGTTCATCAATTAATAGGCATTGGAGGCGTCTGGAATATTACATCTAATTGTTAAATATGAAAAGTTATTTATACTTCTTAACTTTATAATACATTTTTGTTATAATAATAAAGCTAGTATTGATTTATTGCAAATTACTATAATAAACAAAGTTATAACTTTGACATGGCACAAAAGTTGCCGGAAGCGCAATTTATATAAATTATTTCAGTTAATTTAATTTAACTTTTAAACATAATTATTACAATATTTATTCACATAAATAGGGAAATAATATTTTGTCATATAAGTGTCGTCGGTTTTCAAGTTGAATAAAATGTTTTGTTGACTTAATTATAATTTCGATAGCGCAGGTTGTAGAGGAGGCTGGAGAAAATATTTATACATTTTTTATTTTTCATTCGTATGTAATATCCTTCAGTTATAATCAAATTAATTACCACCATAACGCCAAGAAAAGTTTTCCTAAGTTAATCACATATTAGTCAAGGTCAGTCACCTATGATTTAAAATAGAAAAAACTCATTGAGATTTGAAATTTTCGCCAATCGACATATTTATTGAAAATTCAAATGTTTTCCCCCACTAAGTACACAAAGTAACTATGTAATCATACATATTTTTGCATTACTCAAAAATGGTCCAATAAATCAAAATTTACCAAGGAAAGAAAATTTAAATTTATAATTTTATCTTTCGATTAAAATACAAAAGTTTACGTTATTTATTTAAATAATGCGTGCACAGTAAAGAGAGAGACTAGCGGTTTGCGGTATTCACAAAAAAGTAAAATTTTATTTTAATTCTCGAAATTCTCGAAACGCATCTATATAATTAAAAAGGACTTTAGATAAAAAGACAAATTTTTATTTAGAATTTATTTTACAATTTTTGTAATTTTTCTCTTCCTAACGTTGGATTTTTCTTTAATATTTCTATTTAACATCCTAATTTTGAAATACATTTTACACCTAAAGAAAAGATGCTTGGCCTCTGTACTTAAATTAACAGATTCCGCTAAATCCATTAGGGCTGTTAAATAATTTTTGGTCAATTAGAATGACTCCCCATTAAAATTATTAAAACTTGCTGTTTTCACATTAACTTTGTGTTAAGGATAACATTTTAGAACTCATTGTTCGCAACCTTTGGAAATCTAAAAAAGCGGTAATGCGACAAGTTCTTGCTTTTTTGTTGTTGTTGCTAGAACAACCCAACATTACACGGTACACCATGGTAAAAAATGTTTAATTCAATATTTTTAATTATAATTTATCAAGCTTTACGCACATTTATCTGTAAACAAACCAAATAAAACACACAAAAACCGTTAAATGCCTTATAAAACTGCCCATTGCTGGGTAAATAGTCACCGAGTTTATCACCCCGTGACGTCAGGCGTGCGAGCGAGATGGGCTTATCTCATGCGCGTGAGTTTATCTTTACAGTTATAGTATCATGGTTTGAAGCCATCGCATCGTTGCGTAGTTTTAGCTTTATGTGCTGGCGCAGAATCCTGCTGAATTTTTTTATCAAATAAGCTGGTACTTAGTGGCTTTACCACTTGCTCCAGTATTTCTTGGTACACTGGGGCGCACTGAGGCAGATGTTTTTACACCCTTTTCACAGAAATGAAGCTGTGTTACACCTTCGTACGACAACACACCACCAAACCATTACCGAAGCTGGAAAATGACCCCTTTCTACCCTAGACATTTTTTCGGACGCTTCCTTAGAGCTGTAGGCATACCCACAAAAATTTTGTTTGTTGAATTTTTCTTCAACCGTGAAAATTTTTTCATCGGTAAACAAGATGTTTCGATGTTCGTCCTATGCGTGCCGTACTAGAAGGCGTTTCGATCTTTCGTGTCTAATTTTCTTTAAAGAAACTTAAGCCGCTGTCCTGTTGCCCTACGACAAGCCCCAAGCTTTAGGTCACTTCTTAATACGCGTGACATAGTATTTTTGGAAATTTGAAGTTCCCTGGCCATAATTTTCTGTTTTCTCAACGAATTTCTTCGAATTCGTTCACGAACCGCTTTAATTATTTCAGGAGTTCTTACGGTTTGTGGGCGACCAGTGTTTTTTCTGTCACTTACACTAGAAGTCTCATTGTAACGTTCGATAGTTCGATAGATAAAAGTTTTATTGATTTTTAATTTTCTCAGCAAATTAAAAATCTCGGTTACACTTTTATCACACTTATGTAGTGCAATTACTGCAATTCGATTTTCTTTAACCCCCCCCCCCCCAATTCATGTTCATACTTTAAAATCTAAAACTCAACTGGTGCCCATTTGTACCCTAACTAATGATCTTTCTAAAAGTACCGTTAAAGGTTTTATACCCTTAAGCCGTAATGGCAAAAATTAACGGTACTTTTCATTCACAGAACATATGGCACGACTATAGTCTATCTGTTTTAAGAATGCAGAACTAAATGGTACTAAAACTGTGACTTTCGAGCGTGATTGGTTAAAATTTCCACACGTTTACACTGCCGAAATTTTATTTCCGATTGATGACTCACGAATATTTTTTTATAAAAGTTTTTGGCAATTTTAAAAAATGTGTACAAGATAAATTGCTATTTGATGAAAAATTACTTTTAACACTATTTTTTCAAGTATCAAATAAGTGACATTTGTTTTTTGTTGCTCATACACTTTAATTATTTGACGTTTCCCTGTGTAAATCTGACTTGCAGTTCAAGGCGACATCTACTGCAATTCAAAACCAGATGGACTATAGGTATAAACAAATAACTGGGATAAATAGTGCGATAAGTAAAATATGCGGAAAGAATTGGAAGATAGGAATAAAACAAAAAAGCAGAGATAAATAAAAAGCTATATCTTAGACCTCATGGAGCAACGAAGAACATCAAAAATGATTCGGTAAGATACCGAGAACTACATGAAAGAATAAGCAGGGAAGTTAAAGTGACAAAAGAATAAAGGATAGTGGAAAGATTCGAGGAACTAGAAGAACTGAACTCTAAACATGATTTATGTAACACACAGAAGAAGAAGTGCCAGAATACACAAAATATCCACATCGATAATATTATTAATAATAAATTAAACTTTAGAAATAAAATAGTTAATTAAACGTGAAAGTTTTTTTTTTATTTTAACATGAGCTTTTTTGAAGTTTAATTTATAATTAATTCTCAATAGTTAAAATATTAAATATTTAGATGATATTAATAAACGACCAAAATCAATTGATAATCGAAGAGAAAAAATATTGATCAAAACTTGGGTAGTGTATATGGAAGAAGTCGTTAAAGATAACAGAAATGATAGAATATGTAAAAATATCAGAGAGGGACCAAAGATACTGAAATCAGAGGTAATGCATACACTGGCAATTTTAAAATTTAGGAAAAAGATACATTCCAAAAATTGTTGGAAGAGGAAAATAACGATATAATAATACTAAGAACTATTTAACAAGATGAGTCGCTGCTGTGCGAAACCTTAAAGGTTGTGTGCGGAGTGTCACGGAGAATATTGCTGGGTACCATCCTTTGGAACAATATTTATGACAAAATATTGGACACGGCTGAGTCCACAATTTGGACCAGTATATCCATCGAAACCATCACTGAGTGAATGAAAAATAAAAGTCTTGATATGAGGCGAAAACCGAAGTTGTTCTCAAGACGGTACGAGGGAATAAGAGGTGGATACGGAAAACTTTCAGAGAGACAAACTTATTTGGGCACGACTATTTCAATGCATGTAATATTGATGGAAAACTGATACTGCACTACACATAAAATTTGGGTGTATCGAATTCATGCCCTAAAGTACAATGTTGGTAAAGTCCTGTTCTCCCCAAAACACTGTTGAAGTGATATTATCATCCCAGGAACATTGGATTGCGATAGATGTGTAATCAACAGGATTATCTTTTGGAAGGAAACCTAAGAGAGAAGTCGCCAACAGAATGATTCTGTAGTGTAACTCTTACACTACTAGAAGCGCCGGACTTGCAAAGAGCTAGAAGGAAAAGATCTGAAACGATGAGAAATATAAAAATTCCTGTTATAAAAATCTTTACTCATTTTAAAAATTCTTCTGAAGATCATCAACAAATACTATATTGCTCTGTATCCTCCGATAATATTTGGGGTTTTTAGATCTAAATTTAATTAAACTATCCTCTCATTATTTTATCTGTCAACCGATAATCAATTTTCTTTCTATCCGCGCTCTATTTAAATTTTCCTTATTTTCTTAAATTTACAAGTTCTCAAACTCTAAATTTATTCTTCATTTATCTTCCCTTGCTTCAATTAATTTAAATAATCAAACTCACTTTAACATTCAATTCAAAATTTGTTAATTTCAACTTATTACTTAAATTTTATTTCTGTCCGAGTTGTCCCATTCACAAAGTCCAGATCAAGTGTTTAGTATACCTAGTACATCTTCTATGCTAGTTCCCAGAAAAATACGGTGGTGTTACTAAAAAATGGTTGTTATTATATTTTTACAAAAACTTGTTACGGTTCAAAATTTGATATTAATTTATTCCGCTAATAAACTTTAACAGTGTTCCAAAGTATGGTGTTGCAATATTAAAGTTTTAAATTAATTGATAGAATTATCTCATGCACTGAAAAGTTTTAGTTAGATTTTGAATTGTGTAAATTGTATCAGTTTTGATGAATATGTAATGAAATTTTTAGACGATTCAGTGTACGAATAAATTTGGATTAGTATTATTCTTCCAATCGAATATTTGGTAATTTTTTTACCACTGTTAATTTGGATTTATCGGCTTGGATTTTTTTTTAGCATATCCATCATATCTAATCTTCTTTCGAAGGATTTTCACATTCAATTTGTAAGTGAAAATTTTCGTATTCTTATTACTGCACAATTATTATAATTATCATTGTACCCTCAACAACATCTAGAGGTACGATAGCTTTTGTAACAACGCTAAAAACCGTCATTATTATTTGTAACTTATTTCTGGGCTTTGCTTCTTTAGATGTCATACCAGAAGACATCTGAAATATAAACTGTTTGTTTGTGCCGTTTACAATTTTATAGTAGTTAATAATGCGGTTAAATCTCTTCATATTACCTTATAATTGAAAGTTTTATCCAATAATTTATTTATTTGTGACCAGTTTTGACGACCAGATAGTTATTTTAACAACTCCATTGCGTGTAATTTTGCTGTTGGGTAAATTTTTATCTGAATATTTTCAAATCTACCTTATGGTTATTGAGCCATTCCATTTTGTTTGTTGTCTTTGTGAATTTCGTAGCTTCTCCGGTGGTTCCTTGTTTTAAGGTAAACAGGGTGATTATTTAAATTAGTGGCGTGAAACGTAAAATGATCGCCCTGTCTCTAATGGGAAGACAGCCTAGATCATTACACTCACGTAGAAATTACTTTCTACTTATTTTTACGTGAGGAGCCCTGGTGTTCGGTCAACTAGCTCTTTGTAGCGGTGTGCTAGAGTCGTGGATTGTTCTAGGTGAATGCTCAATGAAAACCCGAACGGTCAACTTCGCTAGCAAAACAAAAAAATAGGCTATGTGAACATTGCATAACTTTCCCCATTCAGTTCTAGCGTCACAAATTATTTTTCGGTAAAACAAATGAATAATAATAAAAACACAATATTGTGCGATTAATACTATTTTTTCACATCCTAAAAAATTATAATAATATGCTGGTTAATTATATAAAAAAGTTCAAAAATACATTTAAAAAAAAAATTTTGAAAAATTTTTTCGACGTTTTTTGCCGACCCACGAAAAGGGGCGGAGGGGTGGGGGAATTTTTAAATTTTTTTAGTTTTGTCAAAAAACTATTTTCCCTAAAAACCGGTTGGAGGCGGCGTTTGAGGCGGCGGGGGTCGGGGGCGGTTGCCACTTCCGCCCCCCATCCATAGCCACCACTACCCGGGTCCTAGCCTTCTTGGTTCCGGAGTTATGGTGTTTGAAGGGAAGTTAACTGCCCTTGCGATGGTCGAAATTTGTGTGACGAATTTGCGTTAATAATTTGTGTGACGAACGATTTTTATCGGTTAACTGCCCGTGCAATACCCGTGCGATAAGAAGCATAGCTTCGAAAAAGTGCTAAAATCAAAATCCATCAAACGACCTGTCAAAATTTATTAATTTTTAAAATTATCCGATATTAACTTTGACGTGCTTTTTTTTCTTTCTCTGTCGTTTAATGTGTGTGCGAGTGCAAAGGGAGATGGTACGATTAAAAAAAGCATCCGGTTTAGTATGGTAAATGGTGGTCCAAAAGTAATAAACACCGTACTTTTTTTCATTTCGTTCACCATTTCCCTAATTTTGAACGGATTTTTACCATTTTTATCTGGCCTCTAAGTTTAGCCGTGATATACGTGTATACCAAATTTCATGACATTGTGTTTAGCGGTTTAAGCTGTGCGATTGATACTAATTTTTTCTCACAGAGTTACACACACACATACAGACGGACATCAATAAAAAATTGATGAAAATGGTATCAGGACATCATAACGAATCATTTAATACCAAAATTTCAATTTTCGATTTTTGACCCGATGACAATACTTTCCCTATACATACAGTACAGCTCAAAAAGATAAGTACACTTATATTATTTAACAGTTTTCAAAATTTTAAACATTAAACTCTTTTTAAATCGATTATTTTAAATGAAATCAAGTAATATAATTTATTGGCATCAAGTTTAACAAAAAAAAACTGAAAAAATGTTATTGTGTTGGCTAAATTCTGGTTTCTTACAAAAATCCACCTTTTGCTTTTATAACAGCTCGGCACAAACGAGGCATTCTTTGGGTGAGTTTATGCACAGTTTTAGATTAAATTGCATTCCAAGCATCTTGCAAGACTTGCCATAAATGGGATGGTGAATTTGGGCACTTTAGTCGAACCTTCCGATGCAGTTCCTCCCACAATAGCTCTATAGGATTCAAATCCGGGAATGGGTGGCCAATCCATATAATTTAGCATCCTCCGTTTTTCATTTTCTATCAAATAGTCTCTGGACAACTTAAATGAGTGCTTGGGATCATTTCCTTCTTGAAAAATAAAACCTCTCCCAATTAAACGTCGACCTGATGGCAGCACATTGTTTTCCAATATTTGTTTATAACCTCCTTTTTTCAAAATTCCTTCTATTTTTTGCCAAAACATCCCCAAATCATAACGGACCCTTCGCCGTGTTTCACCGTTGGGACAATACATTCATCCAAAGCCCGTTCTCCCTTGCGTTTTCTCACAAAAATTCGTCGATGAGAACCGAAGATTAGAGACTTCGACCCATCCGACCAAACAACCTTTTTCCATTGACTAATTGACTACATTTAATATTTTTTAGCACAAGCTAGTCTCTTCACTATGTTTTGAGGTCTTAACAAATGTTTCCACATAGCAATTCTTCAATTGGCCAGCTGTTTGCAACTTTTATTTTACCGTCGACAAACTGACATTATTTGTACGAGTTTCGTTGATTTCAGCGGTAAGTTGAGGTGCCGTCATTCTACAATTTCGAATGCTATGCCTTACAATTAATTTATCTTTACGTTATTGAAGTTTTTGGCAACAATTGCCTGGGAGATATTATTGAAATAGAAGGAATTGTGAAAAAGAAGGTTATAAACCAATATTGGAAAACAATGTGCTGCCATCAGGTCGACGTTTAATTGGGAGAGGTTTTATTTTTCAAGAAGAAAATGATCCCACAAGCACTCATCGAAGTTGTCCAGAGACTATGTGAGAGAAAATGAAAAACGAAGAGTGCTAAATTATATGGATTGGCCATCCGTTCCCGGATTTGAATCCTATAGAGCTATTGTGGGAGGAACTGGATGGGAACGTTTAACTAAAGTGCCCAAAATCACAAACTCATTTATGGTAAGTCTTGCAAATTGCTTGGAATGCAATTCAATTTGAAACTTTGCATAAAATCACCCAAAGAATGCCTCGTTTGTGCCGAGCTGTTATAAAAGCAAAAGGTGGATTTTTGTAAGAAACCAGAATTTAGCCAACATAATAACATTTTTTCAGTTTTTTATTTTGTTAAACTTGTAAATAAATTATATTACTTGTTTTCATTTAAAATAATTGATTTATAAAGGGTTTAATGATTAAAATTTTGAAAACTCTTAAAAAATATACGTGTACTTATCTTTTTGAGCTGTAGTACGTTAATACGTATGGGGAAAGTAAAAAGAGGATCTATCATAAAATTAATAATCCCGAGTAGATAGCCAAAAAGTAATAATAACACATAAATTCTAAATATTAGATTAGAATCAAAATTAGTGGATAACAAATTCAAAATGTAAAAATGGCCAAACACAAAAATGAACAAAACAATAAAATATTACACAGTAACCAAAGAAATACAAAAATGATACGAAATACCTTATGCAGCCTAGCAAGGTGCGTTGGTGCCCAAATTGTCCTCAAAAAAGACGGGACCTCAGTGATACGGGAATTGATACAGTGGAACAAGAAAAGAAATCAACCCCAATTCGGTATTGGTCGATTCACCATAAAAAACCTGGTTCCACCGTAATCACTACACTCGATGCACTCTTCAAACACAACCTCTCGGTTGTACACCGCAGACCAGACTGACCCTTGCGCTGACCAAACGCGCTGGAAGTGCTTGCCCGGACTCAAAACTAGGTGTCGCGAGAGGTACCAATTAATCAAAAATTGGTAACGAATAAAAATTCGTTACAGGCGCTCTCACTAACATCTATTACGACGCCCCCTGTATTACCCTGGTAATATAGAATCAATGGTTCATTTTTGTTTCGTCTTTTGGACAGTCGCCCTGAGGTTGACCCGTATTGAACTTTTCAAATAATCTTAGGTCTATCATGTGGAACATTGCAATATATTAACAAAATGTTTTCCTCAAAAATTAACAGAATTGGTGCATGAAATTTTAGCACAATATCCATGTCTTCTTCAACTGTCTTCCAATTTTTCTGCATTAAACCACAAAAGATAAAGAAACCTAAAAGCTAGAATTGTTTTGAAAGGTCCAGCTTGGAGAATACTATAAGTAATATCTACAAATTACTGGTTGAAGTTCATTACAAATTGGAATAAATCACAAACATTCAACTTTTATTCACAGCTTTATAAAACAAAACTAAAACTTGGACTTAAGAAAGTGACTTATCACGTACACTTTACAAAGAAGTACTTGTGACAAACTTGAAAATGTCAAAATCAGGAACTCGATTTCGAATTCGATCATACAGCGTAGTACGAAGTAAAAGTACAATTTTAAACAAATATTTTAAAGTGTAGAAAAGTTAAAAATTTCGAAATGTAGCTAAAGTTAAAATTTCAAGACTTTTAAGGTATCACATTATAATAAAAATATGAGTTTCAAGAATATTTAGAAAAGCAATTTATTGTGAGTATGTACACTTCTTCTTGATTAACAGGATCTAACAAAATATAATTTTTACAACAAACTTGACATAGTGACTTCAAAAGAAAAAGCAATTTAAGTAACAGATTTCATACGGCAAAACGTGGAATATATTTGACACAAAATTTCCCTAGAATTTCTTGCTGCATGACAAGTGCACAACTATTTCAAACCACTTATCATCATTTTCTGTATTCTGAAAATGAGGTCACTGTCGGTTGGTCCATTTTCTTTAAAAAAAAAATAAGCACAACTAATTCTACGAGCTAAAACTGGCCAATTTACAAATTTTTCTTGTTAAGAAAGCCGTCTATGTAAATGGAAATGTACTTCATTATTAATTAAAACAGTTTTGTAATGAAGTCTAAGGGTACGTTTATGTTGGAGCTGCGATAAACGATAAGAGCGAAGATACTAGCGAAGCTAAGAAAATAAATGTCATTATTTTATATGCAGGTGTTTATATCAACGCAACGCTACAATATAAACAACTGCATATAAAATAATGACATTTATTTTCTTAGCTTCGCTAGTATCGTCGCTCTTATCGTTTATCGCAGCTCCAACATAAACGTACCCTTAGATCTAAAATCTACTAGATACGTCCATAATATGTAAGAAATCTTCGGAACCTTCTCTAGAACCTGCACTCTAAAAATTTTAATTACATAAGTTAATAACAACTTTATTAAACTGTAATTTTGCGACGGACTCTATACGTATTTCACCTAATAGTTTTGTTTTTCCGCAAGTTTGTGATATATTAAACAATTTTTTTGTTTAAATAATATATTAGCTTAACTTACCTGAAGCCAAGTATTGTCAAGCTATAAGCGTACAGCATTTAAAGACTCGTTTGCATAATGTAGGCGCTTAAAATAGGCTTTGTTTCGTGCTAATTACAAGGGTAGCGTCTTAGAGCTGAATGAGCTTGATAAGGTAATCAACGCTGATTGGATAGAAGTTGGCAGAACAAAGCTGAAACTACTGAAAAACTGTAAAGTCAACATGAAACTGGAGCTGACATGAATTACTCACAACTTTCATTTAGTATACATTTAGTTTTGCATTCTACAGACAATATTTATGGTGTATACTTAGATCGCTCCATTTGAAAATGTAATCATTACCTTTACGTTTATTATTTTTACCCTTGTGCGCTTAAAAGTATGCGTTGGTTTATCCTATACTTTAATAATATACATCGCGTAACAATTAATTTGTTAATGCCGCTCCTCCTAGAATTTCTATTAAAGCACATAAACAATTTTAAATCACACGACTTATTTTGCGGTGCTTATAACTTTTTAAAATTACATTTTTCATGTCGAATAGTTTTTAAACAACGAAAATTTAATAATAAAAATAATAACGATAAAATTTTCATCTAGAAATTATAATATAGTAGGGTAAGTATAGAATTTATACAATAATAATAAAATATTGAAAGTTTGTTTTTAAAAACTACAATATGAATTTATAAAAGCGTGTTTATAGTTTTTATTTTGAAAGCATAACAATAAAGTTGTGAAGGGTTGGTGCTTTGCATTTACTTTAAATTTTGCTAAAAGGCATGAAACGCTGTTTAGTTCTTAATACTTTTTGTTTTATTGTAGTTTTCTTGTTTCATGTAAACATTGTGAGTAGCAAATCTATTTTATCGTTTCTGAATCATCTCAGTAGGGAATTTTTTTTAAGCATCAATTTATTACGAACGGTTTAAACTTTATATTATCAAAATGTCAGGGTTTGTCATTTTAAGAAATTAGTTCCATTACTGAAACGTTAAACGTTTACTTATTTTTAAATATTTAAGAAAAGTCAGACAATATAAATCGTTTTGGATTAAGGGCCGGAACAAAATGAAAGCTTTATATTTAATTTATCAAAGAAGCGCGACTGTTAAAACAAGGTAATCCGATTAAGCTAACAATGAAATGTTGGACACGTAAAAGCCATTATAGCTAGTAAATGAAAACAAAACGATTTAAAGGTAAAATTTTTATACAGAAGTTCGAACCACAAAATATTGATTGATAATATTTTGAAATAACAAAGTACTTAACTTTAAAATGAAGTACCATTAAAAGCGTTCGTTCCTTAACGAACGGTAGTCACGAAAATACTTTAAAGACTTTTAAATATTTTTCAAGATTAAAGAGATCCATCCAAAACATTCAAAAACTTTTGACGGGTAGAATATATTATATCACGCCGACGAACATAAAATAAAATAAATATGCTCCAACTACGAATAAGTGAAGTGCTAAGGTTAATAAATTATAAACTTCTTGCATTTTCAAAAGCGTTTCGTTAATTTTCAGTGACGTCGAACTTTTATTTATTGTACAACTAATTGGGTCGTTATATATAATAATGCGAGAGGTAGCGTTAATGAAAAATAAGCAGAACGACGTGACACAATAGAATAACGAAGCCAGTAAGTCATTACGTGCAATAACCAATCAGTTTCAGTTATCGATATTTTGAATTGTTCCATGTTCCTGCATTGCAGTTATGAAACTGCAGCGGCGTCGCGCCGTACCAGGAAGTATGCAATCTCCAATTGTTTGATTGTGTCCGTTTTCAACATTTAGCACCCCTTTGTCACAGCATGTGTCACTCGTTATCTTTAGATAATAGCCCACTAATTCACGTTATCTTAAAGTACCTGGTAATTTAGTATTAAATAGTGTCGGAAAAAGAGCGCCATTACTACATCCGAGTGTAATTTTAAATTACAACTGAAAAATGTTGGCGGAATTAAAAATGTCGCCTATTGTCAGATTTCTTAATTATGTACATTTAATTTAATCGATAACAAGCAATTCGCAATTAACGAGTTTTATTGTTTTCAGGTTCAACAGCTACACAGCAAGAGTCAAACCAGCTAGAAAGCGGACAAGGATATCAACAGCTTCTCCAGCAAAGGGAAGAAGAGAACAGGCAGGAGGTGGAACGACTTACTACAGAAATACGAGCGCTTAAACTTCAGCTTTTGCAATTTACCAGTAAGTACACTTCCTTCTTAAGCCTTTTACGCCTCCAGGAATAAAAACGTTCTAATCTTAAAATCGCTTAAAACTTGAAAGGTGTCTGTTGTATTTTATACTTTTAATACAGTCAGCAATTTTTGACACTGCCCTAAAATTCAATACGATATTGTCAACTAAATATTACAAATAATAATGCCTTATAAGATTATGTGACCCATAACATTTTTATTTGTCCTTATTATTTATACTGTACGTTTGATTTAGAACTCATGCGTTCTTATAACAATTCTAGTGGAAAGATAAGTCATTTCTGACAAATAAACTTTATTGGTATATCAAAATTTATGAGTTAGCTATTAGACCCATGCATTAGTAATTTAATTTTATCAACTAATAAAATTATTAATGTAGATATTAATTTTGCGATTAGGTACTTCAATTATATTACAAATTACTTGACGTAGTTTCTGAAAATCCAAATAATCTTCAGACTTGAATAGGGTAGATAAAGTTCTATGCACGGAAGACGGCATCAACAAAACCGAAACATTTAGCTACACTCGTCTTCATGTTAGTTACATTGCTGCTTTTGCTTTGAAATTTCTAAATCAATTTAGAATTTAGCGAAGCAGAATATTATGTATAATATAAAAACGACTTTGAGTCCATATTACGCCGCCCATCATCTACTATATTAAGTTTTTATTTTATAAATTTTAACAAAATCTTGACTAAACGCTAGAGTATTTGAATTTTAACTGCAAGTCAAAATGCATACATACAAATTTTATTCAAAAAGCACGTTTAAGACATTTATTTACCACTTCGTGACAAGGTAAGACTAGAAATATTTTTGAAAAAGATAATAAAATTTTTATTCATTTCCTTTTCATGACCGTATCATTCTCATTTTTGTTCTACTGTCGAGTAATGGCTTTTGAAGAGGGCAGGAATTTCGATGAATATTTTTCTAGTCTTCCCCATTCGATTGTTAATCCCCAGAGAACGGATCCGTTGTTTTACTTAAGTTAATAAGAAATCATATTGATCCATAATAATATCAGCAAATAGTATATCATTAGCATAACTAATGTTGTTTACTTCCTTTTCACACAATTCCGACTTTTACGTTGGCTAGCGCTTCTCAGAATAACAACAAAGGTAATAAAACACAGCCATCGTTCACCTTTTATTAGTTCTGTTTATTCGTTCTCCGCGTATACAACTGATTCTTGATTCCAATATAGGTTTGCCGTTAATTTCAAGTTTTTTCCATTCAAACGAATACTTCTCGGTATGTTCACCATGGACTTATATTGAACCATATCAAATGCCTTCCGATATTAAATGAAGCGGGCTTATACATACATCGCAGTTCATTCCCTGCATTTTTGGAGCAAAATTTTGTTCTTACAGAATTGAGATTACTTTATCCCCATTGTATCAGAACCGTTATACTCGAACCAATGCGGAGTGCGCCTGACAAGCTCAATATGCATTGCCAGCATTACAAGGATTAAGTCCCAAATTATCGAAGCCATTGCAACGATCCTAAAATCGCCTGTGTAACGGTACCAATTTGAGTAACGTAAATATATTTACACCAACCCGTCTCCGGAAAATCTGGGGAGATAAATTGGTCTAATCAGACGATGCCTGAAGCCAAAATTCAGGACGGCCGTCTTAAACGATGGATTGCCTCTTTGTGTAGCTCCAGAGGCAGAAAACAACACAATTGAACGATTACTTCGAGCAAACGCAGCGGTAATATTCGTGATTGCCAATTAATTATGAATAACTTACTAATATCTGCCCAGATGTATTTAGGATAAACGAGTGGAAATTGCTAAAAACTCAAAAACCCGCACCAAGGGGTTGCTAGGAAAATAAAATATTGGTTTAAGGCGCCATGTGATTTCCAGACCACTCTTTATTATCGCAGAAAAGGAACTGCAATCAAAAATCACGAAAGAGCAGCTCAATCCGGCCCTACAGCCTATAGTAAATAATTCAAAGAAATAATTAACTATAAGTGAATAATTCAAATTTAAGGAAAATTCAAAATAATTAAACAAAGACATTTCTCTTTTTTTATTATAATCACATTAACATAAAATAATAATTAAAAACCAAACGTAACTTGAACGTAATTTGAAAAATATGAAAAAAGAGAAATTTTAACAACCAAGATGGTCGAGACCTCACACATTTATACCACGCAAAATTTATCAAATCAAATACGGTTTCCATATAATTTAATGTAATTTTAAAATTAAAATGATACGAAGTACCTTGATATTAGTAAGGCGAATATTAGGTAGGCTGCAGCGAATTCCTCTATGCATACGTGGACGAAAAATATATGGTGTATTTTATCCTCCCTCAACGAAGAAATCTGGCACTTCTCCACAAAATTTGTCGGCAAATGGCCAACCGGTAAAAATTGAGAAGTCCAGGAAAAGAAACAGCAAACGAGTTCTCCTACGTTCGGTGGCTGATGATTAAAAACAAATAATCTCGTTAAAACGAAGATGTATGTGCATAATTTTTAAAGACAGTTTAACAAAATGACTCATAAAACTGATGGTTCTAAATTCTCCACATTTCACGGAGCTTCCTTTGTTTTCTTTGCATTCCGAAATCCAAACAGCGTGGGTGCCGTTTGTTCTTCACAGAGTTTATATATTCACATATGTATAATTTTTAAGAACTGTTTAAATAAAATGGCTTATGAAGTTGTTGCACATTTCTTAGGATTTCATTTGTTAGGAATTCAGATGGATTCTGACTTCAGTCACTCGTGTGGATGGCTCCTGGCATTTTATTTATATTGTTTGTTAGTTCCCATGTCAACAATATCCTCCTATATTCGTTTAAAAAGATCTAGCTTCTACGTGATTCGGTGTTGACCTTATTTTCCTGTCCTTATTTTCTAGAGACATGTTTAGTCCCCAGTCGTTTCCCATTATAGTAGGTTAATCTAGCCTTTCATCATAGAAAAGTCATTGGTAAGGTACATTTCCGGTAGTGTTTTTTTATTACTACTTTCCATAATAATAGCTAATAATTAATTAACTCTCCTATATTCCATCACATGGACGATATTCAGTAGTCATATTCAGTTCTTTTCCATGAACTCTAAGATTTCATTCGTCATTCGGGTTTTTTTCTGGTATCTTTATTTGATTTTAGAGATTTAGAATATATTTCTTTATGTTTTCGATTACTTGACTAAATGTATCACATTCTTCTTCTATGGTTGTGATTGTTTCCCGAAACGCAAATTTTCCCATAATCTTATGCCGCATTCAATCTTTTAAATTATTTCGTTTCGTTTATTGGTATTACTTGTTTTGTTCTTTTTTATTCACGTTGGCCATTCTTACTTTGAGCGCTCCCATATGCAGAGTAATGTCCGAACTTATATCTGTTATGTAATCAACTTTATTTCGAATGATACAATCTGCAGGGCCCTTGGGTGACTTCTATATATTGTACAATCGCGGTGCAAGGTCAGTTTTCCCTTTTATATTTAGGGGCAGTGCGTTTCATCCTTCTTTTTCTTTTTGTTCTTCTGCTCGTTTGCGTTTATCTCGATATCAGATAAAATCTCTTCCACATAATTAAATTTGCTTTACAGGGAGCTAAAACAAAGTTAAGCAAGGTTACAGGTGAAATAATTCTTGAGCTGCTCCGCCTGTTACTTTACAATGTGGACATAGTTTGGAAGGACTTTTTGAGCCTTGTGCGCCATACTATTGTATTTTACTCGTAATATTGAAAGATGGAGTTAGGTTCGGTTTAGATTACGTTTAGGTTTAGGTTATCTTAAGTTAAGTCAGACTTAGACTGCATGAAATTCCAGTAACCTTGGTGCGGTTGTCAGCTGGAAGAATGTTTTAATGGCTGAGATTACCACATTTTCTACCAAAAATCTAGTGGTGCACAAAAAAGGTTTAGGTTAGGTTAGGGATAGATAAGGTTGGATTTCAGTTTTATAAAAACATGTTTGATAATGAATTTACGCTATTGATATCAATTCAATCTCTTCGAAATTTCAACAAACCGAAGATTAAAATATTCAGCACGTTGTTGCACTCAACACCTGGTCTTCCAATTGAACCCAAAAATGTTCAAAAACAATCGTTAAAATTCCACGTCAAAACTCGACGTAGGCAAAACTTAGCCATTCAAGTCCCTATGACCGCTCTAGAACGACTGTTCTTATCCTCCCTCTTCGCACATTTTTTTAAAATTTTAAGTCAATTTAGTTACTGAAATTTCATATTCTTCACTCAATTAACATCCTAGCACTTCAAAATGTCTCGTTTCACTTTTAGTAAATTTTAGACGACTCAGTCATATTCGTACATAGCAATCAAAAAAACAAATTAATACAATCATAACTTGAACACAAAATACAAACTTTAACCATACTGCTGGTTTTCGTAAATGTAAAATAGATCTAAATGGCGTCTTGTCATTTTTTATGTCTTTATAGCATTAAAATCCGAGAAAAAGAAAAATACATAACGTGCCAAATTGAAAGAAAAAGTCATTCCAGAGTGGATGTAAAAATGAAAATATTTAAAAAAATTGAAAGTTGTGGGCTTGAGATTAAAATCTCTATTTTAAAAACTAGTTCGTATTTCCTCAACTACCCCCCCCCCCACGGAAATCCGATTAGAATAGTGAAACTCCGGAACATTTGAATCGTACAAAATCCATTTTTTTATACTTACAATATCCATTTGGATTTGTAATACAGTGTGGTTTTCGGTTGCCTTTTGCATCCTAAGCGTCATTTACCATTCTGTTTGTTTTCCTACCTTAAGGATCGCTTTTTAATCCAAAGGCAAATTGTTTAAATTCAAAATGTTTTTCTTAATTTCAAATGTTTATGAATTTCATGAAATGAAAGCACAACCTTCCGATTAGGTATTTTATTTTTAGTTACCAAAGTCACATTAAGATGCAATCCCGAAATAAATTAAAAGCCCTACGTTGTTACTGATCCAGTAACAAAGAGATTTTATGTAAGTTAGTAGAAGCATTACTTCATGCAATATTTACGAAGGTTTAATTTTAATTGCGGTCACGTTTGTGCTATCGCTTATAATGAAATTGTTTTACAATTTGAACGCTAGAATTTTATAGCTACAGCTTCCATAACCTCGTCCATAATTAATGTCTAAGTAATGGTGTATTAAATAATTCTAGTACTCGAGTAATTGTTTAACTAACTTATTGAAATGTAATTTTTAAGGACAATAACTTAAATTTTGTTGTAAAACATAAAAAGAATTTTTTTTACGACTGAACATTGGGGGTATTTGGGACTTATTTAAGGGTTATAAAACAAATATAAAGGAAATGTAACGTGGTACCATTTGGTTGACTATTTTCGTTGCAAATTAAAGCAAATAAAATGAAATCGGAACCAATTTATAAGAGCATCCTGAAGGAAAGAAATTTATGTTATTCCGGTAACGTGGCGGTTTTTGTTCAGATTTCTTTTTCTTAAACAAAGCTATTTTACTACATTTTCAGCAGTTTCGGATTGCTTTAATTGCATAGCTATTTGTTCTATGTACTCTAGAGATTTTTTGAACTTGTGTTACAATCTCCATTAATAAGAAAAACGCACTAACGTATTTAAACGATTGTTCGACTCAACTAATGATCCTTCCTTTTTTGTTTTTTTTAATTTAAAAAATATTGACCACCATAAATTTAATTAAAATTAATTATTCTCGATTGAATATTAAAAGCTTTTTTTCTCAAGTTTTACAATAGGGTTCTCCGAGACCCTGTTTCAACTTGCCGAGAAAGTTAATTTACAGTTAGTGATTTGACCTAAATCCGTGTTAAAAAATGTTTTCTAAGTTTGTAATCAAAGACAAATCGGTTTCAGTAAAAGCTCAGTTCACAAAGAATGAAACCCTTAATACTGCTAGTAGAGTAAGGAAATTATAACATAAAAGAACTTTAATGAATCGGACACAAAAGGACACGATAATGCCAAGTTAATGAAAGCCATTAGAAATAGCAGATCTAAGTGGTACGAGATGAAGCAGAGAGAGTAAAGCCCTACGAAAACTTTAATTAAAATCTTCAGATTTCCGCTTATCATCATCATTCACTGTATTTTGCTAAATATTTAAACCTTATTTAAGAATTGCACTAAGTATATTAATGTGGAATTAACAAAAAATTAATACAAACGAAAAAAGAATGCACTTTATTTCTCCTGTAAATTCAAAGTGCACTCTTTCTAAATGCAATGCTTATTTTTTTTTAGTATTCATATAAGAGATATGCAAATAGACGGATTAGTTCTGCAGTAATAATATTTTTATTTTTCTTTGTTTTTCCAATTATTTGTACAAAACTATTAATTAGTGTAAGGTTTAATTAATGGCGATTTTGAAAATAAATAGTAAAATGCAATTTACATACAAATATAAAATGAAAAACTATGTCTACCGATAAATAAAAGAGCTTTAATTAAAAATGTTCTCTCTCTTTCTTCTCGCCTTAAACATTAATTATTTATAATTATTTCCATAAATATTTCCTTTTGAATATTCACAGCACCATTTATGAAACAATAAGATTTTTGAATTACATTTCTTTTATTATTTCTTAAATTGTCTCGAAATATAAAAAGATCAAAATCTTAAATAAAATTTGCGTATTTTATGAGGTAAATGAACGAAAACTTTTTAAAATTACTTTGTGTGATATTATGTTTAATTAAAAGATTATGGAATATTATGCAAGACCAGAAACAATCAAGCTGGTGGAAAACTTAAAAATAAGAAAATAGGACAATTTTTGTGAAACTTCAGATCTGGTAAAGGTGAAAAATATAAATTGCCAAAATTGCAGATAAATCGTAAAAAGTTAAAATGTCTGCGACAAATTTTTGATGTATGTGAACATTTTTAGATATTTTTCACTACTAACTTGGTACCTACCAGTATTACAAGAAATTGCAGTGATATATTTAGTTGGCAAATTTTCAGCTATCGACAGTGCTTTGTGAACTTTGTTTCCACTACAGAAAGGTTATTGATGATTAAGCTATTGTAAGTCAAAATTTTATTTTATTACAGAGTAAACAATATAGATTTTATTTCCATAATAATAAAGTGGAGCTAAAACTCATTAATCATGATTAGTTACTTCCAGTTTACAGAAGTACGATGTTATCAAGAAAAGGTTTTCCTCTAAGGAACTGGGGTAGGTACCTACAATAAGTTTTAGCAACCAATTCAGCATTTCAAGTCGACATTATTGAAGATTATGGTGATAGTAAAGTTGAAACCGGCACAATAATCAATTACACCGATTAGATCTTAATGAACATGTATTGAATTCTTTATTGAATGTAATTCAATGTTTTATTACTTTCAATATAACTTTCCGTGCAGTTTTGTTGATAGCTAAAGAAATCGATGCACATAAAGGAAGTGTTAACGGCAAAATTACGTGATAAGTAAATTGCTTCGTGTCGGCGTTCTAGTTTTGTAAGGTTCTTTCTCGCAAATTTACATATTAACTTAAGAAATGGTCATTTTGTAAAAAAATTTAAATGTTCATTTTAAAATTATGATAGGATCAAAATAGGAACTCAAATTACCTACCCTACTATAGCATTCAGTATGCAAGCAGGGGTCGTGAAATCTCAGATATAGGGTTGCTTATTTTAGAAGTTTTTTTAAACCAATATAAAAGATGTAAATATTGAAATATGGAAATATTATACAGAAGAAGTTACTATAATATCGGGTAGAGCAACAGTTATGATTCTGAAGCAAATAAGGGAAGCAAGGATATTAAAATTAAGCATGAGTATTAGAGGATCCTCATATAAATGATATACGAAATCAAAATATGTATATGTACATCCTGAAAATCGATCAAACCGAAAGATTAGAAATTTCCCTGAAGAAGAATTTTTTAACAATAATAATTTAAGAATGTGTATGTTTATGCTTTTATTTCATTATTTATACCCTTTTCATTAAACGTTTCTCAAACGATATACTTGAAACTAAATCGACTTCAAGATTGCTAACCGAACGATGAGCTTGAACGATTTATTGCACAACTGTACAACTAGACGGAATTCGATGAAGACACTCTTCCACTCTTAGAAAGCTCATGCAATTTATAACGGAAATTAAAGAGTCAAGTGATTGTTTTGATTAACCTCTTAATCCTTTCTTATTTAAATTGAAATGTTAAAGCTGCAGTTAGTAGTAACAAGTCTTGGCATTGGTATTGTTAAACCGGGAGTTCTAGATTTATAGAACTTCCGTCAAAAGCTAATCGGTAACCATCAAGACCATTATAGTAAAACATTGGGTTAACAATGACTGTAATTCAACAGTCTCTTTGGAGCTGTTCTAGGTTTAGTTTGTTGGCAAGTATTATCCTCAAATACTTAACTTCATTAATACACGTAAGATAGTGCAGGGGCCAGGGAACTGAACAGCGGGCCTAATGGTAGTGATTTAGAATTTAGCCGTGGTTAGGATTCCACGTTAAACTCAAGGTGCAATTACGTATATGCATGTGTGTAGTTCGTAAGTACGTTTGAGATGAATATTTCGTAAGTTTAGTATTTACAATTTCTTAATTTAGCGAATAGAATTAATTCGGGGTTTTCGCAATTATTGAAACAAGATTTCATTACAAAATCACTTAAGTAATTTTCTTATCTGCTACATTACCTTGTAGAGCACAAATTTGATGGATCTTCTTGGAAAGGTTGTTTGTTGATTCATATTCAAAGGTTTGAAAAACAAAGAGGTGTTTCCCTCCTATCTTTATCATGCAATCTATTTAATGTCTTTGACCTTGTTTTGTGTAATTTTACTAATCTATTCCAACTGCAATATTCTCAACCCACTTTAAACCCTGTAGAACTTTACAATCGCGAAATGAGATATTTTATATGTATTTCTAACCCCATACCATCCGATTCAGTGTTAAAGCTCTGATTTTTTTCTATTATGATTTTTAACGATTTTTTTCGAGTAAAACCGCATTGTTTCGTTTCTTTTCCACGCGATCTATTTTCTTTCCATTTTACATTTTTAAACGATCGGAGGATAACCTCAAAATTTTACTATTGGACTTGTCGCAATTTAAATCTAATTTATAATTGGAGATCCCTTGAATGCTAAGTCGCCCACTTTTAATTTCCGGTTTCCATCATTTTTTTACCAAGATCACAGACTAGAACTGAGAATTATTGCTGAGTTGAGCATTAAACGCTAATTCGTTTTATTGTGATATTTCAAAAGGAAATTTTAATGTCAATTTTATTGCTCCTGTAGGAATTTTTACATGTAGTTAATTTATTATTAACTAATTTTAATACCAGAGATGCGAAAGCTTTCTACCAGTTTTTTAAAGTTTTCAAAATTTATAAATGTTCTTAACGTCGTACTAAGTTAGACCATTTAAACTTTGGTTACATTCGGAATCCTGCCAACAGTTTTTTAATTGATTTGAATCATAACTGCATTCGACATAAAGCAATCAACGATGTGACTTTGTAAGAAGTATAAGTATTTTTCTTAGACTAATATTTATCGGGATTTCCAATATAGCAGTCAAGTATAAAGACCAGAGATCTGTATTTTAGAATAATACAAAAAATTACAAAACACTTTACAGAACTAAAGAGACAATTTTTCACATAAAAAATTACTGTAAATATTATTGGCAAAATTTTTTGGGGTAGTGGTGGTGGCAGTGAAGGGTGGAAGGTAAATATTATTGGTGGGGATGGAATAATTTCCATTGGTTTGGGGGAGAAGTTGCTCTATGTGGTTATAGAGGAGGGAAGTTATTTACTAAACGTTTTTAACACAGCGAATTAAATATTAAGAACAAATTTACCGTTTAAAAGAGTGGTTGAATATTTAAATTTATTAATTTCCACATAGCTTCTAGCAATTCTAATTTGTTTACTTTTTGGCTAGTAGGTACGTATGTAGAATCTTGCATCTCTCCTGTTTGTGATTAATTTCTAACAAGTGTTCCTCGAGCGGGGTTCGTACGTTTTTAAATTCATTGTCTGGAACAAACAATTAATATTCAACAAGTGAAAATGGGAACTGAACTTAAAGTTTGGTTAAACTAACAAACGTGAATTTGCAACTGCTCTAAGAAAGGAGCTCAATGTATAAAAAAATACTTATCAACAAAAATATTATTTAATTTACCGAAATGGTTTGACAACGTTGAAATAATCGCTGTGGATCTGAATAGCAAAATCGGACCTACATAACATTTTAAAGTCAATAATTTAAATAATAATAAATTACAATATAACTCACCTCAGAAACACATAATACAGATGCGATCTACCACTTCAATCCTCGTCGTTTGGGATTTCTCGGGTATGGAATCTGTGAAGTTTGGCAAAAAAGCTAATAAATCAACCACTTGGCCATTAGTTCAATAACTTTACATTTTCCAGTTGTTATAAATCAAACTCTCAAAGTTTTGGCTTCAATTCCCTTAAGATGTAATAGTCTAAACTATCGTATGAAATACAAAACCCTATTATACATACAATAAGCCAAGAAGTTCTTACCTAAACCAAACCATACATTGCAGAGTTCCGTTGAATATGTTCATTATCAATCAGGATTTTGACATCATTAAACTTACTGAATATGAACTATAGCTTTGCTTGCAATAGCCTCCCACGACGTAACTTTGAAAGCAGCAATCATTTATTACTTATATACTCTTAATCGTTATGTACGAACTCACTGGCAGAGGTCGTCTCAGTACAGACAATGAAATTGACACTAGTTAGAGGGCTTCATCGGTTACCTAAACTGCGGGTTTAAACATTTTCAGGTTTAACGCAGTATCACCCCGCCGTCCGTCCATCCATCTGAAACACTAATCCAAGTAATTCTCCCAAAAACCAAACTACATCTTAGGGATGTTTAATTTGTGTCTTATTGAGAGCTAAACTTTCATTACAATATTATCATGAGAGCTAAACTTATTCAAAAAATTAAAAGAGACAAAAGTATTAATCTGAGACGCTATGTAATATGTAATAAAAGCTGGGCAAGTTTGGGAAAATGAACTTCTTACAGCTTCACGCTAGGCAAAGAACGGTAAAAAGTTTTTTTTAGTAGGTAAGAATAATTTAAATTTTAAAGAATACCAAAGACCATCCGCGAAAAATTTTTATTACTGAAAATTCAAATAGAATTAACTTTTTATGGAACAACTTACGTGTTAGCAATATATTTTTTTAAATTACACTGCGTATCTGAATTTATGTATTCTATTGGAAATTTATTCGAAAATAAAATAATTTTATTTGAAATTAATTCACGTCGAAATATAAATAGAAAAAAAAGTCCAAAACCTAGTGCAAATTTAAATAAATTGAATTACTTTTAGAAGATTCTATTTTGTATTACTTGAAGTTTCAAATTTCATCTCGCATTGCTTTTACAATTTTATTCAAGTACGTGCACTCTCGAAATCTGATATATTTTCACAGACGTTAAAGAAAACTAAATTACAGTGACTATACATTATGAAAAACTATCTGTATTTTATTATTAATGCAAAGGATAATTTAAAAAACAACACTTACCTACTTTCTCGTACTAGCTTTTTAAATTAGAAATGTGGAGTGGAAAATACTCAAATGTACAAAACGTAAAAATGTTAGTCGAGAGATTGAATTTATTACAAAAAATTGAAATAAGTGGTAGAAAATGTAATTAAATATACTAATATGTATAATTTTTGAAAGTGATATATCAATGAAAATAAAATTATATCAATCAACATAATGTAATAACTAATAAAACAAAGGTCCCAAAGATATAAAGAAAACTTTGTCTTTGAAATAATAATAATAATAAAAATTATAAGATTGGCTTAATATTAATATTATGTATATGAATCGAAGTGGTTTTTAAATATTTTATTTCCACTTAATATTTTTTACAAATTTCAATGAACTGACATTATCAAGAAATGTGTTCAGCGAGTACACAAAACATCTCGCCAACACAACTTTTATAATAACAAAACTTCCATACTAATTCAAATTTACAAATAATAATTTCAAAAAGAATAACTTTTATCACAAGAGTATCAACCCCGTCGTAGTTAAAAAAAAACACCACAACATAGATACACATATTTGAATTTTACGTTGTTTGTTTTTCTATTGCAGAAAACTAACTTTTTTTAATTCACTTATGCAGGTAATATTATTTATTTCATAATAAATTATTAACACTTTTGGTTAGCTACTTTTAGTCCTTTAAAGTAATAAAAAATAATTCCCGAAAACCTTGATGATGAGATATTATACATATAAGGTGGAATGTATGCGGGTTGATAATTTTTTATCACGTTTAGTACCACCAAGTTTGACTCATGGCAGCGACGTGCCAAATTTATAATTCAAAAAGAATAATTTGTTCATTTGCCTTCAAGTCGAAACCTCTGTTCCTTTTCAGTTAAACCATTTTCTTTTATCATTTTCTACTATATCATGATTAAAACTGTAGAAAAAAGTGAAAAACAACATAAAGAGATAAGTATAGTTTTAGAGAAAAATATGCAATAATTTGCATTATTTAAAATACATTTCTGTAATAATGTTTTTCTTTTGTATTTTTCATAGAAAACTCAATTAGTGTAAGCTTTCAGACGACCTAAAATAATCCAACGGTGGATAGCGTGGATTTAACGTGTTGGTCAAGGATTTTGATTAATAAAATTGTACGTTTCTTTTAGGAATGCGACAAGGAATGTTAGTAATTTTTGATGCGTTGTCAGAATTATAAATTTCCAATTTGTGGTTATTAAAACTCATTTTGTATAAGGAAAACAAGAATTTTCAATCAAAAATACTTTCATAAAATACTTAATTATTCAAAATGAGTAAATTTAAAACATTTTGTAGCGGTATTAGCTCAAGTTACTTAAATACACATAAAACTGTAATTAAGATGATGAAATGAAAAACTAAAGATTAAAGAACTTAAAAGCGCTGAAGACTAATAAGCATCGCATAGTAAAGTCTTGATTAATTTTGTAAGCAATTTTCCGCGAAGCTATCTCAATAAATTTAAAATATGGAGTATTAAACACTCGTTTACTTTTGTACTATTTTTCATTTTAGAAGGTAAATAGTGCTTTTAGCTTAATTTTCATTTCTTAATGCAATATTGTAATGTACAAAATTGGATGGAATAAAATTTTTTTGTTTCTTCTACTCGTCAATATTAACTTCTATAAATACAAATTTCTAGACAATAATTTACAAGGAGTTTAGAAAATCAAGACAAACACGAAGTACTTAATTAAATTGAACAAATGAAACATGAATACATACAGGAACTGTAATTAAGAGGCAACATACATACGTAAGAACCGGGCAAACTAATGCAACAGCGAGCTTTTGCATAGATAAAACTTGGAGATTTAGTAGGCTTTTATACAAATTAACAACCTCGTCTTGAGCAACACTATACATACAAACTTGCATTTGTATTATTTTACAAGACATTCTGAAAATTTATATCAGAAGTCAACGTATTTCACGCAGTATATTTATATTTTCTTCCAAATTAAAATACTTTACGTTACATGTACATACATATTATTATGTATACGTTCAGTCGAAAAAAGTTTCAAAAATAAATTTTGTATGGGCGAAAATTTATTTAATTTTTATCGTTTTGTAAGAAAAGGACAATTGAATTGTAAAAGGTTTTGTATGAGCAAGTTAAACGATATCAAAAAAGAAATTCTTTTGATACAATTTCGTATCTGTTGTAAAACTTTCTGTATCCACATAAAAATTTAGTATCCCATATACCTATATGAAAAATATATTTAACTTCGACAAGAAAGAGAAATAAAATAAAACTAGTTACATAAAGAGATTGTAAAAATTTAAATCCGCAGTGTTTTTTAAATTGACATCTATAACACACCAACAGCGAAAATTACACTTTTTTATGTTTCGAAACTACCATGATTTTTTACTTCGGTTTCTAGATTCAATTGAAAATTGCTATTAATAGAACTTTTCCGATATTAAAATAATACCTGGTATAAACCTCTGCTTGATTAGATCTTTCATTAATAGTAAAATGAATTTTCCAATCTTTCGACAGTATCTAAATATTTACAACAAAGCAAACGTTAAACGCAATAAAATGAAACAAAAAATGCGCAACGTTCGTGGCAAACCTTTTTTTCAAATTTTAACAATTTGATTTTTGTTTGATTATTATTGTTTGCTCTAAGTGCAGGGCATGGCATTATATGCATACAATTTTAAAAAAAGAAGAAATCAGAAAATACTTGCTAGTCTATCGTATTTGCAAACTGCGATTTTAGAGTTTCCCATTAGTTTATACCTGCATCTCATTTCGTTTAGTTCAGTTTAAAACTTTTATACTCTTAGAAACTTTACTATATTATGTATTCCTGGTGGATCAGATTAGCTCCGGTACATCGGTTTTCTCGAAAATATAGCTTCGGCTAGTGGAATTATCGCTAATATAGCTCTGGCTCGTGATATCTTTCCAATTGCAGTTCTAAATACAATTTTTGATAAAAATGTATTTGTAAAAAGCAGATAGTTTATTAAACAGATCTTTGATGCCTAAATCATTTTTACCTCCATTCACGTTTGCTCTAAAATGATTAAGGAAGCAGGAAATGGCAAGTGTGATTTTTGATGTTAAATCGCTACTACTATTATCCATGTAGTGCTAATACTGAAACAATTTTGACAAGGGCGGTGAAAGCTCCCAAATCTTCAACAGATGGGTGCAAAAAATCACGTTACGAGTTCTAGCAGCTGTGTCTAATCGGTAAAAAAATACGCACAGCTTCTCGAATTCTATAAGGCTTCTCTAAAGCCGCGAAACTTAGGATTTTCAAAGGTGAAAAAAAATGCTCGCCACAAAACTCAACCTTCTAGCTTTAATCCCAGAATCGAACTGACTTGCGCGCGCTTTACCTTTACCAATCAAAATTTTGTCACAAGACTATCTCATTGTAATATTTTAATCGAGGAGTTAATTGATTGGGAATTGCTGTGTACATACACTTTTTACTATTTTGGATATAGTAACCACTTTATTGTAATATATGTGTAAGATGCATAGCCAATATTCTTGGGGGGGGGGCACTTATTGTTATGAAGGCAAGGACGGACCCAGCCAACTCTTTGAAAATGAGTTTTTGACTGAAGGATATTTTTATGAGACTCCGGACTAAACCGGTCATTTTAGTAACGTTTGATATTAATATTATTTAAGGGGCGATATTATCGATTGCTTCAGTTTGTGAAATAATTCTGTAATGAACTTATATTATAACTTATTGAAAATATAAACAAATTAATTCTTTTAAAATTATCAAGTTAAATGAACTTATGTTCAATTGATATTTGAAAACTACTAATTTTTATATAAACCATGACGTAAGTAAATATTGCGCTCTTGTTGAAGCTCATCAGGTGACTATAGTATTTAAAAATTCGTTTAGAAAACCAAATTTATGAGAACTACTTATTAAGTTTTCAAAATAAACATTGCATTTTAAGTCTCGATGACATTTAATTAGTATTTTGTAATTATGAATTAAACGTAAGTTTATTTAACTCGGTTAGCTTACAAGAATTGCATATTTTAAAAAATACAGGTTTTAACCATTTTAAAATATATTCTGCATAATTTTGTTTCAGTAATTTCGTAAAAATATTGAAACTTGATGTATATATTGACAAGTTTCTAGAATTGTTAATTGAAATATACATTTGAAAATTATTTAATAACAATACCTGTTAATTCGTTAGGTTTTGAAAATAAGATTTAAATGCTCATTGCATCAAGTTTGAAATTAGAAGCATGTGAAATTCTTGAAATGGTAACAAACAAATTAATGTAAGCCAAGATTATACAGGGGTGAAATTATACCTTTCTGTGGCATAAAATTGTAAATTTGTGGTAATGTTGTATTTTGTCCTCAAATTTTGTATACCTGAATATTTTGTAAACGAATGAAATTTTAAAAATGGTGCGCAAAAATTTTATAGCAAGTTGGTATTACCAGAATCGGAGGATTTTTGATAAACATGGACGTATGCGCAAGAATACGAATTTGGAAGTGTCTGGGATCGATCACCGTATATTGTGATCGAAATTGGGAATTGTGAAGGGGTTCTAGGTGACCTCGATAATTGAAAGTTTTGTAATTACCAAAAAGGGTAAAAATAGTTGATTGAATTGGCGTATTGTGGATGGCGAGAATTTATAAGAATTCATAGTAAAGCGCCCTAACGTAGTATAGATTGTCCAAATAAATACAGCGTATTATACCGACATTATCTAAAGCATTTCGGTTTCAAACTTTTCCAATAATGACAAATAATGCTAATACATCTGCAGGTCGAATGCATTTTGTTTAAAGTTGCTGTATTTTTTACATACAAAATTTCATATTTTATATTAGCACAATCTTTGTTTGCTCTTTCTGATATAGCAGCATTTTTATTTCTAAGCTTTCACAGCGGTATTTGAAAAAAATAAATAGAGCTTTAAGTGAAAATTGGTTATTTAATATTTAATGATTGAAGAAGAAGTATTAGGGGTAGTTTATAAAGCATTGGAAGGAAGATGTGGAAGGTGTTTTCAACCGAGAAAAAAAATGAGGCATATGAAAACTTATCATCATTTTAAGGAAATCAACGGAGGTTGCAAATCAGTAGAGGGTTGAATTACTCATACAAAAAGCTCAATGAATAAGAAGATTAGTAAAATAATACGATATTTAAATTAAGAAGAAAAAGAAAAGTAAAGCCAGCGGGCCTGGAACTGAACTCTAAGGTGGATGCAATCATTCAAGTGTTTACAAGCCCTGCTATTCAAATATCATAAATTAATTCGTATAAACTGAAATGTAACGATGGAAAACATAAAACTAAAAATAAATTCAGATTATAATAAAAATAAAAATTTTCATGAACCAGTATAAAATATCATAGCAAATAGTTTCGAGCATATAAATGGCTTAGTAACGCTCAAACGCAAATCAATGTTGAAAATTAATGGGCGATAGAAGTAACCACAGGAATTGTTTCGAAAGTTCAAGTAGAAGATTTAAAAAATGCATATTGTTTTTAATGTGTGCAACTTTGTGTCGTAGATTATACAAAATTAATTTTTGAGCATTTATTTATTCTTCTCATAGTAGGACAAAGACGTATTTTTTGTTGTGAAGCAAACACTGCAGTTACAAAAGGTTGTTTTCCTTTTTGGATGTATCACAGGTTGCGTACTAATATTAATGGTCAATGTGATATTTGAAAACACCATAATCGAAGTTTCAAACATCCAGTTTGAAAGAAATAAAAAAAATTAGAACATGAAATAACATTACCGTGTATATTCAGTTGCAGTCATTTCAGGGGATAATTAAAAGAAAAACATTCTCTACATATTCCCAACATCATACATCTGCGCTTGAAAACAACCTGCTTGTAGTACTTGGTTTTGTCCTATCTAGTAAATATAAGATTTATGGTTTTTCTACCTACATAATTTTTATTCAATAATAAATACAAAAAAGCATTTTTACAATAAAAGGCAGCTGAAAAAAGGAATATATAAACATTAGTACATTAGTACATAAACATCTGTAACTAGAACAGTAATAATAATAATAGTGTTTGACTTTTCTTACTACCATTCTGAGATAGTCTTAGATAATGGAGTTGTCTAGTACAGACCTGAGTATTCATATGAACTCACCTTTTTTCTGGTCTTTTTAATGATTTTTTTTTAACAAAGCTAATAGAATTATTCTTAGATCAATACTAGAATATTGGACTATTGTGTGGAACCCTTATTATAATAAATACGTTGATAGAATTGAAAAAAAAATACAAAAAAGATTTGTGGAAAACGTATTTGTATTACAAATGGAATGTTTTATATTATAATTCAAATTGTGATAGTATCTCAAAATACTTTAGTATATCTAATCATTTTACAAGATCTCATTTAGAGTTGAATTTTCTCTATAAAACATTAAATTAGTCATAATTTTATTGATATACAATCTATTTTGAGTCCTATCAACTTTTTAATCAAGTTTTGCAATATGAGAACTTCACCTTTGTTCATCATCAAGTACCACAGAACGTCATACGGTAGAATCTGTAAGAATTTATAAGTTAGCAAACGATATGGATATTTAATTCTTTTCTTTGCCAATTTCAAATAGCACTTTAAGAACGACAATAGAAAAAAACTAACTAAGCAATTCCTTTTTAATTTACATAGTTATCTATTTTATTCGTGTTGTATGTACATTTATTTATTGTTTATAATTATTACGTTTATGTTGTGTCGTGTTTAATTTACAAAAAATAATCTTTTGTAATCGTACATTAATGAATTTTTTAGATTAGTAACGTAGACTCACTCACTCATTCGTCACGATATCTCGCAAACGTAGCAAATTGCAAAGCTAAAGTTTTAAATAGTTATTTACTATGGGCAGTTGAGATTAGATAAGAAGGGAAACTGCGGAAACCACAACACATTTTTGTGCCAAGTCAAAGAACGCAATAATTCTCCTCACTGCAGCCTTTAGGCCGCACACCTTTGGTAATTACGTATTAGACAGTTAGAGGCAGTACCACTAGATTTTACTAAATTCGTATTTGTTTTATTTTATTTCTATGAAAATTTTCAAACAATTAGCCATACGTAAATCTACAACATTCTCCTGAGAAATCAAAGAATGATAACGCTGAAATTTTCTCAATGAAAGCTTTTCTTTCTCAACCTGTGATCACACCAAAACACTGGTCATACGATTAAAAGCTTAAAGTAATGTGTACATCTTGTATCAAAATAATTATTGAAGTTGTGAGATGTTGGATGAAGTTTTCTGAACTTTACGAATAAATAAAAAACTTTCTATGTAGACCGACAGCATGTAAACCAACCAATTACATAATTCTTCAACTCAAATACTGCCAGTACACATTGAAAGTGGTACTATATAATTATTAAAAATATGTTTCATACATAATTAAAGCCCAGAAGAGTTCATCTACCAGCCAATTATTTTAATGTTTGTTTTATATCATATTATATTTTTAATGCAGAGACCGGCAGAGACCTTATAGCACAAAAATTTACATTTTTGATGTATTTTTTTACCACTTGAGAACCCTTAATAATTTAATCTAAATAAACAAATAAATATATAATACCTAAACTCGACGTCGGAAAATCTGTATTATTATTATTAGATATTGTTGGTTAATTTTTTCTAACATGGCATATTTTTAAGTAGCAAATAATAATTATCCGGATTTCATTACCAAGTTACAAAATCAAATGTTTTGTTCGAATGACCAAATTGATCGAATTTAGAATAATTAATGTAGAAAAAATAAAACGCAAATAATTACGTAAAGATCATGACATACATCCCCTTTGCCGCGTATCTTTTTAAGCTCGAAAAACAAATGTTTAAAAATTAATTTTTGTAATCTACGGCACGCAGTATACAAAGTTATTTTTAAATCATTAAAAATGGCGGAGTTAACTTTTACCCTAAAAATATTGTCTCCATAAAATCCAAAATAAATTTTGTAACACAACAGAGTACAATTCAATTTAGTAATTTACTGGTATTTTTAAAGACGGCGCAAACTTTAGGCACATTAATTTAAACGAAAGGATAATCTCGGGCATAGAGATTATCCTTTCGTATGTTAATTGGGACGAGATTCAACTTTTTACATTAATTTAAAGTTCATAATTAAATTATTGACAATAGAATTGCCACTAATTAAGGTATAATTTTCTTTAAATAGGAATAAAAATGAAAAGTAAATCATATAAATTAAACGTTTAAATTAACTCAACATTTGAACCTCTTTTTGCATAAAATTAACGTTTATAGCCTTCATCAGTTTTCAGGTTATTAGCATGCACATCAGATACACAGCAGTGGTACATAGCGTGTTTGTATTTAAAATTCCTTTTTGGTTTGGTAATTACTTGCTATTTGAGAATATTTTCAGAAAGAATTATATTTTATTTTAAGGCTTTCAGAATTAATTAAGCGTTAAGTGCAATAATTTGCATGTGATGTGATCTTCCACCTAAAACTCGGTAATTAATTTTATGAAAATGAAGTTATTTAAAGTAACTTATGCAGAATAACGTTTTAGTTCAAACATTTGTTGTAAATGACTCTAGTTTTGCAAGTCTTCTCTGCAAACGAGCCATTGAAAATTTATAGGTAATAATCGAACCAACTTACCACAGAGAAAGCAAAAGTTATCGTTTATCGAAATGAGACGTTTAATTCGAAAACTTATGACCAGTTATGAAAACAGTGGTAATTAAAACACGTTTCGGTCCGTGTTGTAGGAAAATTTAGTTATATTTAGAAAATGTCATTTTAACAAGATCACGTGTACAAGCAGCTTTTATATGGCTTTGTTTAATTAAATTTTTCCTACAGCTAAACGAACCGTACGATCACGTACCGAATAAGCTTTGAAAATTAATAATTTCATTATTTGATGTTGGTATCGTAAAAGAATTTTAAATTGTATCAAGAGATGCGTACTATATATTTAGTGAAGACGCTTCTCTAACAATAGACGAAAACTATTATAACTTTGTCAGGATGGTATAATATTTGTACCAAAACTATAAAATTCGACGGAATATGTAAGGTTGAAATTTAAAATACACTAAACATAAAACAATTTTTCTTAGTTTAAGTTTATTAAGTCTTGTCAAGATAATTACGTAAAATATTGTTGCAGGCAATGCTCGACTTCAACAGGAGACGCCAACCCTTAACATCAACGTAAATTCTAATACGTCAGCTTCTCCGCTCGTACCGACGCTCACGAATACAGAATGTGCCAATTATATACGTAAGCAAGTAATGTCAGCAGAAGTTTTTCGAGGAGTTCCGCTGAATAATGAATACGAATTAATTCCTTTCAATCATTTCACATTCAGTCGGGTTTATCCCATAGATTTAGGTTTAGGTAAACGAGTAGTAGAAAAACCAATAGGTTTTAAACGGAAAGATCTCTTAGATGCGCTCATGAAAGCAGTGGAAGCGCTAAATAAGAACATGACGTTAAGTTCTTCAGACAACGGATCCCGAAGGAACGTTAAATACACCCTTGACGACTTTTTCGAAGGATTATATAGGACTGAACCTACTACAGGAACACAGTACGAATTGTATTTTAGGACTAAAAGTTTAAATAAAAGCAATGCAAACCATCATTCTCACGGTAGTGGTTTTACTAAAGTAGTGTTAATGAGACCATTTGCTCCTTTGCAAACAATAAACACCCAAACGTTAGCCCCACCGCGAGAGAAAGAATTAATCCATATAATTCTTCCTTTGTCGGGACGTACTACTACGTTTCAAAGCTTTATGGACAAATTTGTGAAAATTGCTTTAAAAAATGACAGACGAGTGCATTTAACTGTAGTTTATTTTGGTGAAGAAGGTTTATCGGAAGCACGAACAATAATGTCGCGTGTGCTTATGACAAAAAATAGTGGTGGAAATGCTAACAACTTACGATTACTAGCACTTAACGAAACTTTCTCGAGAGGTAAAGGATTACGCGTTGGTGCCGAGAGAGCGTGGGGTCCCGACAGTAATTCTGAGTCTAAGGACGTGCTCCTGTTTATGTGCGATGTAGATGTAGTTTTTAGTGCGCGTTTCTTGGATCGTTGTCGTTGGAACACTTCACATGGAAAGAAAGTATACTATCCCGTGGTGTTCAGCCTGTATAATCCTCATGTTGTATACACCCTGCAAGGACGAGAAGTTCCACCTGAAACAGATCAGTTGGTAATATCGAGAGACACAGGATTTTGGAGAGACTTTGGATATGGTATGACGTGTCAATATAGGTGAGAAACTTTATATAACATTTCAGGCATTTATTACTTAATTTAATAGCAACTTTAGTTTAAAAACAAACTTCAAGTTTGTTCAACATGAATTAATTCATCAAAATGTAATTAACTAGTGAAATGCATTTGTTGTGTAGACATAAAGAGCTTTTTAATTTATTTCTTAGCTACTTTATATTTAATTTAAGTTATTTATTTTAATGTTTGCATAATATCTCTGAAGATATAACTTAAAACATTTATATTCTTGAACCGTCGTATAAGAAAATAATTATTAATTTAAATTAACGTTACATTTCTTCACTTTATCATTTGAACTTTTACTTTATTACAATTTATTTTCGAAATAAATTTTTTATTTGCCAACTATTTTATTTTCGAAAAATATTTTTTTTCTGAGAGCCTGGAGAGTTAACTTTATTTACTTTAAAAACCTTTTACTACATCAAAGAAATTTAAATATTTTGTGAAAACTGTCACTTCACAAAAGGTTGCTGGAAAATTTGGAAGCTCATAGTAATAACACTCAATCTGTTTTCATTTTTGAACGATTTAACTTCAAAATTGAAAATATATCAGCTAAAATATATTAAATTACGAAATTGTTTAACAAAAAACAAAAAGTTCACATATTGTATCCGGTACTATCCAAGGTACTACCACTATTTGCGTAGATTTACGAAAAAGCAATAATATGGCTTTTGTCCTACATTATAGAACATTTTATTTGAACTTTGGTTTGCTTTGTATTGAAAAGTCAAGACAAAAATTCTGCTCGTTTCGTTGTGAAGCTAAAATTGTTTTTAAATAAAATCATCTCGATATTCCGCTATCAAGAAGCCGAATCGAAATTTTTTAGACACCGTTAGATGGAAGACACTTTATAAGAACATTGTAAATTTTATTTTGTCATAGTAGTGTTCTATGTAGTGAAACACGAAAACATGATAAAACTTCTATAACAGTGGATGCGCACAACATTATTTCAGCAAGTACATCCAGAGTTGTCTGCATCTGGAATGCATTGTATAGCTTAGTATGTGCATGTTTACAAGCAAGACACGTAGAGCGTTTATCTATCAAACGTCTTGCTTTTATAGGTACATAAAAGCGTTGGCAGAATAATAAGTAAAATATAATCGAAACAGGACGTAATTGCTTTTCACAAATTGTTCTAGAATTAATTTAATAAACAAATTCCTCAAATTTAATTGTTTTAATAATAATTTAAAATTTATATCTTCTACCATTAAATGTACTATGTTATAATGGTTCTAAATTAATAATAACAATGTTAGGATTTGTTTAATTTATCACTTCGTATAGTAATTAATCCGATAGTTACAGCACAAAAGTGGCATTATTTTGTAATACATTCTGTATCCTTTTCCTCTACCATTGACTATTAACGTAATGCAGATACGCAACACTAAGAGGGCATTGCATTTGTATTGTATAATTAAGTTTCAGCATAAAAATTAAAAAGTATTGCACTACACCGCTACAAGCTTGTTACAGCCACCAATCACTTGCCAGAACACAACATGGTACGAAATATAAAAATGCAATTCGGTGTTAGACTGTTGCAAAAATTATACTTTAATTTATGCAATGCCCTATCTGAATGCAGCTTTATGGTAAATTTTGTCTAATAATTTATTTAAAACAATAGATAGCGTTCTAGCTTTTTATACCCACATTATTCCGATAAATTGCAGTTTCGTGTTTGGAGGTTTTCTAGATATGTCTAAATAATAAATTTAGAGATAACACAAATTGTTTTAAGCTGTATACATGGTTTTATCTATTTCCTTCAGTGATATTTAAATTGGAATGTTCGTTCCATTCTAAAGTCAAACTCAATTCATAGCAGCCCAGTGTCGATAATTTCATGAAACGTGCATATACGACGCGTTCAAGACCTATATTACATACCTGTCCAATTTGACTGAAGTAACCTGCTGCGCTCAAGATTGATGTATAAATTGATATGGTGTAAATATATACGTACTATCGTTAAATTTACAGGGCTTGAAAATTGTATCCTGAAGAGGTGAAGATCTATGGACGGTATCAAACCATGATGAGCCTACAGCACCGCAACTTATAATAGCTAATGATTTATGCTAATATTTATATATTAAAACTAATTGTGTTAAAAATATAATTTCCTGTTTTCCCACCTGTCAGTTGCTTGCTGAAAATATGTGACGAACACATGAGATCTAAAAGCTTAACGTGGATTCCAAACCACGTGAATATACAATATTTAAACCTTTTTTTATTCCGGACCAGGAAAGTGTTTAGGCGTAGTATAATGTTACTTGATATCAACAGGTAGATATTTGGTGAAGGATAAATCTTACTATAGGTATTACGCCACAGGAAGGAAACCCGTGAATATTGACACGAGAAGTTAAAACGCTAACCGCTCGACCATCTGCTCACACTAACTTAACAAAGTTACATTAATAATTATAAGGACAGGCTTTTTTTATTTCAATTGTACGTATAAGTTATTAATTGTAACAAATTATGCCAATAACATAGTTCAAAGTAAAATTAAAGCACGAAACTTAATTGAAATTTATGCCTTTTGCTGAGAAATTGACTGCAAGCTTTAGTTTAATTCATAGTTACTAATGACCGTTCAATTCTAAGTCATTAAAATTCTGTATATGTGCCTAATGGTTGACTTTGTTAGTTGTAACTAATAAATGTTTATTTTAACTATAAATTTTTTTTTATAAAATGGCCTTAAATAGTCCGGTCATATTAGACACTAAACCCTGCAATTAGTCTTCCCAGGTTAGAAAAAACCGTGAATAGCCTATGGTTTGAATTACTATTGTATGAAAGGTTTTCGACTCTTCTGTTAATTAATTTGGAAAAGTGGTTTTTAGCATTAGACGATAATAGATGAAAAATTTGGGTTTGAAAAGTGATGGTGAACATTTTTGTAACACGCCCAAAAGAATAGCAGATGGTTGCGATATAGCCATATCAATTTAAAGCAACAAAACGGTTTATACCTTTTAAGCCTTCTCTAAATTTAAATTAAAAATCCATTGAATTGAAAAGAAAAGTTTGGTTAACAGTAACAATTGGCAAACTAAAACTGTCGTCTAACACAATTATAAAAATTGAACCTGCCGTAACCCTGAGATAAGAGTAAAAGTGTCTGATAAAAAACAAATGGCGGTGGAACACGAAAAGGAAGAAAAAGAAACAGAGGAATACAAACTAGATGAGGTTGAAAATTTTAGTACTAGAGTACTAGAAGGGATACAGGAGAAATAATGGGTACGATTCCATTTATGGAAGCTATTGAAAATCTAAATAAAAGCATATTAACGGCTGTGAATCAAAACTTTGACGAAAATAATCAAAAGGAAATAATTGAAGAAATGAACTTAAGATTGAATTAATATTCAATTACGCACGGATAATTTAGGTATAGATATGGAAGAGTTAAGAATGCAAACTGTAACCAGAGAATCTTTGAACAAAAGCGTAGAATCATTAAAGGAAGAATTTGATAGAAAATTATGCGAAGTCTCTTGCAAATTCGAACAAAGCTTGAACAAAAGTATGAGTCAAAATTTATTGTAGCGTGAAAAATTAGTTGAACAGGTATACAAAGTAAATGAACCTGAATTAGACCAAAAAATAGAGGGATGTGTCAACACCATTATTGATGATAAAATAATATCACATAACGATTCTTGTATCCAAAGAGAAAATTTTATTGGAGAAATTAATAAAAAAATAAACGATATAATTAAATAAAAATAGGAAGATAAAAACATTACTAAAAGTAAAAATAGATCTTCAAGTACAACAGAAGTTGGAAGAAAATTAAAATACCAAGTGAAAGAACTCGTTAAAAGGAACAATACAGCTAAAGGAAGAAAGAGGAAAATTAAAATTGGAAACCGGAGCAGCAATAAGAAAAAGTGCGAATTAAAAAAATGTATTTACAGGAAATATTGAAGTTTGGATTAGATCCGTTTGGGACGATGAGAATTGTTGGAATGGACAACTTGCTATCCACATGGAGTCGAATTAATGGTACGATGAGAATGACTGCCTATTTCTCATGGAAGCGATAAGATGGAGATGCGCAAATGAGAGGGATGCGACAAGTACCTACTATTGAAATTATTGGAAACACTATTGGAATTATTGATTTGATTAAAAATTGATTTTGATAAATTCAATGCATACTTGAATAGATGATTTGGTAAACTATAAAAGTAGTAAATGAATGCGAGATTTGATTTTAAATATTGAAATATTTTTGAAGCGATTTGATTTAAAATAATTTAAATGGTTTGAATTAGGAAACTAAAAGTTGAAGACAATTTTGGAAAGGATAAAAATTTAAAATTGATTGAAGGGGATATACTAATAAATTATCGAAATGAATGAAAAATGAAATTTGTAGTAATTAAAAAGTGATAGTTTAAGATGTCATGCAAATAATAAGCAGTTTATTGCTCGTTTAAAATGAATCGAATTTAACTTATATTAATAATAAATTTTTAAATTAATTTTAAGCTTTTGTAAATAATCTGTCTTGTAACTTTACTTCGAACACTTTTTTTTTATAAAGTGCATTTCATTTGCAACACGATAATACATCACTTAAAATTATATAAACATGAAAATCTTAATGCAAAACTTACATATTTTTCAAATTATGTTTATAAAAGAATCATTTTTAGATCGGAATTTTATTTTAAACAACTTTTTCCTTCAGTATATTATCGAGAAAATTATAGTTCCTTTGAAAAAAGCATTTGATAATGAATTTCGATCAGATTCTTCATTCTTTGCTATGCTATCAATACAAACTTTATTTCAATAAAATTTAAAAATAGTGTGTATTTATTGAAAACCTTATTGTAAATTAATTAAAATGATTTAAAATATTCTACGGCAGACAGGTTTTATGATTTCAATCTTGAAACTAATTGGAAATTATATAAGACAATAGCAGTGTGTTATAAAGGGTGATTTACAAAGGGGTATCATTTTGAATTGCACAGCATTACCGTTCTATAGTTCACAGCGCTTATATTCATCTAAAAATAATGCAATTTGATTATGGAACTTTACACGATCGGCGAACGTGTAGTTATTGTGAAAACACATTACGAAAATGGTGAAAATTTTGGAATTACAATTCGCAAGAAGAAGTACCTTCTCGTAGCGGAATTTCGCTATATTTGCTCTTTGTATTAAAATTTTCCGATTTTGTCCTATTTATTAATTCGTGTTTTTAACAAATTAAAATGAGACCTCTTATTGAATTACTTTTTATTATATGGTATTACCTACAAAATATTTTATAAATTTTATACAAATATGAAAGTGTAATTTAAATACGAAAGAAAATAATCAACTATTATAAAAATAGTATTCTATTAAAATGTTTTATTTCTATATTACATTGATATGTATTCGAAGAAATAGTAAAATTGCATTCCATAGAAAAACCTAAATTACCTGTCATATAGACCAGCAGTGGACATAGAAAACTTTTTGTTATAACAGGTAGGGTACAAAGTTTGTAAACGTTGGGAAAGCATTTCACATAATATGTGATACGCATTGACAGTTGATAAGTGAATAAATATGACGGGTAAAGTGTGTCATAACACTGAAATAATATCATTAAATATAATATTATGCTCTCTAAGTTCTAGTACTTAAAGAATCATTGAAATGTCACTCAAGTTTGGAATATCGTGGTTTTACTGTAGTTATAATAATTATAATTTATACTATGTAAAAGTTCAAAATATTTTTTCAATATAATATTCACCTTAAAAAGCAACAACAGCAGAGGGCGTCTTCGGAATCACTGAAAGTCGAAAATTATCGAATATCTGTAAATTGTAAATTAAATTGTTTTTTATTACGTGCATATTTTGGGTTGATTCTGTCATAATGTTTCCCTTTGATTAATTACTAAGGAGAAATTGGAAATTTTTCTTTTATATAATTATTGGGGGTGACTGAGGGAAAATACCCCATGCACCCGGTATCTGAAATTTTGATATTTAGGCGCCTGTTGTTGTAAACGTTTCTTTTATAATTTATGATGTGTTAGGATGGTATGTACCGCGAATCCATCCAAAAGGTTTATGGGGGGGAAATTGATCGCATTGCCCCTTTTCCTCGTATTTACCATTGTTAATTTTTTCAGCAAGGCTTTTTTATTCCAAGATAAAACATATAAGGTTCCACAAGGCTCTCACAAAAATCCTACAAATCCTAGATTGTGGTACACCTTTATTCTTTTACACTAAACTACAATTCATTAATAAACTCGTTGTGATTTACATGTTTAATAATAAAATAAACTTTAAAAATAAAAAAGCTAATTAAACAAGTAAAATATGTTTTATTTTATAATAATCATTTGATAATAGCAGTATGCACTGCTGAAAGCTTATGTAAAAATTAAAAATATTTTAGTTGTTTAATTAACTATATTATGTTTAAAGATTAATTTATTATCAATTCTCAATAGTTAAAAAATCAAATATTTAGATTTACATATTTATTTTTAATTTATGCATAAATCAAGTCGCACCTCATTAATCCAGATTTAAGTGAACATTTTGAAATAAACTTAAAATTTTTTATAGGGTAAAATAAAATTATAGAAATTAAATATAGTCTAAAATCATTAAAGTGTTTTTAGTGTTTACTTAAAATATGTTTTGAAAAGGAAAACGCTTTAATATTTTAATTGATAGAATCATTAAGAAAAAGTATTAGTTAATATCGGAATAACGTAAAATCTACCTTGTTAGACCAAAGATTTGCGTCCAAACGGTCGCGTCCTAACGGCCGGGCCGCAACTAAATGTCTGACTCCGTTAGTGTGACACCACTTATTAGCAGTGAATTTAGTAGTAATGTTTCAGAAAGTCTAATGTATGTATAGTACGACATTCACATGATGGTTACATACGTTAAACAGGGTAGATGCAGTTCCATTTATGTCAACTAAATTAACATTTGTCTATAATCATCGTGATTAAACAGATCGAACGAGTTAATTTACTAAACTAATTATTCATTGTCTAATTATTAAAGTTCAACAAGCTTTATTGTAGAAGGTGTCTGCATACCTACATAATTAAAATACATACAATAGCAATGCGGTCTTATAGCAGTTTTAATTAAGTTTGTTTTTCAATTATTGCTTTCAAAGCCTTCAAGGTAGCGACTGAAAAATCCTGGGATATAGTTAATAGCTTTCAAATTAATTATTAACTTAAATTGTAATTTAATTTAAGAAACATCTTCCTTGAAGTTTCTGAAACCTCGTATTTTACAATTAACTTGGTCCATATAGTATCTATATACCATACGTAACATAGCAAAGCCAACAAAGGGAAATAACGTGGTGAAAGTTTGCTTCATATTCGAATATGAGATTCGTGTGTTAAGAGTCACCCAAACAAATAATGGAAAAGTTAATTAAAACTTCCACACCTTGAAGTGATTGATCTTTGATTGTAGCCTACGAGTAACCAGTAAAAATTTCAAGTCAATTTTCAAGGGATGAGAGTTTGAAATCCATCTCCAAACTTATTGCTAAACTCTATAAAAAAAAGTCTGTACCTTAAAGTTCTGGATAATGTAATTTCGTACATATTTTGCAATTTAATAAAGTACCACTCTGTACAAATGGGTGGAAATCCACCATAACTACATTACTAATAACTAAGAACAATTATATTTCTCACATCTTGAAACGTTTGTTTCAAAACTTATAGTATATTTAATTCCACCTAAAGAACCACTAATAAAAATTTAATGTTCAAAAATTACTTTGAACTTTAAAAAATCTACGTTCTAACCTTCTATAAATAGTTTGGTTTTGATTGGATGAACAGCGTATGATGTATACATGAATAAAAATAAAATTAATGAAAATACCCGGAAAATACCCAAAACAAAGTGGTGAAATCTACTTGTAGTATAACAAATTATTAAAAACTGCATCTTCTATAGTGGAAGTTTTATAATTTGGAAAATCCAAATTCAATATTTTATCGAATTGTATACTTCTACACATAAACTTAAGCAACATTTTATCAAATTAATAATAAAATATTATATAGATAAAATAAATGTAGTAAAAGCTTTTAAGCTTTCAGTTCACCATCCTTATTCTTATAGTGTGCTTCATCATTATTTGGATTCTGACAAGGAAATTTGGAATTTTCAAAAAATATTCTGAAAAATAGTCAAGTTCCAAATATTAATATTTTGCTTTTATTTGGAACATAAACAAGAATGCAAAATTCGCATACAAAGAAATACTAAAATGCAAATAATAATTTTCATTGATAATTACATTATTCCTAATTAAAAAATTTCCGGAGGTAAATTGAATTAAGAGCTTATTTAAAATAAGAGGAAAAGTGGAACAGAGTACCATAATAGATTAACATTTTAATGAAGTTTTAGCCGAGAACTGCAAGTTTTTATAATCTAGTAAGTAAAAATTATACAATGAAAATTATGCTGAAATTTTGTTCTTCACAAAGTATCAATGTAACAGAATATAAGCATAGTGTAAACGCGAAATCTGATCACAAAGTAGGTACATAACATAGCTATAGTTTTCAGTAGTAACTGTATGGATGGATTTCCACCACATATTCATTGAAAATTAACTTGAAAATTAAAATTATGCAGGTGTTGAAGATTCAACACTTCAAAGTTTTAATTAAGTTTTTCATTATTTGTTTGGACGACTCTAAAAACACGAATCTCAGATTCAAATCTGACGCTAACATCCACCACATCAAAGGGAATGTTGTCATATTGTGCTTTAGTAAAACCACTCGACAATAACAGCTTAATGTAATAATTTAAAAAAAGTAACACAAAAAATTGGGTAATTGAAATTTAGGTGAGAGTGTAATAACAACTGTCACTACGAACTAACTTGTAACCTTCCTATTGCAAAGATGAAGGTTTATATAGGCCCCTACAATAAAAAAATTCTGAGAAAGTATTATCAAAATTTTGAGTAAATCGATTTTGAAGTTAGCTAATTTTCATGTAAAAACCTAACGAGATTCCGCGCGTCGCTCATTTTGTTGACGGTCCGTGCGTAATGAATGACCCTAACACTTAGAGTATTTTGCACCGGCAGATGCAGCTCGTCTCTCCGATTATTTTTTGTTTTTACGCAATTTTTTGGGGGTTTAAGATCCCGGTTGCCTTCATCCCGGTGTTCTTGATTGGTGGCGCCTTCTCGTATGTTTAGCTCTGCCGCGGAGCGGCGTACGCGATTGAAAAACCGCCCGGAGCCCCGGAGGGGCGTAGGGTAGGTTTTTAGATGCGCACAATTCTGGCCGGGGCGGATCCACCCTAAAAAGTAATTTGCACCATCAAAACCGGCCGCGGGGCAGAGCCCCGCAAGGCCTAGGTTTTCCCCATAGTTTTTTATGTTTATTTAGAGACTTTATTCTTAAAATATTTGTGGTTCTGAAAAGAACCGTTTTTTTATTCAATTTGGCCACCGTGCTAGCGATGTTATAAGCACGGCAGTAGACTGGCAAATGCGCTCCGAGCCGAGCGAGCGTGACTTATATTTATAACCTCGGTGATGGGCGTGGCCTAAACATGCGATTTACATGTAAAATTTAGCTTTTTTCTAATTGATTTTTCTCAAAATTTTGACTATACTTTCTCGGGCGAAATTTTTACAGTACACTCTAATAAGGTTCCTTTTGCTATAAAAAAATTTTGAAATGATTTGGGGTGACAGTTGATAGGTAATTCTTCCCGAAATTTAACTAAATTGAGTGATGATAACCATCCCATCAAAATTCATATTAAATTTATAAACACTGTAAAACTTATATGAAATGAAGTTAAAATAAAATTTATTTTTCGGACTAAAAATTAATAAAGTTTGGAGTAATTGGGCGTGGATTACAATATAATTCAAACTGAAAAAACTAGTTTTTCTGCAAATGTTTTATTTTAAATTAAATAAAAATTTGAAACTTGATCGCCTGAATGGAATAGCTTGATTGGAAAGTAGTCTGCTTTAGACTGATAGTATTTTTATTTTTGTTCCGTTTAATTAACTTTTAATGTCTAAAATCTAAAACAATTTATCTTTGTAATTCTATTATGGTCAAATGATTTAGTTTTTATTTTCTTATTCTTACCGTTATTGTATTGTATTTCGCGCTGAACACAATTTAAAATTGTAATTCCAACATTTTTTTACACGTTTAATATTATCCATTTACCAAAAAACGAAGGATTAAAATTATTCCCAAGCTTTATACAGATTTTAATCAATGATTATTAACTTTTTACAGTGAAAAGTTAATGTAATCATCGATTTAATGCTGTCGTAGTACAAAGGAATTAGGATATTCTATAAAAATGTTGAAATATAAACGAATCTGTAGCACTTTAATTAAAAAGAATTCGATCGGTATGCTATAGTGATTTACCAAATACAAAGTAAATATTTGAACGTTCTATTGAGTACCTCGATAAATCGAAGAAACGTAAAAGTTAAGTAACCAGAACTACATATATAGTTTAATCTTTATAATTTTATTTGCATTCCCAACCTTCCAATTTATTATTGAAATTTTCATAACACTATTTTTCATAGACAAATAATTTATAGAAGTTACTTTTGAAATTTTCAATCATATAAATTGGATATAGCTAAAAAAGCATGTAAAAAATTCTGTTTAGTTATATATTCGTAATTGTTATATTTTAATGAGTAAACAATTTTTTGCCAATTTACATCCCATCCTCATTTTTTGTTCAATTTTATGATGAAATGTAACTGACGATTGGTAATAATCACGAAATGGTGCTATATTTCTTTATTAAGTCATCACGGTCTTAATTTATTTAATTATATTTTATGGTAAAATTTTCATTGTGATTATATTTTACAAAAATATTTCTAGTCACAAAGTGGTAAATAAGCGTCTTAAAGGCGTTTTTTGGTTATAATTTTTACAGTTAAAATTAAAATATTTTAGCATTTAGTCAAAATTTTGATAGAAAGTTTAGAGTATACACAGTATTGCAAAAGTAGGTTAAAATTGATATTAAAATATTTATTCATACCGATTTAATAACTGCAACTCCCCAAAGATATCTAAACTACGTTAGGATTAGGAACAGAATGAATTCAGATATTAGTAATTTAAAGCGAAACTATTGGGAAGATTTTACAAATGGTATGGAATATGACCTGTACGGCACCCAGAGGAAGATTTGGTCAATGCTGAGAAAGATGAAGAAACCTATTACCGAATAAGTAACTCACCAATATCACTGCATATCAATGGTCATTCCACTCAGGGTCATGATGTGATATGGTCAATTGTTTCTTCGGGGAATTACCATAAATACATCAACTCATGCAAAGATACTTCAGATTTCGCCTTGTACAGGTAAAACCGGATATCGCTCTCACTTTCGCTCGCGCGAAATCCTTATTTAGAATTATTTAAATAACCTTATACTCGACTAATCTTGAGTAATTTCTTTGCCCTAGTGATGTAACATACGGATACAATACTTACAGCAATTATTTAGCAATCACGGAAATTACTCTGAAACCCAGAACTTAGGCCTAAGTATTGACACAGAAGAAAACGTTGTGCGTACGTACGATCACGTTTTAAATGCTATACAAAATTTGAAGAACACGAAGGCAGAAGGCATTGATAAAATACCAAATAAATTGCTGGAATATGGTGGAAAGGTACTTCGACATAAAATATTAAAACTATTTCAGCACATCTTTAGTCAATAGAAAATACCAGATAAATACTAGTGCAGGACGTTGTGAGGTGGGGAAGACAGCGAAGAAGGGAGTGGAATTCTCACGTCATCAGGATGGCCCAAAACCGATTAGCGTCATAGCGACGGACAGAAAAGTGAATGGTCAAAGACCTCCAGGAAGACATGGCAGGATAGTATAAGCAGTCAACGTCCCAAGAAACCTTAGTCCAACTTGATGAATTTGTGATGCTGGAAAGAACAAGCCGTAGGCTTAAATTTAGAAAAAGAAGAACATCTAATAATATTTTTGAATAATTTCTGCGAAGTGTATAAAAATTTTTGACATCAGATATGAACAACAACAAATACACTGTAAGTTTTTCAAACCCCTTATTTCGATGCAGCATAAATAGGTTAGAATTGGATAGTTGTGGCAGTTAAGAGTGAAGTGGTTAATTAAACCATATTATTAATCCAATCAATTTTTACTCAAAATGCGGTGCACTGTCAAAACGTAAGTGTAGTGTTTTTAAAAAAATTCTAACTTTGTCATTTTTTTTCCAAATTTGTATTATTCTAACAGGGCTTTTCATAAAATGGGGAAATTGAAATATTTAACTGCTGAAGAACGACAATTGATTATAAAGTTGTACATTGAAAAGAAACAAGTGCAGGAAATTTCTGAATTATTTGATAAATCTGTCACTGCAATTGTTAAAGTAATTGTTGTATTTCAAAATGTAAGTCTGAGTGACACCGATAAAACGTCAAAGCCGGCGCAATTAACTACGAAAAAACTAAATAAATAAATTCAGATAATTGCCAATATTGACCAAACTTTATATACCCTAAAAATTAGTGTTTAACTTCAGATATAGCTCTAAGGGAATTTATCAATAATTGAAACAATACATTGTCGACTATATGCAGATAAAAAGCACGATGGAAGAGCATGCAAATTTATTCGGAACATATACCTTATTAAAGCCCATACATTTTTGGGATTCCATTTTTGGGTTTATACCCACGAGTTCACGATTCGGCTAAATATAATCACAACAGAATGTACGAATAGGATTTTCTGTCTTTTAAGTGTTACAAAATCTACCTTAAAGTTGTCAGACACTAGGTCTGTTCATTTGTCATGCACGAAACCACACCGAAAAAGTTAGTGTCGTGTAGTGCGGATGGTCGCGCGCAGGTGGTGTGAACTGGTGTAGTAACACCTACGAATAACAAACGAACGATTTTTTGACATTCAGTGTGCAATTTTTACTTACAAGCTCATAATTTTTTATAGTAGTTCGTACATTCTTAGCAAAGTATCTTTCCATTAAAGCACTTCCCATATTCACGTCGTCATCGCTACTTGACGAACTATTTGCAAAAAGACTAGTGTTGATATAATCATCCATAAAATTTGCAATAATATTTGTAATATCTTTTGCTTCCATTTCAATAAAAAATTTCTGCAATTAACAAGTAGTATATTTAGGTTATATATTCCAACACCACTTCTTAGCACACCGGCTACACCTACAAAAAGACGGTGTGAGTGGTGTGACACTTTCCGTGTTGGTGTACCCGCCACTGGACAAATGAACACGATTGGTGTTCTTACACCGTGACAAACGAACGCTATTTTCCACACTAATTTCTCGGTGTCGCTTAGTGCATGACAAACGAACGAACCTAAAGTATTTATGGTTTGGGGATGACTGTACACAGCTGGAGTTATACATACTAATTTTTGAAGGCAAAGTTGCCGTTGCAGTATACTTAAAACATTAAAAAGATGTAATCATTCCTGAAGAATAAAGGTAAATAGTGAAAAATTTATATTGCAAAAAGGCAATGAATGTTCCAATACATACATAAGTCCAAAGTGGGTCACAAATTATTTAAAAAACGTCAATGTAATTATTTTAACTTGGCTGACACAATCCAGATCTCTCACCGATAGAAAACCTGCGGTCTTTATTAAAATGTCGAATATCAGGGAAAACATCTAAAAATTTGGACGACATCCAGGCATCCGTTTCGAAATTGGCACCAAATAGGACTATTAGAACTTATAATTCTCTTAGGTTAAAATTTAACTACAAAATTAACCATGCTTTGGTTTTTAGTAATTTAACTGAATTTTGTAAACTTAAGTTAATTAATCGCGAAATTTTACAATGCTGGTACTAAATTTGATAGTAGTACAACATGAAACTATTTTTTCCCTGAGGAGTACATTAACTGCTAATAATTGATACAGTTTAGTAATAAATTAATTAAGTTACTTGAAATTAATGATAACGTAAAACATGTGTTACATGTTATGGTACAATAACAAGGTGGAACTCGCTTTAGCGGCAGTTCTTAGGCTTCTATACAGCTACCTTTCTGGTGTGGAAAGTTGTTATTATCTGGTTATTTTTGGTCGCCATATAATGTAACATCACATAATCAGATAATCTGCACTAATTAAATTTTTGCGGTTGGTATTTATCAATTACTACATAAGTAATAATAATCAAACTTTTCCATTCCATTCGTAACTTCACTTTTCTGTAATGTCCGGTCCATTTTTTGAGGTGATCCATCCTCTTCCTTTTCTTTTATTTACAACTTAACTTCAATATCTACATCAAGCCACTGCTGTGGTTAAAATAAAATAATAAATAATTAGTGCAGATTATTTATTTGATTATGTGAAGTTACATTATATGGCGACCAAAAATAACCAGATAATAACAACTTTCCACACCAAAAAAGTAGCTGTATAGAAGCCTAAGAACTGCCGCTAAAGAGAGTTCCACCTTGTTTTGTATATTATTAGTGTCTCAGATATTCTATAATCTACTAAATTCATCTTCTACTAACTGCTTTCAATCAAGCAACTGTCCAATATTTCCATCACCCACAATTTAATAAATTAATGTATTAACGTATCAATGGATCAACGGATCAACATATCAACGGAAATATCTATATAGGTCGGAACATTAATGAAATGATCATCAAATTTTATTATTTCATACAATTTTCAATTATACCATCGTAATGTCAACCTTCTTAAGAGTAAAACGTCGTTTAGAAGAGGATTTGGTAGACTCTCTTCTGGTGAACACCAAGAGAAAATAAATAAGGCTTCTTGTTATGCTTTATATAGAAGCCTAAAAGTAGCGCATTGGCTACGCAGTTCTTAGACCTCTATACACACAGAGTATTTCCAACACGATTTGAAACGCTCTGTATGATTTTGAATTATGCGGACGGGCGGACAGACGGACGGACAGACGGACGGAAAGACACGGAGCCAGATCATAAGGCTTCTTGTTATACTTTGTATAGAAGCCTAAAAGGGGCCGGGTTTGAGCACATGTAGGTTTCTTCAAAATTCACAGTTGGGTGGTCTGAGTTCTAGCTCAGGGTAGAATGTAAAAATCTTTGAGAGTTGAAATGATTTCTTTAGTAAAGGTGTTGAAAGAAGTAACTAGAGAATAAGGATGTTTAGAAATTTGAAGATGGTCGAGTGGAGAGACTTAATAGAAATTACGGGTTAAAAGATAACCTCTAAGAGTGAACAACTGGGCATTAGTAATATAATGAAATTTCCTCACAATTTGGTTTATTTCAATTGAAGGCATAGATAAATACTGCGATGATATACCCAGACCAATTTGCTCACAAACATGGTCTAACGAAGTATCTTCATAAATTATTTAAAGTGTGAACATCCATTAAAAATTATACGTACTATATTCAGATTAAGTGGCTTGGGACATGAATTAAAATTAGGAAAAGTTGGTGCATCGTACCCATGGTTAGTTTCTTTTAATATGATTAAAATATGAACTGCGGACGGACGGATTTTGTTTTGGAGATGTTTTTTAGTAACTTAGAGACGGACAGAGATAATAAATGATTGAGATTTTGTGGCGAAGGGAAATTGAATTAATTTTACAGGAGCGATATAGCAAATTTTATAGTTTGAAAGGCGGTGGCATATTGAACGGCTAATAGCAATAATTTCGTCAATGTAAATGTTATAATTGGAAAAAGATTTTGAAAAATAAATTGAAATAAAAATTTGGAAAATAAACTGGAATAAAATTTTGGAAAAGACAATGGAATTTAAAAATAAAATCAGTTGGAAAATGTGTTCTAAGATGGTCAGGATTGACTGAAGATCCTGAATAAGAACAAATAAAAAGTTAGTAAATTTGCCATTGTGTTACGTTCTATAAGGCTGCCTGCAGACTGATCAAGCAAAAACGTTGTGCGACAAAACATTTTTGTTTGTTCCAATCCAATTTGATTTTGTTTGATTTGAACTTGATTTTGTTTGATTTGAACCAATCACAAAAAACGTTTTGTCGCACAACGTTTTTGCTTGATCAGTCTGTAGGAAGCCTAAGGTTCTAAGTTCTATTAGGCATTTCCATGTGACGTCATGAACAGCTGATATTGGACCACATTTTGAGGTTAGCATTTTTACAAGACAATTTTCATTGAAAACTGTGCTCTAAAAAGATAGGGTAAAGTATACATTTGTTGACCCTCTTACAGTTATTGGCCCTTTACATTTAAAAATTAAATATTAGGGAACCTTTGATCTCAGGGATATTTTTTTAATATTTTTTTTATAATTCGTAAATTGTAAAAATAAAAATAACGTCCCTACTCTGCGGTTTATAAAATGTAAAATAATTCAATGTTTACCAATAAAAACAGGTAAAAACACAGATTTACCACAAACTTGCATAAGCACGCTAACAAACTTGATCCAGAATCAGCTGTTCTGGGTGGAGCCAATGACGTCACTGTGACGTACTTGGAAACGGCTAATTAACACTATTTACCATTATTGATAATTCATAATATTCGATAATAAATACAAAAAATGCTCCCTATTCAGTAAGTACAAAAAAAAATAAAGGTACCCTAAAAATCCTTATAACAGGAATTAAGTAAAATTTTCAAAAATTTTGTGGGCCGTCATGAAAATTTGCATTTTAATTGTTTTAACTATTACATTTATAAATAATACGTTATAAAAAGCAGTAAATAAAAATATTTTTTTCATAGAAAATTGAACTGTTTTGATTTAATACAAAATATAAAGTTGTCCGCATTTTTCTGGGTCAGTCATCAGTTCATTATATCAGAATAATAAAAAAAATGCGATGGCCGGGAATCGAACCCGGATCAACTGCTTGGAAGGCAACTATGCTGACCATTACACCACCATCGCAATGTAAAAGTTCGAATTTGATCTTTCTATACGAACTTATATCTTGATGTTTTGGGCACGATAAATTTCATTGCAATGGGTAAAATATAAATTTGTAATTATTTCTTTTATGAACCAAAAATTTTCAACTAAAACAAAATAACAAAAACTAAATAAAATAAACAAAACTTTGGATTTGTCATATAAATTTGTTTCTAGCAGTTGATAAAAACAAAAATACAAACAAAGGAGCTAAACACACGTAATGTATTAACTTTCAAACATAAATCTGTAGTCTACATTCCAAAATTTGAAATTTCATAACATATCAATTAAAAAATTCGTATCAATATCTTTTAATTTATAATAAACTTAAAATTATAATAGTTATGAAATTTTATAAACTGAGAATTGAAATATTTGCGCGGAATGATTTTCCCAGACCTCACAGTTACCTAAAAAAGATAACTTTTTTAGGTAACTATGAGGTATTACTTCTTGTTTTGCAATTATATTGGAATGTATCAATACTTGATAATTTAATGTTGTATTCTGTAGCCTTGAAGATGACCTACGGAAGTTCAAATCACTGACCTATCAGCCAATGATTAAAATTTTAAACATAATTCAATAAATGAATATCAAGAAAATTCAAACTCAAAGTACGCAACTGAAGATAGAATAAGGAATTTTGAATTTTCTTGCAATATGGGAAATTTTTACCTAAAAATTTCAATTTTCAGGAAAGATTTTATAAAACAACATAATACTATGTATTATTTTTATTATTATTTTGAAGACTATAAAAAAAGATATGAAACAGTAAAACTATTCCCAGGCGGAAACTCGCGTTTTCATAAATACTCACTTCAGGACTCTGCACCAGTATACCGATATTATAGCAGTTCAGCTTAAAAACCAAAATTCTATAATTATGATTGCCTCTTGGTTGACTAATTTTAATTAAAATCGAATTATTATAATTACTGTGACGTGGAGGATATAATTTTGAATTAATTAACTAATTCAATTACATGTTGAAACAGCCACAGAAGTCTCATTACAGATTCTAATGTACGAACACAAGCTTAATCTCGAAATATTACACTTAATTAGTGATAGTTACAACATTTTATGGTTTAACTTACGTTACGATAACATTCTTGTTCCACCTACTAGAAATTTATAGAAAAAGAACTATTTTCGAAAACAAATTTTCAGCAATTAATTTTCATTTTTATTCCGTTTTCTTTCATCCTGATATGCATACGAGGGCGGATTATTAAGTCCTTAGAATGAGAAAGTAAAAACAATTTTTTTGGGAAAATTTCATTTTATTTTTCAATATAGTCTCCTTTTAGGTCGACACACTTGATCCAACGCGGTTCAAGTTTTTGGATGCCATCGGTAAAGTAAGATTTCTCAAACTCTCCAAAATAAGCATTTGTTGCATCTATCACTTCTTCATTTGACGTAAATCTTCTTCCTCCGAGAAATTTCTTCAAGTTTGGAAACAAGTAGAAATCACTAGGAGCTAAATCAGGTGAATATGGTGGATGTGGAAGCAATTCGTAGCTTAATTCATGCAATTTTGCCATTGCAATTCTTGATGTGTGAGCTGGTGCATTGTCGTGATGAAACAGGATTTTTTTCTTGTTTAAATGAGGTCTTTTTTCTTGGATAGCAGTATTTAATTTGTCCAATAATTCAGCATAGTATTTCCCTGTTATTGTTTTTCCTTTCTGGAGGAAGTCAATTAACACTATTCCATGAGCATCCCAAAAAACAGTTGCCATAACCTTTCCAGCTGATGGAACTGTCCTTGCTTTCTTTGGAGCACTTTCACCAGCTTCCATCCATTGTTTTGATTGTTCTTTCGTTTCTGGGGTATAGTAGTGAATCCATGTTTCATCGACGGTTATGAATCCGCAAAAATTCTTTGGGATTACGCTGAAATAATTCCAAACTTTGCTATGAAAGATCCATTTGATTGCGTTTCTGATCGTTTGAAAGCAAACGCGGCACCCATCTCGCAGACAACTTTTTCATATGCAGTGTTTTATGTAAAACATCCCAAACACTTTTATACGTTATTCCACATAAGTCAGCTATCTCACGCAATTTCACTTTTCGATCATTTAATACAGTACGATGGATTTTTTTGACAATGGCTGGAGTAACAACGTCTTTTGGACGTCCTGGCCTTTGTTCATCACTTGTGCTTTTACGACCACGTTTAAATTCATTATACCAATTATAAACCGTTGCAGTCGACGGACCAGATTCACCCAACACTGAGTTCATATCAGTAACTATTTCTGAAGGCGTTAAGCCTTTGAGATACAAGTACTTGATAACCGCACGATTTTAGTTTTTCTCCATTTTAGCAAATTTATACAAATTGTTCACTTTAAATGACTATCAAAATTCAACGATTTGACATAAATGGATGAAATTAGAAACTTGAACTTTCCAAGGTTGGTACTTCTCAAAAATAACACTAAATTGGCCAGAGTGGTGACATCTCTGTTTCATTCTAAGTACTTAATAATCCGCCCTCGTATACCATATGTATTAAAATTTATTTAGAAATAAAAATTATTTGAATATAGTTGTCCATAGCAGCGAGCTACTAACACGTTCGGGGAAATCCGAGATTTGCTCCTGGAATTTTGTGAAATGAGGTATCCTCTAACTCGACCAATAGTTACAACAAACCAATTGATTAAGGCTGATGTAGGCTGCTTTAGTGAATAAGATGATATTTAATTAACTACACTCAAGTTATAATTTGCAAGCATTTTCGTTAATATTGTGGCATTATCAGGCTTCAGCAAAAATTTTGTTTTAATATCCGCTTGGCATATAAGATTGGAAAAGTCAATTCCATAAATAATATTCGATCAGTTAATTCCTCCTCTCCTTTCTTTTCGCTCAAATTCTTCTAATTTCCATTTTAGGAGTGTCTCGAATTGAATTTTTGCTTAAATCTAGATGTTGACCTGACAAATCTTCTTGATCATGGGAGTGAAATAATTTCTGGTGTTAAACCTGAATTTCTGTGAAATGGAGTCAGATAAACCTGGCTATACTCAAACATGTGTAATCAAAAACTATAATCGATAGATATCCAAGCGTGAGAATGAAAAATGCAAAACATGGCATAAAAACAGTTTTGATACCTTCAAACCACCCGCAAAATTATTACAATCTACCCCAAACAAATTTCATACAACATACGTAACAATAATGAATATTTAAATTTGTAAATTTAAACCTTGCATGTTCACCACTGTTAAAATTTTTCGTAGCCAATATCAAAAACGAACGAACTCACTATCGTTCTATCAAAGCAAATTTAGTTCCCTTACCGATAAAAAATTTAATTTTCCAAATCTCCAAAATTCAAAGGTTTTGTATTATTTCTTCTTTTTATTAACATGAGAAATCTTCACAAGTACAACATAACCTTACAATATTATCATGCGGATTCTAATGCAATTTCATCCAAATTGTAACAAAATAATCCAAAAATCATTTTTCGGTTATCCTCAACATCTACGTTGAGGGTTTTGTGATTTCTGCAAATGCAAGTTTGACAAAAAGAAGTTTATTTTATCATGCTACTGGTCTCCAAATTGGACTTCTAAAATAAGCGCAATTTTCGTTAAATTTCACGTCAATTTGACTTACACAAATTGTGGCTCCGGTCACACCGCCCGCTGTAGTACCACACTCTTATCTTTTCTCCTCGCACATTTTGATTCAAGTTTAAGACAAATTATTACTGTATGTAATTTCAGGTAAGTAAAAAAATCTTCAAGTCGACCGGCATTCCGCACTTTTAAATTTAACAAACACTTTTTGTTTAAAGTTTAGTTATTACTTGTTTAAAAATTAAGAATGGCCAAACTAATTTAACCATCCTGCTGGTCATCACGAGTGAAACATGGATCAACTTTGCGTCTGTCTTATTTAGGTCTTTATAGCATAAAAACTAAAACTGTATGAGCAAAAACTAAACATAGTGTCCGACTGTAAATTCAAAGAATTGAAATGATCCCAGTTTGCATGCTCATATAAAATTTTTTTTGTAAATTTTTAATAATATTTGAGAAAAGAAAATAACAGTTCCATATACAGCACCACGCATTCGTTAATAATTGAAAAGTAGAGGCAATCCTGTCCATCAGGGGGCGTAGTAAAGCCATCTATCGTCCAGGAATATTAAATAACCTTACAAGATTTTTTATGTAAATTTACAGTAAAAACACTGGAAAATTAAAACAATTTTTACAGCGTGTATTTTATAAAATAATATTTTGTTATAACTCGGAAGTAAATGTACTACCCCCCCCCCCCCCGCCGCCGGTAAATCACTTCCCGTATTTAAGTTAATGTTTAGTTTAATCCCATGATGTGCTCACCCCACCTCATTGATATGGGTTGTGCTTGTAAATACACAGAGAAAATTTCTTTCTGGTTTACAGTAAATATTTTTACTTATTGCGACAAATTGTTGCATGACAAATTCCTGCTTGAATTTTTTCTGTGTACTAACCTAAATTACAATTACTTTATATTATTATAAAAAAAATTTATAGAACGTGGACAGCATTTTTATGCTTCCATAAATTTCCAGGAAGCAGGAAATTTCATTGTGAATTAAACACATTATAAGCTTGCAGTACATTCGGCTATTTCACATACGCACTTTCGTCCAAGGAGTTAATGCTGAAGGCAGGGCCGATAACGAGGGGGGGGGTCAATTGGTACCGTTGGTATTAACGAGAGCCAGCAAGAATATTTCTGTACTGCACATGATTCGCAAAGTCGATTACTCGAAAGTTATCGAAATAATTTTTTTTACAAAAACTGAAAATCTAGAACTTATTCTTTACTTTATAGCAAAGTTTTCTAACGGATAGTCTAAGAAGCCGTAAGTGGAAAACCACTGGTAAAAGTTACTTGATTTTCTAGATACTTTTTGTAATAACTCGAGAATAAATCAACCGATTTTCAATTTTTGCGTCAAAAGATACAATTTTTGTTATTGCTTTCGTATGACTTATCGGATAAGCTAGGATGCTATTTCAAATCTAAAACTTGAGGAAGGGATGTAAAAACTTTAAATTATATTAGGTACCTACTATTAATTGTTTCCTCTTCGTATATCAGTTGCTATATTTTTTTGCATGGATATCTTTCGGCTTAGAAAACATTTACTTGGAATAGAAACTTGTGAAATATACACACGGCATGTGGTTTATAAACAGGAGTGGGGGGGGGGGGCTGTAAATAGGAAAACTTGGCCCATCATTTAATATAGGTCCTACTTCAAAGTAATTAATTATAAAATCTGGTTTAGAAATTAATGAGAAATTTTGTCTGTATTAGTTCCATATGAAATCAATAATTAAACATTAAATTTTGATAGAAATGCGAAAAGATAAATTTAGAAATAAATTTTTAAGTAGCAATTAAGTAAAAATAATACGTGAAATTTATATTTTTCCTTTATCTTTAATTTTGTGCCCTCTCAAAGCTAAAGTCACTGCAATTGATGTTTTAAAAATTGGCGGCTGTAGAAACTGATGACCCGAGGAGTATGGAATACCCCCAGAATATTATGGGGATCAGGCGGTAAACCATTATAAAAAAAATTCTGATATTTTGTGTATGTTCTACTTTCCATCGTTGACTTAAATATTTAATTTAACTATTATTTTAAAAGTAAGACAAGAAATTGTCGCAAAACTATGGAAGGAAAAGGGCCTCTGCAGATTTATCCTGACGGCTATCAATTAATAAAGCTTTTCAGAATTAAATTATTCTAGAAGTAAATAAAAATACGGTAAATTTATATTTGCCCTTTTTAAATTTTATGCTACACATTGAATTTGAACAGAAAATTACTTTTCATAATGTCAATGTACCTGGATTCATTGGTTGAAAATCATTAATTTTATAAAGGTTTCGTAAATACAATGAACAAATTCATAATTTTAATGAACTTTGTAATATTGTTATGACAGTTTTTGGTTCAGTATAGTATGCATTTGTATACACTTGGTTTCAGGAGAGTACGAACAATTCTTCTTACAAATATATTATTCTATATTCAGTAGAACGTTCCGCAAGAAAGTTCACCAGGACCAATATTGTCCTTATTTCTGATATAGATTAAGATCACGCAATCTTTTCCATTTGTGGATATTACTTTTAATGATAGCTTACATTTTTCAATAAGTAAAAATTAATAACAATGAAAGAAATTGTGGATACATACCTATATCATGTAATAAATGAAGAACAAAATTAAAAAGGATTTTCTAGGTACTTACTACAAGAAATATAATAACGTGTAACATAAATAATAATAAAGTCTCAATTTTGTGCTTTATTTATTATGATTTATTGTAGTCGAAATTAAGTTATACTTTGTTGCAATATTTCTTATTTTATTTTAGATCTGACTTCTTACGCGTCCGAGGGTTTGACGAAGAAATCGTTGGATGGGGTGGAGAAGACGTTATGCTGTACCGCAAATACGTGCGCAGTCATATGAAGGTGATTCGCGCCACTGATCCTGGCATCTTTCACATCTGGCACCCTAAGGTCAGTTATTTATCCTATGGTCTGTTACGAGATGTTACCTGACAAATTTAGTAACCACGTCTGGAATATTCGATGAGTTTATCTCTTATCCGACACAATATCAAATTTATTCTTTCTGATTTATTTTAAACAATTTTTCGGTCATAACTCACTGCTTGTATACTAGGTAATATTAGAAATTTTTGATAAAATACTTACATTGCTTCGTAGAATAATAAGCAATTCGCAATGCTAAACTTGGTTTTAGGGTTAATTCGACAATATTTGAAATTTTTTCATTAAGAAGCAATTTAAAATATTTGGAATGTTGAAAGAACGTAGAGAAATGTTGTTTTCGCATTCGAACAACGTTAATAAAGATAAATAACCGAAAATTACTAACCACTAATAACCCAAAGCTTATTACAGTTTCGTATAAAAAGCAATAATAAAAATCAATTTCTTATATTCATTTGAAGCATTCGAACAAAACACAAAAGAAAAATAAGAAATGATAACGTTCCACGCTTCTTGATTGCTTCTTAGCGTGGTATAAAGTAATTTCATCCGCTTTTGCCTATTGTCATTTATAAGATTTTTTGAGAAATATTTTCTAATAATACTAATGCATTGTTTTTATTAAAGGTTTGTTCTGGAGGTCCTGGAGGACAAAAGCTTACTGCCGACCAATATAGAGCGTGCATTCGATCGAGAGCTCTCAACGAAGCTTCACATGCACAGTTAGGCTTCCTTGCATTTCGTGATGATATCGCAGCAAATAGTAGTCCAGCTAAATATCCTCCCGCTCCCGGTGCTCCTCTGCATTTTCAAAAGAAAACTAAATCATCTACCTGAGGTCACGTGAATAAGATGGAGTTTTAGTGAATTCAAACTAGGATTTATATCAAAGGTGCAGGTGCTATACTAATAACAAGACAATTTCTTTTTTATGTGATAATACTAAAGCCGAAGTATTTTAAACTTTTGACGTTATATTTTACGCTTTAGTTTATTTAAATTTTTATGTAGGTTGTTGTAAGACTGTCTATCACATCGAATGTCTCAGTCAGGAACATTAATACAGTAGAAGAGAACAAATTACAGATTTCGACTTTTATTTTCTATCCTTTTCCTGAACTTAATCCCACTATAAGTCTCAAGATAAAAATCATCAATAAAAAATAATTAAGGAAAGCGTTAAGAAAGTGTCATGGACAATTTTAAAAATTGGAAGAATGAATATAGTACGTTACGAAAATGTGTGAGTATTTGGCCGAGAATGAAATAAGACTCCTTATCCAATACGTTTGATTGCACGAAAGTTTTTATTGTTTTCTCACTTAAAAGTTCTTTCGCTGGAAGAAGTTTCAGAACAAAAATAACAAATGGGATAATTTTTGAAATACTCGTAATGTAACTGATCATATCCTGTTTCTACAAAAATTATTCTGAAAGTTCAAATACTTTATAATTCCACTCTGTAGGTTTCAAATTTATGTTATTACAACAAAAACTGCTTGAAGAAATTATTTAATTGCCAATTTTAAATTGCAATAACTTTTTGTTCTATAGTAGGACTGTGCTGAATGAATAATGATTGCATACCTTTTTTTGTGAAATGTTCAATATTCACTTTCACTTCAATGTTAAATTACCTCTTTTATCTACAGTAGACCAGGCAAATGACTTTGATATTAGTCCTGAAGTGGCACTAATTCCGGACGTGATCAAACGTGAACTATTCGATAAGCAATAAATTTTTAAACGAAATGAACAAAAAATTATTTAAAATGAAATCCACCGCAATTTTTAAACCAAAGCGCTGCTACAATGGTAAAAAGTTGTTGAAAAGACTTTTATAAATTATTAAAAATATTAATTTACATTAATCTCTCTCTAACTGCCATTTCTTCCTCAACTGAAGAATGTAGAAGAAAAACAGACATATGAACAGAAAGTAAATAATGTTTCCGTACATTTCGCTTCTGTACTCGCGAAGCTGAAGACCGAACTAATTACGGCGGCTATAACGCAGGGTTTATTTATTTCTATCACGGTAAGTTTTATCTGGGTTTTTCTGGGTGAAAACCTAAAAGTCCTGTGCTAATAATATACCTGAAGGTTCTATACAAAGATGAAATAGTGGTTTATTTTATTTTCTAGATACTAGTTTCTTATTTATTTAATTATTCAATATTGTGATTAAGCTCTTCATGAACCGTTTTTCCGTGCCCTCTTCAAAGAAATATTTTTTATCAAACCCTGTGACAAAGGTTAAATAAATAATGTATGATGAAGTTTCTTTTGAATAAATAAACTGTAGTTTAAATTTTAATAGTTCAGCTTTGGCTAAATTTTCTAACAAAAAATTTTGTAGGTAAAGTTCACACACAAAGTGTTACTGTGCATTTTTACTTGGACAAGAAACCCATTAGGGCGTATGACACCATATTTGTTTGCATCCTTAATTGTAACCAATTTTTCGTAAAATTGGATACAACCAAGGATATAAATAAGTAATAAGTTACTACTTGTGTTACTGATTTTTTCTGTGAATCTCATGTTAGTTTTTAATAATTAAATTTTGAGGTTATTTGAAATTAATAAATAATAAAATTGCATTTTTCTCGTATTTTTTATTTATGATGAGTTACATTCACAAACGATCTTCACCGGACACAATTATTAAATTAGAAAATTATTACCATTTGACGGTCACGAGACGGTGATCAGCTTAAGCGGTTAAGTGCGTTGCTGCTAATGCTGAATGCCCGGTTCGACTCCGGGCTCAGTAAAAACTTTATTCTGACCGTCTCCCCTCGGAAGGCAATGGCAAACCACCGAGGTGTAATCTGCTTAGAACAGCCTCTCTGGAGATGAAGTGCATACACTTCCCGCGGTTCGGAGCCCGCGTTAAACAAGTAGGTCCCCTATGTGTGTGATAGTACTACAAACGCACAACACATACATAGGAGAGAGGTCGCCAACATCCGGTAACGGATAGGCACGTTAAGAAGAAAGAAGAAGAATTACCATTTATTTACTATAATATTATAATTTTCTAATTCAAAATTGTGTCGGATTAAGATCGTTAGTGATTGAAATTTTTTTAGATTTTGCGACACAAAAAAAGACAAGATGATTTATTAGGTTTTTAACCAGGTTTCTGAATTTCCAATTGTTCCCTACCGAATAAAATGTCTATGTGTTGTTATTAAGTAACGACTATGAATCTGATCGTGAATTTTCTGCAAATAGTCCGTATGGCAAATAGCACTGGTTCGAGTCCGGAAAGAGCTAATCTTTTGTTTGGCTTTCTTTCCTTCTATGACCGTCTGTTCTACCAACTTTCGTTAGCCAGCTTGGTAGGATATGGCTAAAAACTCTTCTGTAATGAGAAGGAGGTCTGCTCAGTAGTAGGTAAAAGTGACTGGAAGTGATTATTGGATATATGGAAGAACCTACTTGATGGAAACATAAAAAAATCGAAATAGCAGTGGAAATTTTATCAATTTATTTGAAACAAATAACTAACGATTTGACAGTTAGCTCAGAAACGTAAAGCATTGAAATTTTTATTATGATGAGATGTGGGGCAGACAGCGTACACAAAAACAAGTCTGTGCTTTATTTAATATTAAATGTCCCAATCGGGATCCCATATAGTACGTTCCACAGTAAGAAAACTTGAAAAAAGGTTTTATGAAAGGGCCCTTACTAGGGGACTACTTTACAGGTTTGCCGATCTATCAAATCGTTATGCATTTGTTTAATATAAATTGATAAAATTTTCACAGCTATCCCGATTTTTTTTATAAATCAGGTTCTTTCAATTTTGCGAACTAAACAAGTGAATATCATACAACCGTATATTTCAAGGAGAATCAGAATCTGTAACAAAGGAGTGGTTGCCATTTAAAAAAAGTGAAAATGACTTCATTACAAAAAGGGGTGGGGGTTAAAAAAATTGACAATTGTCAGAAAAGACGCACGTTGCAAAAATGGTAAATATTCTCTATATAATAAAATGGATATAATAAATATAAAATTATTATGTAAATATTCTGATGTTATAAAGCTACTACCTGGGTAGTTTCACTAATTTAGATGTAGGAGGAATCATCTAAAGTCACAGATTTTGAAAATCCATTTGAATTTTCAAATGAATTTTTAATTATTAAATTCAATATTATTTAATTTGAGATTGAAAGCAATGATTTTATATATTTTTAAATAATTTATCTTTTCCGAAAATATGAAATCGAAATTTTGTCATTTTTCATTTACTAACCTAAAAAGTTACAGTGCGGCCTTTAGGTCGCACAACCAAAGTAATCACGTTATATGACAACTTTATTTCTATTTTTCCAATTTTTTCATAGAAAGATATGAAAATCACCGTTACACATGCAAACTTGATCAATTATATTAACCTGGAACCTAATACAAAATAAAAAAAATACTTACTATTTGCTATCTACACATCTGGGAGTCGCAATTTTTATTATATTGTCCTCAAATTTGGCGTAAACAAACTTATGATGGCGAGATTTTCAGCTTCATTAAATGAATAAAATCGGGTTTAAGATTTTTGAGATATTATTTTTGAAAGAGCCACTGAAGTAGAACACATTAACAAATTTTTACACTCCATGGTTCGATATCGATAAACACTCGTCATAAATTGTTTCTTTTTTATGCTGCGATTGTACATTCATTAAATTATATTTTTTGAAGGGTTTTTATACAAATTAATTAAAAAATGAACGCTCGGTTTGTACACTTTTAACATGATCAGGCATTTGCATACATTTATCGATCAATGTTCAAGGTATAACTAAACAACTAAATAGAAATAATTAAAAAAAAAACCTTTTTAAAAAATACTTAACATATTTAGTACGCTTTTTCAAAAAATAAACTATTAAAATTTTAACGATCTGTTCAAATGCATACATTTTTTAGCCAGAACCAAAAGATTGATTAGTATATCCAAAGTAAACGAAAAATTATGACTTCGAAATAGAGAGACTCCTCTCTCTCCTCACCGAATTATTGATACGTAAGCTATCAGTTTTGTTCTAATTAGTCAATTCAAATTACTCCGTTCTTTAATTTCATAAATTTCATTTCCTCTGCATATTTCGGTTAAATTATTTTATATAAAAAATTACCATAAAATTTAGTAATCAGAGAAGTATTAAAATATGGATGGAATATTATTGGGATAATGGAACTCAATCAAACAAAATGTTGTTAAGTCGACGTTTCGGATGATTTATTCAATCCATTTTCAAGACTAAAAAACGAAAAGATAGATAAACATGGTTACAGCAATTATTACAATATCTGTGTGTGGGACGGGACCCAAAAAACATACTCAAACCTACCAAAACAGTGTTGGCAAATTATAAAGTTCACTCATAAATTGAGGATAGTCAAAACTAAAATTGACAACATAAACTGTGATGAAAACTTAACAATAAACTATAAAAAGCCAAAAGGCAACTATAACATGAAAAATAATAACGTCAAACTAAACAGTTAACAAATAAATGTACGATAAATATGTACAACTAAAATCTAACCAATTTCTGCCAACCTTACTCGGTCAATTATACTACTGGTACATAAGAAACACATTGGAATTTTTAAAAATGCCGCTAATACAAAATAACCAAATATGAACGTGGTTGGCAATAAATAACAGAGTTCAATATCCTTGCAACATAAACAATAATTACAGCAGGCTAAAAAATACAAGTATGTGTCCCCCCCCCCGTCAAACAAATCGTTACATAAAAAAGAGAAGACCAGCCAAACTTCGTGCAGCGGAACCCCAACAATTCGTAACCACCCAACACTCGAAGAGGGCACACATGAGGGAAAAACCATCGCACTACCCTTCGCCATAAACTGTGTGCCGGTATTGACGCAGCACATGTTTGTAACCCGTGTTAATATATTTAAAATCCGTTTGTTTGTTGATGTTGTTCGCGGTTGTGGAGATGTACGCCGCCTCCAGAAATGTTCTTTTATAATAATTCTGCTCGTTGTGCAGAATTTTGACATCTTCACGTGTGAAAGAATGCGACTCACCGACGCAGTGTTCAGACAAACCTGTCTTAGATGTTCCTTGTCTGATGTCGCAGAGGTGTTGGCTAACTCGGTTAGTCAAACGCTGTATAGTTTGCCTCACGTACACCGATCCACACTGGCACTTAACTTTGTACACCACCCCGCTACGCAACATCGTGGGCACCCCATCCTTGACATCCGAAAACAAGATCCTCCCCAAAGTAGACGGGTTGTGGAAGGCAAGCTTTATCTTTTTTCTGTCTACGAACTCTTTAAAAACCCGACGTAATCTGTTCGCTAATAATGGGTGGAAAGTAATTTTGTTGAATTTAGTCTCTATTTTAGACTCATCCGGATCCTGAGACCCCACAACGGGGGCAATACGCCTCCTCCTAAACAACACCATGTCAAGTATACGCCCCGGATAACCATTCTGTAAAAATTGTACCTTGAGGTGGTGCAATCTTGAGCCCAGAACTTCCTTAGGCACACAGTTTTCCAGCCTATGCTTCAAAGTGTTAATAAGTCTCACCTTCTGGTTTAAAGGGTGAGACGACCCAAAGTTGAGCAGTCTGTCGGTTGATGTAGGCTTTCTATATATATCCGTTATGATCTTACCATTGTCTTGTCTTTTGACCAAGAGGTCCAAGAATGGTATAGTACCATTTACCTCTCTTTCACACGTAAAGGTCAATAACTTATCATAACCATCCAGAACTGCCAAACAATTGGTGGCACTTTTTGAGACGTTGGTGAAGAGAGAATTAACGTCAAATGATACCAGTATGTGACCTGCCGGTATAGTACACTTTATAATTTCCCTTCTGGCATCGGCCGTATTCCTGACAGCAAAAGGCAAAGACGGTATAGCGTTCCTCAATATATCCACTATGAATTTAGCTAGGGCAACCGACGGGGAATTGATGCAGCTAATAACAGGTCTAAGGGGTGTACCAACTTTGTGAGCCTTGGGTAGACCATAAGCGCGAGGGTATTGTGTGTTGTATTTAGTGAGACGCTTTTTGGTTAGCTCATCAATATAGTTTGAGTCATACAGATCTTTAATGGCCTTGTTAAATTTACCCTGTATAGTGGTTGTAGGGTTCCTTAAGAGTTTCTTGTATGTACAAGTGTTGTTAAATAAGCCGTTCATTTTTTCCTTATATTCCTTGGCATCCATAACAACCGTCGAGTTACCCTTGTCTGCCCTCAGTACAAGTAAATCTGGGTTGTTCTTCAGGAATCTCTTTGTGGACATAATTTGCTTCCTGATGGGGTCAACCGCATCACCCGCGTTGCAAAAATTATGAGCTATGTTAATTAACTTTCCCCTAAGTAGCTCCATTTTTTGGGAAGATAGAGTGAGGCTATCCAGAGTGCCCTCAAGTTCAGACAGAAAACCATACATTGGGAAATCACGGAGAGCGGGCGTAACCGAAAACTTTGGACCCAAAGATATCGTTTTAGCCACTATATCAGTTAGAGGGGTATTGGCCAGATTCATGACCCATTTTTCATCACCCAGTATGTCCAATTTATTCTGGTCACGTATAAGTCGTTCGAACTTCTTGACTAACCCCCCCGCCCCGTATGTTGATGAACTGTTTCTGATGGTGCCATCTCTCTATGTCGACGAATCGGTCCAAAATATTATGAGGAACCACCGCTATTAGGTCATCTATCAACTCTCTAATTTTATTCTCTGTACGCCTGACAGTGGAGATGGCTATCTGTATGTGTAAGTCCAGGATACGCTTCTTGAAATGAAAGAGAAAGCTATCCGAACGTCGGAGTAGGTATCTCTCTGTCAGGGATTACTTCCTTAGACAGACATGTCACTTTCTGCTGGATAAAACTAGGGAAAACTCTCATAGTGCGGCACCGCAGCAAAAATTGTAACGTGGAAATCCCGCTCGCAGAGTCTTGAAATTTTTGCGAAAATATTGTTAGAATCAAACTACATTATTTCCCGTCTTTTTGAATTTTTAAAATCTAACTTTTAAAAATTGTCACATATTTCTTGGTCAATTCAAATTAGAATCAAGGAAATAACGAAATCCCGTCTTAGTAAATTTTTAACATCAAAATATTTTTAGAAACGTATATTTGCAGGTCGAATAATATCTGTAAGAGATCTAGTGTAAATTAACAGACGAAATTATATTTTTCAAACGTGTAATAATTTAAATTTATTACAATGGTTTTTAATCACGTCCATCCCAAATCATACGATTGGAATGATATTTCGAGACTAACGTAGCACAAATTAAGAATCTGGGCAGTCATCAGTTTTGCCTTCATTCCAGTACTGTTTTGAATTTACGTCCTCTCGCATAGGTACATAGTTAACGAATTAGTTGGACATGTAGAAACTTTAAATTGGAATAGCGTTGTTCGCTGCAATTTTATTTCAAAGTTGCACATGTGCCTGTCAAAACCACGTTGATTTATGGATTTTATTTTCTTATCTGTACACGTGTACATGTGGCGAACCCGAGCCTAGATATTTTAACGTTACGTTTATGAGGATTTCGCAATCATGCTTTGCCTTCACAGATGGCAAAAAACTTTAAAAGTATACCTTTTTGTTCCACAAAAAATTATAAAGTAAACATTCAAAATGCAATAACACCAGCTGCATTTTGCGAGTTCAGACCAGATTTCGTAGGAAGAAAGACAAAAGTGACTCGTTTCACTTGAATTTTCTGACCAATCAGGTATCGAGGTCGAATTTGAAGACCAATTATAGACTTTTCTGGAAGAAATATGGAAGGGTTTTTATCCCCACGACCATCGAAAATCACATAAAAGGCACTGCAGAGCCCAATTTTAGCTAAGATTCCTTTGGGATCTTCAGGTCCGAATCTATGTCGGCCTGAACAGTGATCATGTAGTATCCAAAAACTCTGCCGGAAGTACTTCCGAGAAATGAGATAACGCCAGTGCAGGCGGAATTTTAGTGTAGTTGAATACAAGTCAATTATATAAATTTTACCAACGTAAAATTTTAAATCATTTAACAGTCATTTTGTGTAATATAATATGTGCAACAGTGCAAATAGGTAACAGATTTTTTATCGATTATACGAACCTTCATCAATATGGAACGGCATCATTTGATTTAATTATCATTCGGTCATTTAGTTATGTTTTAATTCTTTCTGGACATGTTAATTAAATAGTATTAAATTTATTGAATTAAAATCAGTTTTCGAATCAAACATTTAACGCATTTAGTATTAAACTTATTGAATTAAAATCAGTTTTCGAGTTAAACATTTAACGTTTTTGGAATTAAACTTAGTGAATTAAAATCAATTTCGGTTTGAACTATTAACGCATACATTAATGCAAGTTTTTATGTAAATCATTTCGGCATAATAAACCAGCGGTCGATATGTACGCGCCGCTCGATATGGATCATTTTATCGAACCTTCTTTAAGTGTACCACGTAATCCAGATGTTTACGTGCATCACATGTGGACATTCTTTCGAGATAACTTTTTATTAATTAAGAAAGAACAGTACCGTACTCCAATATTTTATTTCGTGTAAATTAAATCAGTGAAATTTAAAGTCGAGGTTATTATTTAACAAACTCGTTCGTGTCATTCTAACGCAACTAATCCGGCTGCGCGAAACTGACCACGGTCAGATCCGGATCAAGTTAATTTTATCGGAATTGGAAACTCTTATGTTTTGTCATCATCTTTTACCGAATTACCTTCAACATTTCAACGTATTTTATGGTCATCTCGATTATGGAAGAACATTATTCCCGTATCTCATATTGGCAAATCTCATGGAAATTCCGTTTGGAACACATCAGTATCTTATATGTAAGCATTACTTTCGTAATTTTAAGTATTATTGTATTCTTGGTCAGTTTTGACCATTACATTTTACCACCTTTCAGGTGTACCTTGAAAGACGATCGCAACCTCTTTGTATGTCCTTTTTATGTGTTAATATTCTAAATTGTTTATTAAAATACCGTCATATTCTTCGAATTATGTTTTACGTAATATTTAAGTTTAATAAATTAAACCAATCATATTTCAAATTGAATTTTATGTCATGTTTGATAGTAACTGAATTAAATCAACGTCAAGTCAATATTTTTAGTGATAACGTTTCATCCTTTATTCAAGTCAAGTTTTTCACATTTGAGTTTTTGTAACACCATGTAGCTGTAAATATGATTAGACATATGTTATAAATTACCAAGTGCCCCCTGTATATTTCGACATTATATCTTTATTATTTATGTTTGTGTTTTTATTATTGTTTATGTGTTTGTTTATTTAGAGATGATGTAAGGTAAGGTTTTGTAACAGCAAGATGTACCTGTAATCCAAAGAGAGGCCACCAGTATGAGATGCTCGCGTTTAGCTTTGTCAACAGCTGTCGTGTATTCAGCTGGAAAGGGGCGATTTGCACCCCTTTCGAATGAACCTTGGTTCAGAATTCACGTGGCGCCCTTTTGACTCCGTGTGTAAATATACTCCCCCCCCCCCCCGATTTTGATATAACATCATAACTCGCGGTCGAGGATTGCCCGGTCGTTGAGTGGAAACACACGCTTTGCGACGTGTCGTCACACGACCCTTTCATTCCTTTCCCCAACCCACCCCTTCGCGACTTCGAGCTAGTCAACCTTTTATTACCTGTTGGGAAGGTGTCGTGGATGCAGAACGTGGTGTAACAGGATAATAATTTGGCGCCCAACGTGGGTCTATCGAGAAACCCCCGGCTATCGATAAAGCCCTTTTGGCATGTTATGGTATCGAATTTTTTTTGTAAATCAAGTAAATTCCAAATTAATTTTTGTAGGTTTAAATAATAATTTGGCGCCCAACTAAGTGGCTGTCGAGAACGCCTTTTTGGCATTTCGTGTTGAATTTTTTTGAAGTCCGTCAATTCCGAAATTTTTTTGTGAAATTGAGTAGTTTTCAAGTTTAAATAGCACCACAACCGCGTGTAACTATCGAGAAAGCCCTTCTGGCATATCGTTGTATTTTTCTTTGAAGTCCGTAGAGTCATTTTTGAATTTTTGAAATTTTAAAGTTTAGTGAAGCGCATGAATGGACTAACGAGATTCCGTGACGTCATCATGGTTCTTTAGCGAAGTGCATGAATGGACTAACGAGATTCCGTGACGTCAAGTCCTTGCGTGTTAAGTTTAAATTTTGTCGAGATTTTTGTTGTAGGTAATAATCATTCATTGTCCTTTTAGTAACGAAATTTTGTTTTTAGAGTAACATGTAAATTATCGGCCGTGTTTTGTCGAATTAGATTTTTAAATTAGTTTAAACAATTTTAGTTTTAGAATGATATGTAAAATTGTACCGGACAAGTTCGGAAAAGACGAGTTAGGGAATTCAACGCCCAATTGTTTATTGGAAACTTTTAAACAACCCCCTCCCGACGAGGTGTTGGTTGACCCAATTATGACTTCCGTTTTGAAACCACATTTTAGACAATTTCGAGTTCAATTTTAGTATTCTTTTTGTTGTAAGAAAGTACGAGTGAATTTTTCTTTTTTTCAAGTACATCTCGTTACGATTAAAGTAAATCATTATCAGTATTAAGTGAGTCACTATTGTTGCTAAATTTTTTTTTGTTGATAAATATTTGTTGTATTAGATTTTAAAAGGAAATGTTATTTTGACATTTACCTTGAGTTTATTTTCGTCACGCATTTATAGGTTGGATCGTTGAGGTCAGGTTTGGTGCGGACCACCACTGACTGTGGACCGAGACAACCCAAGTTTTTTCTCGCTTAGGTAATGCCGTTTTTGCGGGTTTTAGCTATCGTCCCGTGTATGACATTTAAACTACGTACACTATCGCTTACGTATGGCGTTATGTTGCCACCCTTAAGTTTTGTTGAAAACTTTTTGTGTTCAATCAATTAAAGATTGACTTTTACCGTTTCGTTTTTTTTTCTTTTGCAAACTGTCCGGACGACAGCGAGCACCTACCTTTTCTATGAACCCCTATACAGGAAACCACCCCTGTTCTCATCAAATAAATCTCGAAGTTTTTGTGATAGCCTAAGGAATCTCTCCGTCAAGGTAAGACGTTAAAATACATCCCGTGTTTACCGCAACCCTTGTCCTTGTGTATAACGATACCTACCCTAACGAACAACCCTTCAGGAATACATCAACCCTCCCTCATTCCGAAAATTTTTTATTTACGCATTCGTATTCCGTCCTTAGCAATTGACATTAAAAGGCTTTAATATGCGTCTTCTACGCACCTTTACGAACTACCCCTACGTACCGTTTTTTATCGAATCATTTTTTTTAAATTTCGTCTGTAGCGATTAAGAATAGAAAGTTGTAGTTGTGTCCAGCACACATGTTTACGATGGATTCCGTTTATGTTACGTACGCATGTTACGCGCTCGTTTTATACGTTTTTATGCCAGTGACGTCGTACAGTCATTACGCATCTTTAGTTTACTTTTGTCTCGAATAAGACACAAGCGTTTCGCACGCATCTTACGCTTACTACGGGTCACGCATTAACGCACTTCATGTAGGTTACGCATTTAGTTTTTTTAAATTAAAGTAAATTTTTTTTGAATTTGATATCGACCATTAACGTAAAGTTTTTTTTGAATTGAGGTGAATGTTTTCTTGAATTTAGTTGAAAGTTTTTTGAACTTAGTCAAACTTTTTTGAATTTAGTTGAAAGTTTTTGAACTTAGTCAATTTTTTTGAATTTAGTATGGACATTTAACGTAAAGTTTTTAAAGTTTTTTGAATTTAGTATGGACATTTAACGTAAAGTTTTTAAAGTTTTTTGAATTTAGTATGGACATTTAACGTAAAGTTTTTAAAGTTTTGTGAATTTAGTATGGACATTTAACGTAAAGTTTTTAAAGTTTTTTGAATTTAGTATGGACATTTAACGTAAAGTTTTTAAAGTTTTGTGAATTTAGTATGGACATTTAACGTAAAGTTTTTTGAAGTTATTTGAAGTTTAACGTAAAGTTTTTTGAAGTTATTTGAAGTTTAACGTAAAGTTTTTTGAAGTTATTTGAAGTTTAACGTAAAGTTTTTTGAAGTTATTTGAAGTTTAACGTAAAGTTGTTTGAAGTTTAACGTAAAGTTTTTTGAAGTTACTTGAAGTTTAACGTAAAGTTTTTTTTGAAGTTTTTCGATCGAAGTTTATCGTGAAGTTTTTCGAGTTAATGCTGAAGTGTTAGGGAAAGTTAAGTATCATTTCGGGTTGAAGTCAGTGTGTCCCTGTCGCGTCACACACACTGATTATGTCGCACCGTCTATCGCACGACGCAAAATTGCCAACCACCAACCACTGTCTATCGCACGACGTTAAATTGCCAACCCCTTTCGTTGGTATCGAGTACCGGTTAGAGTAGATGTGTTTTCGTTTCTTTATTTTTTTGTTTAAAGTTAAGATCTTTTTTTTTGAATGCCATTGCTATGGTCATTATATCGTACCGTGTTGTATTGTTTGGACCCGTGTCCAATGTGAGACAAATCATTGTCGCAACACATCCTTTAGGGAAAGTTTTTTTGTAACGCCCCCTCTAGGAAATTTTTATCGAGATCTATTTTTGGTAGTGAGATTGTATTAGTTAATAGTTGATTAGAGTAACCCGCTTCTCATTGAGTTATCGTATTATCAGGCTGGACATAGTTCCACTGCCAGATAAATTTTTTTTGGACGTTGATCCACAGTTGGATAACGATCCGAACCCCGAGGTTATTGAGTAATTTCGTGGACTTAGTCCATTCCCCGGTGAATTATCGTCCCATCTTTTTCGTTTGGCGGACTACAATCTGCCCCAAAGGAACCTTCTTAGTAAGGGAATTTTGTACAGAAGTGTGGGTTAACAACTCGAAGCAACACTCTGGGAAACTTACCTTGTTAGGGAATAATAGATTAACTGCAATCAACCTACACGGTTATAACATCTGCCGATCCACGAAAGGAAAACCAATCGCAAGTTTTTTTCTCTGTTTCACCAACGATAATTGATAAAACAGACAGTCCCCATCTACTGAAGTGCATCAAACGGCTTTGTAAATTTGATCCAGCCAAGCACACGTCTTTTTTTACTCTGCTTTTTCAACGACAATTGAAAAAGGCAGACAGTCCCCATCGACTGAACATTTCATGAACGGCATTGTAAATATGAGTACGCCGATGAAGTGCTACCTTGACTCAGGTCTACCCCGATCTGGAGTCCGGTGTCTTCATAGACATTTGTGGGTTCCACGGTCAGCGAATGATCCCGTGATTTCGCGAACCGCCCTCTCATGTAGGAGTCACTACAACACAAGGATTGGCTAAGCCTAGGGTTAGGGGGATTTTTTTTTTCTCGCTCTTGTAGTATTTAAGTTCGGTTTAGGTTCCGGTTAAGTAGCGTTAAGTTCAGTTTAGGTTTCGGTTACGTTTCGGTTAAGTTTCGGTTAAGTTAGCTTTAAGTTTCGATTTAGTTAGTGTTAAGTTTGGATATCGTTAAACTCGTTTTAAGGTGTTAGAGTTAAGGAAGATTGTTATTACGTCCCAGTCGTACGACATAAAACTGCGTGTCAAATATTTAAACGGGTTATTGTTTCGTTTCCCTTGTTTATCTCGCTTGTCATTTTTTTTTGTAATCTCGAACTTTGTTTTGAATCTTAAGTCAACCATTTCCGAAATTTTTTTTATATGAAGTTAGAGGGTATGCTTAGCGATCCAAGGGATTAGCTACCCCGCCGATCGGTTAGTAAGCCAAGTATCGACTAGTGTTGCGTTAGACTAGCTACCTAAGGGCACTATTAGTCATGCGGTAATTTCGTAGTTACGTTTCGGCCTTTTGAGGAGAAAGTATTTCTCACAATTCTTCAGTTGAATATGTTAAAGCCACTTCATTCAGTTTCAGCATACTTTCAGGTGCAACCCGGACGGTTGTCACCGTTTTGAACTTTAATCAGTTTACGAATTTTTTTAAATTTTGTTTTTCGTCTTGTTTAACAACAAGTCTCTTCCCGTTTAAGATAATCAGTCCCCATCTACTGAAGTTGTAAATAGAACCGGCATTGTAAATATGATCCAGCCGATGAAGTATTGCCGACAACTCAGGTCCAAATCTATCTGGAGTCCGGTGTCTCCATATACACTTGTGGGTCCCACGGTCAGCGAATGATCCCGTGATTTCGCGAACCGCCCTCTCCTGTAGAAGTCACTACGACTCACAGACTGACCAAGCCCAGGGTTCGGTGAACCTTCTTTTAGTTTTTGTTTTCGTCTTAGGTATCCCTAGATACGCTTTGACATTTAGTTAAGACTTGAATAATGAGATATTACATTTTCGATGTTAAATCCAAGTAGGATAGATTTTTTTGCCAGGAGTCAACCTTCGACTTGTTTTAAGCTTGCTCGCGCCTCAGTTGAAGAGTAGTTAGGTATAACCACTCTTGACGTAAGGGGAGTGTAACGTGGAAATCCCGCTCGCAGAGTCTTGAAATTTTTGCGAAAATATTGTTAGAATCAAACTACATTATTTCCCGTCTTTTTGAATTTTTAAAATCTAACTTTTAAAAATTGTCACATATTTCTTGGTCAATTCAAATTAGAATCAAGGAAATAACGAAATCCCGTCTTAGTAAATTTTTAACATCAAAATATTTTTAGAAACGTATATTTGCAGGTCGAATAATATCTGTAAGAGATCTAGTGTAAATTAACAGACGAAATTATATTTTTCAAACGTGTAATAATTTAAATTTATTACAATGGTTTTTAATCACGTCCATCCCAAATCATACGATTGGAATGATATTTCGAGACTAACGTAGCACAAATTAAGAATCTGGGCAGTCATCAGTTTTGCCTTCATTCCAGTACTGTTTTGAATTTACGTCCTCTCGCATAGGTACATAGTTAACGAATTAGTTGGACATGTAGAAACTTTAAATTGGAATAGCGTTGTTCGCTGCAATTTTATTTCAAAGTTGCACATGTGCCTGTCAAAACCACGTTGATTTATGGATTTTATTTTCTTATCTGTACACGTGTACATGTGGCGAACCCGAGCCTAGATATTTTAACGTTACGTTTATGAGGATTTCGCAATCATGCTTTGCCTTCACAGATGGCAAAAAACTTTAAAAGTATACCTTTTTGTTCCACAAAAAATTATAAAGTAAACATTCAAAATGCAATAACACCAGCTGCATTTTGCGAGTTCAGACCAGATTTCGTAGGAAGAAAGACAAAAGTGACTCGTTTCACTTGAATTTTCTGACCAATCAGGTATCGAGGTCGAATTTGAAGACCAATTATAGACTTTTCTGGAAGAAATATGGAAGGGTTTTTATCCCCACGACCATCGAAAATCACATAAAAGGCACTGCAGAGCCCAATTTTAGCTAAGATTCCTTTGGGATCTTCAGGTCCGAATCTATGTCGGCCTGAACAGTGATCATGTAGTATCCAAAAACTCTGCCGGAAGTACTTCCGAGAAATGAGATAACGCCAGTGCAGGCGGAATTTTAGTGTAGTTGAATACAAGTCAATTATATAAATTTTACCAACGTAAAATTTTAAATCATTTAACAGTCATTTTGTGTAATATAATATGTGCAACAGTGCAAATAGGTAACAGATTTTTTATCGATTATACGAACCTTCATCAATATGGAACGGCATCATTTGATTTAATTATCATTCGGTCATTTAGTTATGTTTTAATTCTTTCTGGACATGTTAATTAAATAGTATTAAATTTATTGAATTAAAATCAGTTTTCGAATCAAACATTTAACGCATTTAGTATTAAACTTATTGAATTAAAATCAGTTTTCGAATCAAACATTTAACGCTTTTAGTATTAAACTTATTGAATTAAAATCAGTTTTCGAGTTAAACATTTAACGTTTTTGGAATTAAACTTAGTGAATTAAAATCAATTTCGGTTTGAACTATTAACGCATACATTAATGCAAGTTTTTATGTAAATCATTTCGGCATAATAAACCAGCGGTCGATATGTACGCGCCGCTCGATATGGATCATTTTATCGAACCTTCTTTAAGTGTACCACGTAATCCAGATGTTTACGTGCATCACATGTGGACATTCTTTCGAGATAACTTTTTATTAATTAAGAAAGAACAGTACCGTACTCCAATATTTTATTTCGTGTAAATTAAATCAGTGAAATTTAAAGTCGAGGTTATTATTTAACAAACTCGTTCGTGTCATTCTAACGCAACTAATCCGGCTGCGCGAAACTGACCACGGTCAGATCCGGATCAAGTTAATTTTATCGGAATTGGAAACTCTTATGTTTTGTCATCATCTTTTACCGAATTACCTTCAACATTTCAACGTATTTTATGGTCATCTCGATTATGGAAGAACATTATTCCCGTATCTCATATTGGCAAATCTCATGGAAATTCCGTTTGGAACACATCAGTATCTTATATGTAAGCATTACTTTCGTAATTTTAAGTATTATTGTATTCTTGGTCAGTTTTGACCATTACATTTTACCACCTTTCAGGTGTACCTTGAAAGACGATCGCAACCTCTTTGTATGTCCTTTTTATGTGTTAATATTCTAAATTGTTTATTAAAATACCGTCATATTCTTCGAATTATGTTTTACGTAATATTTAAGTTTAATAAATTAAACCAATCATATTTCAAATTGAATTTTATGTCATGTTTGATAGTAACTGAATTAAATCAACGTCAAGTCAATATTTTTAGTGATAACGTTTCATCCTTTATTCAAGTCAAGTTTTTCACATTTGAGTTTTTGTAACACCATGTAGCTGTAAATATGATTAGACATATGTTATAAATTACCAAGTGCCCCCTGTATATTTCGACATTATATCTTTATTATTTATGTTTGTGTTTTTATTATTGTTTATGTGTTTGTTTATTTAGAGATGATGTAAGGTAAGGTTTTGTAACAGCAAGATGTACCTGTAATCCAAAGAGAGGCCACCAGTATGAGATGCTCGCGTTTAGCTTTGTCAACAGCTGTCGTGTATTCAGCTGGAAAGGGGCGATTTGCACCCCTTTCGAATGAACCTTGGTTCAGAATTCACGTGGCGCCCTTTTGACTCCGTGTGTAAATATACTCCCCCCCCCCGATTTTGATATAACATCATAACTCGCGGTCGAGGATTGCCCGGTCGTTGAGTGGAAACACACGCTTTGCGACGTGTCGTCACACGACCCTTTCATTCCTTTCCCCAACCCACCCCTTCGCGACTTCGAGCTAGTCAACCTTTTATTACCTGTTGGGAAGGTGTCGTGGATGCAGAACGTGGTGTAACAAAATGTTCTACGATTCGAAGACCTGGCCAGTCTTCTGAAGTTGGACTTCACCGCATTGAAAGACCGAACGGCCTCCCTACCATATTCACCCTCCATCTCGTTGAAAAAACCCATAATTCTATGGTGAAACAGAAATTCTCGTCCAAACAAAGTAGGTATTAAAATATGGATGGAATATTATTGGGATAATGGAACTCAATCAAACAAAATGTTGTTAAGTCGACGTTTCGGATGATTTATTCAATCCATATTCAAGACTAAAAAACGAAACGATAGATAAACATGGTTACAGCAATTATTACAATATCTGTGTGTGGGACGGGACCCAAAAAACATACTCAAACCTACCAAAACAATCAGAACAATGTTCAATCAGAGAAGTTTTCAGTGCAAATTAAATAGAATTTTCTAAAAAGCACGAGGCGACTTAATTCTTACGGCTGGCTTTCGCTGGGCCTGACGTACTTGTAATATTTTCTATATGTAGCAAAAGTTAAAAATACAAAAGCACAAAATTATTTTCTGTTAAGGAAAATAAATAGGAAAAGTATTGGAATAAAGTAAATACGAGTATGAATCTCACTTTCATGAGATTATAAAGATAAAATGTTTAATGGTCTTTACGAAACGAAAAGCGTGGTACAATTTCAAGTAGTAGTAAATTGTATGAATAAAAAGCTGTATTTTTTTAAAAAGAAAGAACAGGAGGAAAATTGGAAAAATGTTTTTTTAATACTTACAGGTAAAATTGAACATTTTTTACTTTATTCCCTAAAATGTGAAATTAGCATTTAAAATAAAATGTAAAATTGTAAATTTGTTTAAACTTTTCGTTTTCATGACATATGAATAATTTAGTAAAAGACATGAAATAAATTAAGGAGAATGTTATTTGACTAATACGAGTATTTTTTATTGGAGGAATCAAATTTGCAATATAATTTGATACAATATTTTAAACATTACTCTGGAAAGACCTAAATAAGTGCGTATGCATTGAACAGTTTTTGATAGAATAAATAGATATCCAATTTTTCTATTTTTTATTGCAATACGTAATAACGGAGTTATTTTGAAAATACTGCGATTGTCTGTGAAAACATTTAAGATGGTGGTTGGTTTTAGTATTTTTTATCATGAATGCCTGAAAACTGTCAGGTTGTTAAATAACCTTTTTCTCACAAGCTCTCTAATAAACCATTCCGAAAATAGTTTTCTGTTTTAAATTAGGTTACGTTAGGTTTTTAGTTTAATTTATTGTTTCGTAGCATTTGGCTGTTTGGAAATGTTAAATACAAAATAGACGCCAATTTAATTTCAGTAATAGGTAAGTAGGAACTCCGTGAATTGAAATTTTTATCAAAACTGAATGGTAACATACATTGCAAAATTTCAGACTTGTACTTCATCAAGAATTTATGCATCACTAATTTTCAAATTTGATTCAAATATACTCTTTAGAATTTCATGTAAATGCTTAAGGAATACAGAAAATTACGACGATATAAGATTAATTTTCTTGGAAGATTATTTTTGAAATAAATTAAAATTACAACCAGTTTGTATACCTCGGATTATTCGTTCGTAAAATATGAGAACTTACGTTCTGGATTGAAAATTACTCATTTCGTCTGCAACCACAGTGATCAATACAACTGTGAAATTGTAAATCTTTTTCATCTGGAAAGTAAGTATTATAGATTGATGAGTTGATTAAATTTGAAAATCTCAATAATCGAATTTAGGAAATATAAAGAAAATTATTTTACGCTCAGTTAACTTAAACGTTAGCTTAAGTTAAACTAATTGGTTAATAAATTAAGGTAACCATCAGTACGCATGATATCCCAGTCGGTTAGGTAGCACGTGGGCTCGTTAACTGCTTAACTTTAATTTAAAGAAAAATTAACATATTAAAACCCGTTAACTTCCAGCTTAGATAATATAATCAAGCATAAAGCTAATGTATGCTAGAATCTAATTTGGGATAATAATTTACGCAGCCAAAACAAAATTATAAGTAAATTTTCTAATTGTATTAAGTTTATTTATATTTACTTAAACTTAAACTTTTATTAATCTCTTAAAGACGAAGAAATTGTAGTAGAATTTATTTGGTATTTCATAATCATGCATATCAAATGAATTTAAAAATAAAAAAAACAGAATGTTTTTTTAAAATGGTGAAGTTAATTAAATTAGAAAATTTACTGAAAGGCTCTTAAGTTATCTACGAATATGAGTTCTTTATGCAAACTATACTTGACTACCAGTATCTCGTTATAATTTCCTAAAAGAAATTTTCATTCGATTAATTCTGCCACAGAATACTAATATCAATATCAGGTTTCTGCTAGCAACAACCACTATTTATTATTATTAAGCGTTGTTCTGAATTTATCTTTTCCTAAATAAGATACAAAAGACTCTCGAGTAAAATATAATAAAAAATTTAAGTACTTACATAAGTTTAAATCATGTCTAATAAAATGGTAACTTATCTACTTTTCTCATGCAATTTGTATACAACATTTATGCGCATTACGTATTAGCATATTAAAGTTATTTATAGCTCAAAAGTTTTTCCTGATCAATTATACTCATGCTTAGAAAAATATTGGAAATTTGTTGTAATGGCTTTAAGTAAATAAAATCAAATAAGAAGGTATTTGTCGTACAAAACCACCTGAGTTACGACATACAGGGGAAACTTTTAATAAAAATAATTAAGCTATATTCTTTACTCATATTTATTATCCTAAGTTGGGGCGGATTTTTATCGATCACATTGAACCCTAAACAACCTTATAAGCTCCATAACCTGCATGTAAAATGTGCCAAGCTGGAGATAGGACTAGCTGTTTAGCTAAAGCATACATCACACATTGTAATGTCTAAGTTTATTGTTAATTCCACAAAAGCAGGGTCAAGCAATATCATAGTGTTTACTACATTTGTTCACTAATTCCATAAGGGGTTGCAGAACTAGTATATTACTGAACTATCGTAAGGTCTAGACATTTTAATATGGTCACTTCGCCATTTAGATATAGACGTGACCGTTTTAACACCGAGGTTAAATTTCCATAAGGTGGCGTATCTTTCTCAAATTTATCATCAATAATGATTTGGAAACGCTCGGTATAATTCGAAAAAACTATCAATGGATGGCACTATTAAATTGGAAAGGGTAAAACTGATTTCACACCAACATAAACCAGGATTTTCAATAATCGTGCAATTTATTAAAGCTTTGAATTTGGTTACGTTATCTGTTGATTAGCTTTTGAATTACACCAGGTGTTTGCAAAACCTAACCCAACCCAATAGAAGCTTAACCTAACCGAGCGTATTAAATTGGAAGACGTAATAAATTGCTTAAAGACCAATATAATCCAAGATTTATTACAACAATAATGTAATAATTAATGTGGTACTCTCTATATCTATTGGACTTGGTGTCTAAAAACTAAAACCTAACCTAACGGATAAATTGGAAGACGCAATAAATAGCATTCGCATCGGTGTGTTACAGCATGCGCTGTAAGAGTCTACAGGAACCAATAAAATCCAAGTATCTACTATATTTTTCTTTTTAATACTATTTTAAAATTTAATAGCGCAATCCGTTGATAATCTTCGAATTTCACAAGACGTTTCCCTTGCATAACCTTGTCATCTTGGCTATGTAGGGTGCCGGATCTAATTCCGCGTCTGGCTAGAACCGCTATGTACTATTATGGATATTGGAGCTGTTGATAATTTAGAGAGTTTCACATTTGGGAGACTGGCAGTGCTGCTTGAACATGGCTCTTTGTGGTAGAAAGCAAGGGATGTGATGTGAAATTATGCTTTGTTTAGCTACAGCAGAGAATATTCATTTGTTCCCTTCGAAATTCGAACAAGCATTTCCTCAATGCAAAGTTCTAACTCATTGTACTGAGGCAAACTTCCGCTACCAAAAACCTAACCTAACAATCTAGCGAATAGAGCTGCTAGTGGTGCTATCTCTCATTATAATTTTTTAAATTACACCGGTAGTTTTCAAAACTCTATCGATCATATATTTGTAAAATAGGCGGAATCTTCGATGCAGAAAGTAATTATTGATGTCGAAACAGGAAGCGCATCGAAAGGTCCTGCGTTGTAAGGCAATGTTTTTATTACAGTTCACAGAGCCTTTTTAAATTTTTGATTTTGCTTTAATAGCAGCAGCTCATTAATTTTAATTACTCATATAAATCTGTTTGTACTTACTCCCTTCATCATAATTTACAACCAGAAGCGTAGATCATTTTTACGGACGTAGATTTCGGATTACATAGAAAGAGAAACATTTTAAGTCGAACCCCATAAAAGTGATAATGTATGTTTTTCGTATCTTATTAAGCAGACCCTATAATATAAGACCCGTCCTTTCTGTTAGTTGAAACATTCTAACTAACAATTTCATTTTCTGATTTAATTATTTAAATTAAAAATTAAATACCTCCTGTAATTTATAGTTATATCAAATTACTATGAAACGAAATTATAATATATTATAAACTACTTTTTATACCGAAAATCAAATTTGTCAGTTAGAACGATCTACCTAAGGACATTAAGACTGGGTCCTGGGTTTTGCTAAATTTTTCAAATTAGTTGTGCGAGCATAATTATTTTTCCATGTTAAGTAGCTTGCTAACCTGGCTCTCGATGTGCCTGTATCTTGTTTTTATTATTATGAAGGCGTTGTTATGAATTATCCATTAACGCAATGGATCCGACGGATTTACGTGCCCTCCGAGGCACGGGCGCGGTCAATAAATTTTAAACTCAAATCCGGAGTCGAGCCGGGAAACCTTACATTATCAGTTTATCGTGCTAATAATCAGGCAAAATGACCGCCGTCCCGGCAGAATTTCACCTATTTGAGATATATTTCAAACAAAAAGTGCAAAATATATAGGCCTTAAAAAGTAGGGCTGCCTTAGCGTAGTCCTCTTAATCAAATTTCGTCGGAGGAAAAAGTTATTAACGCTGTTCTAATGTTATTAGAGACACGAGATCTCAAATCTTTAAGGGGAGATAACGATTGTCATTCAATAAAATCATTTAAATTTAACTTTTTAAGCGATCAATAAATCACAGAGTCGCAAATTGCGAAGTCCCAGGCCGAGCTAAGTATTTCTGATGTAGGCCACCCAGCATGATCCATTACTCAAGAGCATCATTAGTAAGTCAATATAATAAAGCCAAAAGTCCTCGCTTATTCACCGAAGACTCAGGATTTTTCTACAATGGTCCGATCAATGGATGTCAACAAGGTAAATATGCGCAAATATGGCTTTTTCGTGAAAATTCGTGATTTTTTTAAGAAGACAATGATTTATTGCAATGCCATTCTCGAGAAGAAAATTTTTATTGTATAAAAATTTACAACGGACCAATTGTAACAATACCAAAGCTAGGAAAGCATTTTGACAGCTTAGTAAATAATACATTTTTTATAATTTATTTCTCGTGCGCTTATTTCAATTTTAGTTTATTTATTTATTATTACATTGAACATACTATAATGTGAAAGTACGTGTTAACAAAAAACAAGAAATAAAAACTCGCGGAAGAGACAAGAAAATGCAACATCAGAAATCAGTCCTAAATTAGCCAGACATCACCGTAATAACAATCATTAAAAAGCATATTATCTTCAAGGTTTACTTTAAATTTTTTGAATGATTCGGCACTCTTAACATCAGCCGATAATCATTAATTTGTAAATTCACATTCCCATCTCACGTTCGTAATGCCAAGACGGTGCTGAGAAAATAAAACCTTACCTCCATGTCCAGTAACACGACGATAAACACCGTGTGCTGTAGAAAATTTGCTAAAGTTTTGACGATTATTCTTCTCAGATTATACAGATAGATATTTTACATTTTTTGTTAAAAACATAAACATAATATAATAAAAGAATAATATCTACAGTAAATGATATGACTAATTACGACACAAATATTTTAAATTAAACTAACTAAAATTAATGAAATTCCCAATTCCTCATACAACAGCGGTTCAGCACAATATATTTTAAATTGAAATAAAATTTTACTAAACAATATTTCAGTATCACCTATACATTATAAAAGAAAAAAAGACATTAAGGCAGCGGCGGCTCGTGGGGTAAAATCTTAGGTAGGCCAGCTTGTTAAATACAGAAAAAAAAAACTCCGACGGGGGGCCCCCCCCCCGGGGGTATTTTTGAAGTAATATTTATTAAATAATATATCCTTGAAATATTAAATTAAACTGTTAATTTTTAGTTTTTAATTCTCAATAATTATTAATTGAGAAAATAAAAATATTTTTTTCCACTACTAGTCATATAGGCTATCATTTTTACTTAGGTTAGTCGATCAAGAAGTGACACGTTTTCAACTAGTGGTGAATAAATTTTCCATTATTAACCTAGGTTAATAATGAACAAAATGACATTTTTTGATAACTTGGCGACTATTTTAAAGAAAAATGTTGTTATTAAATGATTTAGAATAACCAAGAAATGATAATTAATTGTATTTAAACTATTTAAAACGCTTTTTTAATACATTAATTTAATTTTAAAAATTCATTATAATCGAATTAAATGTGACAGCAAGTGACAGCGCCATCCATTGTTAATTTGACGAACCGCGATTTATTTTATTTAATAACCTAAATTTGTCAACAACTGTCAAATCAACAAAACAAAACTGTCATTTGAAATAAATATTTTAAATTTGAAAATTTTTTTGTTAAAAAGAATTTTAAAAAATGGTAATAAATCTAGTAGTGGAAAAAGTCGTATATAAACCACGGTTGTGAAGACCATTATTGCCTCCGCGCCTTGGATCTTGGCGCTAGGGCAATAATGACGGCCTTCACAACCTTGATATATAATATACTATTATTTGTAAAATAAAACGGTGAAAGATATTATAGTATACTACTATATTATGTTTCTAGTATGTAACCTAATTGTAAAATGTGATTATAAAAAATATAATATTTTTAATTAATCATCGATAAGAACTCCACGACGACTTTTATGACTAGAATTCGAGTTATTAGGTTTTGCTTTACCATTCTGAAGTTATTTTTGATAACTCCTGAAGACAATCCTGAAATAAGTTAAATTCTTTTACAAGAATAGCACATTTGATTTAAACAATTATTATTAACCTACAAACCAACATATTAATAATATATAATACATAGTACATTTCATTTGAACTAGTGGAAGGCACTATTGAATTCAATTTTACAACTACGCAAAGTGAACCTGACACATAAATGATAAAAATGATACTAAAGCGCATAATAATCCACGGCCTACCCAGCCTGTTATCATATGGTACGTAATTCATACGTTTCAGTATGCGAGTAGATATCGGCTTTCATTGCCTATTGAAAACTCATACAAATAAAAATTACCGACTTTTACTGATTTATTATTTAAATTTTGAATATATATAATGAAAACAATAAAAATATAATAAAAATATAAACTGCATTACATTTAAAAACCTTATGAAATTCAATGAAATAATCCAGGGCCTAAAGCATCACAAGTTGCCGAGTAGGCTAGGGGCCACTTGAAAACAACAAACTATACTTTAAAAAAATTATAGGGCGGTGAATTTTGTTATGTATTTTTGTACTTTTGAGTATAAATAATGAAAACAATCAAAAAATAACAACAATTACTTGTATTTAATACTAATATTAAAATATATAAAAAATATTATATCCTTGGGTAGGCCTGGCCTAACCTGCCTGGTCGGTAAAACCGCCACTGCATTAAGGATAATGAAAATAAAGTACATGATTCGTATTTGGTTAATGCACCGCTATCACATGAGGAAATGGAGGAGTTCAGAATGACCTTCGTAGCGGAGGCCGCCTGCTGTTCCACTCAACTCAAGTGGATTATCCCTACTGGAATACTGGATCATCCAAAATTTCACACAATTTCAGGACCAACTGCCATTATCGTTTTCTTGATAAAACACTTCTTTTGATGAAGCATTTATTTTCAAAAATACTTCATTGTCACGCCACAACTTGGGAAATGTTAAATCTTTTTGAATTTCCATTGCAATTTTAAACCGAAACACATTTTCGAAACGACAAAACATATTTAAATGAAGCCACGAAACAACTTAAAAAATCGCTTAACGACCAAAAAATCAAGGTATTATTTCAGCTACTGAAGCAACCGACTATTTTTGTGGAAAATCACGTGTAATATAAAAAAACCACAAAAGACTGATCAACGGATTATAAAAAACAACGGAGATTGTGTTCGGAATGACGAAGAAAAGGTGAAAACTTTCGCTAAACATTTAGTTAAGTTATTTCAATCTCCACCGAGGGAAATTGTCCTAGAAGAAGAATACCCCATTTATCAGCTACTTGTAGCTCTATACCATTTTGACCCACTAATAACAAAATTCAAAAAGAATCAAATGAATAAAAATCTTCATTAAGACAAAACCAAAAAAGACTCCTAGATATGATCTAATAGCTGGAAAGATTCTTAAAAACATACCACAAAAGGGATTCAAATTACTTAGAATGATCTTCAACGCAATACTTGGACATGGCTATTTTCCATCCCAGTAAAAGGTTGCTCAAGTGAAAAGTCAACTTACAGACCTATAAATCTACTACCCATCCTTTCAAAACTTTCGAAAAACTATTTCTGGAAAGATTGCAACCTATCCTGGAAGATTAAAACCTAATCCTATATCACCAATTTGGATATCGACAGGGAGACGGAACGGTAATCGTACTAATCGAGCTGGTACTTTTTGATCAAATATTATGGTGAAGCTCACACAGCCTTGGAACACATCCTATCGGGAGTACCTCAGGGTAGCGTGCTTGTACCTGCTCTGTATCTCCTGTTTACTTCAGACTTGCCGTAGGCTGAAAATACTGTGTCAGCCACGTTTGCGGCCGATACGGCCATAATGGCATGAAATCATGATCTAAACCTTGCAACCCACGATCTGCAGGTGTACTTAAAGAAGATTAAAGATTCGCTGAAGAAATGACGTATCAAGGTCAACACATCAAAGTTGGCGCATATCACATTTACCGTCAGGAGAAGAACCTGCCCAAGTATTGTGCTGTATGACAACATCCTTCCAGTACAAGAAATAATAAAATATCTAGGCTTTCCAAAAAATCCAAAGTTTTCAATCAAAAGTGTTATAAGCAGTATTTGTAATTAGTATTTGTATTTTGTATCCTGGTAGGTTCCTAATTATGTCACTAATTGAGATTTAAAAATAAGTAGCATAAATAATGAAGAAATCATTTCTGTGAGCAGAAAACATCAGGTGCGACTCGGAGACCTTCCCAAAGCTTTAGTGAGTGATCTACACGTTGGACTGTAGGTGAAAGGACTGAATCGGTGTTTCTGGCACTCCGTCAATATTTAAATTAAACATCAAACAATGTTGTTTATTGTCCTGGGACAGATTGTAATATAACATGAAGTTAATTAAAAAACAAGTGATTCATCAATATTAAAAAAGTCAAGAGTATGCAAGCAAATACTTAAATTCCTTTACCAAGGAACTAGGGAATCCATCCAAATCTCCCACACTACCATTTTTCATAAGGAACTACGGTTATAGAACGACTATTCGTGGCTATGTGACGTATGGGATATAATAATCTCTTCACGTATGGGTATATCACCAAAGGCACCATTAAAGAGACTCACAACTCGGCACTGATCACGAATTATTTCTCCATTTAGTTATATATCAACATCACAGACTAGCTTCCTTAAAGAGTTGTTATTATTAGTACGTATGATTACCAAGCAGCTTTACTCTTATTTTATGCCGACGAAATTACCGAAGCGTAAAAATCACACCGAGTCCGAAAGACCAACTCGCGATAGCGGAGGCTTCTTATCCCATACAAACCCTTAAGCCCGCATTTCATTATAGCTTCTAGCAGCCGAGCTTCTAGAAGCCCAACATTTGTAATGCATTGACTCTTATGGAACCAAACTCACTTCGGCTGGTAGAAGCCTACCAGCCGAAGTGAGTTTGGTTCCATAAAAGTCAATGCATTACAAATGTTGGGCTTCTAGAAGCTCGGCTGCTAGAAGCTATAATGAAATGCGGGCTTTAAGAGCATTATAATTCTTAAATAATAAGAACAAATCTATCATTTACCATTGATCCACTACCCTTGATTCCGCATTTAATCAGCTAATCGCTACATTGGCATGGTTAAAAACTCAAATAAATTTTGTCAATTTTAGAATTAATTACCTTCGGATTAGGCTGAACTAAGTGTTCCTTTTGGAAGATAAGAAACAGAGCTCTTAACACAGCAAAAAAAAGATAATTTATCTACCACCGAAAAGTTTTGCTTCTACAGCTACTACATTAAGCTTACAGCTTCCACATTACCAAAATGTTTTGTAATGTCAAGTCCCAAATCAGGTTTTCGGGTTATTTTTAAAAATTAGGTCTCTTAACGCTTTCAAAATAATCTAGTTTATTGATTGGCCATATTATTATCGTTATGTAGAGATAGATTAAATTCAATTATTCAGATATACCGTATTATTAAATCTAACTATAACAACGGAGATTACAAAAGCATTGTGCTAATTTATTCACCAAAAACCTACTAGGTCCACCTAGTAGGTACCAACTAGGGTAGGTGAAAACAACCCCAATGCACATAGTTTAACATTAAGCATTGATGTTAACTTAAACGTAAACGACTTATCAAGGAATTTATTCAGGTTAATCTATAGCACACATATTGATAATTAGCAAAATAATACTAGCTTTAGGCTTTTCTAAATTTGACCGCATAATAAACGTGTTTTTTAAATCTTCTGAATACAATAAAACGTCAAAGCATCGCATACATAGATGGCTCTATTGGTTTCAGTGTTCCTGCAGGCAATAACAAAAGTCGAGTTTATTTGGAGAATATAATCTGTGATTTTGAGTATTATGCAGAATTAACAGTATACATTTTTGAAGCAACTATTATTGGGCTTTAAATTTAGTTTACATTATTGTTCTTACCAGAACTTTTATGTGTAACGTTTATAAACTCTGGGATGGAAAGCTAGTAAAATTTTCTTCCATTCTAATTTAACCAATTATTTAATTCATATTTATTTAGTCAAGTTTAAAAAAAAGATATCAATAAAACATTTTAAAATCTCTGAGTTACATGAGTTTTCATTGTAAATATTATTAGGTATTAGGTAAATTGGTTAAAATACGATTGATTGTGAACCATAAAATAAAAGTAAAATTTTCTTTTATTTGATATGCTGGGTATTAAAATTTATTAGATTTATAAAAAATAATCTTCCACGAGTTCAAATATATTTTGAAAAACGCTGAAATAAATTAAACCGAAATTCGTAAGTGAATGAAAAGAAAATAGGAAAATTTTTAATTAAAACTTTATTTCAACTAAAATTTTTAACCATAATTCAAAATTACGGTGTCGGTGTCGTCTACTTTTTATTAAATTTTACACTTTGATGAAACAAAGCGCTTAGCCAGCACTGTTCTTTATTGCGGCCTGAAGAATGAGCCTGATAAAGTTTGAACTTATTTTATTCCGCAGCGGCTTCGTTAAAAAAAACGATTTTTCGCGCTCCAACGAATTTATTTTATATCTGGTTCGTAGTGTGAGCTTTTGATGTCGGCTTATTGAACCGTTGTAGAACACAAGATAACAAGCGATCTAGCAAAAATTCTTTTTTTGATGGTTACTTTAAAGCGCGATATTGATTGAGTAATCAATAACGCAACTAAAAATTTACCGATACATTTAATTATACGATAAGTAAGCAATTTTAAAAACTTTCGTCTGGAAGTTTTCCTATTTTCTATTTTAAGATTATAAAGTACAACTACAAGATACACATGTATTTACATCCTGGTTTACTGGCATTATATACAAAGATAACAACTTGGAAAGCTTTTGTAATATAAACTTCCATTGCTAGAATATGTAGAATATAATCAAAGTTAGAATGTTGTTTACCTTTCTTGAATGTACGTAAATATAAGCATTGCGATTTGATACGCTGACAATAAGATGCCAATACACATTTTTATTTAAAGCTTGAAGTGATTCTTTCAACATAAGACGCAGATAAAACAATTCCACTGCCAGAAAATTGAAGAACATTTCACTTAAAAATTTTGATTTTAGGTTGCCGATTTTCAGATTTGGAGTAGATGTTGTTAGATGATATAACACTTCGATACCCATCAGGGGTTTGGTCGTCAGCTGTATCCAAGTTGTCATCCCTCCCTTGTCGTACTCCATGTATTTATTGAAAAGCTTGCTCATACTTCCTGATCCTACCGATTCTGCAGATTATACTTGATATTATAATATTTTACATAAAGCCGGACAAAAATATTAATATACCAAAAAATAATTTAATATTTACATAGAAAAACTACCCGAATTCTTCAATGAAGTTCATTAACGACTGAAATATATTATGTTGACAAATTTAATAAAAATTATTTTACCTTTGTTTTATTCTTTTGCTTTACTTTCATAAAGACAGATTTACGGTTACTTTATGAACTGAAAGTTAAAGTAATCACCAAATGAAAAAGTTCAGAGAATTAATTAAGTTTTATTGAACAAGAAGTAATTAAATCTTGATGAAATTTTCAAGCGTATAATAAAAATCTTATGATTCAACAAGCTAATTTGAAAAAAAGGTATTAGTCGCATAGCGTAAGAATACTGGAAAAATGTCTCGGCTAATTTTTGAAACTTCTTTGGTTTCATTAGCAAAAATTTTCAAGTGATACTTTTAGAAGGAGTCAAGTTTTTAACAATTTATTCAACAACTTCAAATCGAAGTAATTATTTTTATTTTTTATAATCCTGTCATTTACATTTTATTGAAAAAGTTAGCAACGGTATTGGAAAGCTTTGCAACTTAAAACTTCTTAATCTGCTTTTATTTCAGTTTTTTTTATTTTCCAGCAAAAATTATTTCAAGATACTTTTTGCTGCGAATAATAACAGTATCTGTGTCAAATTTTTGATTTTTATTTGTAGTATTTATATTAAAATTAATTAATAATAGAATCTGGAATTTCGTCCTGTAACACAGCTGATCGTAACACCAAACCGCAGCTGTGATCTGATGAAGGTCTGTGCATTATAAAATTGTAAACATTTAAAATATTCATTAAATGAAAAGTCAGGTTTGTTAATTTTCTTAACTTCTTTCCTTTGCGGTTAGGACTTTCTGTATTGTGTTTAGGATTTGTATCTTTGTTTTATCTTTTGGTAAATTAATATGCTTGTATTTATTATATACTACCTTTGTATATTTTTTGTATTATTATGTTAGCGTATAACAGAATTGCATTGCAAGCTATGGACCATCCTATATGCATAAGACAGAATTTAGGGGAAGAGGTAGTGTGAAGTTGGTAACACGCAGTTCTTTAGAAATGGCGATTTAAGTGTGATATAGGGACTGATAAAATAGAAATTGGATAATTAATTGAATGTATTAATTATAATTGATTGAAACACTACATAATCATATAATGTTTTTTGTATTTAATCCGATTTTGCAATTTTTGGTTAACATTACACCGTTCTGGAAAATTTATGATATATTAGAAGAATTATTTGGTATTGTTGGAGAATGGGTGCCTCAAATACAGATAGTTATCTAACTTCATCGGGGACCACGGGTTTATTTCCTTGCCTGCAAGTATTTTTAATATAAATTGAATACCCCAAGGATCGACCAAGGAATATTATTTTTGCACTGTTATCATTTGATTAATTCGAAATATGTGACAATAGTAAAACACGACTTAATTATCATCCGCATTATCGTTATTTTGGAATTATTATTTTTGCATTGTTATCAGATTACCACAACAATTACGTTTGCAGCTCTGTGGTGACTGTCAGTTTTGGTAAACGCATCTCTGCCTCCGGAAACATTGGTTTGTTACTTAATCTTGTAGCATTTTTGTCCTTTTAATAGATCATAAATTTACAGGCCAAATGTGCTAGGAATTTGAAGTGAATTCACGGAAAGATTCAGGAGAGAATTTCATTCAGCCAGTTTCCATCACACATTTAGTAGTGCAAAAGTAAGTAAAATGATTACTGTATTTTGAATGTCTTATTGTACCTCAATGCCTCTATGTGGGGTCAGTTTAATACATAGCTTCATTTTCTTTGTGGCAATAACATAGGGTGACAATTTTGATCGATTTTTGACTTTTGACCTTCAGTCACAACTGTTGGAGGTTCTTCAAAGTCGAGTCACTTTTTTGATCTTTAGGAAATATTAGATTGTATTTTTTGCTGATAACTATTTTACTGGAGGTTGAAATATGTCACTCTTTCATTTGTGTTCATCTTTCGGTGTCTTATCGTTTTATTAAATTACCTGACATCCACCTCAAAATCATTTTCATTTTATAGTTAACTGGGATAATTCTGGCTTCAGTTGTTCTTCTGCACTTTAACACAACATATTTCTTAACGTCTGTAATAGATTATTTTGTAGGTGTTAGAAACCATATTTTGAATTAGTTACTTCTAGATAATTTTGGTAACATGTTCTTCAATGAGGTATCTGAATCTTTCTGTAATACCCACTGTCTTTGTGTACACATTTTATTATAATTATTATTGTTAATACTGTTATTTATTGGGATAATCCCAACGATGTTTAGTAATTCGGCACTTCGAATCATCGGTCAAAATAGAAATTCCAAAGTAGGAACGCCTATTTACCAGATTGGATCTCTTAAATATTCATTATTTAAAGGGGCTGTGGCTCCAACACTTGTAAATATTAATATTAAAAATAAATTATGCTATTATTACAAATAATAATTGATTATTATTATCATCATCATCTTCACGTGTTAGACTTCTTGTCCGTTACGTCACTCTTTCATTGGTCTCTCCATCTCTTCTTAGGACGACCAATACTTCTCCTGCCTCGGGGTTTATACTTATAAATTTATGCTTTGGTATGCGATGGTTTGCCATTCTCTCAAAATGTTGCTTCCAGTAATTTCTATAGTCGTTGATGCAGTCATTTAGGCTAAAGATGTTTAGTTCGTTCCGAATATTAGTGTTACGTTTCCGGTCAATTCTCTTGTATCCCCCTATACTTCTTAGGAACCGCATTACCGCACTTTGCAAGCGTCTTTCGTCTGCTTTTGTAAGAGTCCACGTTCCACGTAATAGATTATTATTATTAAGAAATTCATTAAGTGCCGTTAAACATGGTGACTAAATACAGATGACGGCTCCAATAAAATAATTAGCGTTAACATCACTCGTTCATCGCATTTGAGGTCCAACTCTTGCTCTCCGACCCAGCCATGGCTGTTAGTCATGAATCTCCAAACTCCATCTGCCATTCTTTATTAGCTTTGCATCACTATTAGCCCATTTCTTTCCACTGCAGCATAAAGACTTGCCCATCTTTCTCCAACTTTTTCCATCTTTTACCACGTTCAATCATCCAATACCTGCCGCCTTCTTTAGTTCGTCACTTCATTGTGTTTTCGGGCATCCGGTGCTCCTTCTAGATATCGGTCTCCATTGCAGCATCCTCCTTGTCCACCTATCATCCTTAATTCTGGCCATGCCTGCCGCCCAATTCCACTTCAGCTGGGATGCCCTTTCCACCACATCCTTTAACTCTGCCTGTTGTCAGATCCAGTCATTTTTTTGTGATCCCTTAGAGTTACGTTTAACATTTGTCCTTCCATTGCTCGTTATATAACTCTAAGTTTCTTCGCGTTGGACATTGTTAAGCTCCATATTTCTGAGCCGTATGTTAGGACAGGGCACATCAGTGACAGATGTATTGATCATATTATACGTGCCGCCTAGGCGACATTGATATTTTGGACTTCAAGATATACTTTAATCATCCCCGAAGTTCTCCTTCCAGCTTACATTTTCTAGTTATTTCAGAGTATCACATTATCTTTATCAGTTGTTATACAATGCTCCAAATATAAAAACTTTTGCACTACCCCGAAGGCGTTGCCATCAAGCATAATAATAAGTTTTGCATTATATTCCTCAAATTTCCACTGTAGATCGAGTTGCCATTGTTTCTCTCACATCAACAACCTTTGTGTTAGTTTGATTTTATTTTCAAATATGATGATTTCAAACAATATGAAAACCAGACAAAAACGCTGACAACCAGATTCACCTCTCGGTATTTCCTCTGCTGTCAACCTGCGATGTTGTTGTATCGTAACCCTTATTATTCCGCCCTTTCGGATCTTCGTTCTTCGTTCGGCTGAAATGGGAAAACTACTCCAGCCTATTACCGATATTCTTGTGCCCTTTCGGTACTTTTTGATTCTTTCGGATGGAGTGGGAGTACCGCTTCAGCCTTGTCGTTGATAAGCGAATTTCTTAGTCTTCGTGACCTGAATCCAGAGCTACTTCAATGGCCTTCTTATCATCCAGCTTGATACGGATAATCTCAGTTAAGGCATCAGTAACTCTGTCCCAATCATTCTTTGACGAAAGCATTTCTGTTACTGGGATGACCCCTGTGATTTATTAAAAGTGATTGCCAATTAAATCTGCACAGCGAATTTAAATCATTTGAATGAATATTGCAAATAAGTTGGAATCTTTAGAAACGTTCTTGCCTTGAAATAGTCCAGTTAGAATTAATCGCTTACAATAGACATAAGCATAAATAATATGCTTTCACCGTCAATCTTGATCCGTTACAAAGTTTTGATGAACCCAAATTTTCTTAACAGTTTGATGGGATATCCAACTTCTAGCACTAATTTGTGTGGCTAAATCCCGTTCGGATTCAAACAATTAAAAATTCTATCGGATAGCTTATCGCTTTGTCTTCATTATACATTAATTGGTCAATGGAACAGAATGTTTGCAAAAATTTTTGAATAATTTCGTGACTGGATGTGTTGATTTTCTCAACTTTGACGTTTAATCGTGTTAGGGTACGTTTATGTTGGAGCTGCGATAAACGATAAGAGCGACGATACTAGCGAAGCAAAGAAAATGATGTCATTATTTTATATGCAGGTGTTTATATTGGAGCGAAGCGTTGAGCAACGCTTGGCAGCAGAGCAACGAGTAGGGTACGTTTATGTTGGAGCTGCGATAAACGATAAGAGCGACGATACTAGCGAAGCAAAGAAAATGATGTCATTATTTTATATGCAGGTGTTTATATTGGAGCGATGCGTTAAAACACGCTTGGCAGCCGAGCAACGATAAGAGCGGCGCTAATTGTACTGCCTATTTTCTTTGCTTTTATCAGGTGTCATTAGCCGCTTTTCGGATAAAATTGGTCTACTATGACAATTTCTCCATCTTTTTTCAATCCCATCAGAGATGTGCGAAAGTATGTAATCAAAGGTATCTATTCTCATTCTCATATATTCCATAAATTTTGCAGGGTGTTGCCTTAATTGTTTGCAAAGATGATGATATTCTCCAAACATGTACCTTTGAGTATTGATAGGGTGCGCAGAGCATTTGCGCTTTTTATTAGCACTTTCAACAATATAATACTTTACGGCATTTGAAGTTAAAAGTATTTCTTCTTCAGAATCACTCATTTTTAAACAAAATATTTTTAATTAATTGGTTTGATTTAGATAATAAATTAAACATCACCTACAAAGCAGAGATCGTCGCTATTGTCGAAGCTCCACTATAAACTGCATATCATAGAAATGAATTTTGCGCTGCTCTTGTCGCTGCTCTCATCGCTGCTCTCATCATTTATCGCAGCTCCAACATAAACGTCTATTGTCGAAGCTCCTATATAAACTGCATATCATAGAAATGAATTTTGCGCTGCTCTTGTCGCTGCTCTTATCGCTGCTCTCATCGCTGCTCTCATCGCTGCTCTTATCGTTTATCGCAGCTCCAACATAAACGTACCCTAAGAATTGCACATTCCTTGCAATTTGTTTGGATACACGCAATTGATGAGACTATTCAAAGCAGAACTAATTTTACAGAATTCTTCGGTTTGATTTTTTCAGTTTCACTAGTTGCTTATTTTCCGTTTTCAACTCAGGAAGCTTCTTTGAATCGGAGCTATGAGGTTATTAAACTCTCATGCTGGTCGTGAGCTTCATGTTGTGACGTCTCGTCAAACCTGTTATAATTTCACTTGTTTCGGCGAATGTGGCCTGTATGGGCAACAATCACACCGTCCATAATACTTTTGTTACAACGAATGTTGTGAAATTTTCTGTTACTACCTCAAATCCATGCTTATCCATAAATGGAAATTTCATTTCAGTACAATGCTTAAGCTTCCAGCAGTACTTTGCCCTTTACACTTTCTTTCCTGATGTTACAAATGGGCGCTTCCATTATGGACCAAGTTAATCGGGATTTGATACGTGAAATGTTTTATACACCAGTCATCAACGTTGCAGCGATGCCAGAAGATGCAACTGTAACTGCAGAGGAAATCTTCTGTTTTACTTTGTTACGATTCAGCGACAAATTGATAAAACAAATCTCGTCGGTTTCCCAGTTGCGGCAATAAATGTTACTCCGCTTTCGTTGTAGTACTGTCATCGTAGAACTTCTTGATAAATTATTTGTTTTTTAACAGTGGGTCGTATTCGCGCGAGTATCTATTTAGATTTAAGATCTGCCCTACTGATGTGTGTCCTTGCGATTCAAGGAGTAGACAAACTCTACAACATTTGTTGTCCGATTGCCCACGCTATGTATCTTCCCGTTTTAACCATCTTACTCTCTGTAATTTCTACTCAGTTTCCCCACTCGACCTCCTTCAAATTCTTAAACATCCTTCCTTAGTTATCTCTTTCACCACCTTCATAAAGCATATAATTTCAACACTTAAAGATTTTAATACTCCACCCTGAGCTTGAGCTCATACCAACATTGAATATTGAAGGGCCATTGTATGCTCAAACCCGGTTTTGTTTTTCTTATATTTCATTCTCTCGTTCTGGCCATGGCTCACACCTTGACGAATCTCTACAAATCTCTACAAAAACACCAACACTAAACATATACAGGGCAGGGACAGTCAATCTCTTGCCTTAATATGTGTTTGTGTAATTATTTGTTCTAATTACCATGTTTTATCAATTTTTAGTTTTAATAGTTCTACCAAATAAGTGTTACCATTTTTCCCTAGTTATAAGTTTGCGTTTGTATTACAAAAATTACATGTTAATTAATTAGTTTTAAGTTTAGGTCTGTATCCAATAGCAGAGTATACTCCCCCGTTGGGTGGTTTAACCCAATGGGGAAACAGGAAAAAAAACAGTGGGTCGTTCTACACGACGTAATCCAACATTTATTCACAGTTATATAACAACTGTCGAAGCATTTCTCGAGTTGAGTTCAGAGCTTTCTGTCGTAAATGACTTCCCTTGCTAATCTCTGATAAAGACTTTCAATCATGATAAGTTGATAAGTACCTCATTATAGTCATAAATGAATTCCAAAGTCATTTGACAATTTATTTACTATTTCAAGTGTCTTTAGATATCTTTATAGCTTCTAGGATTTAATGGTTCATGAAAGGCGGAAATAATTGTGAATACTATTCGGAGTTCTCTGAAGCAATTTGAACCTTTAACTGTATGCAATTATCGGAAGTTCAGTGGAGATGGTTTCGTCGATTTATTTTAGTTAACTTCATTCGTCAGAACAATTAAAATGTGTGCATATGTTTGTATGATCTCTCTTTTGCCACTTGAAGAAATACAGTCAATGTTTAACATAGTTGAAAACTTAGCCTTGGATATGAATATTCACAAATTTCATTACCTTCTACCGGAAAATTCTTGCCACTAAATCATGGCGGTCTGTTCTGGATTAACCTTTAATGAAATTCCGGTATATAACTTGCCATTGTGTACAATCACATCTTTGAAGTGAATTTAATCTTCTTCGCGAAGCTGTTTTGATTCAAACAGATGAAGAACAATCTTTCAGTTTCAATCTTGGAATACATGCCAACCAAATATTGATTTTGTTGACTATATTTGAAGGTTTCAGCTAAACTTGATTGATTTTTTATTTTTTTTAATAACTATAAAAATACAGCAATTTGCCTGCATAGGCAGGCATTCAATCTAATCTGTCAGTATAAATTAAAATGTCTTGAATATAATTATTCCACTGAAAAATATCTATTAAATTAATTAACTACGAAGCCTAATTTATTAGGCCTTAGTTTCCCTCGCATTTTCAGCCTTTTATTTTTTATCGCAAACCTATCGCTTTGTTTAGGAGTATTTTGCAATGCAAACTGCGATTTTCTGCCAGTTAGCAAATACATTTTACTGAACTGATTCCGAGCGGTTCCCTTTTTGGCCAAATATGGTTGGCCTCTTCAAGGTAAAAGTAATGTGAAAAGATATGGTTTCATTAACCTTATAATGTGCCATTTCTGTAGCCATGTTTGTATTTTTTCAGGTTTGCTTGGAAATTGTGATACCATTATTATGGTGTCATCTGCGAATTTGCCTACCGTTGCCATGCGGGTGGTTTACAGATCCGATGGGTAAATTACGTCAAGGATTGGCCCAGCACGCTAACAGATGGTGCTCCCGATAAGATGGGTTAAAGGTTTGTGTATTAATTTTGCTGGTTCACCAGGAAATGCCTGTCTATTAAGTAAGATTGCAATATTCGAATGAGATGATATGCCAATTTTTATTATTATTTAGCTTAGATCTTCATATTTAGGGTACCTTATCGAAGGCCTAACTCACATCCAGAAATGCTGCTGAAAGGAATTTATTTTGTACTTGCTCGATAGTACATGGTTATTCCTGAACCTCTCATTCTTGAATATTCCTGAAACCTCGTCAATGAGGATTTTATCTTTTAAGATAGATTTTTCTCTACACTTTTGAGAACATTGGAAGAAATGATCCTACGTGATTTAACTTGATTCTGTTTCTTGCAAGGTTTTAGTATCATCAATATTTGAGCTAGTATCATCTACTTTCTATACAAATTTGGGAAGTAATGTATTGAATATAAAAGTAACTACGTAGTTTTGGGCATTTTCTGATACTTCTTGTAGAACTTTTCACGTAATTAAGTCAATCCCAAGGGCTTCAGCCATCTCCTTGTAAAATCTTGTCCATTTGACGGCGATCATAATCTGATAGGTTTCCTGGTTTGACTTGGGGTCTGAACGCAAAAATTTCTTGACCACCTCCGTGCCTCGGAGAGCAACCGTGGGTCCCTCTGTGTTAATGATTTGCCTTCATTACAATAAAATAGGGTATCAGGCACATCAAGGGCCAGCTTAGAAAGCTACCCAAGATGTGAAAACCAAGTATACCCAAGGAACTAATTTAAAAAATTGGTAAAACAGATCAACAGATCTCAAGTAAGTTAAAAAAGAAGGAGATTTCTTGCCAATTTGTTACTTTGATCATCTTTGATTGGTGGCCGCTGTACTTGTGGTCTTTTAATCTGGTGTAATCTGTTGCCTCTGTTGGAGTTAAGCTTTCTAAATAGTCGCGAATACCTTAATTTTTGATTTACATCAGCATCTCCTTTAACTTTTCAGTGAATTTGTTTAGTTTTGCTTTGTTTTCGGTTGTTCTCATTTGCTGCTACTGTTTTTTAAATCATCTCTTTATAGCAATTGTATGCTGGATTATGAGTGGGAGGTATTACAGAGAGATGGTTATTGAACATTGTCTATTGACGACAATGACGGTACTAGCCTTATAGCTGTTCCTCCATGGGCTTTTTTATCAAGATGTTGTGTGCCATATATATTTAATAGTTGGGTATTCTTAAATAGTGGTCATTTGTTAAATGAGTTTCAGAAACCACTATGATGTCAATGTCTTAATTGTTTGTGCATGTTGACATAGGCCATTGGCGTTCCAAATTGCTAATTTGCATTTTGGGTGTGCAGTCATTCAGCAATTTTATTAACAGGTGTTCTTGATAAATTTAGCATTGAACTTGTTTCTGTCATGAGGTGCACCATGATATTTTTGACCTTGCTCATGTTGTTTTATTGGTGGTTTGTCCTTTGATTTTGATTCAAGTTGTTGGTAGTTGGCTAGATGGTTGCCATTACAATTTATCCATCTTTTGCCTTACGAGACATTGCTTGGGGATGTATTCCCTCACACATTTTACGCATCTTACAATTTCATAACAAAATTGTTTGGTATGTCCGTAGGATGTTGATGATATAGTATCTATCCTCGTCACGTGGAAATATCTGAAAATATTGCAAGGCGTCCGATATTACAAATCATAAGACTTTTCGCTACTAAAATGAGCAACTTGATTTGTTAGCAACTCGAATAAATCGCTTGCTCCCGACTCTATTAAGATTAAGTACAATATTAATTGTACTGGGAGATTACTTTCTCCGGTGGCGGCGTCTCCAACACCAATCTCAAACGATGAGCTTCGGCATTACATTGCCGACGTGCTTGCAAATAAATGTTGTGGTGATGGCGTCTCCTCTTTAGGTTTCAATAATTTAACTGCAGCATCTTTCTCTTGAATTCCGCGAAATGTTTTTAGTTAACGTTATTGCCATCACTGCCGTCTTTGATTTGCTAAACGACGCTTTGCTTCACTTCATTTTCGCCTTCCTGCATTGTGTGACTTGACTCGCTGCGAAACAATGAAAAAATAAATTAAGACTATATTTAATAATCGACCTCTGCGGAGAGGCAGATGCTGGAAGACTCCATCACATAACCAATAATAATGAATGAAGACCGTACCCAAAGATCTAATCGATATTGAAAAATTATCAAGAAAATATTATATAAAATAACCCTATCTATTCCTAAAACTTTTATATGAAACAAATAAATTTCTGAGTTCTTTTTTTCCGAAATAACTTCGTACTTGAGGGAATTACTTCTCAATTCGTTATATTTTAGGAGTCAGTATCATCTTGGCTCGTTTGTATTGCTAGAATATTTTTTGTTGAATAGTTTAGTTCAGAAAATCAGATAGTAAGAAATAGCTTCTTACATAATGCGTTCGTTGCGTATTATCCTTTATAACTAAATCCTGTTTCCTTGAAATATTAGTATAAAATTTATAGTTATTTGTTTTACAGTGGGGTTACTGCAGTCTATTAATAATTTCTTGATGAAAGATTTGCACTGTAAGTTCATATAATCTAGGATAATGACAGGTAAACCTTGAACTACATGACTGGTTTTGTTTGACGATGAATAGACGACAGGACAAACACTTCATTTACATAAAATTTATTCAGTAGAATGAACGCTTGACATTTTCAGTTGATATGGTGTTCAGGGATGATTGAATAGTGACAAATATTTTACTTTAAAATGCATAATAAACTTTCATTAGTATTCAGAGTGTTATTATTAATTAAAATATTAAATTACAAAATAGTTTACTTTTCATATGGATAATTTGAGCATAATTTTCAGCTTCACAGAGACAGATATTGAAATATAAATTCATTTGATGATTCTAGTTTTGTACGCGACATAGATAGTTATTTGTATTTTATAAAAGAGAAGAATTTCTGCATTTTGCATAGTACTAAAATAATTTATTTTCAATAGAAGTGCATTTTGATGTTAATATAATTTGTGAATATTAATATCGCTTGTATCGTTATTTCAGCAAGTTTCGTTAAAAAATATCAATATTCAAGACCAAACTAAAAATTGTCGTTAATGAGTTCAGATCAAACTCTAAGTCTGAATTTTAAGTAGTACCTATATTTATTAAAACTGGCAAAATTCGTGTATACAATAGCTAAAACACAACGTAATGGAAGTTTTACTAACAGTTTACAATGGTAAATTGTTTTTACATTAGTAGTTTACTTTTAGTTATACAAAACTATGCCATATATTCTATAACAATAAATTAAATTGTGGTGGAAAAGTTTTAACGTGAAGTCTCACTATAGATAAATTAGGGGTTCACATAATAAATTGGACTTTTTGTGAGGTCGTTTATTTTTAAATAAAATTAAAAGCATTAATTTAAACATGGCTTTGTTTACTTGTCCCTAATCTCCTAAGTAAAATAAGCCCAACTTATGTATTTTCTAAATGTATAAAAATAAGTTAACTAAAATGTTGAAATAATTAATATTATTTTAAATGTAGCTTGTAATCAACCTACATTGCAGAAATATGTACTATTTCTGAAATGTGTAAAATGAAATTAGTAAAGATTTGCCTAAAATAGTAAAGGAAAATAAGGGGTAACATTACCAATTTAAATTTTTTTCTTTATTTTGGTATTCGTTTACAATGACAAATTTAAAATTAGTGGGCTATTTCTTAAACGAATCAAAAATTGAAATTTTGCGTGTTCAAAATTCAGAAATATGGAGTACAAAGTATATCGCTGTTTTTAAGACTCTGAACTATAAAAGGATAGTAAAAGGTTTCCTAATAAATTTGAAATCTTCAGGTAATCAGAGATTGCCTGCAAGAAGTGATTTAGGTATTGAGAGTTGAACCTGAACTTCTTTCTAAATCGGATTTTTCTCAAAATCTAAATTAGGGTCTTAATGAATTTTTGGGATCATAAAAACTACAGTTAGACCAGCAATTAACCTCCCTCCCCTTATTTCATCGGACAAGAAGTGGGACGGTATAAAAATTTTCGAATGTAGCTCCATTCAAAGTACTTTTCTTTTATGGGTTCCTTATTTTTCAACCCTTTTGAGTTGATCGATTAAACTACAAGGTATTGAAATATTTTTAGATTTGCTGTGAATTTCTTAGCCACTGCAAGTCGAGTACTATTTGTATCCAACTATTTTCACTTCAGATTGGATATTTTTTTTGTAATATTTCGGCATTTAGAACTGCGAACTTTTCAAATTTTAGTAGTAGTAGTAGTAGTAATCTTGCTCCAGTGATTGACGGATTGGGAATTATTGGGTGCAGGGAGTCGGAAAATAAAACGCATTTACTTCAGTCGACTAGTTTCGGCCAAGAACTTGGTCATCTTCAAGACTATAATGGAGAACATACCATGTTATACAAAGTTGTAATAAATATAGGGAAATACATAATAAAGTTACAGTTATAATGTTTACAAATTATTTTCTTCAAGCTGAAAAAAGTAAGTAATACCTCGTGAGGTTGATGTTGTTTGCGTATTTCCATAAGTTGCGAGGTCAATGGTATGTTCCAAGTAGGTCGAAACGTCGGACGGTCCACAATATGATGGAATGTGCAAAAAACACAGCAAAAGCAACGATATTAGTAAAAAAACAAGTCCAAAGGCTAAAACAGATTAAAAATGTCACAGGAATCTGAGTGAATAAAACTGGTAACAACCAGGTAGGTTGTAGGCGAACTCATAAAATGAAATTCACTAGTCAACATGACACCAACATAAAATACAAAAACAAAAACACACAATACGGTCAACCAGTTCGACGACCCTTAGTTTTGTTGTTATATATTTTCAGAAGAGTTTTGTAAGATGTATGAATCGGCTCAAAATCCGTGACTTTGTTTACGTTATTAGTCTCCTCAGCAATAAAAGCCGCTTCCAGGAAGGCTCGTTTTGGAAAATACGGCTCTTCTGCTAGTATAGTAACATCACTTTCGTTGAATAAGTGATTTTCTTGGCTAAGATGTTCAGATAGTCCAGTTTTGTTGGATCCTCTTTTAGTGTCACCAATGTGTTGGGCGAGGCGTTTCGACAACAGTTGGTGAGTTTGTCCCACGTAAGTTTTTTCGCACTCGCATTTTATTTTGTAAACGATGCCACTTTTTTGTTTGTTGGGTACTTGGTCTTTTACCTTGGAGAAGATAAGGTTGCCCAGCTTAAAATTTGTATAGAGGGCTAGGCGTATCTCGTCCCTCTGTATAAAGTCTTTCAAGATTTCTTTGATGCGGCCGGATAACATAGGGTGGTGCGTCAACTTCAAGTAGTGTGTGATGGTTGGGGGAGTGCCCTCCTCTGGAGTTCGTGATCTGGGTGTTGACTCCCTTCTTCGACCAAATAAGGCCAACTGAACCAATCTTTGTGGGTAATCATTAGAGATGAGATTTTTAGGTCGTATAAATGTTATACCAGAGAACGTTAAAGGGTTAATTGATACACGGCCCCGTTCGAAAGTTATGCTGTATGAAAAAGAAAGAAGAAACGGGGCCGTGTATCAATTAACTCTTTAACGCTCTCTGGTATAACATTTATACGACCTAAAAATCTCATCTCTAGTAATCATTATTTCTTAATTGATTTTGGAGTTGGGCAAGGCGCAATCCTCGGAATTTAGAACTCACGCAGGTAATTATTCTTGTTTTAAGCGTGTTGATTACACCCATTTTTTGATTAAGGGGATGTGCCGGTTTATAGTTCAGTAGCCTATCGGTCGAAGACGGCTTCTTATAGAGATCGGTGTGTAACGTTCCATCCCGCTCTCTGCAGGCTAATAGGTCCAAAAACGGAATCTTCTCATCTTTCTCCAACTCATAGGTGAACTTGATTAGAGGGTCATAGTTGTTCAATATCTCAAGGCTGGATTGTACCTCGTCAGATGGGACCGCCAACAACATATCATCGACGTATAACATAAGGAACGGCACTGTGAATTGGATGGAACCGATGAAATTCATCAACAGGTCATTCATCACAAAGTTGGCGAAAATGGGGCTGCAAGGATCACCCAATGCTGAGCCCACCAGCTGAGAATAAAATTTTCAATTTTTAGTTCATTTTAGTATTTATTCTTCGGCTGGTCTTTGGTCACTCACCGATGATTTACACTTTGGACATTATGTTCATACTCACTTGGAAAACAAAATCATACATACCAAATATTATTTTGTTATCTCTTGTTCTATTTTCCATACTAGATAGACTATCCGATTATCCCTTATCGAATGCAAATTATATATTAAATAAGGAAAAGTTCGGTTAACAAATGTAAAACAACTAATAACTAGGTATTAGATGCTGTAGAAAAATATTTAGATGCATACAATTTTGGTAAAGTTCTATTAGTACGCAAAAAATCGGTGAAATGAAAATAAAATCGTTGCGATGAAAATTGTTCATGGAAATACGATTATCGAAAATCCAGAAACCTCAAATATGCCATGTCCGAAAGAAATGTTTTAATATACCTTAATCGCGTATTTATTTTTGATTTATTGTACTCCTTTCACAGTAAACTTAAATTTATTATTAATGGAGTATGTAAGTGAAGGAAACTAAGCACAACTTATGAGAAAGAATGGTACACGAAGGGAACTATTGGCCGTGTTCTGTATGAAGGAATTAATTTTAGCTATTGAATATGTAGACACGTAATCGTGATAACATGAATATAAAACCAGAGAATATTTGAATTGATAGTATAGACTCATCAAATTAGCTGATTATGGTTTATTCAAGCCAAATGTTTCCATAGGGTTTCGAAGACCATCACTATGTGGAACTCATTTTACAGTAAACTCAAACTTTATTATGTAATGAAGTCTGTAAGTGGAGGAAATTTAGCACAATTTATGAGGAAGAGTGGTGCACTAACTGAAGGATTGACTGCGTTTATTATCCACCGCGATATAAAGCCCGAGAATGTTTTAATCGATATTAATGGGCACATCAAATTAGCGGATTTTGGATTATGCAAGGCAAATGTATCCAGCAGGTGTCGAACATCATCAATATGTGGTACTCTTTATTATATAGCACCAGAAATTTTAGAAGAAAAAGAGTCTGGTAAGGAAGTGGACTTCTGGGCATTAGGGGTTACATTTTACGAAATGGTAATGTATGACTGCCCATTTCCAGATGCCAGAAACCCAAATTTCCTGAAAATCTGAAAATTGGAGAAGACCAAAGTGTGATATGTCGACCATTAAAATTCAAAGCCGAAAAGAGGTTGGGATACTATGGAGCTGAGGAACTTAAAATACACTATTATTTTTGAAACCTGTTATAGTAGGAAATATGTCCATCCAAACCCTCGGTTAGATTCCGACTGTTCCATGTAAAAAAGCGATGGTGATTTATTCAAGGGATTCACTTACTATATTGACCCAAAACTGATTATGTGATAGAAAGCAAATGTATGAACTAAAAACTATGAATTGAAAATTATGAAAATCTGAATTTGAGGTTAAAAATTTCAAGTTGTCAAGTTGAGAATGAATTTAAAATTATGAATTCAATATCCAATCCTCTCTGTTCGCCCATAGACCCTCCGTTTCGGAGGGTTTAAGCTCTCTCTTTCATTTTATTTTTCCTTTTGATGTCCTCTTGTAGATAATATCTTCTTTAACACTGCAATTTGTTCTTTCCAGATCTTTCCTTCCCTCTGTCATCAATTCTTTAAAAAAAATTTCCCACTTTTCTATTCAGATTGCTGAGATTATATCTATTTTCTTCTCTTCGTGTAGTTTTTTATGACTTTTCAACTCTTTGGGTTGTTTCTTCCTCGTATGTAAGTATTTATCTTGCTGCAGTTTCTTTCATATTATGTTACATTCTTTCTTTGTAATTTTATTTATAACTAGTTGAAAAGCCCGTCCACGGACGGTCAGCTAGATAAGTGAACACTTGTTGCGTTCATAATCTTCCCCCTTCCATAACTACTATTAGTGTTTAGGTTAGTGAAAACTATGGACTAAGGGGCCGTTCATGTATTACGTAAGACGTTTAGGGGGAGGGGGGGGGTAGCTGACATCTTATTTTTTCTTACTCGGGGGAAGGGGGGTCAAGACAATTTCTTACGTAAGATTTTATTTTTTTAATTAAATTTCAAAATTTGAAAATTATTTAATTTAATTTAGATGCTGTTGGTATTAATGTTAATGTGAAACACAATACTATTAATTATTTACGTTCGAAATGAATAAAATCACATTTTCGGGAGTAGCACGAATTTATTCACCTGAAATCGACAAATTTCCTATAGAGATTCGGAAAGCTGAACGTTTTTATAGTAGAATTGAAAAAGACATATTTTAATAATTTTTGGTTACTCTCTCTAAGAGTCTATTATATGATAAAGTCTATGAATATATACTCTATATATTATAAAAAATATGTAAAAAAAATTTTTATTATAAAAAAGTCAGGTCAAAATCGAACGTCATTGAAATTTTCAAAAATGTGCTCTATTTAACAATGCTGGCGCTCAGCAACAAACTATTAGACTTATTAGTTAGAGAAAAATAACTTACTTAGATAGAAGTTGTAGTAAATTTTATTCTCTGTAAGATTTATAGAAGTCATTTTCGTCCTAAAGTCAACTGGTAAGGAAATATTGCGAGGAAACATTTTGTTTTCGCCATTTTTTTTAAATGGCGGCACTTCCGGGCGCTCGCCGAAGTCACCAACCCAGAGTTTTTATTAGGACCACAAACCTTAAATATCCAAAAATTAGAACTCCCTGACCATTTTTAGGAAGCTCTTCTTTTCATGATTTCGAGGATGTTGTTAAAATATTTTAAGGCTGCCGTCCTAAGCGTGGGCGATTGAAAATACCATTAGACAAATGAACAATAAACCGTAAGAAGTAATTCTGATATAGAATAGACAAACTATGTTAACCGAGATCCAACTAACTTCGTTAGAAATGCAACAGAACTCTGCTCACCATTTCAAAAAATCGTTCAAAACAAGAAAAAATTATTATTATTTTCGGACGCAGTATCTTCTAGAAAAATGCATATAATTCTACCAATTTTTTTTTCAAATTAGGTCAAGTATTTGTCCTGGATGTGAAATACTTTTCAAGTTTGTAATTATAACTGTAATGATCTAATGATTATAAAAATTATTGCACGGTCACATTTTTGCCCTGTGAAATAGAGCATCTTTACAGCAAAAATTTCAATATTTCTAATTGGAATTAAAAATTTATCAGATCCAAGGGCCAAGTTTTAGCTTTACGATGATCATAAAATGGTTGCCTAAAAGTGCATACTTTTTTACCTAGTGCGTCCGCAATCTCGACAAATTTCCCATATTATATTAAACACTGCCAGGACGGCAGCCTTAAGTGTTTTTAATTTTTTTAATGAGTTATATGATATAACAATATAGCTGAAATAGAAATTTGTTTAAACATATTTTACCGAAAAACATAATTTTCACTCCTTCATAAAAAAATTTCAACTGCAAACGAAGAATTCGGTAAGAAGCTCAGGGTTCCTAGAGGATGATTTTTATTATACAATTACCTAACGAAATTCGTCGAAAAATCGCAGAAGACCGATTTTGGATTTTTTTTGCAATTTTCTTACACTATAAAGTAATTTGTGTGAATAACATTTTTTTTTAATATAAAATAAACATAATAATCAGCCGTATGCATAGTCGTATACTAGTGGCCACTAACTTTTAGTAGCTACTAATTAGACATTTTAAGAGTAGGTATTGCAATGTTGTCGAGCCTTTTATAATGCCCCACAGTGGATCGACAATTAATGTATTATGATAAGGCTGGACTTGACCTCGTCAACAGCAATTCTGATAATTATGAATGAAAACGGAACTTCCGTTGTGGAAAAATGAAATAATAACTAAATGAAATGTTACCTCGGCTAAGCTCTTTTTATTTGCATGAAATCTCTTACCTTCAGTGTAGATACTGGAGAATTTCCTCTTTATTTAACTGTGGAATTATTAAAACAAGAACACAAAATTCGCAAATAATATCCAATAAGTTTCAAGATTATGATGTATTTTAAACAATAAATTAATGATTAACATGAAATGACAAAACCCTTTTTATTATAATAACCCCAAACACTTAATATTAAAAAAGAAAGTTTATTAATTATTTTATTAATCGTTGCACCTTTTTGAAATGTGTCCGTGCGTTGCCCATGTAATTTAATAGTTTTATTATAGTTAAATTTACTCACAGTTAGTAGCTTTATACCACAGCTTCTTCGGCTCGAATTATTTACCTCGCTTTCCAACTTGTTCTTCGTTTTGGATGTATTATTGAATCCAAACCAAATTTCTTGCACCAAATATTTTAACTTGTGTTGTAGCACCTTTTTTTATAAATTCCATCCTGGTAAGTAATTTTCACTTTCCGCTTCCACCGTGTATACTCAATATTATTCCCAACCACTCTTTATTTTAGATTCTTCTAACTTTTTTTTCACTTTTGCAAACCTTCATAATTAAATCTCACGGGAGTGCAAATCAACACGTTTGCCCGTTTTTACTCTCTGGAGGAACTCTTTTCAATCCCTTTTCATTAATTAACTTCGGGAGCAAACATTTTTTTTTTGACACCTCAAAATTTTTCAGAGAGCTTGATAAATTTTTAATTGTAAGTATATCTTCTGTATTAATTGTCACTTCATAATATTTGTTTTTCTGTTCGTGCACTTTAACGAATTATTACTAACAATTCTAAAACTAAATAAATTAACAATTTTTAAATTTCTTATTACTAAATTTGGTTTGACAATTTTTATGAGGATCTTATTTGCTTTCATATTACATTTTGGTTTCAAACTTTTGTATTCTTTTAAATTAAATCAAATGTATAATTATCTGACCGGGTTTAAATTTAGTTTATCGACCTTTTTGGATTCGAAATCTCATACAAATTTTGTGCTTCATATAATTTAACGTTACTAAGAATTGCTGTTAGCGTATCAAACCCAGTGGCTCATCGTAGTATACATCGCACAACCCCTTTTTATGAAAATTGTTTTACTTCGTTATTTTAGGTGTCCCGATGTCAAATAAAGTGAAAAGTGAAAATAACATTGCAGTATGTACCTATTCCAAGGCACATAATATTTTTTTTTTAAATTGTTGATTTTATTTTTGCATTTTACATTATAATTAAAGAGCAAAATATTGAGCTTTAGGTATCTTTCGATGCGGAAGAAAAATCTCTTTCGATTGGATCATTTAGTTTTATATCCAAATGAATAATTAAATTACCAAATAAATAATAGTAAACATCAGAATTAGTATAATTTACTAAAATGACAGTACTAACTTTTTAATTTAAAAAAAACCATGGATACCTACATATTATTAGTGGCTACTAACTAGTAGCCACTAAAGTACGACTATGCATAAGGCTGACGTTAATTTCACTTTTAATGTTTAATATATTATCTGACTTCTCATTGGGTAATAATTTATCTTACGTAAGATTAGTGAGGGGGGGAGGGGGTATAAATTTTCTTATTTTTTCTTACTAGGGGGTAGGGGGGAGTCTAAAAGTAGGAAAAAACGTCTTACGTAATACATGAACGGCCCCTAATCAGATTAGGTTTATTTTACCAAAAAAATGACACGCCGTAGCATCAGCAGCAGAGAGCTGGTATTTCATATATTTAGAAGATAGTACTTATTAAATTGAATTTGTGTTTATTTATTAATTAAAAATAAATTATTGTCGTAAATAAAATCTTTAGTAATACCTAGTGTGTTAGTACTTCCTTGTACACAACATTTTTCGTGAATACTGACTGTGAACCTTCAATCAATTTCCCTTGTTCTCTTCCATCAACTATTTTTATCTTCAGATCTTCGCACTCTTGACATTGCCACATGATTTTTATACGTATTTATATACAAACTTCTGAGATACAACATCGATTGTCCACCATTATTGGCAGAGATAAATTTTCTAGTACCTAGAGGTAACTCTAGACAGAGTGACCTGTTCTACTGTAGGTTTAGCCGTACCAACTTCTTAGCCACGTCCCCCATCTCTATCTGCAGCCGCAACTTTAATGTTATTGCTGACATTGCCGACCCCTACCACACGGGCCTCAAGGAGTTAGTTGCATGCTGTTACAGGCGAGTTGGGTAATCGCCCCGTCCAAACGATCCAGCATTGACTTGTATAAATATGGATTATTTTGTTTGTGCTATGTACTTCCATATATTAATTGGTATATATATTGCGGTGTTTTGAGCCACGTTAAGTATAGAACTAATTTGGGTAAATACACAAAGAAGAATTGATGAGATAAATTTAATTACGGTCCTGAACAAAATTTTGAAAGATTAAAAATTTAATAATAGAGATTATACGTTAAAAGAATTCATGCTTAATTTTATAATAAATTAATAATTAATATAAAGTCAAATCATAAAAAATTTAAATGATCAATAAAAATAAACAACACAAAATTAGGTATACCAAAATGACGATTTTTCCTGTAGATAGTTATAAATTTTTCTATTAATTATAAGTTAATTTTAGTATTGTTATTAGTTTATAATTTCCATAGAAAATTTAGTGCTTCGAACGGTTGATAAAATTCAGTGCTTTGGACGATTTTAAGTGTTTCTAAAAACGAAAAACAATTAATTACAAAACGATAAGAACATTTCACAGTGACTTACTTTGTATATGACTTTCGTTGAAAGTACATTTATATTGGGAGCCAATCAAATAGAAGGATTTGGAATTTTTATGATCGAAGAGGTAGTTTTAGTTTTTGAAAAATAAAAAAAGAGAGAGTCCTTAGTTACCACAAAAGATGGACGGTAAAAATTTAAATTGCAATTACAAAATGCAAAAATGTAAGAAAATTAAGTGATTAAAAATGCAAAAGGAGATTCAAAAGATCGATCTAGCAAAATGTTAATGATTGAAAAAGTGAAAAGTTGTGAATTTCAAACTGTGACACGTCAAAATGCATAATTGAAAAACATTGATTCAAGTTTGAAAAATATCGTGTTAATTGATACAAATTGGACAGGGAAAATGTATTTGGAGTGATTGTGAAGCGAGATTTGCTTTGAAGATCAATAAAATAAATGGATCACTCACCTTTTTTGTATATCGACAAGAGTCGCTTAAGAAAACTTCGACTAAGGTAAAAACAATAAATAATAAAGTGAATATTTCAACCGCGAAACGACAATAAAAATTCAATTAACCAAAAACGTTTGTTTAGTTTAGTATAAACTTGTCAGATAAATAATTTTAAGATGCTAGTTAGTTTAAGCGCTTGCGTCAACATTCAATGTCTACGGTCTTGAACATTTCATGAATAATGTCAAACAATTATTATAAAAATATTAATAACTTGATTAAAATAAATAATTTTCATTTTGAATAATTAATGTGTTATTTATTTAATTATAAAATCAAGAAACTAGAAAGTCATAAAATAAAATTAACAATTCAAAAGAACGTACAATCTTTAAAAGGATTCATTAAAATAAATAAGCGAACCCAACCCATAAGAAAAGATCTCATAGCTATAAAATTTATTTGAGCAGTAAGGATTCATTTCTTTAAAGTGTATAGTCCCATACACCCCAAGGACATTACAATATGTATATACATTTGTATACACACTCCTTGTAATTAGTTTCAACTGTTAGGAGTGTGTCTAAATCTTTAAATAAATAAATAAAGATGACCGTGACTGAACACCGGTTCGGGCAGATATAATCCAACTTTTTCTAACGTCTACCCCTGAGCTTTGTTGATCGTCATGGAAAAGGCAAGTTTAATTGGAAACTGTCGCCGCCTTAAAACAAATGGCAAGTCAGTACTTGTTGGGGCTAAATCTATGCGCGGAATAAAAACAGTCTGCTTTTCAGCAGTTCCTGTCAAGACTTCAGCGATGATTAAATTAGGTTTTAACGATTTAACAATTAAGCGCGTCCCATTACAAAGACCACGTTTAGTGTTCAAATTTCTGAGCAACATAATCACACTTCCAACCTTCAAGTGCATTTTGTGTACTGGCATCCCTGAGGGAGTTTGTTCATTCAAGAATTCAATCGGATAGTTTTCCCTATCGTTATCATCACCATCGTCAATCGAATCGCTACTTAGATAAGTGAACACGCTGCCGTTTAAAAGGTCCAACACTTGCTCGTTTATATCGTCAACTTCTGTATTTTTTGGGCAAAGTATTGCCATTTTGGAATATTTTTACACATCAGCAGCTGTAAGGCTTTCTCCAAAAATTTCATGGGTAAGGGAAGTTTCGCATATAGAATTATGTGGAATCTCAATTATCTCTTCGGGTAAACCTTTGTTATTTGTAAGCTCCCCGTTGCCCAACTTTATCAGCCAATCACTAAATGCCGAATCAATGGATCTGACATTTTGACTCAATTTAAGCACTTTAAATTTACCCCACAGATCGTTAAATTTAATGCTGGAATGAATAATTGCTGACCTCTTTTCATGAGGTACAACAGGAAGCGTTTGCCTGAAATCACCACCAAGAATTAAAACTTTACCGCCAGAAGCTTGAGTGTTTTTCATGATCTCTTGAAGGAGTTTGTCAATGCAATTTAGTGCATTATTTGGGGCCATTTTAGCTTCGTCCAAGATTAAAATCTTGGCTTTCCTGATAAGCTCCGCATCGGAACTGGTCATCGTCATTCTCGAAGTGGAATTTTCATATACAGGAACGGGTATTTTAAATTGTGAATGATATGTCCTGCCACCATCAAGAAGATTTGCAGCGACACCTGTTGATGCTGTAGCCAGTGCAATATTTCCTTCTCCTCGTATAGTACTCAGAAGTAATCTATACATGAATGTTTTGCCACTGCCACCTGGGCCATCAAGAAAAAAGCACCTGCTTTCTCTTTCGTTATCTTGAACGGCAGACATTATTTCATTGTATGCTACCTTCTGTTGTGGATTCAACATCGACTTCATTCTTTCACTTTTTTCTCTTTCTTGCTGGGCATCATAGTGAGTTGCAGGAGTAACGTGAAGATTGGCCGGAGGAGTGGGCAGTCCGAAGTCCGCACATTTTTTACCGTGAACGATAAGCACATCTTGAATATCTTTAAGGGCGAAATTCTCACAATCGGTACAGTCATTTAAATGGATATCATGTTGCCTTACAAAATCTTCACAAAGATCTTCCTTGTACTTAGCAAAAAGTTCGGGTACATTTGGCGGTGCAGCAAGGACACAAAGATAACCGAACAGTTCTCTTAATTGTCGGGGCATTTTTTCGGCCACCGCCTCAGATAGGGAATCGTCCCAAATTTCTTCAGTGTTAAATAGTCCTCGTTTTTGAGCTGCCGTAATAAAATCTGGATATAAAACTCCGTCAACGGATTTCAAATCTTCAAAAGAAGTAGCTCCAGGGATATGCAGCAAGAGGACTCGTAAACAAAATCGCTTTGTGTCTGCGTTCAAACTTACGGTGTATATACGCCCGATCGTTTTTCCTTGCCCTTCGCCGAAGCGTCCACTGACGTTTTTTCTCGTCAAATACATAATATAGTGGAATGTCGATATACAAATGTTTTCGAGCATTTTCATCTGCCCGATTTAATTTAAACCATGCAGGTATAGGGTAGTATCGCGTGTGGCTTCCCTCTCTGCAACGGCCTCCATATTGTCTTCGGTGAAATAAACACTTTGCTTATTAGGAAGATGAACTTGAAGTCGCACGATAGTATGCGATTGGTCATGCATTTTAAACGTAAAGAGTCTCCATGCTGCCTCTGGAGCACTAACATACCTGGAATCCATAAAAGTTTGAAGTTCATCATGGTGTAAGGTGTTGTACTCTTCGATTGCAACATTAGCACGATCACGTCCTTTGTACACGTATTTAAAAAGATATTTCACACTTTTGACGGAGGCACAACTTTCAACATTAATATGGCAATTAAATTTCAAACTTAAATATGGATTGTATGGAACAATTCAGGAATTATTAATTTTCTTTCCATTGCCAATCACTTCGCTGCCATTGTTTCGGCGGCGATATTTAGGATACCCGCCTGAATTTGCTAATGTTTCTTCCTGAAAATCTGTAGGAAATTCTTTAAAACATTTTCTGTCAACCATACAGGGGGAATTTAAGTTCTATACCCCACATGGTCCATGAACCATGTGTTTCGTCACAATTGCATGCAACCTTGAGGAAGTTACAACATTAGGTATTTCTGCTGAAATAACTTTATCGATGGCATCGGAATCCTTGGGCTTATCTTCTTCTTTCACAATTAGTAAAATATGAGCGTGAGGCAGACCACGTTTTTGGAATTCAATCACATGTACAATTGCTGTTGGCGTTCCAAGTACATGTTTTTTTGTTAAGTCGTTTACCAGTTCATCCAATTTCAACTTGAAAATTCGTGCCACTAAGTCTGGTCCAAATTCTGCAGATTGGCCAGGTTCCAAGTTGTTCAATATAACCGCCCATTCCGGGTTGCACGTCATAGTAATGAAATAATCTGGCTTTCCGTATTTTCGTACAATAGCCATTGCATCTTGATAATTTTGTGCCATATTTCTCGGACTACCTTGGAAAGATGACGGTAAAATGACAGCTCTTCCCGGAAGTAAACCTTGTACTGCCGCTGTACTATTCAGGTGATCCATCAGTCCTGTATATTTTTCGGTCCTTAATTTTTGCTGATTTTGCCTTATATAATTAAGACGATTTGCTTCAGTTTTAACGTAAGCATCAACTAAATATTGCTGAGTCAGCTTACCGGCAGAGAGAAAAGGATTGAACTCATTACGAATTGATAGCCTATATCTATAATACTGTACTTGAGAAACCCGTGTTCTTGGCTTAACAGAAATATTTCTCAGGGCCGTTGGTCTTCTTTCAAGAGGAATGTGAATTCCCCAGCTTTGATCTCCAAAGGGATAAAATAAAGGATATACTAATGGTTCTAGGTTTGGATCCAAAATGCAAACTCTCTCGGTCATTCGGTCAGTAAAACCATTTCTATTTGAACGACAATGGATCAGTAAGTCCCTTTCGAGAGGAGGTTCGCCGTCGGGATTTTGAAAAATGACAGCCACTTCATTTCTTATTGGAGCATTGTACCGTCTAATGTCGGATTTACGGTCTTGGACAATTGCCATGGTAACCGTTGCTGGCTCAACGCCATATAGAGCGGCCTCATTAATACTTTCTTGTTCCACCTCATAAAGCATTTTGCATGCGGCAGAGAAGGGATTATTCTGAGACATGAAAGTGCTTAACTCTCGCATCAGACTTTGATCGCACCGATCGTTTCCCTTAATTTTCATCCTTTCATCAGCAGCCTCACCCGGGTCCAATATATACAGTTGAGCAAACTTACGTTGATTCCCATTTGCTGGGTGTAAAGCTCCTGCCCGATAGTAAATTTGTTCGTTAATTCGGAAACAATAGGGTCCGTATCCAGGAGGTGGAGTAATGTTAGCTCCCATGGACGCAAATGCCAAGGCACTATTTATCGATCTTACATTGTTCATAAAATTTTTCGAATATTGATGCTGTCCTTTCATTAATTGCTCAATAACTGGGGCTGATCTTATTGCTTCTAAGGTGACTTTGCCTTTCTGACAGCATGTGGTAAAAAGTTTATCGGACGGCCGCTCTGCGGAAAAATGCTTTGCACTGCAAAATTTGCAAATATTGTCCATGAGACCACAGCTATGAACGTCGACATTTGGTTCTACAGCGTTACCTACGTTAAGAACAGCTGCGTTCCTACTTCGTGGATTTTGTCGGCGAATTGCATCACTACGTGAACGACATAATATTTGCGAAGGTGTCAAGTTTGCAATTTGTCTTCCTTCCCGTTGTTGAGAAATTTGTTCTGACATCATGCTTGTAATCCGCTGTCGCTTGCTGTTGTTCAATTTGCTGAGTTGTCATATTTGCCATGCGTTTACGATTCCGACAACATTCTTTTTGGACATCACTCATATTTTCACGACGGGCCTTTTCTCGCTCGGCCTTTAGTCTTTTTACAGCTTCCTTCTGGACGGCTACTTCCTCATCAGATTTTTTGGTTTAGGAGCCATATTTGAAGACTTTCCACGCTTAATTCTTTTAGGCGAAGGTTTTTCTGAAATACGTATCTGTTACGGATATGTTTCTTTTATGACATTCATTGCCATTTTCCGTTCCACTGCTATCAGGTTTTCGAGTAGCAACAGAAACATATGGGGAATGAGGAGGAACTACTTGAGTATCCTCCACAGTAGATGGAGGAAATGCGTAAACATCTAAATGACCACTATGCAGTAAACCACGAAATCGAAGTCTCTGGATGGTTGTTCCAGGCGTTCCAAAGGATAAATAAATATTAAAATTACGGTAGACTTCAAAAGTGAAGGGAAAGATTTCGGTAGCTGCTTTCAATTCGCAGGTAGTTCCATAAGTCGTGGGTTTCAGCAGTTCACATTCATAGTTTGTCTCCCAATAAAATTATTACCCCTTCCATCATCCGTGAAAGGTTGAAATATTTCCCATCCTTCCACTATATGATTTACAATTGATTGTCGCACATTAAAATTTTGTTCGCAGTTTCCGTGCATCAAATAAGACAACGAATGGAATAAACAGGAACCATCTGCTGGCATTCGGACTATATGTTGGAGCAACGGCTCATTATTAACAACAATATATTCAATTTCTGACATCTTTACTTTTTCGTTGAAAGTATTTCTAATATATGATAATTATATCATTTACTTTTTACTTATATAGAGATATTATACATATACTTTTGTGTCCTCTCCGGTGCTCAGGGTCGCTTACTAATGAAAATTCTTCAGACGTGATACACAATCAAAAATAAGAGACAGGACATATCTAACACAATTTATTAACAACATTAACATTTAAACGACAACCAATAATACAAATAAATTACTAACTAATATCAAAATACACTCAAACAATTTAAAATCCCTACTCATTTACGGATATAATTTTGTAAAGCTTTACCTTATTTTTATTCTTTCCTTTTCCGCACTTATTTTCGCCACACTTATTTAACCGCACTGACGAACATTCGAAAACTTCTTCCTTCACCTATACTCCTCCACGTACTAACATCTCGCGTTCCGTTTTCCAATTCCGGACCAAAGTTACTCAATGTCGTTAATATCCTCCACCCATTCAGTACAGTTCAATTTCTAGGATTTGTCCAAACACAATTTATTATATTTCTCCTTCTTTCTATTTGCTTCAAACACAACTGGTCTGAGACTCTCTTTATTTAGGAACTGCAACACACTTATTTCTCCTTCTATCTATTTGCTTCAAACACGACTGGTCTGAGACTCTGTTTATTTAGGAACTGCAACACACTTATTTCTCCTTCTATATATTTGCTTCAAACACAACTGGTCTGAGACTCTCTTTATTTAGGAACTGCCTAACACGTCACGTACGCGTGTTCTCTATTTTGCAATTGCTTTTCTGCTCGTTATTATTCTTGGCATGGTTACCTCTCACTTTTTTCCTGATTATGTTTTTTTTTCTTTCTTCTAAAGATGCCGCATTATCCTACGTGTATTCCTTTTTTATATTGTTAAAAAAAAACTTTAATCTAGTAACATTTTTATATTTTTTTAACCACATTCATACTGAACAATTTTAATAAAAATAATATTGGCATATCCTCCCTCTTATTTTGATTGTGTATACAGTACACATTGATGAAGGAGATTGCTCGTAGTGGACACGACAATACGTTAATCTACGTTAATCCGTTTTCCGTTCAGATCCATCCCCTTCCATAACTTCGATTAGTGCTTATGTTGGTAACAAATTTGGACCAATGAGATTAGGTTTTGACACGCCGCAGGAGCGAGCTGGCATTTTATATATTAAGATTTTGACTCGGTCCTACTTATATAAGTTTTTTGTCTATAACATCTTTATTGCTAAGGTATTTGTAATATTTTTATCTTTTGTGTGCTGTGCTCTTTTTGAGTTCTTCGTCCCACCAATATGGTTTTATTCGCCTTTCTAGCTTTTCACATTCGCCAGCGTATAAGCGTATAATTTAAACTTTCATATATGTATTATAATTATGTTGGCAGTGCCAGCTTGAAGGTGGTACTGGACCACATTTAGGTTGGTAACTAAAAAGTAGTTCATGTTGATATTGCCGTTTCACAGGCTCTAAAATGCTTAAAATCTATTTGGTTATGGTCTTTTACTTGTTAATTTCTTGGATAAATTCACATGAACACTTTTGAATTTATCGATTAACCTCAAAAGTGTTCAGATACTTGTGGATATTTAGGCCACTGCAAGCCGGGTACTATTCGCTTAATCGAATTGGATAATTTTTTTGTAATATTTTGGCCTTTACAACTGTAAACTTTTAAAATTTTAGTTCGTTTTAGTATTTATTCGTTGGCCGGTCTTTGAAAACAAAATCATGCCTACCAAACATTGTTATCTCTTATTCTATTTTTCATACTAAATGGATTATCGGATTATCCCTTATTAAATCAAAATTAAACACTATATAAGTAAAGGTTCCATTAAGTTAGATATACATAAAACACTAGAATTAGCAATGGATCACTTTAATAACTATCTCGACGACATTTTGGAGCCACCAAGCAATAGTTTATCTCAGAAATCGTTTGATTTACTGAAATATTTAGATGAAGGAAGTTTTGGCAAAGTTCTATTAGTGCGCAAGAAATATGGTGAAAATGAAAACAAAATGTTTGCGATGAAAATTGTTCGTAAAAATACCGTTATTGGAAATCCTCAAACCTTTAAAAATGCCATGTCCGAAAGCAATGTTTTAAGGTGTCTTAATCACCCATTTATAGTAGATTTAGCGTACTCCTTTCACAGTAAAATTAAACTTTATTATGTAATGGAATATGTAAGTGGGGGAAATTTGGCACAACTTATGCGGAAGAATGGTGCACTAACTGAAGGATTGGCTGCGTTCTATATAAAACAATTAATTTTAGCTATCGAATATTTACATAGTCATGATATTATCCATAGGGATATAAAGCCCGAGAATGTTTTAATTGATAATAATGGGCACATCAAATTAGGGGACTTTGGATTATGCAAGGCAAATGTATCGAATAGGTGTCGAACATCATCAGTATGTGGTACTCTTTATTATATGGCACCAGAAATTTTAGAAGGAAAAGAGTATGGTAAGGAAGTGGACTGGTGGTCATTAGGGGTCATGTTTTACGAAATGGTGATGTATGACCGCCCTTTTCCAGATACTACAAACCCTCCAGAATTTCTTCAAAATCTGAAAATTGGAGAATACGAAGCACCTGACCACATATCCGATGAAGCCCAAAGTGTGATAAGTGGACTATTAAAATTTAAAGCGGAAGAAAGGTTGGGATACCATGGATCTGAGCAACTTAAAACACACCATTATTTTTCTGATACTAGCTGGAAGGAAGTGTTGGAACGTTCGGAATTTCCACCACTATTTAAGCGAAAACCCGTTAGTAGAAAATATATCCTTCCAAACCCTCGGCTAGATTCCGAAAGTTCGATGCAGAAAACCGATGATGATTTATTTAAGGGATTCACTTATATTAATCCAAACGTGGTTATATGATAGAAAGAAATAAGTAATAAAGATTCATACATTTTAAAAAACAAATAAAATCTATAATATTTGAATAATAATTTATTAACCATTAAATTAGTAACTGCTGACCATTTTTCCCTGTCGAGGGTCTTGGCTTAGCCGTCTGGGCTGCGTGGACGAGCACCACTATAAAAACCTCAATCTTTAGTCGCAGAAACCTCGATACGCGACAGACCTCGTTGTATTTTTAGCTACCCATAGCACATGGGGCTCTATGTGACGGAGACATGTATTTCCCTTTTACTTGTGAGAATCAAATGAATGACCAATAAAAATTTATCCATGTACAAAAAATGAATAATAATAGTATACACGTTAACCAATTAATCCGTAAATAGGCGGATAATTCGTTTTTCAAAATGTTTTTATCAATTTCACCAGTAAGATACAGAGTGTCTATGGGGATTATAGTGCAGTCAAGTTAGACTCAAAAAAAGGTTGAAATCGAAATTTCGTTTCCCGTGTTGTGACCTATACCAATCGATAGATTAGAGCTTCCTGAATATCATATTAAAATGTATCATTGCAGAATTGATGGGAAAAAAAGTTATTTAATAAACAAAATCCGAAAATCGCGATTTTTGACTTTAATCGCTTATATCTCGAGATTTTACACTGACTTTTGAAAAAGTGAGGGCACTATTTTGTGGAAACAACAGAATGGACAAAGTCCATCAGGCGACCTTTGTACACCCTACATAAATTTGAACCCGTTGAGTGTTTAGTGAGTACCTCCGGGAGATTCCTCGTTGTTTCAAGGACGATAAAGTTTGTTTACCTTGATATTCAAATGGAGTAAGCTGATGCTGGCAAGCATTGCCTTCGTGTCTTCCGCAGAATTTGAGTCATCTCTTTCTGCAGGATAGACTTCTGTGGTTCTTAGGAGGTGCGCTCTGAGGGTTGATTTCTGTTTTGAGTTTTGCCTTCTGTTATTTTTTGTTTTCTTTTACATTGTCTTATTCTTTTCTTAATTTTCCCGTTTCTTCCATACATTTTTTCTGGTTTGTTTTCGCTCTCTTTGTTTCCGATTCCGAGCGTGTTTGTACAATTTCGCTTTCGGAGCTAATTCTCCTCTTAATTTTCCTCGATTTGGTTCCAGGATCCTCTTCACCTGAGCTGTTTGTCTTGTCGTCGATAAATTCTACACTTCTTTGCGCCTATTTATTATTTTTTAGATACTTCGGTATCTTAAACTCCTCTAGTCTTTCTCAGATTCCTCTCATTTTCTCAATTGTTCATTATTTTCATTCGTTAAAGTTAAGCTTCTCTTAATTGGTTTTGGCTCATCCGCCAATGTAGGGGTCGTTGATTGTCTTGGATAGTTTTAATTCTTCTTCTAGTTCTTGGTAGGTCTCATCATTTACACCTATTTGTAAAAGCAAAGATCGCTTTCATGTTGGTAATTGTTAACCGATATGCATATTATCGGTGATGCCCAAACCTTTCGAATCGATAAGCTTTCTTGAGCGGTTATACAAGTTATCATCGAGGAACAACACGACGATTTCGGCAAACACTGATCAACAAAATTATGCACATTCTCGGAATATGTTATTAACAGTTTAGAATCTGAAACGAGTGTTGACTGTATGGGCACAGTCTTCACGAAGGTCGTTGATCGTTTCCACATCGATCCACCGATATTCAAATTGGCCGGACTCGATTTGGGCTATAAATACTCAATAGGCTCTCACCATAATTGTCCAATCGACACCAAGAGGTCAAGATTAATTAATATTTCTTGTTTCGGCCGTTGCCGATGATTTATTTTAACGATACGATTTTTATTACAATTTACAAATTTTTGTTTTTTGTTTTTTAGCACGGAAATGACGGAAATGCGGAAATATCAAAACAAAAGAGTTAGTCCAGACTCTGTTTTTCTTGCGCGATCGATCTGAAATTTTGCATATGCCTTCCTACCGACAAATCACGGGGGCCTTGCGAGGGGGGGGGGAGAATTTTTTGCTCAGTTTTTCGATTATCCATTTGCAAATAAAAAGTTAATTTGTTTACAATTAAACAATACAGCATTATAGCAACATCAACAATCTACATAGGAACCACGGCACACCAAAAATTCATAGCACAAACAAAATAACATGATATTTTTTCCCAAAATATTTAATTCTTCAATTTTGACAATTCAAGTACCAAAATGAAATAAAACGTTGTATGTACCACTGGCACAATCAGATTATAGCCCTCAGGCAATTTAAAGCCCTTCGCTGACGCGTCGGTCTTTAAATTACCCTCGGTGCTATGAAATCTATAGATTGTGCCCTTGATACATAAATAACTATTATTTATTTATAGATTTCTTGGTTTTGATTGTTTCTTGATGTTCTTGTTATTTCTTGTATTTGAACGCACCCTTACTTACTTTTTTCGATTAGCGCGCACGCTTTCTTGATTTTCTCGATTTATCTTTGTCACACCTGAACACACATAATATTATACACTTGCTTTTATTTTGTTATTATGTTGCATGTTTGTATTATTATGTTGCATGTTTGTACCATAAATTTTCGTTACCAACTTAATTATTGTATGAGTCCTAAAGGTGCGTTGACACTTCTTAATCTCGAAATATACTGGTAAAATCTGATATCCGCCATTTCTCTATTGGATCCGCGGTTATTTATCCTTTACATTAACGATCAAATCGGTCTTCAAATCTTGTAAATACTTGTTTTATTCGCATGATCTGAAAATTAAAGTCGCAAATTCCGCCCACGATTGCAATCTAATATCTGATGAGCTACGCTCTTTCGAATCGTGGTGTAGTGCCAATTTAATCCAATTAAATATTGTAAAATGCAAATTTCTTCGCTTTTTACGTAAGACTAACCTCACCTCACACTGATGGATTGTTAGGGAATGAGTTTCAAACAGTTTGTGTTTACAAGAACTAACACTCAAAGAAATAGTATAGGTTAATTCAACTAAATTAAATGTTTAGCTAACAATCTAGTCAATTTTGTAAAATCAAACTACATTAATAGTATTTTCAAACCAAAGTGGATTGTTATTACAACTACTAAACAATTGTTGCACAACAAAATGAAAACCTACTTAAAAAATAGGCACATTTGACTATTATTTTGTCATATAACTATTAATTTGTTAAATTGTGTAAAATCAAACTACCAATGCGTTCAATTTTACATTTAACTATTATCAAATGGTTAAATCTAACATAGTAATAGTTTGCTTACCTTTATAATTATTATATAAACAAATATTACAGCAAAATCAACTAGTTGATATGTTTATGTAAACATAAAATTGTTCTGCTACCGACCTTTATGATATTGTATTTTTTCTTAAGACCCCAGGAACATGTTATGTACACTGCGCTGAATATGCATTTGCAATTTTCAGTTCTTTCCACCTAGTGATGAATTAAATGTGATCCACAAATGTGCTGAACGTGCAATTTGTTTAATTACTGTCTTAATACCTTCATAAAACAGTATAAAACTTTTTTGAAAAAAATTTGATTTTATAAATTAATCAAGCTAAATTAACGTTATAAATTAACGGTAAATATGTTAAAATGCATGTTCATTCTAGAAACCTCGTGGAGTAGACATGTTGCTCAGAGCTCAAATATTAAACATTAATTATTGGCCTTGTTCTATTTCCGAATGCTGTTAGGAAAAATCTTGTTTACATGTATCAGTGGAAACCCAAGTAACATTTTTAGCCTGCAAATTATTTGTGTATTTTAATAAATGAAAAATTTATTTAAAATACACGTTGGAAAGTGACTACAAAATGTGTTTTTAAAAATAGCAACATTTATCAAAAATTAAAAAAAATTTCACAATCAAGCATTATAACCAAGCGCGCAAATAATAGCAGTTAAAAATTTTTCTAATTTAATTAAAAATTTTCACAATAATTTCAAGCGACGACTCAGCAAAATTTTCAAAATATTTGTGCAAGAGCCTACAAAGTTTAGTGTTTAAAAATAGCAACATCTATCAAAAACTAAAGATTTCTTTAAAATTAAGCAGTTAAAAAATTTTCAAATTTACTTAAAAAATTTTGCCATCAATTCAATTTAATGTAATAAATTATAATGCTTGTAAAAAAGTATGACACGTGTTTCTCCCTTTTCCGCAATATGCATTTTTTTTAAATTATTCATAATATAAAATTGATCTGAGAAACATTTCAGAAAATATTTTATTTTTATTTTAATTTAACACTGATATTTCTAATCTACATATGAATTATAATAAATTAAGTTGATCATCAAAAATCAACATTCGTTTAAGTACACCCTAGTAGGTGCGAGAGTTAAGGAGGTACTTTCAAATCTGTATGCACGTGCGGCTTTGGTTCGAATCTTGTTTGGACAAAAAAAAATGTAAGTAAATTTTAAGTTTTTTTTTTTTTTTTATTAAACTCCTTTGGATTACAAGCAATCTGTAAAAATACAATAGGCTTTCATTTGGACATTATGATAATTTCAGGTAGAGAATTACTTCAATAAGTAATCTCCGTTATATTATAAATTATATATTAATTTATCTTATATTGTTCCGAATCTATTTGGTAAATCTGTAGGGGTAAATCTACGCAGTCTACGCACTTTACTGGCGTTTTCGGTGAACAACCCAGATGCAAGTGAGTTGGGATGATTGGAGAGTCTTTCGCGGTATTTCTCACTGGAGCTTTCGATCACTTCTTTAATTGTTGGTAGTGGAATGTCATGTAATATGGCGGAGTTTGGTACGAACCATGGTGCGTCAACTATTGTACGGATCACTTTATTTTGAAGCCTTTGAAGGATTTCTAGGTTAGAATTTGCTGCCGAGCCCCAAAGTTGTATGCCATACGTCCATATTGGCTTAAGTATGGCTTTGTAGAGCAATACCTTGCTCTCTATCGTCATCGCAGACCCCCTGCCCATTAACCAGTGCATCTGTCTGAGCTTTAATCCAAGCTGTTTCCTTTTCGTGAATATGTGCTTCTGCCATGTTAGCCTTCTGTCGAGATGCATCCCCAAGTATTTTGCTTCCTCTGCCTGCGGTATTTGGCTACCATTAAGTTTAACAGGTGGACATGTACCTCTCCTTAAGGTAAAAGTAACGTGGATCGACTTTGCTTCGTTGGCCTTTATACGCCATTTCTTTAGCCAGTCCTCAATTGCGGTTAGGTTAGCCTGTAGATTTATTGAGGCAGTCACTGGGTCAGCGTGAGAAGCCAGAATGGCGGTATCGTCTGCAAAGGTGGCAACTGCTGTGGACTCCAGTGTTGACAAGTCATAAAAGTGAATACTAGGTATAACGTTGGTCCCAAGACACTACCCTGTGGCACCCCTGCATTGATGGTGAACAGGTCGGTAAATTCACTTCCATGTTTGACCAAAAAGTGTCTACCACTCAAGTATGACTTGATGATCAAATAATACTGGTATGGCAAGGTCTTTTTTAATTTGTACAGTAGTCCATGGTGCCACACCCTGTCGAAGGCCTGACGAAATTTTAAGTGATTTATAAATTTTCAGTTATTTCCAGATACACAGATACGGAGGGATGGAAGCATAATATTTATGGTAAATTAATGATTAAATAATATTATAAATAGTGTCGAGTTGTTAATAAAATAATTAATCAAATTGTGTAAAATTGTTAAAATTTAACAGCTGAAACGAAGAAATATGGTTAATTACAAAAATTAAATATTTTTATTATTTTTATTTATTATATTTTTATTATAAATATTAAATAATATAATGAACTACTATTAATTGCTTTATATGAACAAATAAAGTTGTCGTAGAACTAAAAAAATTGTTACAGAACTTAAAAAATTGTTTACCAACTATTTCTTAGTTCAAAATAACCATTAAAATTGTATGGTAACAAAAATGGTTTAACTATTATTTTGTGGTTGATTTAACCATGAAACTAGATAGACGACGTTTCATATGCTCTTTTTAGTTGATTTTACCTATTATTTTCTTTGAGTGAAGGTGTGACTAAAGAATCTAGTATTTCTTTTGCGTCTCACATAAACGATATCATTATTAAGAGTAATTGGACGTTAAGTCTCATATTGAGACATGCTCGAGAATTCATTAGTTTGAGAGTCTTAAACCTGCTGCTTACGTTAGGTTGAACCTCATATACGGCTCAACAGTTTGGTATACATACCACTCAAGGCACATCACTCGAATTAAAAACTTCAGAGAAGATTTGTGAAATCGTTTGTTATAAGTTTCACTTCTTCACTAGGTTACCTAGGATTTTCTCGGTTTGACGATAGGAACTTGAATTTGTGCATCCTCTTGAAAATGCTGGACAACTCAATCGATTAAGCAACTCTACTGTTTAGCACCAACATTTGGGCTCATCCCTATGTGGCTCGAAACCCGGATCTTTTCCGAACGAATTTCTACAGGACAAGCCATGGGATGCACTCACCATTTGCAAATATGCAGAATCTTGTCAAAGGGCTCAACGTCGTATTCTTCGCTTATTCTTTGACTATTATTATTAAAGCCTAAAATAGGAACATTTCAGTTGGGCAAATTTTCATCGGAGAATGTTGGATACGAAATCCTAAGAACAAATCTGAACAAGCCGAATCTATATTATAATTGACGAACATTGCTGTATTTCGAAGTGCCACAATATTTCACAGGGCATAAGTAAAAGAAAACTGAACAATTATTACGCTTATGATAATTCTTCCCCTTAGAGTGGTATTTACTAAGACGCACAAACCAGACATTTTGATTGGAAAATAAGTATTAACCAATCAGAAATTCGTTACAATTTATTTACAACCTCAATAGGAAAATGTCTAGAAAATCAAAAACTTGCAAATTATATTCATTGCTCAATGATTTGAGGCTTGTCAATGTAGATATCGCGCCTGAAAAATTCTAACTTTCACTTTCTTGTGTAATAGATTATTTTCCCTTTACATTTTGTCTAAAGTTTCGGTACTCTGTGGAGCTCTATATATTATTTTCTGTACGAATTTGATTTCATATTTCTACAACAGATTACATTATATTTAATAAGATATATTTTCACAGGAAATGTGAGAAAAGTTTTCGTGAAAGAATAAAGCTGATAACTTATATTATATTTCTTTAGCGTGACGCTAATAAAAAAATGTTTAACATAATACTACCTTACCCTTTTCCTCCTTTTCAATCTGGGATTATATGTAGCTAAGAACCTTTTACCCGCAAGAACAAATTTTATTTTCTGTAAAAGATAAAGCTGTTAACACTAACTTGTAGTTGCGGAGAGAAATTATGCCAAAACACTAACGCTACAAACTACACTTAGTGACTCCGGCGTAATTTTCGGTTGAACCGAAAGTAATAAACAGAAATAATGTCCCATGGGTCTTCCACTTACATGGGTAAATGTTTTCTCAGAAAGTAAAACAGGTAGCTCTCATACTTGCGTATAAAACTTATAACATAATCCGTCATGACTTATTCGTAAATAATTAATACAGCGTAACTCATCACCTTGTTCATTTTAGGGATAACAAATGAAAAATAGTGTAGCAAAATTTGTAGGTATTGAAAAATCATATTCAACAAGGATAGCTACTTTCATATACCACCCAAAAACTATTAGTTTCGAATCTCAAATGCACTTCGCACTTTTTTCCTTCTGCACATCACGTAATTTTTTCATTAAGTATTTAACATGTTATTTTATTATATGATTACACGTTTATTATCGTATACCTACATAACCGTATTATTATTTGTTACATAATAGGGTATGAATATTAAATAAGCAAATTAAATTGTTTGTAATTTTATATGGTTCGATATTGGTTTCCTAATAACCTCGTAAACATGGTAGCAAAATGGTTTTTGTTACACACTGCATTGAAACTTCGGTTATTGTCAAGTATTTCAGCAAAAATTTTATTATAGCAATGAAATTTGGATGTGTATTGAGTCATCAATTTTATTATTCGGTATCATAATAATTTATAATAAACAATACCGCAAATTTTATCGCATCGAGGCTACTTTCTGTTTAACATTATTTTGATACATTATTGAATATCTATCAGGGATGCTGATAACAATCAACCGATTAAAAAGTTTAAAGTTATCACATTGAAGTTGCTACCTTAATAAAAACGTAGTAAGTACATAGGATAAATATATAAAGATAGCGAACTTGTTTAAAACCTTACATTAATTTTTAAAGGATATACTTATTAAAAATTTAAAAACCACTATGGAGGTTAATGTAATATTTGACACTTGTAATATGAAAAATAACAATTTTTGTTAGGGTTATGGAAAATTGGCAGGGTTTTGAATCAGGCATAATATCCTGATTGCTAAAAGTTGTTTCTTTTAGACACGATGAAACAGATTATAAAAAACTATAATTGTTATTACATTAAATCTTGATAAAAGCTGAAATTATTATTACTACATTAATAAATAGAATTAACTTCCTCGCTATTTAAAAAATATAATATACTAGCTGGCACAGTCGGCCTACCGGCCGCCTTTAGCCATCTAGACCGTGTCGGATGTGGTTGTTCGGCCTCGGGGAAATCGCAACCATACGTGTAGACCATGGTTGTTCGGCCTCACTCCAAGGTTCTAAAGTAGCCTATGTTTTTCGTAGCGTTGTAAATAACTTCTACACCAAATTTGGTTAAGATTGGTCAAATAGAAACGTAAAGCACGTGCACGCGTATTTGCATTGTCGATCGGTTGACAGCTTGACAGCATTCATTGTTGTTTTTAAAGTTGATTTTGAGTAGCCTGCCTTCCTTTAAGGAATCTCGATAATCCATTCATGCGCGTCCCACAGGGACGCGCATGAATGGATTATCGAGATTCCTTAAAGGAAGGCAGGCTACTCAAAATCAACTTTCCATTCCTTTGCGAATTTTTGCACTATTCTAATACAAAAACATGCGCAGGGACCTACATAATAACTGTGCCAAATTTGGTTCCGAACGGTCTAGGAGTCTATAGGGAACATACATACATCCATTTATATATAATACTAGCTGACCCATAATAGACCCATAATAGATCCGTGAAGGCCATAGTTGTTCGGCCTTCGACATTTTCGATTTATATTTGTCTCCTCGACGTATTAAAGGCAAAAATAAATTTTTATTTTCCAAATTGCAGAAATCATTTCGCCCTTTTACCACGTCAAATATTGAACCAATTATATCGTCGCGTTATGAATTAATTCTTAAAATTTGATGCCTCGCGTATTGCGATGCTAAAATTTCCAAGTTTCGAAAGATTGCTGCAGATTTTTTTCAAAAAAACGCAATTTTAAAATTCTTCGTTTTTGGGAAGTCGGAAGAGATGGTTTTTGCTCTCTCTCCATCGCCCCCGAACCCGCATCTCAGATATTTTGCCGTCAACGGATAGAATTCGTTGGAGCCGACATTTTAAGATGTCACAACAATATCATCGTTAAAAGTTCTTCATTTTTGAAAATTTACCGTGGAGTGCCGGTTCAATTTCAAGAAACTCAAATCAAACTTTGCACAATTTCGGACTTTCCGGGAAAGTAGTTCGATGAGTATTTAACGTAACATTTCTTAGTCTTCTTGCACAATTCCGGCGAGTTCTGCGACCTAAAGTGCTCCGGTCTTATTCGCGGCATTCTGTTCTTTGTAATTATTTGTATTATTTTGAGCGTTGAAATTACTAAATTCTAATATAATGATTTGTTAGTTGTTTTCATTTTTCGAATTAAAGCCGCCATCCCGCCATCTGTTGACAGTATTTTGAATCAGACAGTTTTTTTTTTATTTCAATTACTTTTACAATCTGTCTATACAAAATAAACAATGAGTAAATGATTTGACAATAAGTTACGGTCATGTAGAAAATTTTCCATTGAAAATTTTCTTTTAATAATAATATTTACAGTTAAATGTTACAGAATAAACGTTCATTAGGAAAACCGTGTAGCAAGATCAGTTGTTTTGAACCGATTCAATCATCTTATTTCGTGTGTGTTGTCCAGTAATGCATTGGCCAGTTCATTAGGATGGCTTTCCAATCTATTCCTGTAGTTCATGTGGTACTTGTGGATTTCTTCCCGAATTGAATTTATGCACAAGTCGTGTTGTATAACATAGTTGGGCACATACCATGGTGCATTTGCGATTGCTCTAAGTACCTTATTTTGAAATCTCTGCAATATTTCGATATTGGATAAACTTGCAGTCCCCCAGAGTTGGATGCCGTATGTCCATATGGGTTTCAGTATGGCTTTATATGTCAGAATCTTGTTTTCCAGAGATAGCTGTGACGTTTTTCCGATCAGCCAATACATTAGTCTAAATTTTATACCAAGCTGTTTGCGCTTATTGAATATATGCTTCTGCCATGTGAGTCTTCTATCAAGATTCATTCCAAGGTATTTTGCATTTTCGGCATGTAGTAAGAAACAGTTGTTTAATTTTACTGGCGGACATGAGTCTCTTCGCATTGTAGAATCACTGACAGTATGTCAGAATATTTCGATTTTTGACAAATTAAATTTTTTGTTTGGAAGACTTGTGATTTGATTTATCGAAAAAAGCGAATAACTTTTTTCCCCGCGCGAATTTTTTCTCCATTTATGCACGAATAGTTGCGCCTGGACCTACAAAATAACTGTGCAAAATTTGGTTGAGATCGGTCCAAGGGTCACAAACAAACAGACAAGCTCTTTTATATATTTAGATTGGAAAAATGCAAAAATTTCAATTTACATTTACATAGCTTATGGAATTTGTATTAAAAAATTGCAATAAAGTATCTATTAATTTTAAAAATCGGAAATGGAAGAAAATCGGTAAAATATTACGGTATTTTTTACTAAAAGAAGTAGGTTAATTAATTTTGTTTGTGATGTACCTATTAAAATCTGATAAAACACATGCTAGCAAAAACATTTCCTTTTGTAATAGAAAAATTATTGTATAATGACAAAAATGTACTGAATAAACAGTGAAGCTGGAATGTTATATAGAAAAAATATTTATTATATTTTCCGTTATACCAAAAGTAGAGCAATAGGAATTTATTATATTATTGGTGTATTATGACAAAAGCGTTTTGAGTAAACATGACGATTTTATTTCTAATATCCTGTTCTACATTTTTATCAAAACGGAAGTACACAAAATATTGTGTTATTTTATCTAAATTGACATCAAATAAAACCGGTAATAAAGATCATCAATCATAAATTTATTAATTCGCTGTCTTTCAAATGAAATTTGTAAAAGAAGATGGGTGCAAATATCATTGGATTCATTAAAGTGAAAAAAATTAAATTTCCACTAAAAATAATAAATTGATTAATTTCGTGCAAGTACAAAAACAATTAACCTTATTTTTTCGACCTTGTGAAATATTTCTACCCAAATAACGTGAGAAAAAAATAACATAGAATTTTTAAGCGATCGCTTTACATTTACAATCTGTAAAAATTACAATTTATTCTAAAATGTGTAATAATTAAGGTAACAATGTTTCACCCAGATTTTTAAAGCAGATAACGTTAAATGTTAGAATAGCGTGAGCAAATTTCGACACAAGGATGAAAATGTAAACAAAGTTTAGATCTAATTTAAATTAAAATTGCAACCCAACGCGTGAGAACAAACGCACAATGTTTTTGTAAGAAAAACAATTTTATTCGAAAGTTTTTTAAGTAATCGAATAAATTAAAATTCTTTACTAAATCTACTTATTAGGGGATAATTTTATCAAATTAGTGATGCAATTTTATTCAAGTTTTTGTTTCTAATTTGCAATTAAATGCCAAATAATGAGGCCGCTTCATTTGAACAATGTGTGCCTGCAAATGGCAGTTAGAAATACCGGAAACAAATCCAAAACCGTAACGTGTCCGGTCCGGGCCTTCGTTCATTAAGCTGAAAAATCTCTGCTGCCAAATATCTGATATCAGGCATTTCCTAGGTTATCAAGTCTACTGTACTCGAGAGAACCGAACTAATTTTACAAGCGTTTTAACAAAAACAAAGTCAGAAGCAATCAACGATTTATTACTAAATAAAACAAAACATTTACAAATTCTGCTTTGCTTAATGGTTGAATATATGTTTAACTTTTTTGTTCCTAGGGGATCTAAAATAATACGCGGAACGGCAATAATAATAATAATTTGGCGGCAATGATAAATATTTCATCTAAACGTTGAGTCAACACGAGATTATTAAGTGAGTAATTAATATGTAATATCTCAATAAGTGGAGAAGCAATTACATTAGCAATATCAGTAATGTACTTGTGGGTATAAATTCACCCATACAGGATACAGGGTGGTTTGAATTCAATATTTATGCAAACTACTTACACAACTTCCATGCTAACTTCTTCTTGCTTCTTTTTATTCTCTCCGGACTTCTAACAACCAACTTTTTTCGTTGTCATTGCGGTGCTAATTTGCAAAGTTATTAAATTTGAACCATCCGCTAAAATCTGATATTAGAAGTATCTTTGATGTATCACATACATACATGCAGACATCAAGTTAAACAGGCAATTTGGAAGTTTACGTACACAGAACTGTTTGCGAACTGAAACCCGAACGTTACTTTAGTAAAGCATTAGAATATGCATAATCTCTTAAACAACGATCGTGTTAGTTTACACAGTTTGATAGTTGATTTTGGGCAACCGACTTACCTAATTGCTAATAGTAAAATTTACGGATAAGTTTGCCAAACATTAATATTAACTACCTACTCCTTCAAATATTTTGGAGTTGAAAGCATCATGTAAGATATAAAGAGCATAACCATTAAGTACGAATTTAATTGTGACCTGGTAATGATTGTGAATCATTCAACCTTATAATTATCTTCAGTCAACAACAGTTACTCAACGATAACAATACCTTAATTAAGTAAACACTACTATAATTAACTATCAGTTTAGTAAGGGGGTTGTATTGTTATTAACTCGGATAGCAGGGACTCTTGACGAGTATATTATTTATTGATTTCATTTGAACAGCATTCACAACTTTTATAATCATTTTTAAATTGAAAGAATTTTATCCATTAGAACATCTTTATTATTGTCAATTTGTCATATTTTGATAACCCAAATTAAGAAAAATATTTTCCCTAAAAGTTACTTGAAGACTTCAGGGTTTATTTGCAAAAAAAAATTCAATTTTATTGAATAATTTTTTATCAATTTCAATAAGAAAATGAAAAATATTTCCTCGATTGGATTCTAACTCGGTCGTACTTAAGCGCCAACTGAACCCAAAATTATACTAGCCTCATAAGCCTTTGATGTTGTTAAGGGCAACTAATCTTTATATTCATCGTAGGAAGCGAGGATCTTGTGAACTGTGAAATAAAACTATGCTGGTGTTGCTGGACGCCAAGTGAGAGTAATACAATAGAAATAGGGAAGAAGTTTGCTTTACTTTCATACCAAAAGAGGGTTGACGTGCTTTTTAAATTCATTATCAGGAACATATCACTCAAGCACCGCTAATTTAACATTTAACAAGTGAAAATCATTTACATGTATAATGCAGTAGATATTACAACTTTCGTAGCAGTAAGTTCTGAAAATGTGAGAACAAAATCGTTTCTCCCCGCTCTTTATGAAGGAGCTACCCAGAAACGACCTTGCGACCAACGCTGGAAGGATTAACTTCCAACTTTTATTTGTGAGTTGCCCTGATGGTAAGGTATAAACTAGCTCGTTATAGCGGAAGCGAGAGTCGTGTATCCCGCTCAGTGCTTGGCTGAAAAATAAATAAAGCAACGCTTTCGTAGCAATAAAACAAACAACTAATTTAACTTGTTTAATCAAACTCAGGTAGAAGTTCAACCGTTGCTGTAACGTGCCACACAAAAATTGCGCGTAGCAAAAATAAATTATGTTGTCGTCAAAGGTGACTCCGTAATGTAAACACCAGATGGGTGCGTTACCAAATAAAAATGATTGGCTCAATGTGTAATCAAAACCACCACACTCGAACAAAGAATAAAATTTTACCTTATCAGATCTGTAAGATTTACAATAAAAAGGTGACAGTCGTCTTCCTGCTTGAGGGGCGGTCGTGGATGTTGAAGCAAAGGCGCCGCTCCGATGTCTCGATCCAGAGGTCACCGACGTTGAAGTCACGGGCAACAGGATGGGCACCTGATTTACAGTTGTCAGCTTGGACGGACACAGGACTGTTGCAAATGCAGTGTTGTAACCAAAAAAAATGATCAAGTGGTTTTCCAAAACCACTACCAAATAAACTTGATGTTAAAATTTGACGGATGTCAAATTCGTTGAAATGTCAACAAAATAGCAGCACCAGTAACCTTTGATGAATGCAGTTGGCAAAACTGTAGGTGTAAAATCGATATAAAATGGCTATCGATTTTATCATCAAAAAATCCAGAAAATTACGATTTTCAATATGGATGCGAAAACACGTGAACTCCAATATATCCGCAATCACGTGAAACAAAATCTGCCCTCACTATCTCTAATGAAAAGGTAACTCGGAACAGATAATGTCCACGCAGAAAATAAATTCTACTTTTATTTGCGTGGGGCCCTGATGGTAGGTATAAGCCAGCTCGTTAATAGCGGCGGCAAGGCCGTGGGTCGTGTCAAATGAACGCCCCGAAGAAAATCAAGGAAACAGCTTTGCTAACACAACAAAAATAATATCAACAATAAGATGTTCGTTGTCGGAAGGCGATGACATAAGCGATGTCGGATGTAAAGTGCATTAGCCGACCAGACTAGTACAGTGGCAACAACATTGCCACCAAGAACCTCTCCCCAAAATCAACCAACAGAACGTTCGAGTGGTCATATAAAAATCCCACAAACGGTGGAACCAATCGAACTTCCAACAATAAAATCAAGTGGAAGCGACCCCGATGAAATGCAACACCCTGTACGTTGGTCGCACATCGCTGCCTTCTTAAAAAACATAAAACCAAAAATAAACACAAAAAAAAATGTTCAACATAGAATTTCAAATACAAGATTTGAACCCATGTCAAACGCGTAGGAATTCCTAAGCCATTGCATTTGACCAACGCGGCTCGATGCTACCTAGTGAAAATAATGCACAGTTCAAACTTAATTAACAAAACATAATAATACAATAAATAATTAATTAGTTTATCAAATATAAAACTTAAACATTGGTATTACAATCCACGTCTGCGAACGTCAGATTAGATAACCTTTAATCACGTCGAACAGAAAAGTAAAACCTGCGACTTAACGATTATTACGGCCAAAAACGCTCCAATCAAAACTGCAAGGCAAAAGAAAAACCCATATGACAAAACATAAAAAAATACGAGAATCAGCCAAGGGTGAATTAAACTAGACGAACCCCAGGTGGACGGAACAAAACTTGTCCTAATCGATTAAAGCATACCACTGTGGAACAATTAAGTAACAAAAAAAATGCTACTCACCAATCCGCACGGAAACCAAAACCTTCAAAGATAGCACGGGCAGTAGATCCGACCAAGAAACGTCCGATATGGGGAAAATCCACCATTATCCAACAACGAAGATATGGCAGATCTCCATCGAGTCTGCGCGAACAAAAATTGTCCCGGTAGCCATATCTTCGCTCCATATCCGCTAATTACGCAACCCAAAAGCCCATGATTATTCAACAGTAGCCACCCAAATCGACATTGGGGTGTGAAAATTTCACACCCCCGCCCTCTTGCTTCAAAACTTGACACAAGAGCGTGCCACTCGTTCAATGGTTCACCCAAGACTATCCTTGCGCAGTCTTGAACAAATCCCCACTTCAGCGCGGATAGAATGCGCCTTTAAAGAACAAATTATATATAGGGTTGAACGTAAGTGATGGATTTCAAAAATCCGTCACACACGATGAAGTACACTGTTTGAATAAAATAGTTTCAGTAGTAGAAAACCGGTGATTCCGCCAAAATTAACGAATTAAAATACCGCTACTATAAAACATCGACCCACTTCAAAAATCTGGCACTCAAGCTAAAGTATTTATGCGCATCCTCTGATAAGGTAATAACTCGTCGTAACGGTAAATCTAAGATAGGCGTTAGGTGGCGTTAGTGGTCTAGAATATTTAAATTTATTTAAATATTGGAACAAAATAGAAGTAAAGAAATTTTGTTACAAATGTTGTAGAAAATTTTCACATTGGCTTATTTTAGTGAAGTTGACTGTGAAGTGAAGTAGTGAAGTTGGGCGAAGTCATGTACACAACCTTCGGACAAGAGATTAACTGACACTTCAATCTCGAGTTGCATATTATACTATTTTATGCAACGGCATAGAGAAACAGCGACCCTAAAAAAATTTAAATAAAAAATAATTACTAGGTCGATAAACTAAACCCACGAAACTTATCTAGTAAACCAATCACGTTAAATACCGAAAATGAAATTTGTAAATAACGTCTAGAAAATAAAAGAATATGTGAATAAAACTCTTAATTTATCGCATTACATATAGTACATAAATAGTATAAAGCATGTACGTAACTTAAAAACTGCAATTATAATTAATTATCATGTTCGTCCATTATTTGAATTAAAACGAAACCAAAGTTTCGGAATTTGAACTTTTTGGGTGTTAATAAAACTCATATTCAGTTTATATTTTACTCTTCTTCAAGACTAAAATAGAGACATGTTTTAACTAACTTTATACAATGTGAACAGAAAATATTACCTTCAGAATTTAGTTTTTTGTTCAAAACTTAAAACATTCATGTACTACGAGTACATAATATTAATTTGTAAATACTACATAATACACACATACGTTAATTACATAATGTTTTCAAAACCAAAACTACACATTAAATCTTGTACAACCAATTGTATAATATAAACAGTAAAACTCCTATAAGTAACACTCTAAAATTAAAAATTACTTTCAAAATTTAATTCAAAATCACTTTGCAAAACCAAACCATCCTTTTAGATATCTACCCCAACCCTGCAATCACAAAAATAAAGCAACACATTTCTAAAAACTATCTGTTATCCTTTAATGTGCCAGGTCCTTTGTCCTTATAAAAGAGGCTGAGTTTCTGGACATCATCTGTGTAATTAACACTTGTTTTATTTACTTTTTTGTAGAACATTTCACTAATATTTCTTTTTAAACCATTCCATTCATAATCTAAAATTTCTACATTCCGGAAATTAAATGCATGTTCAGTTGTTTGGTAATGCTGTGCCAGAGCTGTAACTTTCTGTTCTTCCACTTCTTGTTTACTTTTATCTACTAATTTCGTGTAGGAATCTACTGTTTTGTTGCTTTTATCGACCTTGCTGCAATCATATTCACATTGCTTTACTCTTTTGTGCAGCCATTATTTGGTCTGTTATATGAAGGCTTTTGGGCATCATTACATGTTATCTTATACACTAATTTTGATTTTATATCTTTAAGCCTTATCCTCAGTCCTTCATAGTTTCTCAAATTGTACGATGCTAACATACCATATGGTTTGAGTAATCTCGATAAATTCTCCGTCAAGCCATTAACGTAGGGGAACTGAAAATACTTTTTTTCCTGTTTCCCCTCTTATTCTCTTGTTGCTTTCTGTTTAGTAGCTCTCATAGCTGATGAAAGCTACTTTCTTAATTAAGCCCATTACTATGGCTGACTTATATTTGGGGTGGTGGTATGAATAAAGTGTCTCTATTTTAGTCTTGAAGAAGAGTAAAATATAAACTCGAAACTAATAATAGTTGTAATGGGGATATAGGACAGGCAAAACGAAACACTTGTTTACCCTATTGTTGACGTTTCGCCGCCACTCATGGCTTCATCGGGACTTTAGAACAACAACTTGCCACCTCACCAACGAAGAGAGCCGTGCAAGCAAACATCATCGGAACAATACACAATCAGCATTACAAAAATCCTCACAATTACACGTTAGAAAAAACTTCTACTAACACATTAAAATATTTAAAAAATAATAAAAACCTTTTGTAAAGTGAAAACACCTAACAAGTCACACGTTAAAATTGCCAAAATTTTCTTTTTTTTTAACAAACTCGAAATGTCGACGATAGAATAAGAGTTTTATTAACCCCCAAAGAAGCAATCGTAATCCCGAAATTTTGGTTTTGTTTTAATGCAATTTTAATATTGCATAATCTAATCTACACCTACGCATTGAAATGCATCGTTACAAATGCAAATAGATGTTGCAATTCACAATATTGTATACTTATATTATATAAATTAAGCGAGATTTTTATAAAACCGTGGGTTTAATTTAAGAAATTTAAATTAGAGAGAATGAAGAACGTCATGCATCCCAAAAAAGTCGTCACAAATAATCAGTTTGACTATGTCCGTTGCATAAAATAATTTATTAACGCATAAATCAGCATTGCAATATTTGAACTTTTTCCTTTCTTGACATCCTATGCTATTTCCAATCTGTTTTATAAACATTTAGTAAATGTTTTAACTCTCCAACGTCATAGAAGATCATGTCCAATGACTACCTTCTTTAATCACTTACTATTACAGTATTATTAAGGGGGTTGTTAATTTATACATAACGTTATGAAGGATTACACAAATCTATTTGTGAAATCTGTAGGATAGTATACTTTTTTAGACTATGCAACACTGGTTATTAACAATAGGCAAAATGTCTATTCACTACGCTTATAACTCCTACCTGTATCTCCTAGCCCCTAAAGCAACGGTACGGCTCCGCTCAACAGAGAGCAATTTAGGGGGGGGGGTGAAATCGGGAGTGGTTACCCGATTCCACTCTAAAACAAAAAAAAGGTGCCACACACTTATCGTCGCAAGACAGGATGGTAAGCCTGAGAGTGTGAAAGCAATTATTGTGAAATGAAACTAGTTGATACAGACGGCACGTATAATGAATAACACTTAAAATTATGTACAAATAGACAAACAAACACGTCAACAAAAACAGTTCGCTCAGTCGCAGCTAAAAAATAATATACCGGCGTCAGATCTGAGGTCGTTTGCAACAAATTATAAGTACAAAGGCTTACGCCTTTAATAAATCAAACATTCAATTTATTTAGGTTGATATATAACAAATCTTCTTCTAGCTAGGGTAAATACGGTAATGGTAAATGCTTACCCCAAAACTCGGTGATACGGCACTGCTTTGGGTACCCCCCTGTGGCAGATTCAATGTATCCGATAATGCTAAAATTGTAACTGCTTATCGCCCATTAAGTTTCACCAGAAGCTGGTTCACAGTTGTTTATGGTCGGTAGATTGATGATTGATGGCAGGTGATCTCGTAAAAAAAGGTAAAAGGAGTAACTTCGTTTGAAGGTACGATGTTAAACCCGAACTACTGGCCCTGTACTAATGTGGTTATCGTGGCAACTTTGGAATGGCACAAATTTGGTGTTTTCCAAATAAATGACGGCAAACTTCTCTTAAAATAATCTTGCACCAAAACTTACGTCTTAATCCTGCAGGTGGCAGATAAATTACGGTCGTTTCGAACAATACCATAAAACGACTGGTAAAAAATATATTTCGGCTTCCCAATAATCCCAGTAAATGGTAAAGAATTTATATAACCAAAAATTCTAAATAAATGGGAGTCGAATACGTAATTTTACGGAACTTGAAAATTCGCGAAAATGCCCGTTATCAACTTATACAACAACAAATACAAGACTTTGAAAGAAGATTGTCAAGAAAAAATGAATGTATTAAACAACAAAGGACCACAAAGTAACCCATAATTTTTTCATTCGCCAACAGGATCTGCCTGTTTATTTCCTACATATTTCCCCCCCTATAAACCAATTGAAGTTCACAGAGACGTCAGTAATTGTTTTAAAGCAATTTTTTGTGGTGAAAATGCGAAGGTCAATTCTGTGAAAGTTAGGGACAGACAGTTGTTGTGGGGTCCGGGGGGTATAAAATAACCCCCAGCACATAGTAGATGCTATTTGTTAAATCTTGAAAATTGCAATTCTAGATCATCGACTACTGAGGGGTATTCTATATCCCCCCCTCCCTTCAACCATAACTCGCATTTAGATTTCGTTCCTTTTCTTTTCTCGCAGTCCTTGTGTGGCTATAATGTTGACATCTTAAGCACTGCACTACTTCGCGCTTCTGATGAGGTGGTTGTATAGCGTAACTTGGGTCACCACAACAGCTGCTACGTATAAAAACGTGAGACTCAGTAATAAAATTTATAGTGTCTCCAGATAACGCTTTTATTATGGAAGCGGAGCTTCGGCTAGCTAGTGAGAGCTCAGGGTGAAGGTGGCTAAAAATTAAATGAAAAAGTTTACCCGGCACCACACGATTTTTTCCGCTCCCAACTCTTGCTGTTATCTGAATCGTGAAAGCTATAGGAGTCAAACAAAAGCACCTATGAAGCACCACAATAATTTATTAAAAGTAAAAAACTATCAGTCAATCAGTAATCAACAAAACAGCTAAAAAAATATAATAGTATAGCAAACCAAAAATTCAAATTGTAAATCAAATATTATTTCAAAAATACAATCAAATAAACGCGGAACAGATCTGTAGGCGTTAACACTAATCTTTACAAGTACGCTGTTTCGGCGTACTTATCAATCAAACAAATATTGCAGTTAGGTTGTCAGTCAAGTAGCGCAAATAGACAGTTTTTAAATAAATAATAAAACAAAAGCAATAGACACTTAGCTTAATATATTGCGGTGGTTCCGCCATGATTCTACGCCGCTGCAAATCCCACGCCACTGGACTACCAAACAACAAAGTGAATCGCCGAATCTTCAAATATAGCGTGCTCGTACTTGTACTTAGGAACTGCTTAAAACTCGAAAAATAAACTAACAACAGGGTGGAGAACTTCCAATTACTCCTAAAAAGGTACCTTGATCGAACCAATTGACGACAATAACCAAGTTGACGGATGAACCAACTTTTCTTGGTTTAACCAGGCAAGACTAATATTTTTAACCTCCAAATTGTATCTTATCATCCAAAAAAATTCTAGTGAACCTTGAGCTTCCGACCAACAGAATAAAATAAGCTACGTCGTGAATAATAAATCAGTATAGATTCTTCCAAAATATATGCACTAGAAACCATAAATGCGAAAACGTAATGGGTTCGCAATAATTCCAGCTCGAATCAGTATATCGTATTATATCCCACTTAAGTGGCTATGGATTATATTGACCAAAAAAAACCAACAATATACCTCCAAACTCGAATAAACAGTAGATGATCCCAAAATACTGGCAAATAAATATAAATTTCCGACTCTTAACTTATTTATTCTACTTTACACAAATTCTTGCAGGCCAAAATTATTCTACCTCAGTATCTACTTGGTATCTATCTAATTCTACGTCACTTCCTGAAAACTATTGGGGATATTTTTAATTTCACTAGAAAATTATCAAATATAAATGGGTAGAGATAAATTTTACCGCAAACTTTAATAAATGTATTGAAACAATAAATGGATTCAAACTAAAATTATTATGTCTGGAATCGAAGGTTACAGTTGTATTGCAACAACTGTTGACACTACGATTAATTTGATAAATGTTCATAATTATTTTCGTTTTCGTCACCCGTAAACTGCCCTCCAAGGTTAAAATGGATGAGGGGAGTTTACATGCAGGATCAAACCAAGAAATTGTAATTACCGTTGACAACTCAGGACTGTACGCAGGATTTCTTTGCGGACAGTGTTTTTGTATATGGACCGGTGGGATTTTGGTTCGGCGGGATTTCGGTCCGGCGGGATTTCAATCCGGCGGGAATTTGGTCCGGGGATTATGGTCTGGCGGGATTTCGGCGGCGGGATTGTGGCCGCGAGATTTTGTCCCATCCCGCTTTCATCCACTAAAACCGTATCTCTGGATGCAATCCGTTCTTATATCACTACTGCATGTGATAATATTCGCATAAACATTTTTTCAGCATGTAGTTATAATCGACATGAATGTAGCCTTCAACCGTATTTTTTTGTATCGTCAGATTTCGAATTTCTTCTCTTTGATAACACCATCTTCAAATAATCGGATGATGTTTCTTCCTTGCATTTTCTATATTTACCTTCTATTATCTTCCGGTATCTTTCTCCCGGTCTTCCGGCAAGTTTTGCATTTGTTGCTGCCCACTCTGTGTTCCCCGTTTTCCATGAAATAAGAACCTCTTTTTCAGTTCCAGTGTTTTGACATTCTTCATCCTGATGTCTACAGTAGTTTCACGAATCCATGTATGTACATTATATCAACCAAAAGATGCACAGTATTTGTTTACGCGAAAGAAAACAACGAAGCGAAAGCCTGAGATGAAACGAAGGCATAATTAATTAACAGGTTAGAATTAATTTGACACAATTGTTGAAAGCTGTTGAAAGCTGATAAATGCTGGATTTGATGACGTATGCCGGTAGATAATTTTTCTGCTGGGAAGTGACCTCTGTTGGGAAGTGGAAGAAAGAATTTCGTTGTAAAGATTGAAACGATGGACAATAAAAGTAACAATGTATAGAGGTAAACTTATCTTCTATTGACGATGAGCTATCGAAAAAAAAACTGTAAGGAAGACAACACGACAATGCCCGTAAGGAAGACTACACACTGGAATAATCTGTAAATAATGTAAATATTAAAAAAGATTTTCTAAACCATTTTTGACTACCTACCCGAAAATACAAACCTCAAAGACACCTACATAAATTAAAAATATGTTGTAATTATACTCACAACTAATTTGCTGTACTGGTATGATGTTATTTCTATTTTCTATTAATAAAAGCAACCACTTTACCCACATTGGTCAAAATTACGGTTCGTAATCCAATATCAGAAGCATCTCTTATTATAAAAGGCCAAATCTTTCTTTCTGTCTGTCCCACGGAAATACCCGAAGCAAACCGAACCGAACCGAACGCACAACGTATCATCGGATCAACGTATCATCGGATCAACGTAACATCGTATCAACGTATCATCGTATCAACGTATCATCGGATCAACGTATCATAGGATCAACGTATCAAGGGATCAACGTATTTAAATTTCCTATATAGGTGAAAAATTATGTAAATAAAATATAACTTATATTTGGTCTGCATTGAAAAAACAGACGGACAGACGGACACGGAGCCAGATCATAAGGCTTCTTGCTATACTTTGTATAGAAGCCTAAAATAGTAAACACATAAACACAGAACAATATAATCATCAGTCTTTCCTTCCTTCCTTCTGTGTCTGTCCCACGTAAATGGCCGAAGCACGACCGAACCGAACGCATCAACGGACAATCGTATCATTATTGTAACAACGGATTATTGTATCAACGGATCATTTTGTCTATATAAGACAGCTATTTCCAAAAAAGCATTATGTGAACTTCCATAATGGATAATGAAAATTTTGAACATCCTGCTGCAAAGCGACGGCGATTGAATCGTGAGAGAAAAGCACGTACAAGAGCTAATAACACAGAAGAACAGCTTCGATCACAGCGACAAGCTGACGCTCGGTCTCATGCGATACGTCGACAACGTGAAACTTTGGAACAAACTCAAGCGCGGCAAGCTGCTGACGCTCGGTCCCATGCGATACGTCAACAACGTGAAACTTTAGAAGAAACTCAAGCGCGGCAAGCTGCTAACGCTCTATCACATGCGACACGTAGGGGTAGCTAGAAGGACGGGCAGGCAGCCAAGGTCATATGGCTTTTGGATTGCACTGAGAGCTTTCCTTAATCTTCATTCAACTTAAGTTACCTTGGCTGCCTGCCCGTCCTTCTAGCTACCCGTCCTCGGACGGGCTATCATCTAGTCTTTAAATAACTAACACCCTTGAGTGCTACAGGCGTTCGTCGTATCTATCCTCAGCTTTGGTATGCTATAGATTTTCTTCGCGTTACCTTCATCTATCCTGATTATAGCCATTTGGGTTGTTTCACAAGGGGATCTAAGGGTCCAAAAGATTATGTGTTTCTCCCAGGAGACCCCTCTTCACCTCATTGGTATTGGTGATCCCATCAATATTACTTACTTGGAGCTAAAGAGCGAAAAACTAAGACTACCCCAAAAAGTCAAATCTTTTTGTTAACATAACTATAAAATCAACCAAGAAAGGTCTAAAAATTGAAAGTACCATTCTATGAAATTCTCAGATAGCCAAGATCAACAAAATGACGAAATCGAGGAGTCTATTTTCAGAACCTGAGTTTTCGAATATGACGGCACGTGGTAGCTAAACGACTGACTTACAATAAATATTGTTATAATAATTATTGTAGATAATTTACCGCTGTACAAAAAAGGCATGTATAGTTTGTTACCATTTCTTGCTTAGTTTCTGAGATATTTCAGAAAAAAATAAGCATAGTCGTGTTCTTTGTTTATAGGATTGTTAATAACTTTTCTTGTATAATAACTGAAACTAAAATGACTGCGAATCACCTCAAGGTGACCCAGAGGGCAATGGAGAGCAATACTTGGTATCTCTCTGAAAGGCAAAATCCGAAACGAGGAATTAGAAAAAGGACTGGGGTGACCGACATGGATCGAAGAGTGGCGTAGCTGAAGTGGCGTTGTGCTGGACATGTGGTACGAGTAGAGAAGGATCGATGGATGGAAGTGAAGATTATGCAGTAGCGACCAACTGAATCAAAGATAAGTGTGGGAAGATCGCAGAAAAACTAGAGACCACATTAAAGAAAGAACGGGTATAAATTGACAACAGTTGGCACAAGATAGAAAGAAGTGGAAGGAAAAAGGAGAAGCCTCCGGCCAGGACTGGATAGAAAACGGCTGAAGAAGAAGAGAATTATAACTTTTCGACCCGCGTTAATTTTTCGAAGCAAAATGAATCCCACTTATAGAAACTCAAACCAAAGCGATTGATGGCGTTTTCAACCTGGGAAATCTATTTGGAGGGTTCGATGATTAATAAGAATGGGCTACAATACATATTGTATTCTTTTCAGGTTGTATAAAACTGTTGCAATCAAATTTATACTTGTAATAAACTACCAATATCCCGTTCAGAGGTTTTATTTTAGTAACAAAAAAATATTTGCTGAAATATGTAGTTCTATAAAAAAAACACTAGAAGGTCAAGGCGGCCGATAGCAAGCTCGGCCATGGTTGTTCAGCATTCGGTCTCACAGCGCGGGGATCCTTAGCATATATCTTGATTACCAAAAAATGAAAGAACGGATGCAAATAAGTATCAAAGCAAGGTAAGTTCAAATAATTGTCTTAAATATAAAAGTTTTTATGTTTTTATGACACCTTATGAAAAAGGCAGTTTTTACGAGAGTTTCTACAAACTTCTGAAAGTTTTTGGAAAGAGTTGGAAATTAATGTCATGGTCATGAATTTTGTAAACGTACAGACCAACAGATGCCAAGATGCATGTTCTTGCGTTTTCGCATAACTACTCACAACAAATACACAACACTGAATTTTTTCAATTCCTACTGAATAACTACTGAAGACAAAAAAACACCAATGGTGTGTTAAAAATGTGAATTCTGAAGGAATTCAAATTCTGCAAATAAAATTCATCACTATAAGCCTGTTTCTCTCCACTGCTGGATGAAGGCCTTCCCCATAGTTCTCCATCTCTCTTTGTTTTCTGCCACGTTCAACCATCCGATTCCTGCCGTCTTCTTTATTTCGTCCCTCCATCGTGTTTTTGGGCGTCCGGTGCTCCTTCTTCCAACTCTCGGTCTCCATTGCAGCATCTTCCTTGTCCACCTATCATCTCTCACTCTGGCTATGTGTCCTGCCCAATTCCATTTCAACTGGGATGCCTTTTCTACCACTTCTTTTATGCCTGTCTGTTGTCTTATCCATTCATTTCTCTCGTGGTCTCTCAGAGTTATACCCAGCATCTGTCTTTCCATTGCTCTTTGTGCAACTCTAAGTTTCTTCGCAGTGGACTTTGTTAAACTCCAAGCTTCTGATCCATATGTTAGGACAGGGAGGATGCACTGATCGTATACGCGTCGTCTAAGCGACATTGGTATTTTGGACTTTAAGATGTATTTCAATCATCCAAAAGCTCTCCATCCCAACTTGATTCTTCTGGTTATCTCAGATGTCATGTTGTCTTTTTCGGTTGTTATAAGCTGTCCCAAATACACAAATTCCTGCACAACTTCTAAGGTGTTGCCATCAAGCAAAATGCGGATCTCGTCGTGGTCATTTACGTTCGACATAACCTTTGTTTTTGATTTGTTTATCTGTAATCCTACCAGTTTAGATGCCCTTTAAAGGTCGTCTAGCATTATCTGGAGTTCTTCTTCGCTTCCACTTATTAGGACAATGTCATCTGCGAATCTTAAGTGGTTAAGGTATTCCTAAGGGTATTCACCAAAATTCATCACAACGTCTGTAAACTTCTAATGGGGTTCATTTTAATTCTGCATAATATAAACCCTCAAGCAATATCGTCCTTTCGTTCACAGTTTATCGCCAAAGAAATTAAAATTGAAACTTGACATTCTTCAATAAACTATGACAAAATTTAAAATGTCCACATAGTCATGGAGATATTTGGTATTCTCATAGATGGTATTCTACAATATACCTATGCTATCTATGGTTTTGTAACTTGTAAAGTAGTAAAAACAAATAATTAATAGATGTTTATAGTAATATCCCACTCAACATTGATATCCATGTGATACAGAACATACAAACATAATATTATCATATTATGTTCTATTTTTGTTAGAAATCGTCAGTTAGGTTTAATAAAAATATAATTATTAGATGCAAGAAAATAATTACTTCGTAAGGATATATTAAAAAAAATTGGCTTAGCAATGAAACACTTAAATAATATGCACTTCTTACTGACTTTCGTGTAGCTAAAATAAAATTACTACACATGCATAAATTCTAACTACTTCCTTGGTACATTAAGATCTGATTAAATTCCACCGATGATAGCTAACGGGCAGGAAACACGTACCTTACATTATTATCCTTGCCACATCCTTGCCATAAAATTTCGCTTACATCTCTTGTTGGTAAGCATTACCTCATTATCTGCTTAAGGGGTTTGATTTTCATTATTTGAATTTTTTATTAAATGAAATGTTAACTAATTATTTTGTAAAGCCGGCTTCTACGGTAATTTAAAAGTGATAAAAAGTTTATGAAGCATAAAGAAGCTGTTAAAATATTTTCCAAGTAGTTGAATTTTCATGCATATTCATGTATTCGTGTTAATGCTAAAACGCCGAAAAAAACTATAACAACGTCTTAAAGCTTACGCTGCACACTGCAATTTGTAATGTGAAAATAGGGTTCATAAAATTATTCTTGCAAGCATTTTGCTGAATATGAAATTCACATACTGCCGCAAAAATATCCATTATAAAATTTTTCAATCAATTTTTTGAAAATGTGCATGGTTCAACGTTTATTTTTTGATTCCTTTTGTGATATTCTTGCATATCATAAAAATTTATAATCGTGTGTACCTTCTTATATCGTAGATATAAACTTAAAATTGTATAACTTTACAATAGGGATGATGGCCTGTGATAACTTGTAATTTGTGATCACTATTAGCTGGGAACATTGTGAATTCCTTTACTCAGGTGGTTGTCTTACAGCTAACTATGAAATAAAAATTCTGGTGTTGTGTGTCAGGTGAGATTAAATAACATAATATAGAAGGGAAAAAGTTCGCTTTATTTTGTCATCGAAAAAAGCTAAAAGATGGAAATGACGACTTTAAATTACAAAATCTGGGACGCATAAATATACATCATGTACGTAGGTATAAGGAAAAGTTAAGAAGTTGAAAACTTGATCCCCAATGCAAATAAAGACATTAAAATTTTCTATTTTCTATTGTCTATAGTCTGGAATTTTACTCTAAAGTTACATATAAACAAAATCGTAAGAGTAGCTTAACTCGCCAGACGTCCTCTTAAACAGCTTCGATTTGCTGCTGCAATTGACTGGAGATACAACAATAGAGTACAAGTGTACAAAAGATGCTACCAATGTAGAAATGTAGCTATGATTACTCGATCATCCTAAAATATTTCTCGTTTATTTATTTTTTGATTTAATTGGAGTTTGAGTATGCAATCATGTTTTGTAAGAAGCCCTAAATTGCAAATTTAAAATGTTACAGATTGATAGGTATATTTGAAAAAGCACAATCTCATTAGATGATATTATAGTAGCTCAGAGATGTAGGAAACGTAAGCTAATACAAACATCAGCTCTAATTAAAGTCGAATAACGACAAATTAATTAATACTTCTTCAAGTTTCTTCTCAAATGACGACCTTGTTGATCAAGCTAGGAATTTCTCTTCTGAATGCGTTAACTATTTTTTTTATAAATACAGGGCACGTTTCGAGGCGCCCCTTTGTTATCTTAAATGATTCTTGCATAACTTATATTAGCCGATTTTTTATTTGGATCGACGAAGCAAATCCGTTACGCATGGCAATTATCATAATAATTACAATTCCCACCAATTTTCCAATCAATTTTGACAATTATTTGAATAATGGAATAATAAACCTGTTAAAAACTTAATTTTGACAAATATTACAAGGAAATTTGTTACGATGGTAATGAAAAATTCAATTAGCAAAGCTAGCGTTTCCTAAATCACAACTCATAAAGATGGTATTAAAATTTATAATAAACACTGTCCTTCGTTAGTCATTCCTACACGACTATTTAAAAAGTATATAATAATGATAACAACTCGTGTAGAACTTATTTTGTAAATTGCGAACTTTTTTATTTATTACATCATAAACTAAAGGTGCTTAAAATAAAGTAAAAGTGCTAACCTTTCTTGTTAAATATTATTCAGCGTATAAAAACACAAAGCACTTTACTTCAGTACCTCTGAAGAAAATGTACAATTTGAAAAAATTATTAAATTAAATTTGTATTAATTTAATTCATGGTAATAAACTAATTGCTATAAATATATTACTCATTAAAGTAATTTTGATTGCTATTCATCAGTTGGTTGTAGTACCTACTTATGTATATTATTTTATGATGCACAGTTTTCATTAAACATTCATTATTACTATTGTTTAAATTAATTTTATGTTACCTCTTACATAATACTTAAACAAAACTTTTGATTGTTAATAGGAATTAGATATGAATTTATTTATGCAAATTTTAAAAATGCATAATACTAACCGAGCAGTTTTAAATTTTAGGAACTGACTAAGATCAGAGATTCCCAGACATAAAGTTCACGGACTTTTATTATTTATGTATTTACCAAAACCATCAGTTTTTGATAAAGGATAACATAATTATTCGTTTCGGACTGCTGAGGAGGCCACGCTCCAATGTTTGGTAATTCCCGTTTTACATTGTTTATAAATATTCCTTAACAATAAATCATCAATAAATTGTAAAATACCAAAAATTAATATTTAAAACGAAATTAAATACTTATCTCCATTCCTCATGCTGGTGAGCTAACCTCAAATGAACAGTAATGAAATTAAGAGATGATAACAAAAGTTTGGTCTTTCGTTTTTGAACCTAGAAGAATTTAAAAATGAACAGTAATTTCCAGGACACAGAAAGGCGGCTTCACTTTAGAAATCCATTAAATCCTTAAATTAGTGAATGTTTATTTGTTAAAATCTGATAACTAAATTAAAAATATTATTAATAATAATATCTAGAAATAATATGGCAATATATGTATGTACGAGTATGTAGTAGCAATAGGTATAACAAAATTAACTTGTCACCTTGTCACCGAAAACAAAGCGTTTTTTCCATATTGACTGGCAACGATATATCGGGCATAAAAAGGTTGGCTTTTTTTATTTTTCGAATAATAGGCTTTAGTTGCCAAATACAGGTTAAATTTTTAATGATTTTCAAAGAAATTTAATTATAACATTACAATAGAAAAATAACAAGCAAAATATTGGAAAGTTGTTTTCATTTCAATTCAATATTTTATTAAAAATTGTAGAATTACAGTTTAACCAATAGTCAAATGGATTGAAATATATAAGAAAGGAAAATGTAATTGATAGAATACAGTATTAAAAATTAAATAAGATATTTTTAAAATTAAAGAAACTTTTAGCGATATTTCGAAATTTATTGAACATTTTAAAAGAAAAATACAAATTGTGAATTGTGTGGTATCCTTTTAAAAGACGATGTTTAATTACACTAAAAGATTTACAATATTTAAGGTATGCAGATTTCGTTCTTTGTAAGAATAAACGTGAATTTTTCAGAAAGGAATTAATTATTTAGGTTTTATGATAACAGATCAAGGTATAAAAAAGGATCAAGAAAAGGTTTGAGCTATTTAGAAGTAAAAAGACCATCAAACATTTTTGAAGTTAAAAGTTTTGCTGGAATGATAAATTATTATGGCAAAATTATTATAAATTTTTGCTCCTATTTATGCTATCTCTTACAATTTATTTAAAAATACGATAATTCTCATTGAAGTAAGCAATGTGAAAATGTTTTTCAAATTATTATCAATGCTTGCATTCGATAATGTATTATGTATTATATGTATCATATTAACCACAATTTATCATTACATTTAAAATGCAATTCATTCAATTGGTGCAGCATTGAGTAATGTGTTGGATGGTGAAAAACCATATTTCTTTTACTTCTGAGTTTTTACAAAAGCTAAAGAATATTATTTTATGATCAATGAGGAAGCAATGGCTATTTATATATTATAGTATTACAAAATTTTCTCAACATTGAAAAAGAAAAGAAAAGCTGATTATAAATTAATGTTAAGTAACAAATTTTTTCAGGAAAATGAAATGAAAGGAATCAGTACCTGATCAGTACCACGACTTTGGGATTTTCTCATTGATCCATATTTCGTGTATTATGTGGACTACCACTTTAAGTAACTTAATACCACCATACTTGATAATTTCCATCTGTATTCCATCTTTGTCTGCTCATCTGCAGTCTTTTATATTATTTATTATAATAATTAATATTTTCTACCTATTTTCCTATTCATTTCAGGTTTCCATTTTTATCTTTACAAAACACAATTTTCGCTTAGTATTCTAGATTTGTTCTTTTCATTCATTGATAAAAATTTCTTATCTCTTTGTTTTCATATTTCTCTTCAATTTCTTCCAGTCTTATTATATTGTGTGTCTTGTTCTTTATGTACATATTATTCTTTGACATATTTTATTGCTCATGTCCCATTGTTGAACTTTTCGTTGTTTTTGTAGTACTCTTTTATACATTCTTTCACTTTTGTCGCTATCCCTTCTCTAGTTTGGTGAATATTAATAAGGCTTAGTTCATCTTCCATTTCATCGCAATACTTTATTTTTTCAGCTTCATTGAAAATCCGGATTCATTTGACTCTATTCTTATCGTTCTTCTTCACCGTGTTAGAACTTAGGCTTACATAGTTTTCTGGCAGCTGTACCTCTATAAGCTCTTATGTTTACAATACAGTTCTCTTTGCATTCCTCCACCATAATAAGGTCTATTTTATTTATAGTTTTTCCATCCATTTCCATCCACACATCCTTATGTATATCTTTGTGTTGGAAATGTGTAATTTTGATTTTCACATTTTTTTATATTACAAAAGCTATCAAAAATCTTCCATTATCATAAGTTTCTTTGTATAAACTGTACTTTCCTGTTATCGGCTGGTACGCTACTTCTTACCCTATATTTGTATTCCAATCTTCAACTATTATTTTCAAATCATTCTTTTCTTTTATTTCAGTATCTTTTTCTTCTATACCTACATGCATGTACATAATTATGTACATTTATTACATTTATTATCCTATAGGTTCCCTTCAGACTTATCCAACATATTCTGTCTGATATCGCTGTGAATTCTAACACCGTTGGTCTCATTCTTTGGCTCACCATAAATCTTGTTCGTAATCTTCTGTCCTTTCCCCCACTCTTAAAAGAGGTACACTGTCTTTTGTATATATTTTATTACATAATTTTTTTAACTGCTTCACTGGATCTTCTAAAAGTTCTCCTTACATTTTCTCGCTAACCTTCTGTTTTCCATTGTCATGCCCGATCATCTTAATTACTACCACCCACTTTGACCTCCTTAGTTTTTGACTCAGAGGTTGCTCTTGCTTCTCCTGTAAGCTTCCTATTTCTTCATTCCAGAAATGTTGTTTTCCATTCAGCCAATTTTTCTTATATCCAACTCAAGTTTTTCTTCCTTTTATCATTATCTTCTTTACCCACTCTTCTTATTTCGTTTTTGAATCTTTCTTTCTTTTACTGTAAAGTCATCATTTATGTATATCTCATTTGCTCTCATGGTCCACTTCCTTCCTTCACAGTCCTTTTACCCTAATGAGGGTTTGGTGACCCATCTCGTTCTATCTCTTTCTATGCATATGATGTGCGTTCAAATTGTTTTCACATACATAGAGGACCTACTTGTTTAACGTGGGCTCCGAACCACGGGAAGTGTACTACACTTCATTTCGAGATGGATTTTCTTGGCAGATTACCTCGGTGGTTTGCCATTGCCTACCGAGGAGAGACGGTCAGAATAAAGTTCTTACGCTGCCCGGAATCGATCCGAGCGTTTCGCATTAGCAGTATTAGACGCACTTAACTGCCAAGCTATGACCGCCTCTTGTGGTCCACTTATGGTCCACTTATTTCCAACTAATTAATATTGAGCGTAAGGTTAGGCTAATTTTTTGGAAAAGTTTGTTCAATTTGGGGATCATTGGTTACATCCATCGACGTTTTAGACATTCGTTGAAGATTAAGTTTTACGAAAGTCGTAATTTACTTCCAAATAATGCTAGAACTTCGCGCACCCATGCGGAGAATTACTTGCTTAAAATATTAATAATTTTTGGATTGTGTTTACCATGAGATGGAATGATTTGATCGCCTTTAGGCTGTTAAAATTTCAAAGATACTAAATTTGGAAATTCCTGAATGTTCGATTTGCGAAAAGTTTGATGATTTCGAAATTAACAAATTTGTTATGCATGGCGATGGTCATCTCCGAGTATTATCGGAGGTTGTATGGAGAAGTTATGACTTGGTGAAGATCTGTAAAACGGGTAAGAACTTAATCTAGTTTAATCAAACAATAATAACGCGCTTTCGTATACGGCAAAATAAATGAAATACCAGTTGCGGAACATAAAAGGGCTCAATTATTTGTAAAATAAGGAAACCCTTTTTTGCCAATATTTTGATTTATTGCTACAATGTAATGAATTGTTTGTGGTTTATAATAATTAAACAGGTGGTATAAGGAGATCCAAGTTATTTGTTATAATATGCTGATGTATTCTGCATTTCACTCGAAAACTTGGATGTTCTTCATTTAGTATTTTTGGAAAACACATTTTGATGTTGAATTGATTTGGCATAATAAATTTATCACGTGTAAATTCCAGTCTTATAATTTTGCATGTAACGCGTCTGCTTGAATGGGCCAATGCGGTCCGATTGAGCTAGAGACGTGGCAATTAAATTTAAAGAGGGAATTATCCAGAATCTTAAAGGTTTCAATAAATTTTACAAAAAATATTAAATCGAAAGTATCAAAAGACATTTTTTGATTTTCCGGCTGCATGGTAGTTCATGTTTGGAGAATATATAAAACAAAAAAAATATATAGAATGGCGGCCCTACACATGATGGCGTGGAGATTCTTCATCGACATGCCCGTTGCTGGTGGCATGAAAATCTCGGTAATGGCATTTTAAAAACAAAATCAAAATACATATTCATGAATGATGTGGCCATATTTGTTGAGAAAATGGAGATAAGTAATAGAAACGCCATTTATATATACAAATATTACTATTATCGCAAAAATCGTACGCCACATTATAGACAATCTACATAAGAGTATTGTGTCCAAATTTCCATTTAATCGATCCAGAAGTTTTCGAGATATATTTAAGCAGTTGCAGCCAGTTCCAAAAGTGTATTGGAAACTGAAAATGTAGGTAGTATAAGTTTCTAATTTCTACTTAGAAATACCCGTACCTCTAAAGTAACTCTAAAGTTTACAACGTGACACTAAAAAAAAAGCAATTTTTAAAAACTTTATTCTCATCTCTGGTCAGACAAGAGGACAAACTTAGAAATTGTCAACAGTACATAAATTAATCAGAGACGGTCAGTATATCAAAACAACAAAATAAAGTAAAAATTAGTGTATAGAAATAATGTTAACACGTAGATTTTTGTAATGAATAAAACGTAGACTGATTGTTAATTAAAATTTCATTCTAAATGATATTGCCTCTATGTGATATCATGTGGACTGGGTACGCACCGTGGTGTGTACGCACCAAGGCTGCACCGAATAGAAATTAATCAAATATTTCTTCGTTTTAGTTAGGTTTTTTGTTTTTATTAAATTTACACCTAATTTAACTTAATTTTTCTTATAAAATAGGAAAGTAAAAACTGAAATTAAAATATAAATTTATTATGAAATTTCGCACTAGGGCGTAAAAATCAACTTATAATAAATACAATAATAATATGCTCAATTAAAACAGATATCTAGTTTTGGTGGCGGTAGAACCCATTTTTCTATGAAAACATATCAACGAAATTCCCATTCGATTTTATAAAAAAACTGAAATAACTTGTTAATGATGTGCGCAATGTAGAGATAGTTTCAAAGCTCAAGAACCCTAACTATCGACGCAGAAGGTTCAAATTCGTGTATGTATGTATTTTGTCTTCTTAGCTCTTCTTCGCGCAGATAAGGGTTCTTGAACTTTGAAACTATCCTACCACCGGATTCCTAGTTGAATTGTGTTACGCAATAAGGATCTAACCCACACCAACTTCAAACTGAGAAAATGACGTCTAACAGATGGAGCAACTACCCATAGACCCAAAACCAGGGTTAACTCAATATTTTTAGTTTTGAGGGTTGGATCCTTATTGCGTACACCATCCAGTTATTAATAGAGAAAATTCGTATTTAATCGACTTTTTTTGTTGATGTGTTAAAATTATTGTTCCGATATCGTGATATTGATACGAAAAACCGTTAAATGGTTCAATTATTATTTGTTGAGATTTTATGCAGTATATTACACATAAAAACTATTTTTAATGAATTCGAGTACGTATAAATCTATAATCATTCTCTTTAAAATCTAGACATTGCCTCTAGGAATGTTTCTTTATTTCTAAATTTGATAAGCATTTATGCAAAAAAATTATTTCTAGCGATAACGCATTGAAGTATTGTTTAAATAATAGTATAGTCAACGAAGATTTTAAGCCAATAGAAAAATAATTCCTGATGTTTTAAAAACTGGTAGAGATGTTCCTGTGGTCTTACTAATGCATATAATATAAAAAGTCCCCAAAAATTTAAGGTGAGCTGTATCGGTATGCACATAGTTGTATACAGGGTGTCACATAATGGTTGAAACTGCTGCGGTCAGAATTAAACATGCATATACGGCAATCACAAGTGTAAGACTTATTTTCTTGGAGATGATTTCTTCAACGATATCCCTAAAACCTGAAACGGTCTCTGAACTTTATCGTTAAGAAGAAAAAGAAAATTAATGAGAATCTGAAAAGAAAGGCTGTATCGTGCAATTATTTCGGCTATTAAGCCCTGGTAATTTTTGTATTCTGTACAAATTAGCCTTTAGTCGTATCTTTATATGAGAAATTTGGATCCACGAATTTAGCGATTTTGCTCTATAATTTAGGATTATAAGTTCTATAAGGTTTATAAGTAAATTTAGAGTTTACACCACTCCACTTCATCAGAAACCGTGTCAGAATCGTTTTATTAATGTTTTTAAATTAATTATTAATTAATTACCTTTAACGTATTAACTATTAATAGTGAAAAACATTGGAGAAATAATAGGCGTTAATAGCAGCCATTGGAAAATATCGCAGAAGATCATTCGAATAATATAACGATTGAAGATTTTCATCCACTAAATCCATTGATAGATTAAATGAAGTTCAATGGCCAGAGATGTGTGATATGTTATGGATATGTGAAAAATGGTTGAAGTCCCTCTAATTTCTGAATGGAAACAATTTTTGCCTAATATGGCAAAGGATCTAGGCAATGAAGTAACAAAAAAATAATGTAATTGCTCTCCCTTATACGAATTCTCCACCAAGCAACTATGATACGATTTACACTGTACTTGAGTTGATGATATCTGAATTGAAGCTCAAACTGACTTCATTACTTTTGATCAAGTTCTATATAAAAGCACATGAATTCTTGCTGCCGCATCTAAGGAGTTATTGTTGTGAAATGTGGTTGGGAGGGTTGAAAAATTGTCTATCCAAATGTCCATCTGCTGGCCCCATGCAACATTATAAAATATATGGCTAGAACTTCCCCTACCGCAGTGAATAGTGTAAAAATCGTTTATTCCCGTGGTTCAGAATCCACGTTAAGCTGTAAGTCCTCTAGTCTCGCCAAAGATTTTCAACACGTAACGAATATATAAACCGAATATATAAAGGATTATTGAAATTTAGTTCATGTATCTTAAATTTTAATGAAATCTGAGACTTAATTCTACATCAGTTCTGAAGTTTTGACTATTAGTACGGGCATTAAATAGTTTATATATCATTATTATTAATTTGGAGCGAAAGGCTATTAAAGAGATGCCGAGTGATCCTTTTATCGATCCTCAATCGATCCGAACGTGTTTTTCTGTATAGATATTAATACAGATGACTCCAAAGATGACATTCTGGAGCCTAGAATCGGATTCTATCACTATAATACACATACAATACGTGTACGCTAGGGTGGTACTTATTTGGGGTCTGATAAGAACTTTTACCTTGCTTTTACCCCCCCTCCTCCTCCCCAAAGATGCTAAAAATAAACCCAGAAATTATTTCGGATTTTTATTTTGATATTCAATCCTTGACCACAAGGCATAAAGTTTTCTATTTAAAATACATGGGGTTGACATTGTAAGAGTAATTACTGCTCTAAAAATTTTAATTCTCAGAAATTAGTCTATATGAATGCTGCTGATGCTGTAGAGAGATGCACATTATCAATATAAAAATATTATTTAAATTTCATTTAATGTTCCTTAAAAACGATTGTATGACAGGTGACCACATGACAAGTGAACGCACGACAAGTGAACGCACGACATCCGAACACATGATAACTGACCCCATTGACAAGCGACCCCACGGACAACTGAACACACGGACAACTGAACACACGGACAACTGAACACAATCTTAATTTTTAAATTTAAATATTTGTTATTTATTTTTATAATCATGAAATAGTAACTTTGAGGTTTACGATTTTATAATTATTATTTTATAAATACTGGCCAAATCCTCATCCGAAACTACAAAACTGGACCCACGGACAACTGAACACAATCGTAATGGATCTAGCTTTTTGGGGTAATTATTATTATTTTTGAGTCCATTCTCACTTTTTCCGTTCAACTTGGAAAAAAGTTCGAGGGAGTGGTAGATCCACCTCTTTGCGGCAGATTTAACTTTACGCGGAGATTTGTTTGTTTTAAATTAGTTTTCTAAAGGAATATCAAAAACCAACACTAACCTAGCGGCAGATCCACCTCTTCGCGGCAGATCCAACTCTTTGCGGCAGATTTAACTTTACGCAGAGATTTGTTTGTTTTTAATTAGTTTTCTAAAGAAATATCAAAAACTAACACTAACCTAACGACAGATCCACCTCTTCGCGGCAGATCCACCTCTTTGCGGCAGATTTAACTTTACGCGGAGATTTGTTTGTTTTAAATTAGTTTTCTAAAGGAATATCAAAAACCAACACTAACCTAGCGGCAGATCCACGTCTTCGCGGCAGATCCAACTCTTTGCGGCAGATTTAACTTTACGCGGAGATTTGTTTGTTTTTAATTAGTTTTCTAAAGAAATATCAAAAACTAACACTAACCTAACGACAGATCCACCTCTTCGCGGCAAATCCACCTCTTTGCGGCAGATTTAACTTTACGCGGAGATTTGTTTGTTTTTAATTAGTTTTCTAAAGAAATATCAAAAACTAACACTAACCTAACGGCAGATATAATCTGCCGTTAGGCTCTTTGCGGCAGATTTAAATTTTCACGGAGAATTAAATTGTTTTTAATTGGTTTTCTAAAGAAATATCAAAAACTAACACTAACCTAACGGCAGATCCTCCTCTTCGCGGCAGATCCATCTCTTTTCACGAACCGCTTAAATTCGCCAAATAAAACGGAGTGTTCAATAAAATTTTTCGAAAAACCAACTTTCGCTTAAAATTGCACGTAAATATTTATATGCAAAAATGGGTCCGTCTTCAAATCGAAATTTTTCAAAATTTGCTTTTTGCAATTTGCCACCTTAATTGACGCCGCACGAAATAAAGTATACATTTCGAAAAATTCGCGCTCGAGAAATGCCACCCAATACCGTTTTTAAAATTAAAAATTGTTTCATAGTCGTCGCGAGTTCTAGAAAATTTGGTAGAGAAATAAAATATTTAAAAAACATGTTTCCTTTTTATTAGGCCGATGACTTAATGAAAATCTCTGATATGTACTAGAGATGGGCGCGTGAGTCACTTTTCACTCACGCTCACGCACACTCACAAATTTTTCTTGCTGCTCACGCACAATCACGAACGATCATGCAAAGGCTAGATCACGCTCACGCACACTCACGATGTTTTTCATATTACTCACGCACGTTCACGCACACTCACGCACGATCACGATTGTTTCCATGCACTCACGATGTTTTCCATATACTCACGAACCGTACACTACCCACGATTCACTCACACCGTACAAGTCTAAAATCACGATATGCGCCCATTTTTAGTAGATATTAGATCAGGCTAATATTTTTACACACATGCACACTTTTTTATTTACTTAAAAGATAACAAATTTTATTATTGAAAAGATGTAGTAATACACAATAAAATGAAAAAATATTAAATATAATTACAGATTGTTATTCAAAAACAAATGTTGGTCGACGTTTTCTGCTAGTAACCGAGTCCTTCTTTCTTCTAAAATACGACCACTAGCCTATTGTTATTGCCAATATAAAACAAAAATTTTATTTAGTATGAACATTAAATGTTAAAATTAATGCAGGGGAGGCTTAGGTTATGCCAGATATGGAATAATGTGACTCAATTATCGGAAATTATGTATAAAATAAAATTAATTAATTTTACCCAATTTTATTATATACATTCCATAGAAAATTTTTTGTATAAAACTTTAGAAATTGCAAAAATGTACAACTGCCCACTCACGGCTGCGCACGACCACTCACGGCTACTCACGGTTATTCACGTATACTCACGTCATTTAGCGGCTCACGCACGATCACGTTTGTTTAATTTCAATCACGCACAATCACGGTTTTTATCGTGATTCTCTATTTTAGACATTCACGTGTCACGTGAAAAGACAGTGACACATCGTGGCACGACGAAAATCACGTCACGCGCCCATCTCTAGTATGTATAGTTTGTTTCAGAATAATTGAAATTAAAAAAAGTCATAGCATCAAATTACGTTGATATAAAAACGTACAAACTATAAACGAAACATAATATATAGAGATAAGGTTAATTATTTTAATCTCGCGCCAGCCTTTAGCAATGCATATGCTTGGTTGACAGCATATCTTATCACATAGTTCGTACGCTTTTATATCAACGTAATTTGATTCTATGACTTTTTATAATTTCAATTATTCTGAAACAAACTATACCTGTAATACTAAATCCCGTCATTTTCAGAACAAAAAAAGTGAGATATATTTTTAAGCCGGCTGCAGGGTATCATTCCCAGAAAATGTGAAAGAAACGGCTTTGTTTTCAGAAACAAGAATTTTTCCTGTAATGGAATTAAATTTTAAATATAAATTTATAATAATCTATTTGAAATGATAATTTAGCGAAAAACCCTCCTTTTTATGAAAAAACCAACAATGGATTACTAACAAACAGCCGGATTTTTCAAAAAAAGTCTGGCTTTAGAAGAAATTGTTTTTATTTCATTTAACTAATTGGAATTTTAACTAAACGTTATTAAACAAACTGAAAGTTTAATTTATTTTATGATGGTTTTGACAACATTACATTTCTTCTTAAATTTTTCTCGTTGTGAAATGAGTTGTTTTCCGAAAATTTCATAGAACAAAATTTTAAGAGACGATATGAAACTGAAAATATATGATATGAAAACATCAATCTTAGCATAAATAACACCCACATACTCCATGTTCTAAGGTAAACAGGATCAACTATTATCCCTATGATAATAGGGATGAAATTTTCTAGTTAAAATTTGTTGACAAACAATTTTCTTATGTGTAAACTTGATACCTTCCTAATCTTGTGTAAATAAATAATTCGTACGAGAATTCCAACATGGTTATGTAATTTCTCAGACGATCATTGATTTTGCACCTATGACCTAGTATCCAAATAATTATCTTGGAAAAGTTGTTGAACTTGTTCACCATAGCTAATTATAATTTCCGATCTCTCGCTTTTAAAAAATGAACTACCTATCGAAAATCGATTTAACTATCCTTCAGAATAAGCAGGTCCATGTTAAAATGAAGAAAAATATAATGAACATTTTATATTAAAAATGTTCTTACGTTTTTCCACGCACTAAAGTGATACATATTAATAAATTAAAAAGGATTTGTCATTATACTCGTCACGGTGGTGATTTACCGATAACAAGTTATTGTAGAGGTGGTTGAAACGTAAATTATGGCCTATGTACCTAAAGTTTCGTCATATCCTTCCGGGATACAAAAACAAAGACTTGCGGCAAAAACACGGTTTACCGAACAACCATATCCTGACTTTAATATACATGTTCAAGAAATAAAAAAACGCAATCAATCGTAATAGCAATAATGACCAATTCTTGCATTATTAACAAAAAAATATTACAAAAACGTAAATTCGTATATTAACTGTCACGTTTTAAGGATGTTACGTTATAATATGCTTTTTGGTTTAAATTTGTTGTCCATCTGTTTTATTAAATTGCTAATTAGATACGGTAGACTTACTCGTGCTAGCTACTTTTTCGTGCAGCAAGTATAATAAGAAGCTGTCTAAATATTTGCATCATCGTTAAGAAAGCAAGTAACAATGCAAACAATTTACATTTTTCAATTAAAACGCCTCAACCTTGACAATATTAAACTACATTCTTGAGCTTTCTTCAATAGGTAAACAATAAACGCATTATACCTACTTTTACTCACGAATTGTTTTTATTTACATTTTTGTTAAAGTGTTTTTTAAGTGTTTGGCATTCAGAATGTCAAAACTAAGGACTAAAATTAACATTTATAATTAATTTAAGCTGACGGGGTGACAACATCCTGAATTTAAACTTTAAACTTCTTTAAAGACAACCAAATTACAAATTATGTTACGTCAGTATCCTTACGTTAATTAGTCCTAACTTTTAAGTTTACGAATGGAGCTTAAAGGTTTCGAATCTCGAATGAAATCATGAAGTCTAAAAAAAAATGTTTATTGTCATTTGACTTTTCCTTGAGTGCTTTTCGGTACTTTAAAAATTCATTACAATGCTCACAGCAGCAATAACAATTATAGCAAATTAAAAAATTGTCGACTTTTTTTATTAATAAAATAAGAACCCACTTAAAAAACTTTTCTCTTTAAAAAGTATTATCGTAGTTGTAAACAATAAATCTAAAATTACGACGGCCTGCAATTTGTCAAGTAATTGACATATTTTATGTTCAATTTACATGGTCTAACAATTTGTTATATTAAGTTTTAAACGATATAATTTTATATTATCCAATTATTTCTGGTAGACATCTTCACCAATTTAAAAAAGTGTTGTTCATAAAAATTGCATGCTAAAAATTAATTTAGTTTCTCCAAATCTAATTAGAAAAAGAAACTTACTTGCTTAATACACCCAAACTTATTTAATTTAAAAAGATTCTTTTTGTTTCCAGAAAAATAAGCAAATTAGGGCGAAATATACAAATATTAATTTCTGAGCACTTTGTTCTTATTAGTAGAGAAATCGATTGTATTGTAGGTTAACTTAATTATAAACACAAAAACAATACCGAGAAGTTTAAAATTTGAACGAAAAAAAAAACGAAATTTAATAATATAGTTAACCGAATGTTAATCAAAATATTTAAATATCGTTGAGAATGCGATCAGTAATATCTACAAGATGGACAGGTATTTTTTCAAAGCACCAGCTCAAAACCAATAATTGATCAGGACTGTAACAAAAAATATTATTAATTAAAAATTTAGCAAGAAGGTAACAATTTGTTATTAAGTGCGTATTGTATAAAATCCCTCCCTCAACAGTTTCTTCTCCTAAATTAACTCTTTCACTATAGTATAAAAATGATTCATTATTTTTTCCATAAAAAGCTTATTTTATAAAGACATCGTTACTAGACGCAAATACGCAAAATATCACAAGATGTGTTAAAAGGTATCCAATTTAAAAAATTATTTCATTATACTAATGGGATTATCGAAAATAAATGGTTACAAATGATAGTAATTTATCCAAATAACAATGACAACAGTAGCAATAAATAAGTAAATTAACCTTATAAATAATAAATTGCAAATTTTATATCATTATTTATACTAATCCTGTTAAATAATTAATTAATTTCTGTCCAAGTAAAACTTGATAACTAAAATGTCTTTCACAACTTTGTTTGCAATTTGTGGTTCAGGGTGTACCATACCATAGTTATTATGTAAGGTTGGTTTTATTGCCAAAACTAGTGGCACAATCCCACTAAGGTCCACTTACTTCAAACCTGTTTATCTATAAAGTATAATACCTATAACATATTTGTTCCATTTATTCCTTAATTTTTGTAGCAAAAATTGGCGCCCATTTATTTAGCGGATAGCGAAAAAAAAACAACCGTTATTATAATGATACAATTCGTCGGTGTACATTTTATTGATCCCATAATGAGACGCATGGTATTATTTAGCTGGACATCAACCTTGCCTGAGTGCGAGCTATCATCCATATCGGGCAACATTACTCAGCGGCCGAATAGACTAGGCCCATTGCAAATCAGCGCAAGGTAGCCGCTGCTGCAACCTAACTCGTTCCGCAGAGCTTTAGAACCACATTATTTCTAATAGTTTTAAGTCTAACAGTTACGTTAATCAAATGCTGTTTAAATGAGAAGGTTCTATTAAGGGTCTTCCTTAAGTACTTTGGAAATTTTTTGTGACGCCGCGCCGGAGGACGCTGTCGAAGTGCACTTTCAACTTTAGGTTGGCCAACTTATTATTCAAATGAAAACAAGAAACCTCTGTCTTAACCCACGAGAATATTTACAATTACCCCAGCATTGCTGCAGCTTCAACCCAAAGGTGCTTGACGTTTGACCAATAATTAGAGAGAACATTGGAAAACAGTTGGCCCAAAGTTGAAATGGTAGGCTCAGTCTTAGTATTGGAGGCCAGCGTTGGCACAACCCCGACTACAAGTACTTGTCGAGTGTTACCTCAAATCTAGGCCACGATTCGCCCAGCATTGACCCAACTTTGGCCCGACGGTGTTTGACGCTTACCAATTATTAAATTGGTAGCAGCACTGGGAGACAGTTTGCCCAAAGTTTAAATTATAGTGAAAGATAGAAAGGAAGACGTGGTTTAATAAATTTGTTTTCCTTTACAGGTCAATCCCCAAAGATTTGGATTCGAAAATAATTCCAGGAGAGCCTAAAATCGATTTAATCGCATTCTTTAAAGTTTATAAGCAACATACTGAGATTTTCACCTCCTACGAGGTCAGAATTAGGCATCATTTTAAAACAAAAATACCGACATGGGATTTTTTTTAGAAATATCTTGTTAAATAATTACTTTACGTCCAGTGACATATAATTATATATAAAAAAGGTTCTAAGCGTAGTTTTAGTAAAATCAACCATTTTCAAATTATAGCCATGAGAAACGCAGCTTCACTATTGATACATTCATATTCGTTTCCGTTACATTCGTATTGCGATGCGTTTTTTAAGACGTCAGATGAACAGGTAAAAAAGTCTACATCAAAATTTGAAAACTACGTCATTACAGGCCGGATTGAAAAAAGAGGCTCTTTGGTGGTCTGTATTTCGGGATCTATAGGTATAGAGACGAGAACAATTTATTTTTGGTTTATGCTAAGAATTTTCTTTGATTTAATTTTGATATTGGACTTATAATATATTTGAAACGACTAATTTAGTTATTCGTGATTTTTGAGATATTATTGTGCTACAAATTTGCCTCTGTTCCGGTCCTAGTCTAATGTTGTGTAATAGTGTAATGACCTTGTGGAACGCCGCTGGTTATTTCCATATTATCTTTTTCAAGTTGCACGCTTCTGCCCTCCAGATAACTTGCAACTATATTGAGAATTTTTGGGCTGGTATTACGGATCCTGAGCGAAGTCAGTATGTGTCTCCACTCTGCGCAGTTGAAGGCATTTCTGACGTCCAGGATGGCTACAAGGCACAGTCTGTATTGCTTCCCCGGCGTCCCCAACTATGGCTTCCAGAACACCTACCGTTGATCTGCCTCTTCGGAAGCCGTACTGTCTTTCGCTCAGGTTGCCACTTTTCTCTATGTCCTGGTTCAGTCTATCCAGGATCATTCTCTCTAATACCTTGCCGACGTGGTCCAGCAGGCATATAGGTTTATAGCTGCTGGACTCGAAGAGATGGTCGCCTTTGCGGGCAAGGACCAGCCTAGCCTTCTTCCACCTCGCCGGGAAGTGATCTTTGATTAGGCAGTCGTTGAAGGAAGCTAAGAATGATGGCCCGCCCTCAGCAGCGATTATCTTTACCGCCAGCTCTGGAACGAGATCTGGGCCGGGGACCTTTCTTCAATAGTGAAAGGGTCTTCTTGTGGAGGGGTTCATCCTTGGCTCGACAAAGATTTGGTGTCTTTGGAAGAGCATCGTCGCTATGTCCCAGGCCTTCGGTGGACTTGGTCCGATCATGTTTCTGGTTATAGTTCGAAAAGGGTCAATTTTATGAAAAATACCCGTGCACCGTTTTTGTCGAGAATTTTAGTGTAAATAAATAATCCTGATAATTATTGAAAGTCATAAAATTAACTTCGTTTACTATTTTTCTCCATTCCTTCCTATTTCTTGCTATATATTTCCAATTTGTAACCTGGAGACGTTTTAGGTCTTCGTTCACATCTCTTTTCCATTCGAGTAGTGGTCTTCCTTTTCGTCCTCGTCCGTCTATTTGGCTTTTCCACGTTTTGGCTGTCACTCTTTCCTCATCCATTCTCGTCACGTGGCCGAGCCATCTTAACCTTTGCGCTCTCACTACCCCCACTATATCTGGTGCCCCGTACAGTTCTCTTAACTCTTCGTTGGTTCGTCTCCTCCACCTCCCCTCCACTGACACACCGCCAAAAATCCTTCTCAATACCTTCCTCTCCCAGACTCCCAACATCATCTGGTCTTGCTTTTTTAATACCCATATCTCACACGCGTAGGTCACCACTGGTCTCACTATTGTCCTGTAAATTCTGGTTTTTACCGCTGTAGACATCATCTTCTTCGACAAAATACCATGTAGTGCTGCTATGCTTCTATTTCCCGCAGCTATCCTAGCTCTTATTTCCTCGCTGCTACCAGGTTTCCTCGTTATCGTTGTACCCAGGTATACAAATGTTTGGACTTCTTTTATCTTTAGGGTTCTGTTGTTTTCTATTTCTACTTGTAATGTTCTGTTCTCTTCATACGTCTCGTCTTGCCATGTCATGTATTTGGTCTTCTCTTCGTTGATCTCTAAGCCCATTTCTCTTGCCACTCTTGTCATTCTCGTGATACTTTGTTGCAGCTCTTTTTTCGACCTTGCTATTAGTGTCACGTCGTCCGCGAAAGCCAGGCACTGGTGGTAGTTGCTGTATATGGTTCCATTTCTGTTTATTTTACTATCGCGTATTATCTTCTCCAGTACGAGATTGAACATCATTGCCGACAATGGGTCTCCCTGTCTCAGACCATTCTCTACTCTGAACTTTCTTGACGTCATTCTTTTTATTCTTACTTTATTTTCTGTTTTTTCCAGTGTCATCTTTATTAGCTTAATCAATTTTGGGTAATTTTGAATTCTCTCAATATTTGGTACAGTTTGTATCTTCTTATGCTGTCATACGCTTGTTTAAAGTCTATGAATACCAGGTGTGTGGGTAGTTGTAGTCTGTGACTTATTTCCTGTATCTGCTTTATTGTAAACACCTGGTCCATTACCGATCTCCCACTTCTAAACCCACTCTGATATGGTTCGGGCATACAAAGAGAATGGGAGAAGATAGATGGCCACGAAAAGTATTGGAATGGATCCCGCCAGAACGGAGAAAGAGAGGACGGCCTAGGAGAAGCTGGAGAGATGATATAGATGGGGCGATGATTTCCAGAAATATGGAAGAAGAGTTATGCCAAGATAGACAGAGATGGAAACTGGGAACGGAGAGGCGGCTCCAGCCGTAGAAATCCGTATATATATATATAAAATTAACGTTTAACGATATATTCGCAAAAACTTCCATTTCGGTTTTTAATTTCCAATATGTCATCGAACGCAAATCTCGTAGAAGAAAGAAAAATTTGTATATTTATTACAGTTTTGAGACAAAATTATTAAATAGATTTGCGGATTTCCTGGAATTATATCTGAATTTAAGTTTCTTACGCCCATGAGACTGGCCCAATTTGTATTCAATTAATATTCCGTTAATTATTCAACATGACGTGAAGTTGAAAATTATTATTAATGTAAAATTATTGGAAATACGATTATTTTAATTTGAAAAAAATATGGTTTGCCATGAACGCTATGAATGTTTAAAATCTGATATTTGTTTTGAAAATTAATAGATACAGTTTATAAGAATGTTAAGTGTTCAAATTTTTTGTTTATAAATGGAAGAATTAATTGGAGGTCTTTTTAAAATTCAAGATCTATGATTGGTCATGAACGGATTAAATAGTTTTATTCGTAGATGCCATTGCATTTAAGCTTTTTTGATATTTTATAATAAAACAAAACGAAACTGCCGTTGACCATTTTAATGAAAAATTATACATCAAAATTGCAAAATTTGTATTAAATTTACGAAAAATTACTTCAACACTCTAATTCCCTTATTGATAGCAGAGGCTTGAGACCTGATCTAGGATTAATCTGTGATTTCCATAAAATACTGCGTATTGTTATGATATATGAACTAAATCTGAGTAATCTGATTTGTACATAGTTGGATTGACGAATTTAGAATTACTTCTCGGACTATGAGTACAAACATAAAATGTAAAAAAACTGAAAGAATTACAGACTTGAAACATTTGCAACATTTGTACACTCAATTTGCAGAGTATAGGGTTCATAGCAAACCAAACTTTTTTAAACTTAAAATTTATTCTTCTGGCAAAAAAATTAAGTGAGGTTTCAAAGTTATAAAGGAAGCCGAAAAAATTGGGAAATATTAATTTTTGGACCTTCCGCCGATCATCAAAGTTTAAAACTGAAATCTGCAAGGTTTTGTTCGCACAGTTAAGGATTTGTTTGTTTGATATGCGCAAACTTAGCCTTAAATAATAGCCTTAATCAAAGTATTTAAACTGTGAACACCACGCGATCATGAATCCGAATAATAATTATCGTGTTGTCAGTCAGATGATTATTAAACAAGTTATTATTATTATCTTCTTCGTCTTCTACACTTAATGGATTAGGCTTTGGATAGCCTGTTCGGATTTCATACGTCTTTCCATCTTTTGCGTGGACGTCCGACATTTCTTTGCCCATGTGGTTTGTAATTTATAATTTGTTTCGGAATTCTTGCGTCGTTCATTCTTTCCACATGTTCTTTCTATTTCATCCGATATATTATATTTATTATTATATAAAAAAAAATTTCACGTTTAATTAACTATTTTATTTTTAAAGTCTTCTTCTTCTTCTTCTGCATGTTTTAGGTAATGAAATACCCGTTACGACACCATTAATCATTGGTCACTCCATTTAACTTTTTAAAGTTAAATTTATTATATAATATTCTCAATAGATATAAAATAAAATATTTATATTGTATTTATATTTCCGCAAATAAATGATTTTATTATAATTAAGTGTTATTACTTAGAATAGTTGATCATTTTTACCTTTATTTACATTTTCCCTACAGTAATAATTAGAGCAGGAAATTGCGTATGTGTGATTTACGTATTAAATCCCTATATTCTACCTAATAATTGATGAGCATCCAGTATATAAATTATTAACATATGAAAATTGATATTAAATCATTTTCATTTTAATAAAAACTGGAAATTACACATACTTACATAGAAATGTAATTCAAAAGATGTATTTTCTGATATTTAATTATTACTTTAAGTGTAGGATTTGGAGGGCGATATTAAAATAAAAAAAAACCTTACAAGCATTAAAGATAATACAATATGGTGCCATTACGGTTATTACTACCACAATTTTCAGTTGCAAATTTAAACGCAAAATAACTGAAATAAAAATTGAAAAAATGAGACGCAAATTAACACATAAAATTCTTAAAAATTTATTAATATGAATTAATTTACGGAATTATATTAATACTAGCTTATTAATATTATTAATATTATTAATATTAATAATACTAATTCTAGACCCAGAATAGATTCGAGTAGGCCATAGTTGTTCGGCCTTCGGCCTCACAGGGGAAGGACCATAATAGATCCGCGAAGGCCATAGTTGTTCGACCTTCGGCCTCACAGGGGGAAGACCATAATAGATCGGTGAAGGCCATAGTTGTTCGGCCTTCGGCCTCACAGACCGAACCATAATAGATCCGTGAAGGCCAAAATTGTTCGGCCTTCGGCCTCACAGACCGGTCCATAATAGATCCGTGAAGGCCATAGTTGTTCGGCCTTCGGCCTCACAGACCGGACCATAATAGATCCGTGAAGGCCATAGTTGTTCGGCCTTCGGCCTCACAGACCGGACCATAATAGATCCGTGAAGGTCAAAGTTGTTCGGCCTTCGGCCTCACAGACCGGACCATAATAGATCCGTGAAGGCCATAGTTGTTCGGCCTTCGGCCTCACAGACCGAACCATAATAGATCCGTGAAGGCCATAGTTGTTCGGCTTTCGGCCTCACAGCCCGGACCATAATAGATCCATGAAGGCCATAGTTGTTCGGCCTCACAGACCGAACCATAATAGATCCGTGAAGGCCAAAGTTGTTCGGCCTTCGGCCTCACAGGGCGGACAATAATAGATCCGTGAAGGCCATAGTTGTTCGGCCTTCATCTGTCATCTTTCATCTGTCATCTGTCATCGGTCATCGGTCATCCGTCATCTGTCATCCGTCATCTGTCATCCGTCATCTGTCATCCGTCATCTGTCATCCGTCATCTGTCATCTGTCATACATACTGCCGTGATAAGCTACTGAATTTTTTAATTTTTTTTTAGCGGGGAAAAACAACGGCTCTTTTTTTTATGCTCCGGACTAGCTTGCATGAGAACTCATTAAATTTTGGGTCGTAAACTGGGTCCATTCATATTAGCCAAAACACTTAGAATATGTCACCTTAATCAGTGATCTTTTTTTTTTTAAAGATAGTAAGAATGAATCAAAACTTGTGTCTGCTTATTCTCCAATTTATGACTATTATTAATAATCAAATCAAACGCAAATGTTGCTAAAACCAAATACTGATGTAATTTATTTTATACAATAAAGAATTAAGGACAAATTATTGTTTTCTTAATCTAAACAAATTAAATTTTACAAAAATTAAATAATTGCGATATCCCCAACGAAGTATTACGCGCGCCCGAATTTAAACGGTGTGTTTATTGTTCAAATATTAACGCAACACAAAAATTCTTACCACCGTAAAAACAGAGTCTTCCGGAGTTCACCGATCGCCTGGTGTGATGTGAGATGCCCAATACGTGTAGATCACCATCAAAAGCAGCTTCCAATTTTGAACCAAAGACGTATAAGATTAACCAATGAACAATTTCTTCTTCCAAACCAGATAATCAAGTACAGGTAAGTAAATTTAAATCAATCTCTTCCAATAACTAAATATTCATCCAAATCATGATTATAACCACCAAATTGAAGGTCAGCAGTTCCAAAACTTTTTATGATAATTTGATCCGACGAATTATTCACTTTAATTCAACTTTAACTTAATTATTCATAAGATTTCCACAATTCCATCTAAATACAAAATAACCAATTCCAAATAATTTTATATGAGTACCCAAATTATATCTTCTTTTATCGACGATTTACTCATAAAAATGTTTTATAATTTCAGAATCCAAATATTATTAACCAGTTGACACTTGGATAATCGACTTAAAACTTGTTTGGCCGCTTGATTCGGAATCCAACACCAAAAATTCAAATTCAAATTAGACAGCGCATCTATACTTGACGAGTGCTGACTTCGGAATCCACCTTTTCTCGCTGCCTTATCATTTCTCACACCACACCAATTATCCATTCACGCGCACTCGTAAATTCTCACAAATTATCATTTATTTAAATAAAGAGAACCCTAAATTAACAAATAACACAATTAAATTTAATTTGTTTTTATCTTATATCAAATTCTATAAAACAACCACCAATAATTTATCCCTTATAAACTTCACATCTTTCAGATTCCAACAACATTTGCATCTTTAAATAAATGAAGCAGAGGTAGTCAACAATTTTTCAACTAAAGAAAATGCAGACACAATTCAGTTGCTCACCTATTATGGTCTTATCAAATTGTATAAATCATAAGTGTTTCGACTAAATCGCCCAATTACATCATATCACCCCCTATGATAAGCAGAACATCGCAATACATACGAGGGCGGATTATTAAGTACTTAGAATGAAACAGAGATGTCACCACTCTGGCCAATTTAGTGTTATTTTTGAGAAGTACCAACCTTGGAAAGTTAAAGTTTCTAATTTCATCCATTTATGTCAAATCGTTGAATTTCGATAGTCATTTAAAGTGAACAATTTGTATAAATTTGCTAAAATGGAGAAAAACGAAAATCGTGCGGTTATCAAGTACTTGTATCTCAAAGGCTTAACGCCTTCAGAAATAGTTACTGATATGAACTCAGTGTTGGGTGAATCTGCTCCGTCGACTGCAACTGTTTATAATTGGTATAATGAATTTAAACGTGGTCGTAAAAGCACAAGTGATGAACAAAGGCCAGGACGTCCAAAAGACGTTGTTACTCCAGCCATTGTCAAAAAAATCCATCGTACTGTATTAAATGATCGAAGAGTGAAATTGCGTGAGATAGCTGACTTATGTGGAATAACGTATAAAAGTGTTTGGGATGTTTTACATAAAACACTGCATATGAAAAAGTTGGCTGCGAGATGGGTGCCGCGTTTGCTTTCAAACGATCAGAAACGCAATCGAATGGATCTTTCAAAGCAAAGTTTGGAATTATTTCAGCGTAATCCCAAAGAATTTTTGCGCCGATTCATAACCGTCGATGAAACATGGATTCACTACTATACCCCAGAAACGAAAGAACAATCAAAACAATGGATGGAAGCTGGTGAAAGTGCTCCAAAGAAAGCAAGGACAGTTCCATCAGCTGGAAAGGTTATGGCAACTGTTTTTTGGGATGCTCATGGAATAGTGTTAATTGACTTCCTCCAGAAAGGAAAAACAATAACAGGGAAATACTATGCTGAATTATTGGACAAATTAAATACTGCTATCCAAGAAAAAAGACCTCATTTAAACAAGAAAAAAATCCTGTTTCATCACGACAATGCACCAGCTCACACATCAAGAATTGCAATGGCAAAATTGCATGAATTAAGCTACGAATTGCTTCCACATCCACCATATTCACCAGATTTAGCTCCTAGTGATTTCTACTTGTTTCCAAACTTGAAGAAATGGCTCGGAGGAAGAAGATTTACGTCAAATGAAGAAGTGATAGATGCAACAAATGCTTATTTTGGAGAGTTTGAGAAATCTTACTTTACCGATGGCATCCAAAAACTTGAACCGCGTTGGATCAAGTGTGTCGACCTAAAAGGAGACTATATTGAAAAATAAAATGAAATTTTCCCAAAAAAATTGTTTTTACTTTCTCATTCTAAGGACTTAATAATCCGCCTCGTACATACACATTGCGGTGATTCACTGAGATTGGGACGTCAATGGCAATTCATTGAATTGTTGACTCGTAAGAAACACAAAACTTGCATAAGATTTCAAATCCGAAAGAGTAAATAAATCAAATTTAATTCAAATCAGTGAGGTAAAATACTGGTATAAAAACAAGTTATAAAGAATACAAAAGTTTGAATAACCAAAAATGTAAACGAAACCAAATTTGATCCCATTAAATTGTTAAATAAAATTTTAGTTGTAAGAAATTTAAAATTGTTATTTTGTTTAATTATAAAGTGTTAGTTAATAATACGGAATAACGTTGCACGAATATGAAATTTACATCTCGGTAAAGGTAGTGGACTCCGTTAAAGTTGAACAATCGGGCCAAATGTGTTAATCTAAAAACAAGAACAATAAACATTAGGAAAGTGACACGTGACATTTTATGAAAATAAAATACTTACACATCAAGATTGTTGATCAAGTATGTAATATTTTGGGATCCAAGGAAAAAAAATGAAAAAAAAGGGACTGCTTCCAGAATGAAAAAAACGGGTAGTCGTGTTGATTTGGCTCCCGACTTTATTAATAATTAAAGAGTTCCTCAAAAAGGTAAAAAAGCGGGTAGTCGTGTTGATTTGGCTCCCGACTTAATTGATTAAAAAGAGGTTCTTCAGAACGTTGAAAAGGAACCTAAAAGTGAAAAAGTGTTTAGTCACGTTATTACAAGTGCAGATAATAAAATTTAAAAGTAAAGATTACTTACCAGCTATAAAATAATTAGAAAAAGTGCAACGAAACACGTGAAGATTATCTCAACAAAGAAAATTGGATTTGGATCCACTTGCAAACGGAGAGTACGAGGTCACGAGAATAACGCATTGATAAGAGAGGTTAACTGCACTGGTTAAAGAAGATAACAACTTTGGTAAGCGAAACATTAAAAAAAACTATTTTTTACGTATACGATACGCGGGGAAATTCAAAAGTGCGACGAATTGATAACGTTATTTTTAGTAATAATTTGTGGGTAGTAATAATTAAAAACATTGATCATTTCTATTTATGTGTTTATTAATTGATTTGCTTATTAAAATATATTACATTTTGTTGAATTTCGGATCATTATTTGAAAGTTTTTGTATTCTCGATTATTGAGTTCACAAGTTAAGTAAAAGAGGAAATTTCTCCTGAAAATACACTGCAGGTAAGAGGTCTTATGCAAGTGAAAAAGGGTTTAGCCGAGGCAAGAGTTAATTTATTTAATATTTCAATTTTTAAAACTACGGAAGCTCCGTTTTACATCAATAATAATAAGAATTGCTATCGACGGGGTAAGATCCGACCTCCTCATAGTAATATATACATAATCTTCACGTAAAGTTACATCTTCATGTAAAGTTAAATCTTCCGCAAAGAGGTGTATCTTACACGAAGAGGTGGATCTGCGTCTTCTTGCACAATTCCGGCGAGTTCTGCGACCTATATAAAGTGCTCCGGTCTTATTCGCGGCATTCAGATTAATTTGTTAGTGGTTTTTTGTTAGTGCTTTGCATTTTTCGAATTAAAGCCGCCATCCCCGCCATCTGTTGACAGTATTTTCAGATTAATTTGTTAGTGGTTTTTTGTTAGTGGTTTGCATTTTTCGAATTAAAGCCGCCATCCCCGCCATCTGTTGACAGTATTTTGAATCACTGACTGTACGTCAGATTAATTATTTGACAAATTAAATTTTTTGTCGAACTTGTGATTTGATTTTCGAAAAAAGCGAATAACTTTTTTCCCCGCTCGAATTTCTTCTCCATATATGCGAGAATAGTTGCGCCTGGAGCTACAAAATAACTGTGCAAAATTTGGTTGAGATCGGTCCAAGGGTCTAGGAACGTATAGCGAACACGCAAACACGCACGCAAGCAAGCACGCAGATCTTCCCTTTTATATATTTAGATATTAATAAATCACTTGCATTGACATTTTTGTATTGTACATTTTTCTTTACAATAATTCCATTTCTACTGGAAAACTAATAGAATGTACATAAATAAATCATAAATTTGAATTATAACACAATACTTGTTATAACATCTCAACATAACTTGACCAACATCGCTTGGTATACCACGTATTATAATAATACATTATGCAGATATTCTTGTTGTAGTATTCACTGAGAAAAATACGTTGTATTTAAATTTAATGGGGTACATTTAAAAATATAGTTTGGTCTAGTGGTAAAAATTCGGGACTTTAGATCTAAGGGTTCCGGGTTTGAATCCCACTAGCTCCTAAAAAATTATCTGAGCAGTGGTTCCGATTCCACGTTAAGCTGCAGGTCTAAGGGTTTATCAGAAGCATCGAAAGCTTAATATGTGAAAAACTAGCACATTCATTGCGATGAAAAGACAACAAAATATTTAATTCTCTTGTTAATATTTTCTATTGTTACAGATCAAACCTTATATTTATTTTTTATATCAAACAAAAATTTATATCATTAATATAAACATAAAATATTTTATCTTTTTATGTCTTTTTATTCTAGAAAAAAGGATACAAAACTATAACTAGTTTGAAAGAAAATTATGTTTTGATATAATTGGTTGACATGAAATGATATGCCGATGCTCGCACGTGAAGAATGCTTAATTTAATTTCGAGGTCATGGTGAAAAATTGCATATTTTTAAACAATAATTACTTCGTTTTTAATTTAATAAGAGCAGAAGCAAACGCGTTGAATGAAAATAATTAGAACTACATGTCTTTCAGTTTGACAATTAGTACTCAATTATATTTTTCACTTTTAAGGAAAAACTGAAAGTGTGCATTGTATATTATCCTATTTATTAGATATATAATCAGTTCTTGATGACTTCTAAAAGTAAGTTATCTATCTTATGATGATGTATCGTTTGCAAATCATCACTTGTACATTCACTAACAACCCCTAGTAATACCCGACTTCTAACTACTGTCAAAATAAAAACCAACATAATACTAAAATTATTGATTATTCTGACAAAATACTATTGCATAATATGATAGATTTTTGTTTTTCGAAGACCCACTAATGGCACACATTGATAATAGATTTCAAAGGATTTATGTAGAAAATATATGAAAAATCTCGGATTGAAATAATATAACCAAAGCTTACTTTGGGTCATTACGATAGCATTCTTTTTATGAAATAACTCATATGTTTTGTGTATCCATTACAATTTATGTTAGCTTTTAAATTGGAAAATTATTATAACGGCACTATAGAAATAGATGAGATATCCTGAAAAGCTCCGAAAAAGCTCTTGCACTTCTTCGCTTGTATGTACAACACTTTCTTCGGTCTTGTATAAAAAAAGTACATTATAAACAGAAAGTTAATTATATTAACTGTGACAAAGTAAAATTTAATTTTATAATAATAAAACTAATGATAAAACTATGAAAAAATTTCAACTCCCACCGATGGCAAGGTTACAGAGTGTGAAGCTTGCGGCGATACGCTGTATAAAACTGAGACAAAGGTGATGAACACATCCACTTGTTTACTATCCATTTTTAAACCACAGAGTATCACGCATATCATTAAAAAGTGAATTGTGTAAAAAATTCAGTGCTTTAAAAAAGTGACAGTTTTACCCATGAACCTCATCGCAGACACTTGATCTTCTAATTAATTATGGAGAAGACAAAAGTGAGTATAACTTTCTGAATATATTCCAATATTAACATACAGTTTAACAACGCTGTTTTATTAAAATTTTGAATTGTTGCGTTAATTTATTATAAAACCCCGGAATTTATAAAATTATATAACTTGAATGATTCAAACTAATGCAAAAAAGTTATATTTTTGTATTTATTATAACTTTTAAGTTAAATCATATTAAAATAAAAACTTACATTTTATACGAATATTATACATTAATTAGACTTCTTTGATTTTTTAAAGTTTCAATACCTAATTACCATACAAAATAGTAATAATTGTAGCATCATTGAAATAACTAGCATAAGCAAAATAATTGGGTTGTTATGTTTTAACTGAAAATAATATGACAGTATTTTACTTTTAAACGGAACCAACTTTTACTTTTTTCTTTCTAAACCAAATATTTATTTTTAATTTAAAATATCATTTTCAACAGTAATGAATTCAGAACAGAATGAAACAGTAATCAACAACAATAATGAATTATTAAACGATTATATTCTTAACGTCTTTCGGTAAATATTTTTAAATTGTTATTGTTTACTGGAAAAAAAATATTTGGGGAAGCTTTAATTTATTAATTAAATGTACATAAGGATGAACATTTCGAAATTAAATAATTTGATGTTTTAAAATTAAACCAAAATATTATGGTTTTTGTGTTTGTTTGCTTAAACCTGTAGCTTAATAATTATTTAAAAAAAATTTAATTCCAAGCTATAAAAATTATAGGCGAGCAAAAAATAGTTAGATGATTTCAGTTGAATTCTGTTTTTAACTATCCCGGATATCAGTTGGCGGTCTTTAAATTTTTTGAAAAACCACCCGCAGCTTGTTTTGTCCACCACTAGAAAGCACTTTTATTGAATTAACTTCCCAGATGACGGTTTTAGTAAACCGAAAAGAGTTTAAAGAAATTAAATTTTTAAATAGTTGAACTAGTACATTTTTTATAATAACGAGATGCTTCTAAATTTTCCTTTAAAAGACAACTTATTTAATTTAAAAGTTATGTAGAAGACAAAGATTCCTCGAGGCATTTTGAAAAATGAAAAATATAAACTTATGGAAATCACAGAAAGATCTTGAGAGCTCTTAGTTGCTCCAAGGTAAATTCAACTTGGTTTCTAAAACAAAGTAAATTGTGTTGAAGTGCTTTTACATTTTTTGAAATGCGTTTTATAAAGTTTTCAGTTTTAACAAATATAGAGCGCTTGTTTTACCGTAAGAATAATGAATGATGGAAATTCATTGAAAAACTTCCACCAAGCCCTTTTTAAATTATGTAATTCATCAAAACGCACAAAAATAATCAATGAAATTGGAAATAAATTACTCCTAATTTGAGTAAAAGCTGTGGGAAAAATAAATTAAGAGGTGCAAATTTTGCTATGCGAATTTTTTTGTCGATTTAATGTTATCGAACCCAACTATTAATTCAATCTTCATGGTCCGATTCTGCTATAAAATACCCAGAAGTAAATTCCATTTATTTAATTAATTATTTATATCCGCTTTTGAAATTTTGCTAACGCAAAATTTCATTATTATGTACATTATTTGAACTTCTCATCAGCTATTTCCAATTTATAAAACACCATTCAAATATTTTAAATAGTTTTGATCAACCTTGTAGTACATTCATATCAACAAAAAGTATTTCTATTTGCTAGTTTTCATTAAATTGTCTCATTAATCAAAAATTTATGTATTCAAAGGATTATTGTTTTTGTGAATAATAAAACAGTGTAAAGTTCAAACAAAGGCTTCCCTTAATTACGAACGTTGATACAAAAATATATATTTTCAAATTAAAATGTTAGCGTAAACTGAAATATACATACAAATAGAACAAACAAATTTTTAGAAATTTGCCTTTCGTGCTGATCACCACAACTCATTAACAAAGCCATTCAAATTATTCGGAATAGTTTTTGACAAAACAAAAAGATAATTATTATTTTTCTAAAATGTTCAAAACAATGTGTGTGTAGAGCACCTTAATATTTCATCTAATCGAAATTTTTATTTCAGGTATTCAGTACGAATGTCTGCAAGGTCTCTTTCTTTTTGTTAATCTTGGCAATTGTAGAAACAAATAGTGCCACAATAAAAGACATTTTAAAATTAAATTCGCCTGATAGTAGTAGAGTTCAAAGAGATGCCCAATATTATAATCGATACGGATCCACAACGGGAGGGCAAGCTGCTCTAACCCGACCTTTGAAACCTGAAGAATCTCCTGAAGCGAGAGAAAATGAAAAAGATAGTTCAAGCGTAGAAAAGCGATGCACTCGTTGTGATTATTATAATAATAGGGATTACAAGTATCCTTATGAGTCTCGAGCGCCTTATGATGATAGGTACGATGATAGATATTCGAGGGACAGATATCGTGATGATAAGTATTATGATAGGAACAGGTATTATGATGATTACGATAGACGACAATATGATAGCGATAGGAAATATGATCCTGATCGTAGTAGATACGATGATAGGGATCGGTACGATACTAGGTACGATAGAGATCGTTATGACAGAAGGTATGAGAATGATGATAGATATAATAGGGATCGGTACGATAAAGATGACAGGAATAAGTATTACGACAGAAATTATGACAGATACGATAGAGGTTACAGACCATGGGACGAAACTACCAGAGGTACATCAGGATTTGATAGCACTGGAAGAGGGTACTATTTTGCAGTTGGACGACCAGACTACGGTACTTCGGGATCGGGATATGCAAGTGGCTGGCAATACGGAGGAGGAAGCGGAGGAGGAGGTGGTGGAAGAAGAGATAGCTACAACCGAGACAGTGACCGAAACTGGAGAGATCAAGGGTAAGACACTTTTTTATTTCAATAAATTTTTAGCATTAAAATTTTAACAATATCAAACAAATAACAAAATAAAGTGATAAAAAAAGTTAATTAAGATGTACTATATTGGAATATTATTATTTGGGAAAATCGGGTAAGAGGGTTACAAACTTGAGCAAGAACAATGTTCTAAAGATTATAAAGTTAGGGAATTGCATTATCGAGTTTATAAACTTGGTGATTTAACAGTGCCGTAATGTAAAACAGTTTACATCCATAAGTGGTCAGTTTTAACAGGGCTATACCATTATATTCGAGCGAAATACCATAAATTATACCCCATTTGGCCGATCATAAAAGTTTAATGCGACTAACAGAATAAGTTGGCTCATTACACTTACTTACCTTAAGCTAGAAGCTTTCATTCCACCACCGTTTTATTTTAGAAACTTTATTGCTCCATGCGAAGTGTCGCAAATTCTGCTTGCAATTCTATTATCAAGTATTTCTTTATAAGAACAGATAGTGACTGAACTTTTGACCTAGATAAATACCGCAGTATGATTGATTTCTTTGTCATAAATTCGTTTTGCTTGTTTTATTCATATCTGAATTTAAACAACGTTTGTCTCTTCTTATTCGCAACGTTCAACTATATAGGAAAGTTAAAAGTGTTTCAGAAGAGAATTTGTAGAAGAGTACTGAAACGCTTTGCAGTTTGCAAACTATTTCTAAATTACCAAACCACTTAACAAGTAATAAGTGTAAAACTTATAATTAAACAAAGCATTATTAATTTCATCAGCTCTTCCAGAGCGATATTTCAAAATAAAAATGTTTAACCCTCTAAATCGACGTTAGGACTTAATTAATTTAGCATATATCAACTAAATTTAATTAGTCTAAGTTTGAGATGAATTTTTAAGTCTTCCAGCATATAATTACAAATTCATTTTGCTTAACTAGCTTTTCGAAAATTTAAAGCAGCAATTATAAATTAAATGTAACAAACTCAGAAAAGCCATTCCTTAATACGCAGCCACACGAAGCTTTATTGGTGATATATTGTTGGTGGTCGAAACCACGAAACCCTGAGCTTTATTTTGTATTAGAAGCTTCAATTAGGGCGGTTCTGATAGAAAAATGTGTAATATTTGACAAACATTATTTAAAAAATTTTATATTGGAATTTACGGATTTTAAGGCAAAGTTTGCTTTGATAACGGTGATGCATAAAAATTTAATCGATCCTTAAAATGTTTGCTTGAATAGCATCTTTTTATCGATAATATTTTTCCTTTTATGAAATTTGTTTACAACAAACAATACAAAAAATAAAATAAAAATATAATGTAAACTTTACAGTTTGAAAGTATTAAATAACCTGGTAGGTACTTATGTAATATACTACTTCTTCATTTTCTAGAAATTAAAACTGAAAATCATAACAATTTGAAAAGTAGGTAGGTATACTTAGAAAATTATATGGAAGTAAAAGAATCAATACGCGATAAAAATAAAAAGTATAGTAGCATGATATTCCATAAAATAATTAAAAACTTAAAAGTTGTTTTATACATTTTTCTAACACAAAAATTAATGTTGAAGAAGTTTTAACGACTTGACAGTTTTAGCTCTGGCATTACAATTCGGACAACCGGGAATTAATTTTATTTCGTTAGACCGTTTGTTTTCCATTTACAGTAGTTGTGCTCTACATTCCCTAACAAGATAACGAACCTGTGGTCTACCCTGCTTTAAAACAAATCGATTCTTAATCAGGTTTTAAGTTAACTATTTTTCAGCGCGTCACATCTCATTTAAGCTAAGGTAGCGTTAACTGTACTGTTACTAATACTACGCTGTTAACTATTATACATAATGTAAATTTATAACGATAAGATTAACGAACCAAGATTAGTAATATTTACAACCAGATTTTCATGAAAAGTATTAAATATTACGAATTTATAGTAGTAATGTGGGGGTTGGCGCTAGGATTAAGAATGGGTAATCCGTGAATAATCAATAATCTAAGTTAATCGGATTATCCCAAGTAATTTCATATGTAAGGGAAACCAACAACTAGCAACAATAACCGACCAGCCAAGTAGAAGCACATCAACAAATCGAGCAACAAATACTAAATAATTTAGCGACCACCACAGTCCTTTAATAACTCTTCTTATAATGATATATCTTCAGTTGGCATTGGCTCATATTACGCTGATAAACGAAACCTCCTTTTCTACCACATACTCTAACCTAACAATAAAAGTTGAGTATAGAGAACCTAATGTTTGATATCGATTCCGAACGACTAATTTTAGAAAAGGGCATTTGGCCATATTTCACCACCATGATGTTCATTGACATGTTGGTAGGGAAACAGCGGCAAGCGGTGTTCTTTTAAATGGGTCACCAAGAGGTCATCTATCCAAGTGTAAGCCTTGCCTGATTCTTGTGATCCGATAACTACCGGTATTTACATGGCGCTGCGTTGCTCATCGAATAGAATGGCCACAACTCGCAGCAAAACATAAAATAAACAACCTCCAGACCACCTTCAACAACTAATGGTTGAACGAAACAAAATCTGAACTAGACCTTTGTAGGTGTTGAAGTATCCTGAAATATTCCTACTGCAATTCTCTAACTGGAATTTGAAAAAAAATTTCTAGGTCAACGCAACTATTTTCATATTTCATTTCACTTCGTGGATAAGAACGATAGAGACGCTGGATACCAAATCCTAAGATGGGAACTCCAGGTACGGAATCTAAATCGGGAGAAGCCGGGTAATATTATAGTATAAAATAAAAGAAAGACACTTTTGTTTGTGCCTGGTGAATCCACAAGGTAATGTAATACAAAAGCAACAATAAAACGGACACAGTTGTAGAAACTGTAGATGTTTAATGACTGTAAATTCTCGATCATACAATATAATTGCATCTGTTTTGATTAATAATACGATACAATCGGTGGCAATGGACAGTCAAAAGGGAATTTATGTAAATTACAGAATTCCTATTATGCAGTAGCTTCCGCAATCTGTTTATTTAACTATCCATACATATTATAATCCCGGTAATTTAAAATAAGGGACGTTGAACATGAATTTCGAGATGGAATGCTAAATACGAATCTGAACCGGGACAATCTATACCATAATTTATTAAGATTTTCTGTACTTCAAAATGTCACAGTATGCTATATATTATTGTTTATGGTAATGATCTCCCTAGGTACGGCCTTTAAGCCAATCAAGTTTGGCAATCACGTTGATTAAATGACTGAAAGTGGCCGAAGGTTTAAGTGAGCTAACCACTATTACCTCAATTAATTAGCAAGATCTTCCCAAATGAGTTTGCATATTATCGAAATCACCTAGAATGAGTCTGAAGACCGAAAAGTTACATACGATTATGATCATTCAAACTTAAGCCGAATGCTTAATAATCCTTATCGAAGAAACGTTGATAAACTTCTTCCGCGGCGTGAAATTTAAAGTTTTGCGATTTTTCTCAGAATTACCGAAAATACCGAAAATGCCGAAAATACCGAAGAAGTGGCCAAACATTAATTTCTTTCCAACTTTTTCTTATATTGTAGAAGAAACATCCGTGTACATTCCTAGGTAGAAAATATACACAACTAACGATTTTCCAATCAAGGGATAATAAAATATAGCAATATAAGGTGGAGAATGTAATAAAAAGTTATCTTTTGGATTTTTCATTCAATATGCAGTAGTTACAATCTTCTAACCTGGGATTAAGTACGTCATAAACATCTTAACTTTGTGCGGATTACTAATTGCTTTTTATTTTCGAATATAACTAGGAATTATACCTCAAATGAAGGGTAAATTACACAAAATCTAGTCTAAGGTTTCATTAATATCCACCATGCGACAAATAATAATTAATAAAAACTTCTTGGTTGAAATATCAAGCTTCCGATTGAAAGTGTTAATTAAAACAGTTATCGAATGTCCTCACGTGTTACCAATTTCTCTTGATTAATCAAATAAAATACTACAAAATAAATTAATTTCACCGCATAAGTTTATAAATAGATACGTGCAAATTTAAGTAAAAATAAAATAAATTCGAGGGATTCTTTAATTTATAATGTTGAACAAATTTTCTAAATAATATTTTTTTTCGGAAATGTGACCGAATAAAATGATTCTGTTCAATTCGTCTTTCGAAATGCACATTTCTCCATCAATTTAATCCCAGGTAACATAGTAAAAAAAATTTTACCCAGAAAAAATTAATAAAATAAAAATATTACAAAAATTAAAAGTTTGGACAATCATACAAATCAATAAAGTGCATAAAAGATCGCTTTCAAAATTGCTTACACATCTCCAAACGTAAAGAGAACTACAAGAATACCCCAGAAGAACAACACACGCATTATTTATCACAAGGCTGTGGGATTTACAAACATTTTTTACAATTTTTTGATTGTACATATAAGTCATTTGCCATTTAATCTAACATATATTTTATAATGGCTGTGTAAGCACAAATTTCAAACAGTTGTTATTCTGAGTCCATTGGGAATTAGATAATTTTTAATTTTTCACTCAGCATAATCGATACCTGCTAAAATATTTAGTACTGCTCATGAAGTACCCTGTAGAAACTAACATTCCATAAAGTGAACATTTCAGCTAAAACACCAAAAATATTACTAAAGTAGTTTAATATCCTAGGCGGCAGAGTTCAACTTGGAATATTGGAATTATTTTCATGTAGCTTTTTTTGTCTTAGTTTTTCTGGACACGTATCTAACCGTAATTCATCAGGAATTATTTGATCGAAGGATATTGTAGTATTCCAATACTCAAAACAATCTATTTACTTTAATTGAGTTTTCGTAACCCTACTTTTGCTACGTGGTTGGTTGAATGAACATATGGTTCTGGTAACAACTTTGAAGTTATTTATAATCATGCATCTAGAGCCACTTTTCAATGTTACCCAGTTAGACTGCTGCCGTTTAGAACTCGAATTGCATTGTTTATCATTGTGGCGAAGGAATTACTTCAATAACAGTTTGAAACAATAATCTTAACTCATCAGATGTTTGACGACAATATCTAAATAGTTAGCTACCGATATATCTAGCAGAGCTAACTATTAATTAATTGTAATTCTCGTCTCAAATAGAATTCACCGAACGTTCAGGACTGTGGCATGAGAATTAGTGTAAGATGCGGAAGTGTATTTGTTGAAAATAACTTTTTATTACATTTCCCGACCGTCTGTTCAGTACGTATTGATAAATTAAGTTATCATTTGGTTGTACTAGTATTTGCCCGACACATTTTATGTTTATTTTCAATTCGAAAAATTGTTTGCGATTTTACTAATACGATTGTTACTTGATTTTGTCACTTTACAATTGAGGCATATTTACTAACTCGCATCGCATTTTGTCAATGTAATGTAAATTTTTGATTAAATATTCTTCACCCATACAGAATGATTTCGTCTCCATATTTACTTAAAAATCAGTAATTTGTGGTCTCAAGTTAATTCAGTCGAGAAGGAATTATTTAGGGCCGATTACATCAACGTCATTTAAAGATTTAAAAGACATTCAATTTAAATAGAAGTTTAAAGTTCAATGCATTTCAAAAATTCATTGGACTAAATGGATTTAATGCCAGTTTTCAAGTTCTATTTAATTGAAATGTCTGATATCCTTAAACTAACCTTGACACAATCAGCTCTTAGAGATATTATTTCATGTAATTTATTTTGGAAGGAATATAGTTCATTATCAAGAGAGAATGGTACAAATTTAATTTATGAGTAATTGTAGAGTTAAGTAAAAGATTTAAATCCGGTTTGTTTGGAAGTTCATTTAATTAGCTTAATATTTTTCATTCAATTGTTTAATAACACTTTCACTGGTTGTATGTTTAGATGATGTAAGATTTCGTTCGTTACACACCATAATGTGTCAGTAATCATTCTAAGCATTTTGGATTAATACCTTTTAATATTTTGCAATGTTTGGCATAATATCTGATTCCCCACATATGAAATCCATACGTCCTTTCGGGGTTTAAGATGGTTTCAAATAAGAGGTGTTATTTGACATTTGTTATGTTATTCCAACTCTCTAAACTTTAGGAAAAGTTGCGTAAGTTTTGGCCCAAATGTGTTTTGCATAGGTAAGATGTTTATCCGCAGCATTTTGATTTTGATTTTGATAAGCTCATCATTGGGATGAAAAAATCATCATTTTTGCGACGATGAACAAGTACATGTTAATGATACTAAACAGGTCTCATCAATTGTCCGTAATTTTTCTGTTTCTTCAATAATATGAATGAGTTCCCCTAAAATAATCGTTATATTTCGATGTAAGCACCCAAATGGAATCATAATTATGATGAATGTGTACATATTATGACGTATTTCTTCTACGTAGTGGCGATAGCCTTCATAATTTATTATAATGTATTTAATATAATTAAGTACCTACCACTTATAAAAAGCAACACAAATTTTAAGAAAACGTTTGTTTTATTAGCTAAAATAATTACATATTATTGTAATTTTTTAACCTAAAACAATATTTTTAATATAAATTCCTGGAAATCTTTTGCGAGTCCTCCGAAGTTACTCATCAAACAAGGTTTCCACGATTATCTCCATTTATTCTTGACATTCCAACAACTAAGGTCAGATATTAAACATCGGAAGATACTAAAATTCTCTATATAAAAAAAACGAAGGGTACTTTTTGCCAATCGTTTTCGTGAAAACTCCACGTAAAAAGTTTGGCTTTCCTAACCGGCGTCGACGACGTTTGTGTTTCGTGTTGAACCAATCAGAATTGTAGATCCCACTGAATTTAGGGAGTTTTAAGAAATTACTGACAACACCAAAACTTTAAATTCTTTTTAAAAACTACTTGAAAGTCCACCAAAGCAAAATTGGAATTGGAACAAAAAAGGAAAAATATAAATTTCTTGTTCATTCACTTAATTTTCCCTATGTTGAGAATTGTTTCCGATTTTGGATAGTCCTAGAGTCAATCAGATGTGAGAGTCCAAAAATATGTTGCACTGTTCTTCTGAATTCTATATCCAACCAGAGTTTGTTTATTTAAGTGAATTGCTTGGGAGAGGCAGGGTGGGGGTGAATAGCGCCCAGTACCCGGGTGGTAGGAACCCTGAGGTAGCAAAAGCCTGAATTATTATCAGTTTCGACATATATCTTCTTCTTCAGTCATGATGCTTCTTTGACAGAAGCGTCGTGACCCATCTCTTTCTCTATGTATTGAAAATGACTATGTGCGTTCGATTTATTTTTACAAACATAGAGGACCTACTTGTTTAACTTCATTGCGAGATGGGCGCTCTTGGCAAATTACCTCGGTGGTTTGCCATTGCTTTCCGAGGGGAAACGGCCAAAATAAAGTTTTTACTCTGCCAGATTCGTAAAATTTTTACTCATATCTCGCGCATAACAATTGATAATAATTATTGAAAAAGGCAATGAAATCCATTGCTGAACAGTTCTGAAAATAGTAGAATTTTTAATGTTTACTAGTTGTTAATTTTTAATTTAATATCGTAATGATTTATATTATAAATTTAATATGCCTGCTGTTTTCAAAATATTATATTATTTCTTCATTCAGAATCACATCAGAATTTTTATTTAATTGTAACGAAGTCACCTTAAGCTTGAGCTTAACGAATGCCTTCGTCTCTTACAATTAGGGGGGCGGAGGCGTTAGTTTAAACCGTCACCGTTTAGTTATGATAATTCTATACAATTCTGAGTTGCTATTCTGTGTTGGGAGGACTGCGCCCCGTCGCTCTTCCCGTACCAGCCGCCACTGCTATTGCGTGTACATACAACTAGCAGGAATGATATGTTTCAGATGATTCCCCAATTATAAGTGTAACTAACAAAAATCCAACAACTTGGAGTTTAGGTTAGGTTGGGTAACCACAATAACAGATATTTAAGTAGAATTAGACAATTTTTATTGTTTACAAAAATAAATAAAAACAAACAATAAAAAATTAGCCTCATTACTATGGGTAATTCCTAACAATGTGAGAATAACATTTTCTGTAATTGGCTTCATAAGAAGTAAACTCTTAACATATGATAATTATTATTATTTAATTAAATTTTATAAATTAACAAGTTAATTTAATAATATAAATCAAATTTATCTCATAAGCTTTCAGCAATAATTGGTTTTTGCTATCATCATATGTTTTGATTTTAATTTGTAATTGGGTTTTCCTGTTATAAAGTTTAAATTAAATTAAATTAGTATCTATTAATTTTCAGCTAGAATACATAAATTTAAAAGTGGCATAAATCAAAGGTTAAAAATAAATTTATTTTATTTTATTATTATACCTAATTTTAAATTCATCCTTGAAGGCAAAATACAATTGGGGTGCTTTAGCACCCCCTCCCTTTTTTCATTAATATATTCTGTTGTTTTCAATTATCTGGAATGGAAACTGACTTACTTACGAAAGAAATTTATACAGTTAGAATTAATTTATTTTAATTATACAGCCAAGTTACGTTTTTGGGTTTATATTTGTCAACACGTACGTTCTACCCTATACAAAAAAAATTAAGAAAACATTAAAGTAAATTGCAATTAAATAAAATGGCATGATGAAAACTTAAACCCTGTTTGTGTATACACGTGTTTTGTTTATTTACATCCGTCAGTTAGGCATAATTAAATTATTTTGAACTAAGAGGTTGGAAATTCAATCAAAATTTGAACTAAGTGTCATATTTTCAAATTAACGTGTGAATTTGTAAGTAGCAAATTCACCATTTGGCATTATCATATTTGGGTTTAATGTAGATCTCAGATTTTGTGACATCATGAAGCAGAATAATTCTTAATTATAAATATAGATAGTAAACAATTTAAAAAAATGTAATTTAAATAATTTAGAAATATTTTCCATGTAACTCTGCCTCATAACTATTTTTTTTAACGATCTTAAGTTTATTATAATAGTTTTTGTTTACATCAGTGCTGTCAGTGCTGTTGTAATAAATTAAATTAATTGTAATTTTAAAACATACCTAATTATGAATTTAGAAATTATTACTAGAGCAATTTTAGAATTATGTTAGTTACATTGTGTTGTAATAAAATATGACAACATTACACCACAAAACTTGGCATATTTTGGAAATAATACTAAAATTTACAGTTTTATTTTATTTTCAACATTACATGGGAACAAATCGATTATCTATTGTTATGTTAAGAGTTACTTTATAGAGCTGTTTCATGAGATTTCATGCAGATAATATACAAAATTTGGAAATGACCATGAGCACATAGTAATATTATAGTCTAAAGTTCAAGTTTTTTATATTATTTTCATCGCATGACAATGATTTTATTTATGGTTAATTAAACATTAGAAATTCTACAATTTTGTCTGAATAAAAACAGACTGCTAAATTTACTAAGAAACTTTTAAGTTCAGTTTTAACTACTTTAATTTAAAAAACGAAACTCTTAATCACATTTCTAGATTATCCGATCGTAATTTTACGATTACGTGCTACAATTTAAATAAAAAGTTTCACAGAACTGCGGGGATTTTGGTCATAGATGCCGGTTAACATTTCATATACATAAAATGGAAATCACTTTATAATTTATTATTTTACTTCCTTTGTAATAAAATTAATAAAATAACGAAATTCACAACAAAAAATGTTGTAGCCAAGAATAAAATAAATTCCATTATAGAAGATTGCTAACTGTAATCGATGATATCAAGAAGGAAAGAAACTTTCAAAGCTCTTGATGCTGTCACTTGTGATTTGATAGCAAACGAAAAGAAATTACTCATTAGTAAGAAATTCATTTTATTTGTTATTTTTTTCTTTGGTGGTTTTTGAATTATTTTCCTCACAAATAACAAATTAAGAATTAATTATTTTAAGAAATATGACAATGAAAAATTGCAAATTTTAAGGTTAAAAAAAGTGGTAGGAAAATTTTAGGGATTTATTTGAAATTAACCATTAATTTAGATCTCTCGTTGCCCTGACAGCTTTTCAAGCAGTTCATATCGGCCCCGAGACCCGTCCGATCCTTGGTACAGCAGAGGAACGAGTTACCTCTACGGCCGACCGTCGTCATCTACCACAACCCAACTTCCTAGTCCTTCGGGGGACACCACCGTGACAACTAATTCACAACTCCAGGATAACACATCGTCGGGTTAATTTGGAGTGAGTGCGAAATAACTTAAGCTTTATTTTATTATGACATTTTTAGACACAAATTACATAATTTAATTTGAAATATTTATTAGAAACGAATTAATAAATTATTATCTTCATTTTATTTTTTATCTGGTTAATTTTTCAATAAATTAATGCTTGCAAAGTTTTTATATTTAAAAAGTTAGGTATTCCAATTTTTAATTTTTCTTTTCCCTCGGATGAAAGTGCTGATTTAACAATGTGCCGGGAATAAAAAAAGTTTTTCGTTCAATACTTTTTCTGATTTTCATTAGCAAACACAAATGGTACAGTTGAAGGAAATATCGCAACGCAAAAAATCATAATAAAAACTTTTCAATCTTTACGATGCCGCTCACGACACTGAATTAGGAATGACGTTTCTTACGAAAGCCTCATTCTTATGCTTATCTTTCAGTCAGGATTTCGGGTGATGTAAGATTGTCGCTCACATAGATTTTTGATGCTTTTAGTGTAAATTAAAAATTAATTAGCTGTAAAATTTTTATTTTACGGTTTGTTAAATTATCGTTTGTGATTTTATGGAATCTATGCGGAAGCTGCAGTACTTAACATTTATTTATTGGCAAGACAAAATTTTCGATTTATTATTAATTCCTTTGGAGCTTCTTTAAGCCAAGTTTTATTAAGAATTTGTTTAATTTGCAAAATATTTTGGTTCGTAGGTAAAATCAAATATCGGAAATTGTTTTAGGGTTTCATGATAAAACTTTTAAATAAAATTTCACGGCATCAATTTTCTTTCCATGTTTTATACTTCATATTTTTTATAAGATGTTTTATATAAAAAAGCATAATATAATCATAAAATGTATCACCAAAGCTGCATGGGGTGCTACACTACGTTTCGCGTTTTAAAAATCCAAACTGTGGGGTTCTCTCATATTTTGTTGATCGTGTCTCGACACCAATGTGTGCCAAGGACTTTGTAAACAAAAGAATTTGCACGCAAATGGACTTTTATTATTTCTACACAATTTGTTCTCAAGAAGTGTCTTTCTTAATCGCGATTACATTAAGAAGGAGTGCTATTCCTGACAATGAAAATATACCAGATCAATATAGATAAGTTTATGTAGAATGAGATAAAGCACTTTTTTCAAAATTTATTAAGCTCAGCGCAGCGTATCAAAATTTTATATCTACATTTATATAACTCCAAAAATGTATTATTTAAATGCACCATTATTTCTTATCAAAAATTAAACAATAAGAATACGTAAATAAATTAAACCTTTTAGTTTTTATGTTGCAAATAAATCTTAAACAAAAAATAAATCTTAAAAGCTTTCATTTAACTTTTAATGTGCTCGTTTACCCTTTAGCCAAAAAGCCCAATGACAATTTGTACAATGTATCTTAAACATAGAAGTTGTGACAGTTTTAATTAAATTAAGTAAATTTTACGTGACACTGACAGTAACGATTAAACAGTGAAATGCTTTAAATATACAAAGGTAAACGTTCGAGTAGATTTTTGACGCTGGGAAATTCTAAAATATTCAACATTTGCAAATAATTTAACATCCAATATTAACGTGCAAAATCCAGTACAGCTTTGCTAATTATTAATTTGTAAAGTTACTTTTTATAAGTTGATTTAAGCGGCTGCAGGCGGCTACTAACGTAGGAGCTTATTATTTTACTTGCACACGTACAGGAGGTTTTCACGTCGAGCTAAAATCTTCTGCATTGACGAACAATAGTAACCAATTTCTATCTTAATCATTTTACATTCGCAGGCGACATTGCTTTAATAAATAACGACGCTAGGTGACCTTCAATTCGCCTCTAAATTTGTCGACCTAAAACTTAACGAGGCAGATACAAAAATTATGTCGAATGTAAGTCATTATAAATCGGACAATTAATAATAATAGGGACAACAAAGAAGAAGAAATTACTAAACAACGAGAAGAGAATCCGGTCAAAGTTCATTGAGAGGGGGGGGGCTAATTTATTGTGTAGGTAATAATGAAAAAAGGAAAATTTGTAAATTGTAATGCATTTAATGGTTTTTTGGAGAACCGTTGGTGGATTAATTAACATTCCAAAATGCAGCATACCAATTGTACATAAACAACTGGTTTTCCTGTTTTGACCCAAGACTTTGAAATTCAGAGTTTAACTAAAGCTAATCTAAAATATCAGATCACGCAGCGACTAATAGAAAGGCAAATCCTGAGTATAACTTTAAAACACCATTAAATACACAAATTCCTGGATAAGACAACAGAATGTGGGAGAGGATGTTAGGAAGAGCGAATTCCTCTTGAAATGCCATTGGCAGGCCAATAATCACAACGAGGGGAGGGGTTAATGCATCCAAAATCAAGTGAATTCTAGGGATTTCTCCCAGAACAGCACTCCCGAGTGACTGCACACAAAAATTCTTCTTAGATTAACCCCTCAAGTTACAATAAAAGACGATAGGTTATAGTAGATTTTGAACGCGTTAAGAAATGCAGTCAAGTCCGAAATTATAACCAATTAAAAAGTACCTACAAACAAAATAAACACGGACAATAAAGATATACCCAGCTTACTACTAGAACAAATTTCCACAAAAATTGTGAAAGCCACATATGCTTTGCTTTAATGGGGCGTGTGAGCTATTTTTCGAGCGTAGCTCGCTTGGCTCCCCCCATCAGGTGTTTGAAAAGCTGGCCTTAAAAGCAATACAAATTTGAATGATTTACGAATTGGGCTGCAAGGAAAATTACATCCTCGGTCGGTCTCCTATACTCAATTTTTGTACTCAAGTTGTTATCTTGGAAAAATTACGCTCAAATAAAGGGCTCGAACGGCTCTGTTTCTGGAATTCCCTTCAGGAAATTGTTCCCATTTGACCTAACTATAAGGCATAATACAATAACACATCAGTGGCTAGGTGTGATCGCTTGTTGAGTTATATAAAACGTGGAAATTATGGGTTCTAAGAGCGGACTTAACGAAATTTCTTAGTCCGACCCTCCGGTGAACATCAATAGTCTATAGATAAATTAAGTTGAAAGTAAATGAGAAAAAGGAGGATTGATACACCTCAATAAATGGATCGTGAAGACTTTGCAGAAAAGGAGAGTACCAATATTCCGAATGGAATGGAATAGCTTAACCAATAAAGGATAAATGTTTTACAAAAACAATTTAATATAAGCGTTAAAATCAAATAATTTTCAAATTTTGTATTTAAACTTTTTGAAAGTATTTTAAAATTCTATGTGCTTTACGTGAATAATTTAAATTGGAAATTTGTGAATAAATGCAAATTTAAGCATAAATGCATATAATATTTTATAGACAATAATGAATATCTTCTTCTTCTTCTTCTTCACTTCTCGCATTAGGCCTTATGGCCCGTTACGGTGCCCATCTCTTCCTCGGTCGTCCGACACTTCTTCTCCCTTTTGGATTATAGAGTCTTATTTGTGCTGGTATTCTTTCTTCCTTCATTCTGGCCAGATGTTGCGACCATTTGCTTTTATTTTACTTTAGTTTGTCTCCAATATTGAAGATTCCCAGCTCCTCTCTAATCTCGACGTTTCTCAATCTGTCCTCTCTCGTGCATCCCTTCACCGCTCTCAAAAATCTCATCTCCGCCGCTTGGATTTGACTTTCTTGTCGTGTATTTGTTACCCAGGATTCACTACCATACATCAGTACTGGCACCGCCATAGTCTTGTAAAACTTCAACCGGGTGTCCTTCCTTGTTTTGTTTTTCAGATATCTATTTATAGTTCCACAAATCTGTCCAAATCTTCCTATTTTGTTTTCAATATCTCTATCGTAGCCTTAGGATATGTCACAGCCTAAATAGTTAAAATGGCTAACTTGTTCGATTGTTTTATTATTGACTACGATTTTTGCTCGTTTAGGTTCACTTTCCGTAAACGCCATGACTTTAGTTTTATTTGTGGCTATTTTCATATTGTAGGACTTGCAGATCTTGTCAAGCGCGTAAATTGCCCTTTGTAAATCTGTTTCGGTTTCGAAGATAATTGCCAGATCGTCTGCGTATAGGAGTGAATTGACCATCGCATCCCACTAACCTGTATTCCAGATTAAACTCCGAGTTTCCATTCGTTGATAATGTCATCAATATAAATAATATATTAAAAAGTGTTGGCGATAAGCTACAGCCTTGTCTGAGCCCTTTGTTCGTCGGAATCTCATCTGTCATGCTACCGTTTATATCTAAAACTATAGTGTCAGTGTATAGCGATTTTATGGCTGTTATTAGGTGGTATGGGTAACCTTTTTTTATCATTGTATTCTATAATTTTTCTCTATTAACATTATCGAAAGCCTTTTCAAAATCTATGAAAGCAATAAAGGTTGGACGGTTGAATTCCCGATGTTTTTCAATGATCTGCCGAATAGTAAAAATGGCATCTGTAGTGGAACGGCCCTTTCTGAATCCCATTTGTTCTTCTCTCAGTATTTGTTCAGCTATTGTCCTTAGTCTGTTATTTAGTATTCTTGCGTATAGTTTGTATGAATTTTCGAGCAAGCTGATTCCTCTATAATTTTCACAATTGCATTTATCGCCCTTTTTGAACAGAGATATTACTTTTGCTTTCTTCCAACTTTCAGGTATGTCTTTGTTTTTCCAGCACATATTGTAAAGGTGTAGAAGTCGTAAAGTCAAAAACAGTCTACCGTACTTTAGAAGTTCAGCATTTATGCAGTCTAAGCCAGTAGCCTTCCGGTTTTTTGCAGCTCATAGTGCTTCCGTCAATTCGTCCATGTAAATGTCGTCCAATCCTTTTACCCCAACTTTAGTAGACCAAATTTCTTGTATTTTTATATCATCTGCATACCACAGATCTTTATAGCGTGCTATCCATGTTTCTTTTTCTATATTGTTCGGTTGTATCGTTTCTTTTTGTGCTTTATTAAAAGATTTCATAGCTTTATACGCTAGGGTTTGTCTTCCGTGTATATTTTCTTCTATACGACTAATGTATCTGTCCCAAGATTCCTGATGAGCCTTTCTTACCAGGGTTTTGGCAACATTTCTCTTTATTCTATAGTCTTCTGAGTTTGCAGATGTTGGTTGCTGTAGGTGTTTCTCATAGGCCTTCTGTTTTTTCTTGATTGCCTTTTCTATTTCCGGGGTCCATATTTTCAATCCCCTTTTCTTCCGGTATCCTCTTTTCTTTCCTATCACCTCTTCGGCAATCTTTTTAATGCATTTTTCGAGATTTTTCCACTCTTCGTTGATGTTGCTACTTGTTGCTGTTTTCTGAAGTTGCTCGTTTAGTCGGTTCTGATATAAGTTTTTGATGCTTTCTTCTTCCAATAAGTAAACTTTGTATACTTCTTCCTTGTACTTTACTTTTGTTGGTGTTTTTGGTCTTTGCCATTTCGTGTACATGTCTATGTTTGTGACTACTAAGAAATGGTCTGATCCAATATCGTATCCTCTGTACACTCTTGTATCTCTGACTTGACCCCGTACTTTATTGTTTATCATTATATAATCAATAATTGATCTGAAACCTCGTGCGGTCCAAGTATACTTGTGGATGTCTCTCTTGCGGAAAAAGGTATTCGTGATCTTAAGATTATTAAAAGAAGCAAACTCTCGTAATATTCTACCATTATTGTTACACGTTGATTCTCCAAAAGTGCCTATCAGCTTGGGAATTGGGACGTTTCCAACCCTGGCGTTCAAGTCGCCAAAGACGATGACCTGGTCGGTTTGATTGTATTTGTCCACTATCTGTTGTAATTTGTTATAAAAGGATACGGATTCGTCTGCTTTTCCTTCTTCTGGTGCGTAAACTGCTATAGCGGTCAAATTACCTCTTGGTAGTTTTATTCTTATGGTTATAATTCTTGCGTTAACATATTCGACGTCTTTAATAGCATCTTCCCACTTTCTGTCTATGTAGATTGCTACACCTTTACTCGCTGTTTCATCCTGTTCTACTCCACTATATAGCATGATATATTTTCCTATATATTTATTACCCTTTAACTTTTTCTTTGTTGCCGATAGTGCGGCTATGTATATTCTTTGCTTACTCAGAGCATTTGCAATTTCTTGCTCTTTTTGGGCCATTCCTCCTCTTATATTCCATGTCGCCAACTTAATATTATTCGCAATCCATAGTCGTTTTTTCCATTTCCTCGCACGTGTTGTTTCCGTTAATCCAGTCTTACTTGTTCCGAGGCTTATCTGAGCACTGAAAGTAGTATGTGTTTTTATGAGAGTTGGGTACTAACCATACTGCTCAACCCCCAAACTTGGAGGGCCAGATTTTTCTGTAGGGGTTTACTCCCTTAGCCAAGATGTCTCAGTTTTATAGCGCCGAGAACTCGCTTTCGCCCTCTTCCGTTAGCGTTATCCAGGGTTTACCGCGAGGAGGTGGAAGTAGGACTTGCTGTAGAGCTGTCGCAGTCGTTAATCAGTAGGCGTTTCCCGAGGTTTTGTTATTACATACTTCCTGGTAAAGTGAGCAACCCTCGAGGCCTGTTAAATAGCCTTAAAACCCCATATAATAATGAATATTTTGGAATAAGAAAACAACTTAAAATTTCCGTTTGGTTCGAGAACTACAAGCAAATCTTATACATTTTGTTTTAACTAATAACTTCTAGTTCAGATAACGTAGGCTAAGAAATGGTTTAAGCTTGTAAAATATCCAGGTAAGCGCAAATTGAATATTTATATGTATTTAAGTATACAAATGAATTCTCCAAAAATTCCCTTGAAATAGCCGCTTCTCCCCAATTGGTAATTTAAATCCAATGTGGTTTTACGTCTATAACTTGCTTAAAATCATTTTTAACGAAAATCATCACCACACTAAAATTGAAGAACACTAATTTCTCACCGAAACAATTTTTTTCTAAAATTTTCCTTCTATAAAAAAATTTGTAAAAACATCCGGAAAAAATTTCTTTACAATCCCCTATCGGCTTCTTTCCTAATTGTGCAGTTTACCCTCGTTAACGTAGTTTTTTTTATATTCCTACTTCGTACTATTCCTGAAATAAAGTCCATCCCATAAAGCCGAAATGCATTTTATTTTAAAAACTTAAAATTGAAAAAATATTTTTGAATAATTTAATTGTATTTCGAAATAAATTTTCTTACAAGCCATCTTCGTCATCTGAAGTGATGAACTTTGAAATATTAATTTAATGGATAATTTTCTGCTCTTCTCTTTTGGTCCAATTACAATTTTTCCTAAATATGAAAGTAAACAAATTATGAACAAAACCCTGTTGGGGGATCTAAAATTACCACGTGGGGAAGAACCCCAGGGGAAGTTTAGGGGACTTTTTGGAGGTTCACTTGGATTCTAATAAAATACACACGTCTGTCAAATTTCAATTTTCACGGAATTATTGCAAGCTAAAAGTGTTCCCTGTCCGGACATTTGTCTATAATTCCAAGTTACCACCTTGAAATTCAAAACCACAAATTAAGAAGTTGTGATGCATGTAGCTATCAATTCCAAATTACACAGTTAAAACTTATTTAGCTAGAAAATGACAAATTATAAGGTTGAAGATATAAATAAAGTTATCAAGTTATTACTTCTCTTGAAATTGAAAACTTGGAATTATGAAGCTATAATGTTGATGTCTTAAATTTCAAGTTGCCAAACTAAATAATTCATATCCTGAATTTTAGTACTTCCATTTATGAATTCAAATTACCCAGTTAAATTTAGCTTCAAAATGAAAAATTATAAAGATATAATGTTGAAAACTATAAATTTCAAGTAACAAAGTTAATACTTTTGTTGAAATTGAAAACTTCAAATTATGCAGCAGTTATAAATTTCAGTATTTCAGAAATTATGAATATGTTATGATGTCGAAGTTATCAATTCCAAGTTACCACGCTAATATTTATTTAGAAAATGAAAACTTAAAATTATGAGATTTGTGCAGAAGTAAAAATTTTAAGTTGCTAAGTTAAACTACCTCGGATTCCACGCACTATGAAGTGCGTTTGCGACATTACGTCCTGTTTCAATGGTGTCCGTTAGAAGTCTTATTATATAATATATCTGGAGAACCTACTATATTTAACGTGAGGTCCAAACCACGGGAACTGGAAAGTGCAATATATTTAGTTTTGAGAAGGTTTTACTGAATAGATTACGCTTCGGTGATTTGCCATTACCTACCGAAGAAGTTGTCGTTAATATTTATGCAATATCTAGGTAGCCGGTACCGGTTACTTTATTGCAAGCCGGTAGTTTACGTTCATTGGTGAATTTGAAAAGGCGGAACTACCGATCTAGTGCATAATATTAATAAGTTGTAGATAGGTATTGAACTTAAGAAATTCCGACATTCTTTTATCTTTAATAATTTAGATTTTTTCTCGAAAATAACTTAACAAAATTTGAATTGGATAGCCAATAAAAAAGTTGCACAGAAAATAATTTTGAAAGACCGGAAATATAGCAGGATAAATACGACAGCCCTTGCATGTCCTGTAAATAATAGCTCCGCCGGCACTCCTTTATTCGGGTAAAAATTGTGTTTAAAAAAATTATAGGACTACTATGTAGGGCATTGTTAGAAAAACATTTAAACTGTCTACCATAATGAGATCAATGAAAATTTTTTTTATTTGTCTTCAGTTTTTTTTTAAACACGGTATTGTCTTGATACAATCATCACATATTTTTGTACTTTCCTTTGGGGTCTCTACGTAACCTATATTTTTAAATGCGATCAAAATGGTACCTCATATTATAGTAAAATTGCCGTCACATTTCAATATCTTAAGCCATTGATTGTATTTGTAGTTACGTTGAGAGTATTGATTAAATTAATATAGAAAAATTATCACAGATGTTAGAGATATATTTTGGAATAAACCAAATACTAACAAATGGATGACAATTTCACTCTGGAACGAAAATGTTACAATTCGTTACAGAATTGGGTTGCCTGCTGATATAGCAATGGCAATCGAAGAAGGGGTTTTGTATCGGAAAGCTGTTTAATTCCCGGCTACCAAATCAACTCTTCCACTATAGACGAATGGGAAAACGTAATGTCGGCAGACTCAAGAAGCGATGGATTGACCAAGGGTGACGTAACGGGTAAAACTAAACCTAAAACGTATAGAAGAAGAAAAAGAAGGTCTTTCGGAAAGCTCGAACACGTAGGTACGAATTCCACCAGGACCGGACCCGGGAGTGATTCAGGCGACTACGGCATATAATCGGACTCGACTGAATTATTCCCGGACTCGGCCCAGGTAGCAAGATGATCATGTCCATCGCCACAGGCGCGCCCGACGCGAGTTTTCGTATCTCGCTGTGACTGATCCTCATCGACGCGAAATTTCGGACCGGTGCAAATTCTAAGATGCCCTTCACAAAAAACTTTGCCCGCTTTTCCCCCACCCAGCGAAGCAACGACTCCCGCTATTTTATTTTTTCCTTTTGGGGTCTAATGCGGAACGTTAAATCTGTATTTTCAGCTACTTCTGGATGAAGAACTATGATCTCCATCGAAATTTTCAAGCCATGCCTGTTGAAAATAAGAGAACGATTTAAATCGGTCTCATGCTGAAGACAATTCTCGGAGAAAGGTAGTGAGCCTCAAATCTGGACCGAGTAACCAAGTTAAGGTGCAGTGGCGCACCAGTTATGATGGAGGAAGTATGGGCTAGTACCGGTATTTCGATTTTCCATTCATGGTTCCGATTCCGAAGAAGAAGCAGAAAAATGTTTTTTTTTGCTTTAAATCCAAACTACAATTCCATTGTAGTATAGTAAATAAATGGAGTTATTGAATTAGAAATATTTCCAAATATTTAAATATCAATACTTTCAAGAGAAATTTCGTCTATATAGTTTTTGTTCGGGCTGTCAATCAACACCAAATCTTCAAATTTGTTGATGATTTGGTGTTGATTGACCGCTTCTGTATTCAAGTTTCAAATCACTAATTTTCGCTTCTTTAAACTAATGTAATAATAACAAAATAATGTTAAGTGCTTTGAACCAAACTTAGAGATAACACTATAAAATGTCGAATACTTCATATAAGAAAATTGTCCCTATAGCATATTGTTTTCACAATTATGTAGGTGGACAAAATATAAAAACTCCCTCATATTAAAATAATCATTTTGATCATAAAGGATCCTTTTGATCACCTTTAAAACAATATGAGTTACCGAGAAACCCCAAAGGAAAGTACAAAAAAAGTTTTGTGACTACACATATCAAGACACGATGTCGTGTTTAATTTTTGAAGCTATGGTTCTTATCGGACGGGTATCGCACGGGCAGTTAACTAAAAAAAATCGTTCGTCACACAAATTGTTAACGCAAATGTGTAACGCAAATTCGTCACACAAATTTCGACCATCGCTTTCAAATTTCGAACTTCCCTTCAAACACCATAACTCCGGAACCGAGAGGGCTAGGACCCTGGGAATAGTGGCTATGGATAGGGGGCGGAGGTGGCAACCGCCCCCGACCCCACGCCGCCCATGACGCCTCCAACCGGTTTTTAGAGAAAATAGTTTTTTGAAAAAACTAAAAAAATTAATACATTTTTTAGCCCCCCCTTTTTGTGGGTCTGCAAAAAACGTCAAAAAAATTTTCAAAATTTTTATTTTTTAGTTTTTTTGCCTAACTAACAAAATTTAAAAATCCCCCCCATTCTCCCTTTTCGTGGGTCGGCAAAAAACGTCGAAAAAATTTTCCCGTATTCTTATAAGCAAATTGGAGGCCGAGGGCCGACCCGTATTCTTAAATGCCAGTGGGAGGCCGAAGGCCGACCCGACTCGTGTTCTCTAAAGCAAGTGGGAGGCCGAACGCCGACCCGTATTCTTATAAGCACGTTGGAGGCCGAAGGCCGACCAGTATTCTTAAATGCCAGTGGGAGGCCGAAGGCCGACCCGACCCGTGTTCTCTAAAGCAAGTGGGAGGCCGACCCGTGTTCCTGAAAGGCAAGTGGGAGGCCGACCCGTAGTTTTATAAGCAAGTTGGAGGCCGAAGGCCGACCAGACCCGACCCGAACAGACCCGTGTTCTCAAAAGCATGTGGGAGCAAGCATAACTCCGGAACCGAGAGGGTTATTACACTGGGAATGGTGGCTATGGATGGGGGGCGGAGGTGGCAACCGCCCCCGACCCACGCCGCCTCAAACGCCGCCTCAAACGCCGCCTCCAACCGGATTTTAGAGAAAATAGTTTTTTGACAGAACTAAAAAAATTAAAAAAATTCCGCCTCCTTTTCGTGGATCGGCAAAAAACGTCGAAAAAATTTTAAAAATTTTTCACAAAAAGGCCGAAGGCCGAACAACTGTGGCCTTCATGGATCTATTATGGTCCTCCCCCTGTGAGTCCGAAGGCCGAACAACCACTGGCAATCACGGACTAGCAGTCAAGACAGCTGAAGGCATATAAATATAATCTATTATGGTCCACCCTGTGAGGCCGAAGGCTGAACAACTATGGCCTTCACGGATTTATTATGGTCCGCCCTGTGAAGCCGAAGGCCGAACAACTATGGCCTTCACGGATCTATTATAGTCCTCCCCCTGTGAGGCCGAAGGCCGAACAACTATGGCCTTCACGGATCTATTATGGTCCGCCCTGTAAGGCCGAAGGCCGAACAACTATGGCCTTCACGGATTTATTATGGTCCGCCCTGTGAAGTCGAAGGCTGAACAACTATGGCCTTCACGGATCTATTATGGTCCTCCCCTGTGAGGCCGTAGGCCGAACAACTATGGCCTTCACGGATCTATTATGGTCTTCCCCCTGTGAGGCCGAAAGCCGAAGAACTATGGCCTTCACGGATCTATTATGGTTCGCCCTGTGAGGCCGAAGGCATAACAACTATGGCCTTCAAGGATCTATTATGGTTTGCTCTGTGCGTAAGAAGCATAGCTTCTGTGGACGGTCGGACGACCACTTTCATTTTTTTCTAAGAAATTCCTAGAATAAATCTATAACGTGAATTTATTTTATAATATTTGATAAAGCCGTTAAAATTTTTTTTTCTCTTTAAAAAATGTTTACTCAAATAATAAGGGTCTGTCGGCAGGGCTAATAATTAATTACAGAACAGGTAATGCATATTGGTAATGACGATGAAAAACTTTCAGTGAAATTCGTGCTATGGCCGCTGGATCACGCTTACCCTGCAAGGGCTTTTTTTTCGTTTCTACATTTCGCCGACCCCCCCATCGCAAATTGTTCTAATGCAATTAATATGAAATGTTTGAGCTTCAATAAGCTCCAAACACCTGGAAGTGCAGTTTGAACCGCACGCATAACGAATTTATTCGCCAAAACTTTTGGGAGGAAGGACTGCAGAAATGACAGCCCGCCATCATAGCGAATTTTGTTATAAAATGGGCGTCTTTCGTTAGAGGTCCAATGAGCTTCTATTCCCATCGTTTGAACCTAATATGTAAAAACCATTGGAGCGTTTTAAAGATTATGAAATCGCTCTAGCATTTCTATAACCCCTGCCAAAATTGTTGTAAATAATTGAATTTTTATGGAGAAATTCAAACGCTGAAAATATAAGCTTCTTAGCAAGACGAAAAGAAAAGAAAAGAAACGAAAAGAAAAATATGTTCTTCAACTTGAATTCGAACGCAGGCGTATTAGCTGTGAATACGCGCTCTGAAACAACTGCGCTGCCGAGGCGATTAGTTTATCTATCTATTAACTTCTATATCACGTAGGCAAATACTAAGACGGCTACAAGCTCATTGAAACTCAAATGATTGACAACAATTTTAATCCGAGATGGGGAGGGGGATGTTGTTTACGCGAAACAAATCGTTTCGAAACAAAATGTTTTGTTTTGTGTTAAAGCGTTTAATCTTGTCTTGAAACGTTTTGCCTTGTCTTAAAACGTTTTAATCAGTTTGTTTTCAGACCAAGCAAAACGTTTCAAGCTGAAAAAAAAAAGTTTTAAGACAAGACAAAACAAAACATTTTGTTTTGAAATGTTTTGTTCTAACATGGTTTTAGATGAAACAAAATGTTTTGCCTTATGTAAAACGCTCTTTGATCTATCAATGTTCATGCAGCCTAACGACACGAAGTTAGTGTAGTTGATGTAGAATGCTACAGGTGTCGCCAATGTGCTGATTAGTATGCTGTTTGTGCGGTAGATGTCATATACATTGATTCTACATGTTATCGTTTAATCCGCTTAAATTCGAATTTCACGGTAATTTCCATAAAATATTATAATTACGAGTATATCGACTGGATTAACGTTACGAACAAAGAATCAGAAATAATATTCATCGACCTGCGTATTTTTGTCCTCATTTTTCACCTAAAAATTGCCACTGCAAAATTTCATATTTTACGTGTAACTTTAAGAAGAAAATATTTTAAAAATAATGTGCCCATCACATAACTCTCCACGTACAAGGTTGGATTCAATTACTTGTTAAAATCAGTTTAAGTATTTTTTTTATCAGAACTTAATATGAACAAAATTTCAATTTTCTCAAAGATACAGCAATTTTTACAGTCGGTCGCCTTCTTCAACTTATTAGTTTTTTTTGAAAGTTGAAACACAATTTATGAGTTTAACGATCAAAATTGCCCAGGCCATTTTTTCGTCCTTTCAACTTGCCTTTCTTCATCAAACTCCTTAATTGCGACGACTTTCTGAAAATTTCACGAAAATTCTTTAAACATACTCGAAATAACATGAAAGCAGTTGACTGAATTTATAAAAAATCAAAGGTAGCCGCTTGCGTTTGTGCCGTTACAAATAAAAGTTTATTTTTCAGTTTTTTCTTCCACCGGTTCTGAAATTCTCAATCAATTTTTATCATTTTCAGATGGTTTAAAAATATAATTTTGGATTAAATTATATGATATTGAATTCAGCGATTCAAGTAGTACGATTAATCATTTGATATAACATAACCTCTCACACCCGCATATTATACCTTATCGTACAGACAGACATTATGTTTGAAATTATCAAAAAAATTATTCGAGTTCTGTGTACCGAAGAAAATTTCCATTTAAAACATTGTGCGCAATACACAGAACTTGTTTTGTACTGGATCATTTCAAGTATCAGGTGGCAATCTAGTTTTTAATACCAAGGGTGTACATTTAAATAGTTAAAGGGCTAAACTAGTTTCTTACACCTTGAGTTTTCAGCACGTTTTATCAGCACCTTTTGATGATTTTTCATAATTATTTATAAATGTTTGTGTAAAGAAACTTTAAGTAAGATAGAAATTTATATGTTTGAAAAAGAAATTACATACATAGATCTTTTAACTATCCTTGCAAAAAAATAATAAAGTGAAGTTAGGAAATATAAATCACGATCGCAACTTACACCGTAAAGAAACCTAAAACATGAGACATTGAGACAAATTTATATCTAAAAGCTGAAAGATTATACGTCACAATTCAACATACAAAGACCAAATTTCAAGTTATTTACCAATATCAAAATTTGTAGCTCTATCTATGTATGGTATATTACATTTCATTTATATATCTATTTTTTGTTCCAGTTCGTTGTACAAAGGAAACACCACTTCAAAAGATATTCAACAAACTCAATCACGGCCACTTCAAATAATTTAGTTTATTATTACGTAATTTATTAAGACAAATCTAATTATGTATCAACAAATGAATAATCAATTTTATAAGTACTTTTTAATTGTATTAGAAGTTTATAGATAATAAATTTAATATTTAGTAATTATTTTTGTTACAATAGAATCTCACGTCTCTGATGTAAAATTATAATTAAATCTACAAACTGTGTAATTTTGTTAATCGCCTGCCTACTATAAATGCAAAATGAAATTACCTAACAATGTTTGCACTAAAACTTTAGCCAACATTTTTCTCAACGAATAAAGAAGCTTAATTTGGTGACTGCTAAAAATATCAATTTATTATTGATATAGTTGAGAATAAAATTGACAAAAGCAATTCTAACTGTCTTGGAGGGCTATTATCTTTGAATTAGTTGTTCAGCAGCCTTTGTTAATCAGTCTTTTAGGCATTCCTGTTAACTGGGAGGTACTGGCTCAATAAACCGATTATCACCGCCCCACTTACCGAGCCAACTTGAGGTTTTCCGATAAATCTTATACAATTTGGTTTCTCTAACAGATTTAGTATCTATACCACGAATCGGAAATGAATAAAGCTTACACCGTTCTTACATCCTTCTCCCAAAAGTTAATATTAGTAATCTGATTTATGACAGAATTTCATTTTTATACTTTTTTAAAAGATTTTATTTTTTTATTTATTAGAAACACTGTTTTATTTTCATATAAAACTTGATAAAAAAAGCAGGAATGTTTTTAAATGTAAATAAATACTTTCCTGGATCTCTTCAGCAACTTCCACAAATTCGAATCTCGCTACGATTAAAAATTAACCGTTTTTGGTATCCTCAACAGTTTGCAAAGCTTTAATAATTAACTTCCGGAAATTGTTAATCAGTCTGCTGAAAATGTCTAGCGATCGTCAGAACCTTTTCAATTTGAACCAATTTGTTCAAACATCAAGTTTTGATTTCATGTAATTCTTTCTCGTTCTGTTTCGCTCCATATAACAGATGCATTCCTCCTATTTATCCTAAACTGAAAAACCATCTTAGCAGAATTGCATCTATTCGTACATTGTCCATGCTTTATAATATGTGCACTTTGCAGCATGTCAGAGTCAACTGTTGCAGTAGCAGTTTAATTTCTTCTTTTTTGCACACTTTATGTAAACTGTGAATATTGCATATGATGTTTTTGACAGTTTTATTAAAAAATGCGTAAACGCTCCATGTCAATCTCGCGTCATATACATATTTAGCTGCTAATTTTTTAAAAAAGGTTTAAAAATTTCGTTTTTATCTCGTCACGCAAAAACTTATTTATAAGTAATAATAATTTATTTATTTACTAATTTACGGTTAAACTATTTTAAATCAAATTACAAATAATATTATGAACATTTTTTGTGATCTTTACAAAACGTTGTAGTAAAGGGTGATTGTATAAGAGGTATCATTTTATTTTGACACAGCTCACATTTGACATACTGCTGTGATTTAAAATGACCCCACACAACACAAATAGTTGTAAATCTGAATTAATTGTCATATTCAAGAAAATTAAGCTAACTTCTAACTTTAGATTGAACAGATAAACACATCCAACTTATTGAATGATATTGTAGACCTATTGAGATCTTTAGAGATGAGAATGCTATATTAAAACCTGCTAAATATATTCATTTTAAAGATGAACAAGCCAAAATCTTCCAATAAGATACTTTAACTCAGAAATGATGAAATTTGTTAAAATTTGTTATCTGTAAAACATAACCTTCACTTTTGTGAACTTTAAATTGAAATATCTCTGTAAATAACTTATTATGTGAAAATCTGTTTATAACCAAAATTCTGTCATATCTAACTGTATGTGATAACCATAAATTGATCTCCGAAATTTCTAAAAAGGTAAATAAGGTTCAAAATCCATTAAAGTTTGATAAGTGAAATGTGATAACAAAAATAGTCAAATCCACTACTTCAAATGGCTCCCAAATCGACTACTGTAATGGAAATCAACAGAAAAGCAGCATACAAGTGATCTTTTCAATAATGGAACAAATTTTGAAAATTACAGAAAATTTCATTAAAAATAAAATTCATAAAAGGAATAAATTTGACGTTGATAACGTCTCAAATTTGTATTTTGCGCAAGCAAAGTTAGTTGAATTTTGATATTTGAAGTGGACGGACGGGCAACGTGATCCAATATATCAAACCTTGGTCGATAAGAAATCCAAGATGGCAAATGTTAGTTGCATAAACTGAAAATTAAGAATGTTATATTTCAACTCAACACTCGAATATCTGAGAATAATTTAATTCGAAATTACTTACCAGCATATAATCTAATAAAATAACACTATTAGAAAGTCAAATTTGGATGATTACTGGCACAAAACCTCAATTCAAACAGGAGGAGATCGGAAGCGTCACATCAGCTGATATCCATTCAACATCTGAGGTGGAAGTGTCACATAGTGCGCGAGTGATAACCAAGATTGTGTTTTATCTACGCAGACTTATTAAAAAGTCAGGATTATAAATTCAAGGTACTGATAAAATATTTTTATTATTAACATTTATGAATGAACGTCATTCGACATTATTTTTGAATTTGATTATTGTAAACATTCTGGTACACATAAGGTATCTGTACAAATTTTGTTAATATTGATTATTTGCGCTTTGCGATATTTATTTTGAATATAAAAGCATTTCTGAATTATTACAATCTTTTTATTATCATTAAAACTTTTACAGGTCAGTATTCTGAATTTTTAAGATCATTCAAAAACACAAGTGGATCGTTTTATCTGATCAAAGTAATTAAGCATTTTATTCTAACTCAACAAACATTTTTCTATCACTTGAAAAATTAAATTTTCTCAACTCAATAAGCTGCATCCCTTAATTTAATCTAATACCTGCAATACTCTGAGAGAGCCTTAGACTGAGCTATACAAGAGGGACAAGGTGGTGAACTTTCCAATAAAATTTAACACGAAAAATTTTAATATTTACATTTTTATATTTTTTCATTCATTCGAATGTGGCGCCCAACTTAATCGACGTGTATAAATTTTATATAGGGGAGATCATAGCAATACGTTATCTGCAAATAATACAATTTAACATGGAACGTTACATGATTGACGAACGTTTAGTTATTATGGAAACTCATTACCAAAGTGGTTAATATTTTGCAGTTACAATTCGTAAAATTTATTACATTTTAGATAGAAGGGCACCTTTTTGTAACGGAACTGTATATTTAATAATTTATTTTTAGAAAACTAGTTTAGTAAATAGTGTTCTATTCACTCTTTCAGTGGAATTCGCTTGTGAGTGGCAATTCACCTTATATCGAATATTTACATTAAAATTGGCAATCAATTTTTTTTAATTCCCATGACCGAAATTAATTGGACTCCGATCTCAACAATTTTATATTTTAGTACCACGAACATCATAAGAACGTCATCCTCTAAATATTTAACAATGGTCAATGCATTTACCGAATTAATTGGTAAGAAAAGTGGAAATTTAGAAAAATAATCATAAGCAACAAGTTTAATAATGTAATAAAATAAAATTTCAACAAGATCAGTTGAAATTAATTCCCATGGTTCCTATGGCTAATGTGGAGTTTTTACCAGGAACATATTTATATAAATTATTTTCATTTAATAATAATAAGTCTTTTATTCTTGTAAAAATTTGATTGTCTCGTAGAAACCTTATATATCCATTTTTTTTAGGTGGATTAGTCCTCTTTTATATTTTATTTCATTCTATAAATTTTCATCAGTTTTCGCGTCCAATACAATTCCTATTGCTATCTATTTCTTGTATTCTCCCTCCATCCATTGACTCCCATCTTTCTCAAATCTTCCGTCACTTGGTCGTACCATTGGCAGTTTGGTCCTCTTCTTGCTCGGTCCTCAGTGGGTCTCCATTCAGCAATTCTGCTCACTATTGCATCGTCACTCTTCCTCATTACGTGGCCCATCCAACCGATTCTGTTTAATTTGATCGTCTTGGTTACATCTTCGTTACCCATTTCCCTTAATATTTCGTCGTTCGTCATCGATTTTCCTTCCTGACCATTATCTCATACTAGGCCCAATATTTTTCGCATGATCCTTCTCTCAAACACCCTCAACTCCTCTTCTTATTCTCTCTTGCTTAAACATATTTCTTCCGCTGCATAGGTGACCACCGGTCGTATTAGTGTCCTGTAAATCTTTATCTTAGCCTTTTTCGATAGTTAGCGAAGTACGCTCTATTTCCCTGTTTTATTTTTCTTTTTAATTCCTGTTGTCTCTCGGTCCTGTTATTTATCTGAACTCCTAGATAGTTAAAATCATGAACGTCTTCATACGTCTCGTTGTCGACCTTTAGTTCGGGTTTTCTTTCTATTTCTCTTCTCTGACACCTCATATATTTAGTATTATATTGGTTTATTTTTAGTCCCATTGCTACTGCCACGACCTCTCCGATTTCTGTCAGCATTTGTTCTAGCTCCTCTTCGTCTGAGCTTATAAGAATTGCAAATGGCCGAGTAGACGTGTTTTGTATGTCGCTGGAAATATTTGGGAATTAAGGGTGAATTGAGGGTCGAAATTAGCAGGAAAGTAGGTAAAATAGTTGCGGTTCGTGGTTGTTTCTGGAAGTACCAAGTGTGTGTTGTGCTGGAATTAATTTTTAACGGATATCAGCAGTGAGTAATATTCTAGTCCTACCGCATCAATTTACTTAATTGATAACACTACGCTATGCCCACCAGAGGCCAACTTAAATCCAAGGGTGGTTCTGATCAAGTTTCAATGGATATGGCCAGCGTGGGTTCATTGACAGAGCTGAACTCAAAGTTAGATAAATTAATTAATATGTTGAGCGAAGTTAGGGATGAGGTGGCGCAGAATACGAACAAGATAGAAGCAGTTGAGGGGAGGCTCGATAAGCTTGATAGATTGGAAGTGAGAGTTCAGGAGCAGGAAGCCACTATTTCCAACGTCATCGAAGAAAATAAAAGAAGCAGAGATGCAACCGAACAATATAGTCGTCAAAACAATCTCAGGATTTTTTGAATCCAAGAAATAATGGGTGAGTCGACCGATGATGTGGTATTGGGTCTCTTGCGGGATCGACACTACAAATAAATGTTCAAGTTTCTGACATAGAAAGAAGTCACCGAGTGGGTAAAAAGGTCGACAATGGTCGACCCCGTGCATTGTTGGTCAGATTTCTCTCGTATAGAACGCGCGACTTAATCATCAAAAATAGAAAAATATTAAAGGGAACAAAGGTCAACATCCAGGAAGACCTGACCACACATCGTTATGATAGGCTTAAGGAGGCGCGAAAAGAATTTGGGTTCGGAAATGTGTGGATCGCGGATGGAAAAATAATGGTTAAAATTGTCGAAAACGATAAAACTATAATAAAAAATTTCATTTAAGTTCAGTTTTACGAATTTTCTGTGCGGCATTGATTATTTCTACTTTACATACAATAACTTTATTTAACCGCAGAGCTATACAGAACATTTGTTTATTTGGAAAATGCTTATCGGTGCAGCATGGCGATTTGTTAGTGGTTTTACCATATAAGATATCTTTTTAATTTATCAGGTATTGTATCCGTCACTCCTATATTATAATTTGTTAATTTTTTCGACCTGATATTTTGGCCTATTTGTTTGTATTTGTTTTGATTTTTTATTGAGGTAAAGGGAATAATAATTATGGGTATTCATTGCAAGCTGCTGGCTTAATTTGTTTATTACATTAAATTATGGAATATCACACTTATTAAATTATTATTGTATATGGCTTTTCATGCGACATAAACCAAATGAATGAATTTGCGAATATGTTATCAGAATGCGAGAGGCTTGCGTACTAAGTTGGAAGATTTCTACTTTAAGAAAATTTGTAAAAAACTATTTAATCAGATGCCAAATAATGGGTGATTTCGGGGACTTATACACGTAGGGCCTCTCGTAGATGGCTTAATATAGCAGTTCTTTTAAAATTGACAATGTAAATATAATGTTTATCTACATGAAATTAGGCCATTGGTCTGTATGTAGTGTGATATTTGAAACAATAAAATAAAATAAAATAATGGCAATATTATCAGCGAAACAGAGGTTGTTCAAAAACTTTCAATCTATGTTTATTCCTTTGTTTTCCAAAGTTAATTTCGTGAACATGTTCTCCAGTGCCAATGTAAATAGTTTTGGGGCTATGGTGTCCCCATGTCTTATGCCCCTCTAATAGGAATTTTTGATGTGCTTATTGTTATGTCGTTAATTTTTATGCGTATTTTGGCGTCTTTGTAGATGTTTTTTAACAGTGTTGTGTATCTTTAGTCGACTCTAACGTCGTCCACTCCCTCGTAAACCGCCCGTAGCTCAACCGTATCAATAGCTTTCCGGATGTCGATGAAACCTAGGTGTATCGGCATGTTGTGTTCTTCGCAGTTTTCTATCAGTATTTGTATAGTTTGCAGATGATCGATGGTGTTAAAATCTCTTCTCAAGTCCAATTTGTTTTGTCAACGTCGCGTGACAATTTTGTTAATAGTTTATACAAATACAAGTTTACAAATACAAAGAGGAAGTCTATTGGTCGATAGTTTCCAATATCTGCATTATTCTTCCGCTTGTGTATTAATATTTCGTCAGGATTTTGTCATTTTGTTGGTATTCTTCCTTGGTGCAGAAAGCAGGTTAGTAATATTTTAACAGCACTTGTTAGTGTATCTCCCCCCCCCCACCATTTTCATCATTTCCGCTGTTATAGGGTCTTCTCCAGGGTTTCGACCGTTTTTCGACTTCAATGCTTTTGTATCTTCTTCGATTGTTATCTTGGGGATACGTTCTTTATAGTTTTCTTCGGTTTATTCTCTAATGGATTTTCTATTTTAGAATCATTTAGGTCTTTATAAAAACTTTCAATTATTTTTATTAGTTGTTGCCTGTCGCTTATTATGCGGCCTTCTGTATTTCTGATGCGGTAGCATTCTTGATTAGCTTCTTTCTTAATATTCGGATATTCTTGTTATCCTCAATGGTTTTCTTAGTCATTTTGATATTATAGCGCCTTATGTCTTTCCTAATTTCTGTCTTTGCGACTTTCTTGATCTCCCTATGTTCACTTGATCCCCTTTTCCATTTTCTTCTCTCCTCTATTAATTTTTGGTTTCTACGGTTATCCTCTGCACGATTGCGCTATTATCTTTTTTGTTGCATCTTGTATATCGCGAGTGATTTTTTTTTGGATAGTGTGCCAGTTTTAGGGTTTGTAGATGCGTTATAGGCTTTTCAACTTGCTTCCTATTTCCTTTTAGTTTTTTTCTTGATTATGTTCTATTATTTCTCTAGTTGGGTGAGATCTGTTTTGGAATATTTGTTCTTTCAATTTTGTTTTCGAATCTATCTAATCTATTTAGCACCGACACGTCCATTACTATTCTTCTATTATTTGTAATTATAAAATCTATTTCATTTTTTGTTCTGCCGTCTGGGCTTCTCCATGTCCATTTTCTCTTCTTGGGTTTTTGGAAGAACGTGTTCATATAGTACCTATAAATTCTCACTTTGGAGGTAGTTTAAGAGTATTACTTTGCGATTATTACTTTCACAAACGCTGAATTTACACAGAATTAAAAAAAAAACTATTAACGAAGTTTAAATTAAGCTGTAGGAAAAATTACAGTTGTGAAACGACAGTACAGTCAGTGGCTGATTAAAAATTGGAAGAAGAGCATGGATAATGCCATGTTGGTATTGGTAGCGCTTTTAGATATCAAAATTTTTTTTTACATATTTTTCGGGACAATTAATCGGCAAGGATTAATTGCTAAATTAAGACCGAATTTTGGAATACAAGGGGTGACGCTGAAATGGTTAATGAGTTATTTAACCAACACATATCAGAAGGCAAAGTATGGCAACGTAGTTTCTGAGGAAAATGGAGTCGAACATGGAATACCACAATAACTGTATTAGGGCCTTTGTTATTTGTAATGTTCATCAACGATATGAATATGGTATTTGAAGATGCAAATCTCCATTTGTTTGCTGATGACACACTGATTTTTTGACAAGAAAGAACATTCAAAATGGAGTACCGACAAAGGACATTTAGTTATGTTTTTACACAACCTTAGGATGTCCTTTGCCATGTAATGCCATTAGATTTTTCTAAATGTGACTCATTTCGATGTAATTAAATAAAGAAATTCAAATAAATTTGAAATATTAATTTATAATACTATAATCCATGACGTCATCTTCAGAGCAGTTAGTTAATTTTTCGCGCAAAGTGGTATTTTATTGTGTTGACGTTTTGTTGTGATTAAAAATTTCAAACACATTCAAAAGGTGTTTAGTTCCAACGTGTAGAAATACATCTGAAAAAAGTAATAAAAAAGTTTTCTTTGATGTTCTAAAAGACGAATACCGCAAAATATTGTGGTTTACTGTAGTCGGATAAGAACGTAATTGGGGAACAAAACTGAATTGTTTGAATGTATGAATGAAACTGAATGTATGGGAAGATCAGTTTGATGTAAGTACTAAACAATTAAGTGTATTTTAGTTTATTATGTCGCTTTTGTGTTGTAGCTAGAAAATTATATGGAAAATTTCATGAGATGGAAACTCTTGGGTGGATTAAAAATTACTAAAACAGTACCATTTCAAACTGTCAAATAAATAGCGAACGAGCTTTCACAAGTAAATATCGTAGTGCAGCTGTAAAGCTATATCTTCTAAAAGTACAGCGGAGGTAGAAGCCGATACCAATGTGATGCCTGATAAAAGAAATGTAGGAATATCTGTTATCGATGTCAAATGTTATTGTCAAAAATCTAAATTAGCTGGCCTTAGTACAACCTCAAAATATCTCACCGTGGAATAAATTGGAAAAGTGGAGGTGCAGAAAATGTCGATCTGTTTGGTGATGAGTTTTTAAACAAATTTGTGCAAATTAAACTTACAACAAGGTATTCAAAGCAAAATTTTAAAATGTTATACCGCGGATGTTCCGATGAGCAAACTTGTAATCCATAATTGTTTTTTAACAAATCAAAATGACACATCTTCATTAAATCACCCTTTATAATCGATAGTTTAACGTGTAATTCCAACCACCGCATAAATTATTGCGAAACGACCGGGATCGAACCTTTGACTATAAAGTTTGCAGCCTAGACTATACATGCAGAACTACCGGTACAGTATCATTATCCAATTTTATTTGAATCTTTTCATCTTTTCCGAAACACTTAATTAAAAACAGGCCTTGACATTATTAATCAAAACTCTTTATTGTTATGACAATCAACACGACACTAAAAAAATTTTGTTACATCAAAATCTCCAAATTATGAAAAAGGTAATTGGATATTTTTTTAATTAGCAGTTTTTTAATTTGCGAATAGCGCTATGGAAATAATTTAGACGAGGACGTTTAACAAGATTCTATTTAAACCGCTTATATAACTTTCTGCAATGCTAAATTACACATTCAATTTTAAATAAAACAAAATAATTATTAACAGGACAAAAAAAGACTGGCTTTAATTTACTCAAAGGGAATGCATATTTACAGGGTCAGTTTTATGACTAAACTGTTCAAAACAGTGTAAACATTTTAACACTTTTAAACCAAAAATTTACTGTAAAATCAGACAAGGACTTTCCCCTGCATTTACTATATTTCTGGAGTAGACTTACACAGACGTACAAATAGTAAAGCCTTACATTCTGGTATTGATTGTTAATAAAAGAGTATACCATACCATACATACAAACAAACAATAGTTTGTTTATTCAAATACTTATAAGCATAATGTTTTGTAGATTTTATTTTTTGTAGTTTTTTACTTTGACTGCAGAGCTGCTTTTCCGTATTATTTGCATTACTGTCTTCTATTTATATTCAGTAGTCGACTTTTTCAGAGGAAGGAAGAGTTCCAGTAAATTTACAAAATAATAAATGCATTAAATAAAATATGTACCTACATACAAAACATTGTGTCAAAAGTTAAAAAGCTTTCGTAAAAAGTTGATATGGGAAAAGGAAACAAAGTTGTTCCAAGTAGAAAAACCAAGAGGAAGGGAACAAGAAATCCAAAAGTTATATAATTGGTCTATCGGTGTAAATACTTGCATAAATATATTATAATATTAATTATTTCCAAATGTGGTTTTTAACATTTTCAGGTAACGTAATTATTGTGCGCCTTTTCTACTGCTTATATTTCATATCTCCTTCATTTGGGGACATGATACAACTTATCTCTATCGCATATTATATAATTCTTTCACACGACCAGGTTTTGTGTTCAATTATGTAATAATAATTTTCATCCATACAGTGGCGTACCTAGGGGGGGGGCGGGGGGGGGGCGGTCCGCCCCGGGCCCCTTTATTAAGGGGGCCCCACCCAAAAATAAATAATTCCATGTTTCTCAAGTGAGCGAGCTCGTTCGTGGCTCAGTCGTTCAGAGAGCGTCGGTTTCGGAGCTGCGTTGCGTCGTGCTGAACGTCGTAGATTCAATTGTTCGAATTCGGGCTCTTACGATAAAACTTTTTATCAGTTTAACATTTTTAACAGTAATGATAATTGATGACCTCGGACTGCACGAGTTTGTTCCCTTATTCTATCTATTATTTCTCTGCACAGGGCAATAGCTTATGGAAGACGGTTAGATTAAGGCAAAAAAAGGCTAGCCACATTAAAAAGTTTTTTTTTTGAGGGTGAGGGGGGCCTCCAAAATAAATCCGCCCCGGGCCCCAAGTGGTCTAGGTACGCCGCTGCATCCATAACCATCGCCCACTATTTCTTAAACTTCGTCCTGTCCTGTCTACATTTACAATAGAATTGAACGATAACATCGATTACAACAGAACGACAACTACAATAACAGCGAGAGGATCAGACTAATATTATGATACCCTAAAATTGTTACATCCCCAAATATTTACGTAATAGACCGGAAAATAACACTTTACTGAACGAGCCGACAGGCGAGACCAGGAAGTAGAGGAGCACAGTAAAGGCAATTTCGGGATGTGTTACGTAGAATATTATTTGTGTGACTGCCAAACATCCCAAAAATAAAGTAATCAATTAATTTATTTATTTATTATTTATTGAACATCAATAACTATGTTGAAAATCTGTTTTCATCCATCATATTAACTCTATAATTATAATGCACAGATGTTTGAATAAATTGATACCTTATTTAATATTCCGGTTAAACAGTAGTAATTATATCGTGGGCTTGTGGGTAAAACTGACCAAGTCCAATTTTAAGCATTAGTGGTATTTTTGTGTTATCAAGTAACTTATGACACTCTCCCTAAGTAGTAAAAATGACCATACTCTATATTAAGGTTAAGGTATCAAAATTGATGGTGTTACTTTTGCCCAAGTCCACAACACAAGATAATTGATAGGTAAAAATGTCTAATAGCACTTGGGCACTTTTTCTTCTTATGTCGTGTTCTGTTTATCATAGGGGGTGGTCTGATGCAATTGGGTCAATTATTGAAACACTCATAATTTTTATTAACTAAATATAAGACCATAACAGGTGATTACTAAATTGTGTCTGAGTTTTCCTTGATTGAAGGATTGATTGACTGCTCTGCCTCACTTGTCTATGAAGATGCATACGCTACTGAAACTTGAAAGATAAAATGAAGTTGTGAGAGATAAATATTGGTAGTAGTTGGTTCAATAAAAACAATAGGAAACAAATTAAATTTATTTTGGTTATTTGTTAATTTAGGATTTTGTGTGGATTAGAGTAAAGTGACGATTCGTGACATTGATGCATGCGCGAGTGAGAATTGGTGGGATTTTTGGATAATGATAACGGATCGTAGGGGACTCTCTAGCCAGCGGTCATAGAGTACAGACGCGCTGTTTAATTGGAAATTTAGTTTTGAATTGAGGACTCTCTAGTTAGATGTTGGAGAGAACAGACGTAAAGTTATAATTAAAATAGTTTGAGAATTTATTTAAAATTTTTCAAGTCAGTCTTCAACAACGGAAGACGTACTTATAATTTCGAAGATAGTAATAATTGGAAGGTGTTAGTATTTGATGGTTAGCACTTTGATATTATTTGGAAAAGTGAAATTAAGTTATTGTGAAAATTTTTGGAACCACTGAAAATAATTTTATGGTTATGTTTCGATGGTGATTTTAATTTAAATATTGGATAAAAGCATTCAGTTTACTTACCGATTATTAATTGTACGATCCGAAGAAAGAGATTTATTCACTGGTCATTCCTGCCTGATTTGTTTGGTTCGAGATCAGAAGCTGTTTTTATCTACGACAACACTCACGCTCCACATACGACAACGGCCGCATCAGAGAATTACTGAAGAACGATATACTCCGGTAAGAGTTTTTTTTGTGTGTCGCACTTTCTATTCGAAAAATAGACGAATCGTTTTCCGTTTAAAATTCGGTCGCGCATAAACTTTAGGGGATTTAATTACAAATATCTACTTGTAAAATTTAATTTGTTTAATTTTAAGAAAAACCAATATTTGTCTTTAAAATTTTTAATATGTTAAATAAATTCCATTGTTTTTCATTTTAATAGCGCATGAGTTTAATTTCATTTATAGCAGTAATAGATCGAGGAGAAAACAGATGCAATTTTCCATTTATTTAAATAATCTTTATAAGAAAGATCACAATTAAGGTGACGTATATGAGTGTTTCGATTGATTTAAATGAACCCAAGTTTCGACCCAAAAATTTATTGAGTCTCATGCATAGCTGGTCGGAGCATTAATAATTAAGTGCCAGTTGGTTCCCCGCTATATAAGTTAAATTTTGAGCTTAAACAGTAGCAACACATGGCAATATTGTGCTTTCACTACAATGAAATATGACCAAGTCCTATTTAGTCATTTTTACATCTTAATAATATGATGCAGTTTTATTAAAATAAAATAATGCAAGATGAACTTGCGCGTAGATAAAGACAAAAATTGCAATTTAGCGGTCTTGCTAGCCAAAAACCAAAAGTTTGCTAATATTAAAGTAGTAGAACATAAATTTATGGAAAAGGACATTCGTATATGGAAGTAGATTCAATGCATAGCGCCATTGAATCTTGAGAAAAAAACGTTCCTATGTACCTGATGCAAGACTGGCTAAATATTTTTCAATTATTGAGATCTAAGAGAAATCGTAATAAAGCCGGTGAAAAGTGCATAATCAAAAAGCTAAGATACGATGACTTTAAAGATCTTAAACATTTAGCTAGCAATTTAATTCAAAATACTACTCGCGATACAATGAATTGTAAAGTGCAGTGGTTGAGGATAAAAAGGATGAGATCCGAAAAAGAAAAAGCAGGGACAATCTTCTTCAGTTATGAATTTCATAATGAATATAGAGAACTAAAGGTGTATGGCAAAGGGCGTCCTTTTAGCTCACCAGAAAATCTTAAACAGCTGTATACCAAAAAGATTGCAATTGCATCTAAAAGAAAGATTTAATTAAACTATATAACACAAATGTTATACCTGATTAGTAGTATCACTTCTACCTCACGTTACCGGTTTCAGACAAGTTGAAATGTAAAAATCCCGAACCTGCTGTATTATCAGAAAGCGATGATTCTGAATAATTTTATTTTTATTTTATTTTCTAAATTTAGTTATTATAATGATTATATATGATTTATAAATAATTTTACTTATAATATTTAGTTTTTTAGTTATTAAAATTATTTTATTTGATATTATGCTTTGTTGTCAAATCCTTTTATATCCTTACAAAGAGTGGTAAAAGTGAACAAGTCCCAGGCTATCGTGGTTTTTTATCACTAACTCTTGGTTAAACCAATTTTTCAAGGTTAAAAATATAATGAATAGAAAGATAAATAATGTTGTTATTATATAATACACATTTGAGAAATTTCCAATAACTTCCTGAGTTATAGTGACTAACTGAATTTTGTATTTGCTCCTGTGAACAACAAGCCCACGATATCTATGATTAGAATAAGTAGAAAAATATGAAGTTAGTTATTGTTCTACATTTTATTTTTTTTATTATTATTTTTTTTTTAATTTTTTTTATATATTTTTTTTTATTTTATTTTATATAAATATAGATATATTTATTATTATATTACTATTATATTTTTAATCAATTAATTATGCACATTAACAAACAGTTCCTTGATAGTTCCAGACCGAGATCTCGTTTCGTAGACAATAGATAGTAGAAATAATAGATAATAGATATAAGGTGAGATGGGGCAAGTGCTACCCAAAAAATGAAAAGTTGGTTTTAGAACCGCTTAAGATACTTATTAAGTTTGCCTAAAAAAGGTTTCTCTTGGCAGTCTAGTAGCTTAGAGTATAATCTACATGATACAATATATTTGGATTGATAAGATGTTAATAGGTTTCTAAATTATTTTTTTTCAATTTTTAACTACTTTGGGCGCACTTGCCCCACCAATACGGGGCAAGAGCGGATAAGGCATTTTTATGTTGATACAATACTCCTATTAAGAGACCGGGTAAGGGCAATACAACTTAAAGTATATTCTTTATAGTTCACTAAAAAAAATATTACTTAAATCAAAGTTTGCAAAAAAAAGGTTATTTTATAGGGGAAATGCAAAGAAAATTATAACTTAATAATAATTTTATTTCGTCAAAACTAAGTATAAAAGTAAAAAAAGTGTCAAGTAAGTAACTACATAGATTAATTCTAAAGTATCGCTCTACGTTTAAAATAATTCAGATACATGTACAGCACTAGAAAATACATATGTTTGGTAATTGTCATGCGGTATCAGTTTAGGTTCCTGCAGTTTTTGAATGATATCTGACAGCAAAATAGTGCATTTGTCGTTCTCATATCTAGCCTATACTCGGAGTTGTTTCGCAATTTACGTAAACATGTCACTGCAACCTCATCGTCAAAAACTTCTGTTACGAGACATACATATTTGTAAGTCTTCTTTTTTCCAAAAAAATTCGCCAAAATGAAGTTACCGGGTTGAATGTTTAATATTATATTTTCTTCACTAGCTACCATTTCTTCATTTCCTCTGTTATGCAAATTGTAGTCTTGATAATTCGTTTCTTCATCAAATTCAGGCTCTGATACCTTATCGAACTATGGTCTGCACTTTCCCCATAGAAATAAGCTGCACTAGCCCCAGTAGACAAAATTGAAGGGGCAAGTGCAGCCCATCAACAAAAATATAGTTGAAAATAAATATGAACAAAAATAACGTTATTAAGATGATTATATCGTAAAAGCATAATATATACTTACCAAATATCGCAACGAAAACTCAAAAAATAGCTGAGATATACACAGATAACAAAACACGCATCACCTCGTTACTTAACCACAAATACGATTAACGATTTAATATGCTTAATTTTCAAACCTAACGGTCCCATGCTATCTTCAGTGGGTTAGTTAGGGAATATATTGCCATGTATCGCTACTGTATAATCCAAAATTTTGTAATTTCTATAGCGAGGAATGAGATGGCACTTAATTAAATAATGCACCGGCCAGCAATGCATGAGAACTCTATTAAATTCAGGGTCAAAGGTGGGTTGTTGAATCTGTGGAATGCTCAAATAAAATGTTTCAACCAAATAACTTTTAATAAATCGTCGTTGAAGAAGTGACACCTCGTATCTCACTTTTATGAATTTTACAGGAGAGACAAAAAACATATTTAAAAAATCAAGAGGGATGAAAATATATAGACATATATTTTAAATTAATTTTATGATCATATTAGTGTTATTAAATTATATTTTTTCTTATTTTTGAATTAATTCACCAATTGAGAGCACTTACCCGTTTTCACTACATTAATATTTCATATTTTGTTAAGATACGAGATTTCACTGCAATGTAATACTAAATTGTTTAAGCAATAATATTGCAACAAGTAGAATAAAATAAATTGACCAGTAAGTAAATTCTGTAGAATTCTTAAAACTTTCTTAAAACAACAAAAGTAAAATATAAAAAATACAAATTACGTGAAAAGAAACTTTATTTTCATTAATTTCTAAAAATATAAAAATAATAAATTATTGTATTTCAACAAAGAAGTTGGATTAAATAAGGGATTTTTATAAATTCTATTAATTTATTTGTTACCCAACAGTTTTTGTTCATGGAGCAGGCAGTCGTAATACCGACCACAGTCTTCAGGAATCACTTTTTTTAATTCTTGTAAGTGTTGCCACTTTTGGTATTTTATTTTTATGGGTTCATTTCTTAACTGAGGAAAATCACTTAGTTTCCCAATTTCGTTTCTGGACGTTCTGTGTGGCAGGTCCATGAATGGTCCGTCAAAGTTCAACTTCACTTGGATAGTGCCATTGGGGCTGTATTTTATAGTTTTTATATTGTTTTACATAGTTAAGCTTTCTTTTGAAGATGTAACTCTTTTTGTTTTATTAATTACAGCACGTGAGGAGCAGATCCCATGATGTGTTCCATTATTGCGTATCCAATTAAATATTGTCCACTCTTTAAGTCCAAACGTTGATAGAAACATCTTTTTGCACACAGTTATAATCTGTCCACTTGGAGTCTTAATAGTGTAAGTTAGAGTTGCAGCCCTGCGAGATTCTTCGGAAAATGACTTGGTACACCGTTTAGTTGAGGTTTTTTTGATTAACGATATAATATACACCTTTTTTTGATCCCAATTCATTTCAGTCCAAAACAACTGAAAAAGTTTTTGTCTATCTTCGTATGAAATATTTGCACATCCCCTAAGTTTGGACTTTTTACACATTACAGAAGTACACGGTGGTCCCATTTTCCGTTCATCTTTAGCAGAACCTCTTTTGCGATCTTTTCCTATGTTGCTCCACCCTATATAGCTTTTGCCTTTTTCACGAAGTTGTTTATTTTTATTGTCAAACCATTATGCATCCGGGTCTGCAGTTTGCTTTCTTTTTTTCACTATCTTGCCTAGCTGCTTACCTACAGAAATGTCTCTATCACTCTCTTAATTTTTTTCTACATCTTGTGAATTTACTACTATAACAGAATTGTTTAAATAATCTTCATTATTACTTGCATCTGAAAGTTCTGCATTTTCCTGCCAGTCTGGGTCATTTGTCCTATCATCAAGTATTTTTTTCCTCATTGTTCTCGTACGTTTCGATATCATCCTCTTCTTGTTCCTTACTTTCATGCAAGCAATCAGCTATTGGGTGATTTAGCTCTGCAAATAACGACGAACTACAGGTGTTTATCTGTATTGCATTATTAAGATCATAACCATCTGTGTTAGTATAATTTAAAGTATGAAGTTCTGTTAATTCGTGAATTTCATTATTTACATTCGTATCATTGACAACTAACCATTCACACTCATCCAAAAGTTTTTTTGTTAGTATAAGTTCAGGTTTTTCAGAACATTTATTGACACTTTGATTGTTGCACATTGCCCGTATTTTTTCGGTACGAGCTGAATACATTTTACGGAACGGAACGGAATAAAAAATGGATGACAAAATCTGAAAATAACATCAGCATTGTAACCTAACCTTCAAGTTAATGAAAAGTTGCATTTTAATAACCCAAGTTGATAGTAAGTACATTAATTTGTACATCTACACATTGAAAGTTATAAAATACCCTTTAACTACCAAAATAATAAATAAAGAATTCGAAAACTTACTTTACAGAAGTAATTTAAACAATAACGCATAAAACAGTAACAGCCTTATGCATAGTCGTACTTAGTGGCTACTAGTTAGTAGCCACTAATAATATGTATGTATCCATGGTTTTTTTAAATTAAAAAGTTAGTACTGTCATTTTAGTAAATTTACTTATTCTGACGTTTACTATTATTTATTTGGTAATTTAATTATTCATTTGGATATAAAACTAAATGATACCAATCGAAAGAGATTATTCTTCCGCATCGAAAGATACCTAAAGCTAAATAGTAGCTACTAAAAGTTAGTGGCCACTAGTATACGACTATGCATAAGACTGTGTATCTTTAACTATGCAATTTATTAAGACAACTTAACAAAATACACCTTCTTACATGCAAATAGACACCACTTGTGGTTGATTGACTGTGTAATTGACGGTAAGATACGCGCTTACACAAGTAAAGTATTCTTAAATTTTAATATATGGTTTCACTACTTTTCACATAAGGGTTTTCACAGAAAATACTGAGTACAAATATCATACGAGAAATCTCTTTTATCTAAATTACTGCATAAAGGAATTTTTCTCAGTTACGAGATATCACCAGACAGATAGAGCAAATTTTTCTGCATAATTATTTTCTATTAAAAAAGTTATTTTGGTCAAATATGCAGATACGAGGTGTCACATCTTCTGTAACGGGCCAAATTGGTTCCGTAAACAAACTGTGATCACACAGGTGAATGTGTGGCACCTACCTGGATTAATATTGGATGCCGCTAGCTCAATCGCGACGGTCGTGGGGCTTGAATCCTCCAATAATAATCCGGGACGTCAAGAACAGGGAAGTCACAATCGGTAATGAAGGGCGCCACTGAATTTGTCATAAACTTACCCCAAAAGTAATTCAGAACTTACCTATATAGAAATAGGGGGGGGAGTCGAGAGTGAAATAAAATATATCTAACAACGAGAAACAAAATTTAATGATAATAGTTTTAGATATAGGTTCAAATGGTGAATATACAATTTTAATAATGATTGGAATATTGACGCAAATTTTGATAGTTACTTCGTAAAACAAAAACTGGTGGTGCACTGAATTTAGTAACAAAATTGACGGTTTGAGTTAAAGTTGTTGAATTCGTACTTAAAGCTAACATAGAATAAAGAAAAATAAATAGCAAATAACATAAAAGGAACTTAACCTAGAAGTTGGCATAAAATATTTAACACTCGGTATATTCTATGATATACCATAAAAATAATACAAAATACTAAATTAAGGTTAGTAACTTAAGACTAAGAACACTTTCTATAATTAATTTAATAATACTCAATAAAATTTCAGTAACGCGAAATTTATCGTACGGATTAAGTAGCCAAAAATTCCAAGGGTTTATGTGAGTAAATCGTTCAGTTTATAACTTAAATATTTGCAAAAGTTCGAGGTGGTGTAAGGTTGAATTGATGGAGCTAAATGTTAATTGTGTAAAACGTAAAGTGTACTTACAGAAATTAAACACACGAAAAAAATAATACACCATGCCACTTAATGCGGGCCTGTCTTGAACAATGTGAAGACAAGGAAATGACGTCACAGGTGCTGACACAGGGCGATGACCTTTCGGATTTTTACCAGAAATTGGAGCGATGATTTCAATCTGGGGACTTGATTTCGATATCGGGAAGTCTTCAACGAAACCGAATAATGTTGAGCGTTTATTGTTGTCGATTTTCCAGTAAATGAAATTTTTGCGAATCGCATGGAACACATAAACCAAATATGGTTCCCAACCAATCTTTAATGCCAATATTGCCACTGGGGCGTCTTCTGTGCTACTACCCAGAGTAGCGACCCGAAGTTTACACTAAAATGATGATTTTACTGAATTTCACCTCAACTTTACTTAACAAACAAAACAAGCGTTCTTTCTCCTACGCCATTATCAGATCTCTGTACTTGTGGTCGTGCGCGCGCCACCTCACGCTAAGGCATTAATTCCCACAAGGCAATGTACGGGGCGGGAGTATAAATTTAAAATTTCGCGGGGAAGACTCAAATTTAAATGAAAACGTAAAATATTATTACACTTCAACGACGATAATGTCGGACAACAACTTGTTATACTTTGCACCTAATTTTCTTTTACTCACTGCTGTTAATTAAATCAAACCAAATGTAACTATTGTACAACAAGAAATGTAATTTATTAATAAACAGAAATATTCAAAAACAAAAGATGAATTTTTCATTACTAGGATTAAATCAGATTTACAAAGATATTAATTAATAATAAAAATTTCATAAAAACCCCAAAATTTTAAAATCACGCGCGAACTGAATGTTACGAAATGTGTCGACACAATGCTTACCGCTCAGTTTTTCGTGCACGACCGACGTATAACCAACAGCGGATAACCAGGAAAAGATGACTCGTAGTTTGATCCAAATTCCATACCATGAATAGTTCCAGGGTGTATTAATGATCAATCGAATATCGGCTACTGACAGGATAGACGTTCAGGTAAGTTGAATTTTCAATAAACGTCCTTAATTTCAATAACTCGGAACATAACCATAAAATACTGTAAACCATACCTATTGGTAGTGGTCACCAAAATTTTCCATATAATTTTCAAAAGTATCAATCTTCTCTTCCATTCACCACTTATAATTCATAAATTTATAATTAACTAGCGCCTGCGGCGCTAGACATACGTATAGTAAACAGAACCAACACATTATGAACAATTTTTTTATTATTTCAACTTTAAAATGACTGTGGGCATGTAACCGACGTTGGAGAAAATGTTTGTTGCTCCGAATGAAGTCATTTGAAAGCATGAGTTGTACTTGCGAATGTTTAGCAGGAAGTGTTTTGAAATTGCAGTGGTGCCAGTAAGATAACTTAGAAGCGGCTCAGGTGGATCAATCAGCGGTGGCAAAACAACTTTGCCGTTCGAACAACACATTCCTGGTGATTCCTTAGCGAACTTCGAAACACGACAATGCAAGCAAAGTTTGTTTATAACACCTATTGCTACATCCTCGTGATTCATGTAATCGTAGTTTTTGTCGTAATTAAATGCTTCCAATGTTAAATTCAATTTTTGTCTTGATGGAACTAATCCCAAAAACGGTTTGCCCGTCCATTTCTGGCGTAAATAAGAGCGCTACATACGTCCAAAGTTTTTACACAATTTTCACTTTTCAATTAATCTTCAGGTAAAGTTAAATCTTCCGCAAAGAGGTGGATCTTCCACGAAGAGGTGGGTCTGCGTCTTCTTGCACAATTCCGGCGAGTTTTTCTTTAGAAAACCAATTAAAAACAAATTAATCTTCAGGTAAAGTTAAATCTTCCGCAAAGAGGTGGATCTTCCACGAAGAGGTGGATTTGCGTCTTCTTGCACAATTCCGGCGAGTTCTGCGACCTATATAAAGTCTTCCTCACAGGGGGAAGACCATAATAGATCGGTGAAGGCCATAGTTGTTCGGCCTTCGGCCTCACAGGGTGAAACCATAATAGATCCGTGAAGGCCATAGTTGTTCGGCCTTCGGCCTCACAGACCGGACCATAATAGATCCGTGAAGGCCACAGTTGTTCGGCCTTCGGCCTCACAGACCGGACCATAATAGATCCGTGAAGGCCATAGTTGTTCGGCCTTCGGCCTCACAGACCGGACCATAATAGATCCGTGAAGGCCAAAGTTGTTCGGCCTTCGGCCTCACAGGGCGGACAATAATAGATCCGTGAAGGCCAAAGTTGTTCGGCCTTCATCTGTCATCCGTCATCTGTCATCTCATCTGTCATCTGTCATCTCATCTGTCATCCGTCATCTCATCTGTCATCTGTCAGCCGTCATCTGTCATCCGTCATCTGTCATCTCATCTGTCATCTGTCAGCTGTCATCTCATCTGTCAGCTGTCATCCGTCATCTGTCATCCGTCATCTGTCACCAGTCATCCGTCATCTGTCATCTCATCTGTCAGCTGTCATCCGTCATCTGTCATACATACATACATACAGACACACATACATACACACATACATACAGACACACATACATACACACATACATACATAATCTTCACGTAAAGTTACATCTTCATGTAAAGTTAAATCTGTATGTGCAAAATGATTTTTAGGTTATGTAGTTAATGCCGTCACTTTGACACTATCGGGGGGCCCATGGGGGCTATTCAACACTATCAGGGTCACTCTCTAGGTTATGAAAAGGGGGCCCGTCTTGCTAAAACGCGCACTATTTATGTTTTACCCTGTATATGCAAAATGATTTTTGATAATTTTAAAAATATTGTGCAACGCTACTGACTATAATATGTCAATGTCATTTTTAAGGTTAGTCAAAGTTGTGCCCCCTATTTGTCGAGCCGCTACTGACTATAATATGTCAATGTCATTGAATTAATCTTTTAGCGTCAAAATCGCATCGTAACTATGACAACGACTGTGACCTGAAGTGTTTAACTGCTGATGACCGTCTTATGGTGACGTATTACTAAATTCAAAGACGACGAAAAGTTTACTATTGAATGTCGCCAGATCTCGTGAAAGTTTCAACGCCCACAGTTACGGGGTTTAGGCGTCTATGCGGAACATACTGCGATGATCCGATCCTCTCTAATAGACGGGCCACATGCAATTTTACTGATATTTGAATATGAAATTTAATTATTCCCGTGCTAGCTTTGTTTTTCTTTATTTAGCATAACAAACTGAACTCTTACCTCAGAAATGTATTGTTTGTGCTTATTCTGAAAATGTAATTTTGTGGGAATATTAAATTCCTGAATGATACGCCTTTGTTCAAAATGTCAATTTAATTTTATCAAAACATAAATTATTCAAAAAACACAAAATCTTAAACTACAAAAATTAAACAATCAAAAAACAAATAAATAAATTTTTAAACTACAAAAATTAAACAATCAAAAAACAAATAAATAAACAATTCTTAAGCTACGCGTTCCCCCAAAAAGTTCATACGCAACTCAACAGAATCGGCCATTAACCGTGTAAGTGTTATTCGCAACACGCACTCCCGTGTTCATTAATAATTAAAGTTCGCTTCCCCAACGTAGGTGTCGTGAATTTTGTATTCTCAACTTCGCCTTGACTTGATCTGATGAACAGCTGCTGTCCAATAATTATCTTCTTTTACATACAATTCTATTTTGTGCATTTATTCTTCATTATTGTTATTACAAACTGCTTTTTCCAATTGGCATCTCTATCCAAATTATCCAAAGTAAGTAATCTTCAGTTACCTTTTAATTAACCTCTCTTCTTCATCACAATTTTTACTAGTAATTATTTACTTTTCAGATTCGTACACTTTTTTTTACGTTTGATTTCTAATCAAACAACAAACTTTATTTTGAGCCGATTAATTGACGTCTTTTCCCAACGGCATTCGGTTTTTTTCTTCCTTATTTTTTTTCGTTTCCTTGGTTTCGGAACGATCTCCTGTCTTTTCTTTCCCACTTGGATTTCATTTTTAGATAAGCTATCCTATTTTAACAATATTAATTAAACTAAAATCTTACAATTAATAAATTTTATGTGTGTATCATTCAGGAATTTTACTCTTTACCTGTATTTTATGATGTGCCGAGTTCATTTAACTTTTTATTGCAATCTGCTAAACCTTCTACTGGGTAGGAGATATCACTCGTGCCGTTAAGTAAATAACATTGCAATACATATATACACACATATATACATACAAGCATTTTTATAGATAAGATTAATCTTAATTCACACGCAAATAATTCCAAGATAATTCAAACTCTATTCTTAAATAATTTTCCAATTTACTTATCATGGACGTGCAGATCGTCCCCAATTTTCCAATTTAAAAACGAAAAATCACGTCTTTTCGCCTCCAATTACTTTACGAGACTCCAAATTACGTCCTCCCGCTTTCATGGACGGACTCGGACTCCAAATTTACGTCCTCACTATTTCGTGGACGGAACTCAATTTCAATTACGTCCTCACTCTTTCGTGGACGGAACTGGACTTCCTATTCTTCTTTCCTGGCCCCACCAAAATAATCTATCTGACCGCGCACTCGTTTCCACAATCACAATTATTTAAAACAATCCCTAATATGCTCTTACAAATAAATTTATTTTCGATTTAATCCCAAACTAGTCAACCAAAACAATTGAATCCTCTTTTGCCTTTTACACAATTCTTTACAAAACCTTTTGCACACAGCATTACATTTGTTATTTCTTCAGGTTAAATGAAGTAAGCAGTTCACTATGGAGTATTAGGAAATTGTAGGTGCAAGTTCCTACCCTTCATCATGGTCTCTGAAGTGACTATCTCGATATGAGCATTCTACAGAAAAACACCCAATTATGCTAGACCTACCCCTATAGTAAGCGGGACACGACAATATGTTAATTAAATGTAACATTCACAGCTGGCAGATCAATTTATTCAACTATGTGAAAATTATTAGCAAATACTGCACTTGCCCCGTAAATGCTCTTGCCTCATCTAACCTTAGCTAAAATAACTCTCCTATTATATTTGTAAATGTCGTTTTAAACGGTTGTATAAATGGAATTCATTTGGTACAAATATTATTTTGCAAGATTGTATAATTTAATATGCAATCAAATATTATTGTACTTGAACCTTCTATTAGTGCATTTTCATGTAATCCCTGCTACACACACTCAAGCAAGTCGGTCGACTTGACTTGACATGAAGTCACATGAAAAGTCTGTTGTTATGATATGAGTCAATGAAAATAAAGTGTTAACCATCAAACATCAAAGTCACGAATGTCAAAGTCGCTCCCGCTATTTCTAAAATTTGGCTATTATTTATATACCTAGAAAATTATTAAAGTAGTCAGAGATACTCCTAATAGCATATTGAAGAGCTATTTGGATGAAAATTACCGAAAAACTGGTAATTTTTGTAAAAATTTGGAAATTGTTTAAATAAATTACAATTTTTCGACGAACAAACAAAAATACATCATAGATTACAAATCTAAAAAAGAGTACATTTCGTCAGTCGCTAAAAATTTTTGGAAACATTAAGGACATCAAATTAAATTATAAATTTTGGAAAATTTTGGAAGTATTGCCCTAAAATTGTAAAATTTTTGGAAATATTAAGGACAATCACATAAAATTATAAATCTTGGAAATTTTGGAAGTAGTTGCCTCCTAAAACTGGAAATTCACCAACCTTCAAGTACCTGGACAGTACTAATAAATAGTTACTAATAAAATACAAGTAAATTCTGTAAAAAGTAATGTAAAATCCTCAAAATTTGAAGCTCAATCGACACGACACCTCATTACAGGAAGACAGTAAGGTAAGAGATTGACCAACTTTGAGATTTCGGGTTCTTTAATAATACACATACCACAAATATTTAAAACACAATGGATCTAAAAACACTAATAAAACAACTAAGAGAAAACTGTGCAATTATTACCATGTTACGAAAAATTTTCTCTTTTTCGCAACAACGTTGAATTTATTAAATTCAACTTATAACATTTAGCGACAAATTTCGTAGCGCCCTGTATATGGAACGTATTTGACGGAGATTAGACTCGCGCAGGCAATGATAAGAAGGACTTCTTGGGTTAGCCTTCGAGGCGAGCGGTCGGTTTTGTGTTTTACTGTGAAGTGAATATAATTTGGGTTCCAATTTTGATAAAATATTGGTGGCGATTTTGTGAGGGGTCCCTTTCCGCATCATGAATTGTTTTGGATGGTTTGCGCTCCAACCCATTACTATGGGGATTTTTCACATTCGTGTTTGCAGAATTGTGGATGTATTCCAGGTCGTTATCTTTTTGTCGGACCACCTTGTCCATATTTTCTGGAAGGATATTTTTTTACTCAGTTCGTTAAGTTCTTTAATTTGAACTGATTGCTTCACAGGGAAATGCATTACTCGACTTGGCCAATTTTCCGCCGTACATCTGGTGTTCGATTACGTTTTAATTAACCCTTGGCTGTTTTTATATTTTTTATGTGATATTTTATTCTATAGGTTTTCATTGTCTTGTTTTTTTATTTGAATGTTTGACCGAGATAAATGATACGCCGCAGGTTTCGCATTTCTGCTCGATGAGATATTATATCTTATCACACGTTCGAATACGTGAATTTTAATGCCAATGCTAAACTTTACTTTTTGATAATTATTTTAATTAATTATATTATATGATTATGTGTGCTTAATTGAGTTTTATTTGTGCATTTAAATTTTACTAGGAAACATCAACCGGCGTTGGTCAAATGCAACGACTTTGAAAGTCCTAAGCGTTTGACATGGGTTCGAATTTCATATTTGAAATTCTATGTTGAACATTTTTTTGTGTGTTTATTTTGCTTTATGTTTATTTTTTTATGAAAGGCTGCGATGTCCGACCCATATACAGGGTGCGGCATTTCATCGAGGTTGCGACCGTTTGTTTTATCATTGTGAGTTCGATATGGTTCCACTTTATCGTGGGATTTTTATTTAACCATTCAAACGTGCCTTTGGTTTATTTTTTTGGGAGTGATCCTCGGTGGCTATGTCGTTGCCACTGTACCAATTCTGTTCGGCTAACACCTCTTACATCCGATATCGTTTATATCTTTTTTGCCTTCTGACAATTAACATCCAATTGTCCATTTTAATTGTGTTGTGTTAGCAAAGCTGTTTCCTTGATCTCTCCGGGGCGTTTCTTTCACACGATCCACGGCTCTCGCCGCCGCAATAAACGAGCTAGTTTATATCGACCACCAGGGCCCCACGCAAAATTAAAGTAGATGGTTTATCCTTCTGCGTGGACATTATCTTTTCCAAACTGCTTCTCATTAGAGTAGTAAGGAGAGATTTTGTATCAACCAGCGAAATGGCCGACAGTGGCAAAATTAAAAAATCTATTAAAACTAACATAGGAACTTGTACCGTAAATTTACTAAATATCGCGTCTGAACTTGGAGAAATTTCGGCCGGTACTCCAAGATTTAACTTAAATGATATAGCACAAATAATAAAAAACGAAATGAACGCACTAAAACAAGAAATTAAAAATGAAATGGAGAGATTTTTCTCTTGGGAGATTGGGAGAGATAGGGAGAGGGAATTGGGAGATATTTCGGGCAGTATAAAGAAAGAAATTTTAGTTCTGAGAGAAGATTTGAAAAACGAAGCCGCGACCAATACAATAACAAACATTAACTACTCCAATGCTTTAAAGCCAAGGAAGAAGGCATGTCCGGCTATCATCATCTCCAGCATAGCCTCCTCTGTAAAATCTCACGAGGAGGTTATTAAAAAATGTAAAAAAAAGATTTCGTTCAGGGGGCGGAACTATGCCCCTAACATCACAAAACTTCTCCGTCTGAGGAACGAGTTGACCATCAAGTTCGTGTGGGTAAAGGCTCATTGTGGTATAGGAGGGAACGAGGTTGCAGATTTATGTGCCAAAGATGCGGCCGTGTCGCACAGTCGCCTGGCATACACCCAGTTCCCTCTGAGTTACGCAAGAAGGGTGATTCGCCTTGAACTGGCAAGTACTTGGAATTCTGAGTACATTAATGCCGTTCAAGGTTCAACCACCCGGCAGTACTTACCTACTCTGCAAGATGTTCGACTGTTCCGAGGTGCCTTCGACACCTCTTTTGAATTGACGCAGATATTGACGGGACATTCGTATTCGCGCGAGTATCTATTTAGATTTAAGATCTGCCCTACTGATGTGTGTCCTTGCGATTCAAGGAGTAGACAAACTCTACAACATTATTTGTAGAAAATAAAGTAAAATGATAAAACGCAAGAGTTATCTCAACCAAGCAGTGGTTTCCTGCGATGTCGTGATGCCATAATTATATCGAGGCAATGAAGTGATAATGTAATGACGATAAAAAATAATCCCGAGACAATACGCGGAGTAGAGATGGACAATAGATGGTCGTCCAACAGAAATAACTTTAAGCACTCTTGCAGATAGTGAATTGGCAGTTTGAGGCTAAAATTGGCCAAAAACAGAATCAATTTGGAATGCATCAATTTAAATTTGAACTGGTCAAATAAAAATTTGAGAATCCAGTATTCCAGTTGGAACTTGACGAATTTTGTGATTAGCTTTCGGTTTGTGAAATATAATTAAGTAAATGCGACCTTAAAGCCGCATTCAGAAGTGAGCATTCAAAAGCCCACTTGTTACCTGGATTTTACGCTCGCGTACAAGGTAAATTTTTGTAGTATAGTTTCGGTGAAATAATAGAAATTATTTTCGTCTTTGTAACGTTTAAAATCAGATATTCGTAAGTCAATATAAAGTCAGTTATTTTAAATTAAAATAAATACAATTTGATGCTTTAGTTAAATTTTTTTTTAATCGACATTTAATCGACAATTAATCGACATTTATCGATATTCTCACGCTGGGGAACATCTACCCGAGGACCGACCCTGAAGACAAGAAGCCTTCATGTAAATTATTACGTAAGCATTTCTTTTACTAATATTAAGTTTTATTGTACCGAGTGGTCCCATTGACCACCATATATTTTAAGGAACATTCCGTTCCACCGCGTAAGACGAATTCGCACCCGTGTATTCCTTTTGTTTATCTATTAGTATTTAATCAAATGTGGTGTTACCATCAGTATGCCGTTAGTGTTTTAAAGTTTGTTTATTGCAGTAACGTAACGATTGGAATTGTGTTTCATGTCAAGTTTATACTCCCACTTATGGGATTTCTGCATTCAATCTTTGTGGTTTAATAAATCAATTTTTACGCTGTTCCATTTCGTGAACAGCTGTTGGTGTTCCAACATTAATATTTTTATCGATAACTTTTATGTTAGTCAAGTCATATGTAAATATTTTGTCATTCTGCAATTGTGTTTGTAAATTTGATTGTACAATTGTTGTATTTTGTCAAAACCCCTTGTTTATTCCGTTTTTATTATATCTGTGTTATTATTTATTTATGTGTTTTATTGTCGTCATATGTGTGTTATGTTTAGCTATTTTTGCCGAAGGAAATTCTGTCTACTGTAAAGGTAAGGTTGTTCGGAAGGATTTTCCCAGCGTGAGAACTAGCGTGAAAGATCAGAAAGCTGTCGCGAACCAGCTTGGAGGAGTGATATTTCATCCCCTTCGAATAAACTCCGGTTTAATTCCGCGTGGCGCCCATTTAACTACCCCTCGTGTAAATTTATTCCCCCCGATAGTGACAATATTCCGGATCACGATTGTGGATCGCCCAATCGTTGATGAGAGACCCTCAAATCGCGACGTTACGTCACAAGCCCCTTTTGCTCGTTCAATCTACCCACCCCCTTCGCGACTCGAGCTAGTCACCCTATTTAGATTTGTTCGGAATTTGTCTTGTTTGCGATTTGTCAGGTAACACACTTCTTTGTTTGTCATTCAAAAGTCGGACTAGACTAGCTAATGTGTTCTGTCGTCACGCCAGATTGAACGCACTTGTCATATCATGGGATCTACAGTTAAGGTGGAATCAGTATCATATTTCAAAATGATCAGTTGTTGCATTAGTTAGGGTTTTATTTTTTGGACGTATTGGTATATTAAACAGGCACAGTAATATGAGAACTCTGCAGATTATCTAGAAAATAAGACATTTCAACCTTAATCTATCATCGGAGTACCCCAAGTCATCACTTTCACGTATTTAACTACATGAAACGATAAACCTTAGCTTCTACTATTATCCAGACCAAAGTTATAACCAACGTTATCCAACCATCTATTATCCAGAATTATTAAACCCCTTTCGAGAAATAAAGCACCAGGTTAGGATTTAATACCTTTTTTGTGGTTAGGAAGGCTGAAATGTTTAAAATACGAATTGCTTCATGCTGCAGTCGAAATCGGCATTTAGTCTTCTACTTATTTATATAATTTATTCGAAAGTTGCAATATTAAATTTTACTAACCACACAGCCAAGTGTCAGATGTGGTATACAAAATATGATTAGAAGTACGAAAATAATTACTTATACTGGACTAGTAAATTCAAGTTACTCATGTTACCGAATCATTACAAGTCTATAATTTATTCTCACAAGTGTAGGACTTGTAGCGTTTGTGTTACAAGGCCCTGGTCTGTCAGTCAGTCAGTAGTTGTGTATAAGTTACCAATTTTATTCGGTACTACGTATTGCTTCAACCATCGTTCAAGAATTCAATTTTGGATTGAACCTAAGCTGTGTACCATCTTCTTGGATAACTTTATTAAATTCTCCCTCCCTCCAGTACATCATCTACACGAGGCCTAGTGTGTTTCTGTGCGTAGAAGATTATAGAGTATGTATAAGTGTCTCACTATTTCGGCTATCGAGTATCTTAGTTAGCGAGAAAACACTGCTAGTTTGTCATTGTGGTCAAACGTCTGTCGGAAAGTTACTATCTTTTGTTAGCCGACATTATTTGCGCACCACCATTTGGCCTACGAGTCGTTACGACCTACATCGTGCTATCATTGTGTCGATATTGTGTCTTGTATCATTACATCTCCAATTGTAATTGAATTCAATAAGTTTATTGTTACCTTATTCGGTTTTTTTAAATTTAGGAAACAACCTTTCACCCCTTCAGCCTTCGCATGAAATAAGGGCTAGCTTAAACCTAACAACAGGGTAACACACATAAAGCAAGGTTTCTACCTTGCGTGTTAGAAAAATCGTTCGTTACCTCTCATTAAGGTAAACGAACGAAAAATCTTTTAAATTTTCTTATACAATTTTATTTTATTTTAATAACTCATCTTATAGTATATTGTGTTCTTAGTTTTGTTCATAATAATATGCAAGTTCGTCTAATGTAATTTCAACAGCTGCGTGATAGCTTTGCATTCTACTTGAAAAAATTTCTTTATCTATCCTTTGTATTCGATTCAATTATATTTTCTTGTACTGCTTGTAAATTTAGCAAAGATCGCATTTTTGTACTTAGGAATCCACGCTTCAATAAATCACTTCAACAAAGTAAATTATTCATTATTTGAATTATTTTACATAGAAACCATTTCTTTTTAACAAAGCTTCGATTGGATTGTTTTATAGTTCAATGCCAAGTGATCCTATTGTACTCAGTTTTATAGGGGAAAAATATTAATTGTACGCACCCTGGTGGCTGTAATATCAACTAAATATTTGACGTCACGATGATGCTAAAATAAAAATGAATTCGAAGTTAAATTAATTAAAATACATTAAATTTATTATTTTGTATTAAATTATTTATTTATTATTTAGTTGTAATGTATTATTATCGTTCAAAATCAAATCAAAGTATTTCTGAGCGAGGTCAAGCGAGGTTATATCACGTTTGTTGTTGTTTACAGCGCACCATCGGTAATATTTTATCCCTATGGTTTTATATTAATTAGTGCCCTTAATCATAAGCGTGCCAAACCTTACAAAACGATGCAAAAAAAACTTGCAATACATATTGGCTTATACTAGGCAGGGAGTTCTAATGGCTTATTATCCTTCCTCAGGAGAACCCAATCGACCCCTAAGTACAATACAATACAATGCCGTAAACTTAAAAATCAAATAGAACATAATATCATTTTGTTTTTTGTTTTTTGTACTACTAAACCTTCTAACTTCTTTGACGGTAAATTAAATCTTCTTCTTCTTCTTCTCAGCCGTCTTTCGCCCACTGCTGGACATAGGCCTCCTCTAACTTCTTCCAAGCTTCCCTATCTTTAGCAATTTGATGCCATGATCTTCCGGTTTGCTGTTTAATATCATCTATCCATCTTTTTTGGGGTCTACCTACACTTCTTTTTGTTAGTCTTGGGCGCCACTGGGATACGCGAATCGGCCACTCTTCGTACGATTTTCTTGCGACATGCCCCACCCACCTCCACTTCAGGCTTGCAATTCTCCTGGTTATATCTGTCACTTTTGTTCTTTTTCTTATTTCCGTGTTTTTGATCCTATGTCGTAGGCTAACTCCTAACATAGCCCTTTCCATCGCTCGTTGTGCAATACGTAGGTTGTTCACGCTCTTCTCTGTTAACGCCATAGTCGCAACACCATATGTCATCACTGGCAGAACACAAGAGTCAAAGGTTTTTGTTTTCAAACAAGTTGGTATTTCTTTGTTCTTCAGGATCCATCCCAGCTTCCCAAATGCTGCCCATCCCATTCTAATTCTTCTTGTTATTTCGGCAGTTTGGTTCTGCTTTCCTAATTTTATCAGATGCCCTAGATATATATCGTCGGCTTACTGCCAAAACAAGATAACTCCATTTTTGGACAAAATGAGTTATATACATGATTGCATTCAAATAAGAGCAAATTACATATTGACAAAACCTGATAACTGTAAGTCAAATATTAAAGGAGTATTAGGCATTTCATTTTTAACTAACTCCAACTTGTTTGTCGTGAATAACGCTAAAATAACTTAAGTGCAGTTAACTTATTGTCATAAAATGATCCAACCTTTGAAGTTTTGCTAAAACAAGATAAGTGATATTATAATAATAAAATTATGTACATTATGATTCATTCTGACCTAAGGTATTATTTTACTGCAATCTTGCAAGAAACTCATTTTACATTATTTTTATAACGACGATAAGAATTTACCACCACAAACCATCACTCTGTTAATTTATGTGAATCAGTCAGGCCCGTAGCCAGGATTTCATTTGGGGGGGTTCACTTGTAAAGGGGGTTCCCCTTTTTATTACAAATTTTTTTAAGGTTTATTTATTTTATATATTAAACTACTTTACAAATATTTTAAAAGTAAAATTTTCGGGGGTTCCCCTTCCGGGAATTTTTATTACAAACAAATTTTTTCAATATTTTATTTTTCTTAATTTATTTTTATTTAAAACAAACATTATAGTCCAGCCAAGGAAGGTTTTTAGTTTGCAAAAAATCCGGGCAAGCTGAATTTTGGCAGAGATGTACATTGGAGTGTTGTAATGAACCCCCCAAAAGTCCCATAAAATCCAACGCCGGCGTCCCCCACAATCGGGGGGTTTTAGCTCTCCCAGCGCGATTTTTTGCCGATAACTCGCTTATTTATGCTTGTATTAAAAATTATGATCAGACCATAATTGAAGAGCATAAAATTCTCTATAAAAATTTTTTTTTTCATATTTTTCCATGACACACTAATACTTAAATTATTGACCGAAAACACAACCCACCCTTAAAATGACACAATATTGATTCGTTGCAGGGGGAGAAATGTTTTCGGGCAAGGGAAATGCTTTTAATAATAAATTAATTGAAATTGTGGTCAAGGTTGGAAAATGAAGAGAAAAATAATTTTTTTCAAAATTTGCCCAAGTTATAGTATCTTCCAAGTAACGAAACCGAAATTTTGGTTTGAGCTTACAGAAGATCCGGGCAAGCTGAAATTTGGCAAAGATGTATATTGAAGTGTTCTAATAAACCCCCAAAATTTCTCATAAAAATCCCAAGCCGGCGTTCCCCTAAATGAGGAAATTTGGAAACAACTTTTTCCAAAAGATACCTATTCTATTTTCGAAATTCAAATGTTTTACTTTTAAAATTTTTGTCTTTTAAAAATTTCGGGGGAGGGGGTACGTGCCCCCAGGTGCCCCCTCCTGGCTACGGGCCTGGAATCAGTTATGTTTCAAAGTTAATTGTGAATAGTGTTTTATAATAACTTAACAAAATGAATTCTAGAGCTTCTTTACTAGTTGAACTAGCATTGGAAAAATTTAATGACGGTAAGTTATTTTAAAATTATACACAATCGAAGACAAATTCTTTTTGATTTTAACTATAAATGTTTATTAGTTAAAGTTAAAAATTACGATTTCATAGATTTTTATTGAGTACAAACTTTTCCAATAGCTAATCCTGAACCGAGACCGGGTTGGAATCCAAAAATAATCACCTTCTTTTATTGCTCTTTATTATGGGAATGATTAAAAAATTAGTATAAATATCTAATTAACGATGACGTCGAATAACCAAAATTGTGTTACGATGATTGACACCTAGAACAAGAAAGTATACAATAAATACTAGGCGTCGAAAATGATAGTTTTATTATACGATTTATAACGGCGAAACATGAAGGAAGGTACTGGATGTTATTATTGGAAAGGTAAGAAAATTATTAGTCATTTGGGATAATATTATCATAAATTTTATTTTCCGATTGAAGAATGCGTAAAATCCCGGAATATACAAAAAATTTAAAAATCGGTACAGAACAGCATCGAAATAAGAAGCATAGCTTCAAAAATTTCGACATCAATATTCCATTTTTTTCATATTGCTTATCAATTAGATAAATAAATTATTATTAGTAATAACTATACAACACATTTTATTATCTAATAAGTAGAAGTATCTAATTACCGGCGGCTTCTACAGCTTGAGTTATACAAATTTACAACTCTCGCGTCACAAGCCGGCCTGGTATAGAAATGCATGTTTTATCAGGGGAAGTACACGCGTCCACGTGGACTCGCAAAGAGAATTTTCGTAATAGAAATATTATCCAATAATAAGTCCTTATTCTAAATATTAACCAATTACAACTACACTACTCCACATGGATAATTTTACCAGCCTGGCTTCTGAAATTCGATACTTGTTATCAGCAGCTTCAAGAAGCTACAGTGAGTGCGGTCCCGTATAAGCCAATGCCTTACAAATTTTGCTTAGCAGGCGAGCGGCAAGAAGCAGGCTGCAAGAAGCTCTAATGAAATGCGGGCTTTAGTGTACGAAAGTACAAAGATTTGTTAAAGCTTTGTAAAGATGGAGTAATTCCAGACGAATTTCATCCATGGTATCAATCAATACCAACCGATACCGATATCGTAGATCGAATTCCCGAATCTGCACTGGAAGAGTTGTCATCCGAAGAGGACAATAATTAATAAATATTTTTAAGGTTATTATGTAAGGTTTTTTGAATAAAAATGTTCAACATTATGAGTATTTTATTTCAATTCTGCAAGACTAGAAAAATAATAGGTAGTATAAATTAAATTACTCTTATTCAGCTATAGTAATAATCGTCGACTTAAGATGAATATGTTGCATTTCCTATGCACTTATCTTGTTTTGCAGTAAGCCTCCATTGTACAACGATTGTACTTATCTTGTTTTTACAGTAAGCGGACAATAAATATTAATTATAAACAATATGAAAATACTTAGAGTGTTGAAACTTGGCAAATATAAAGTTCTAATATCAATAAGTAGAATTGTTGTCCAAAAATATTCAAAAAATTCATATTCGATTTATCTCGTGCATTCAAACATTAAAATCAGTTTTACTCAAAACTATCATTTTGGAGTTATCTTGTTTTAGCAGTAAGCCGACGAATATATTCTTCTACCTTTTCTATTCTTTGGTGGTTAATAGAGTATTGTTTGTTGCTTTCGGTCATTACTTTTGTCTTATTTATATTCATTTCCAGACCGACGTTTTGGGCGGCCTTTCCGATTTCGATTAGCATCTCTTCCAGTTCATCTTCATCTGAACTTATAATCACAATATCATGTGCGAAACGGAGGTGGTTTAGAAACTTTCCTTCGATATTAATTCCTTTGTTTTCCCAGTTCAATTTCTTAAAAATGTTCTCCAGTGATAGTGTAAAAAGTTTTGGGGATATGGGTCCCCTTGTCTTACGCCTCTTCGTATAGGGATTTTTGATGAGCTCGTTACGTCGTCAATTTTTATTTTTATCGTGGCGTCTTCATAAATATCTCTTAACAGTGTTGTGTATCTTGAGTCGATTCTGGTGTCATCCAGTCCTTCGCAAACCGCCCATAGCTCAATCGTATCAAAGGCTTTTTGGAAATCAATAAATACTAGGTGTATTTGTGATAAGGTGTTTTCTTTTTTTATTTATGAGTATTGCTACTCCTCCATTTCGGAAATTTTCTTCGGTGTTTCTTTGGAAAAGTTTGTGTCCTGAGTTTAACGTATATAGTTTTTCTCCAGGTAGCCTGGTTTCGCATATTCCCAGGATATCCCATTTTATGTGGCTTATTTCTTCTTCTAATTCCTCCAGATATTCTGGTTTGCTCATTGTGCGTATGTTATAGGTCGCAATATATATTGTTTCAGTAGGGTTACTCTTCTTGTCAATTTGTTGTCCCCCCCAGAATCCACGGGACAGACCGACGATGTCAGTGTGGGATTCTTAACGTAATGTTCTACCCACCTGGGGTATTATAGTTTTACGAATTGGCATTTTTCCATTTGAGGGTGTGTTGGTATTTAAATCACCACGCTTATATACCAGGCGGCTTGGTGATTGACGATATCCAATCTTACTATGGACGTGGTCGCTGCCGTTGATCTAGTCTAGATTCTACCGCCACCGATCCTAAGACATTTCCTCGTCTAGAATTGCCTATCTTATTTAGCCCTTAAATAGTATATTTCTAAGTGGCCTAAAAAAGACCTCCGTCTCCCGTTTGCTTGTTGACTTGACTTCCCTCTGGGGTTGAAACCCAGACTCATCAAGTTGCTCAACGTAGCAGGGTTCACCGCTTGCCGGTGGGAGTGGAGTTGGTGTGGAGAGGCTGAGGAGGCATCACTTGTAGATTTCCTCTGTATTACGCTTCACACACCCTTGAACCCCGGTAAATTAAATAACCAAGATAATTGAATAACTCTACCGGAAACCCAACACGAAGAAGATACTATTAAAATACAATATAATCAATATCCAAATTAAGTTAGACAATACTCATATTGGTCATTTGTGTTTTAACTTTTGTTTTTTGTAAATATCAAAGAAAAGTATTTTTATATAATATTTTAAATCAAAAATATAACGATAAACTAAACACATGTAACTGCAGAATTCTAATTTTGCATAAGCACGAAGAATGTAATCTACCAAAATTCTAAGGCAAGGAAGTCTAAGAAAAATCACCTTAGTCGTTTACTAGGTAAAGTTCACCTTCTGTGATAATTGCCTATGTTACTTCTAGTGTAAACCTTTGGTCGCTCTTTGAACTAGTAAGTAAAGCCATATGCATAAGCTTTAAATCTCCTACAGCGACCTGCACCCGTAATTTACAGCTCGGCCTTCGGCTTCGCATTCTGTTTATTGTGGTAATTGTGTAATTGTGTGTCCTGTGTGGTTACTCGATTTGCATCATCGAACTAAATAAATTGCATTTAAATCTCTTCTTTCCACCACAACCGTTTATAGAAGCCATAGCCGGCGCCGTTATCAATATTAGGTAAATATTATAGGCATCTGTTCTAATTATTGTTTTGAAATTAACATTTTAAAACCAAATTGTTTTCGATCTGAATTTATAAACGCTCGACCAAGTTTTTATACATTTGAATGCTAAATAAAACCTACGAATGAAGGAATCCGATCAAAAGATTTTATTTTCTCTCTGTATTAGTTTATATTATATATTGCAATTTTTTTAAACAAGAACCTTTTTCACATATTAAAAAAAATTAATGATCACAGCAGTATTTACGAGTAATAACTTTTTTATTAGTTATAAAGTTAACGATCAGAAAATATTACAAATAGTAGGTGCAATTTTGAAAAAATGAAATAATTCATTTGAAAGCGCAGTAACTTTTATTTATAGCATTATGTAACATTTCAGTAGTGTCAATATTCATTTTACCTACGTATTTATAAAATCCTAAAATTTAAATTTTAATGAAACGCATACCAATTTTCCTAATAATAAAAACGTATAACAGTAAAATAATTTCAAATTCAATACATATGTTATAATATGAGGTCTGACTTTGATAAATGAAGAAAACTGAAATGCGAACTAATGCACAGTACTTTTCGTCGGTAGTTACTCATAAAAACGACAAGAATTTTTCATTTTAGAACGTGTAGCTCATGATTCTTTCATAATATCCTGAGAAAAGATCGCGTTATATTGCTTTAACATGATCTAAATGGGGCTAATGGGGCGCACGATAAGATTATTTTCAGGGTATTACAAAATGTGCCTTGCATACTCGATATAATAACATCACAGTGACCACATCAACCGTCTAAATACAAGCTTTTTCCTTTACAAGAATATTCATTTGCTGAAATCTCATTAAAACTGCGTAATCTCTATAATCGTTAGCGTAGTTAGCAGCAAAGCTTAAATAAATTAAAACAGATGTTACGAAATCATTGCAAAACTTCATAAAATCACCAAGTACATGAGAAAGCTTTTCTTTTTCAGCAAATTAGAATTTCTCCAATATTAAAATGTTGCAGTAGGTATATTTAAAAAGAATCGCACGAACTAGTGCGACGTTAGAATTCGATTGGAATGTCAAAAACAGAAATAGATGATGTCGACTTCCAACTATCTAAAATGACAAGAAATACTTATTTGGTAAACCAAAACACACACACATCTCTTTGACACTTTTTTAACGTTGCATTTCAGATAACCGGAGTATAATTTAAACCTGCGAGTTTTCATCGAGAAAATATTATTGCACTAAACGAAAACAAACACATTTACTACTCCTAGTTAGACTAAAGTAAACAACAAGTGTGAAGGGTCCCACCGTATCTTCAATCCATTCCGCTCTAATTAAACTTCTGTCCGATGCAGAACAATTTCTCTAATTAAGCATCTCGGACCCTCAGAAACAACTTAATTACTTTAGAAACGCTAAAAGAAACAAGACTCTTGTTAAAATGATTTTAATAAAAATATTTTTAAATATATGAACTCACTTTGTTGCATGTGCTGCTAACCCTTTCGATCCTCTGTTACTAATTATCCATTTGATATTATCTTTTCTGAAAATGAGAAATATAGGGATATAGAAAGAAAATGCAATTCATAGAAAAATTTGTGTTTCCTCGTGTATATCTGAGATAAATCTCGCAGTAGACATACCTAATGTGATGTAATTACTGAATTGATTCAATTTAAATTGTCAAATAAATATGTGGGTACGCAAATTATGGATAAAAGCAGACATGTTATAGTAATAACACGACATGGTGACAATGGGTTATATTTATTGCAACCGCGATAATAAAATAGAGTCTGTTTTACCACTTCCAACTAGAAATGAGTTGAATGAAAGCTGCAATAAACTGAAGCTGACAGTAAACTTGTCGACTGGTAAGCTTTATTTGAAACTCTAATCATCAAAATAGTAGCTTCTATTTTCTCTATTATTTTGCACTTTCAATGCTTTGTTAGTTAATTTATTACTAAAGCTTGTCGTGGTGATATCAAGTTTTATGGAGTAATTTTTTATCAAATAAGGCGCGAAGAAAATAAGAGCCCAACAAAAATAATACAATGAACCTACAACCAACTTAAGTTCTTTTGTTAGCAATAATTTTAGAGGTGATTATTAATTTATTATGGTCCTAACCTTAAATTTATTATGATTTCCTAAAACGAATTTATTACCTACAGAAACAGTTGGAAACTTTCAATAAAATGTAAATATTAGTGTAAATTTTGCAGATAATATAATTTCACAGTCAAATTTTAGGCAGAAACGTATTAATCTTCCTTAACCACACCGTGTACCTGTTTTTTAACAATATTAAATAATTTAATAGCAAAGTCCGATTAATTAAATTGTTTTTTGGAGTAGTAAGATTCAAGAAGCAAAGCAGTGTTAATAATAGTTTACTATTGCAATAAAATTAAAAACGTCCAGTCCATGTGGTAAATGGAAAAGCCAAACTGGTCCTTTTGCCTTTCTAGCAAACTTAACACTTAAATAGCCTGCAGCACGTGCAACCCCTATTTACTTAATGTCTCGTAAATTTTAGGTTCAAGCAGATGTAGCTACTAATTATATTTGAATTTTTTGTGTATTTTGTTAATATTACTAATTTATTTATTAAAAACAAAGCTGTTTTACTGTTGGGATTTCTATTATTAAGCTTACAAAATTTTTAAATTATATCAGTATAAAGTTGCTTTACATATTGTGATATCGAGGTACCACGTTAATAGAAGTACGTTTGTTAAGATTCGGGTAATTTGTTTATAATAATAATAAAGCATGTGACTCAACAAAACAATCAGACAAACTTCGTCCGACACCAAGAAATTGAGTTCAATATCATTTAATTTATAAAGAAAGACATGAAGCAGGTTAAAATAAAATAATTTAAAAATGTAACACTTAATAATTTTCCTTGCTGTAAAAATGTTTATTAATAGTAAAAGAAAAATTGTTTAGTCATAAGGAAGGTATTTAAAAAGTCAAAATATTGTTAATTACTTAATTAAGATGAAAATTTGTATTAACGTTAAATTTAAATAAGTTCTTAAATCATTACGTGAGTTCGACGTGTCTTAATGCACTGTGTCTTAATGTCTTAATGCACTTAATGCACTGTGAAGTGATATTTCATGTCCAGCATCTTTATAAATACAACCAAGAAGTAATGGTGAAGAAATTAATCCAATCTAAAAATATAAAAATTTTCATTAAAATTTCAACAAGTCACATTTGGCTTAATCCATACCTGCACTATGAAACTTCAATAGTATTGATTTTCCAATCAACCAATAAAAAGACGATTATAAAAATTCAAGATTGCCATGAATTCGGTGGTAAGGATAATTAAAAAACAATCGAGAGGTCCTGGTGTAAATTTTGCATGTAATGGTGGATGATTTTAGCGTCCTAAATAAAATTCATTTTAATTGTGAAAATAATCAGTGATAATTAAAATAAATGAGTGAAAATTATTAACTTTATGTACTTACCTACGTACAAGTGAAAATAAATCGAAAATCGTTAAAGATTGTGGATATTTTTAACAAATTGAAAATCGAAGCCACGAGGACACCAAAGGTTATCTTGAAAAATTATTATGGTAATGATCCCATCGAATGGATATTTATGCGCAGGTCCATGGTACAAGTTATAAATAAACTGAATATCCCCGTATTTCTAAGGTAACATTTACATAAACCATATTTTCGTAAAATAAATAAGTGAAAATTATGCGTTAAAGGTTAGAATTTTGATAATTAGGATTAATGATAAGAACTTTTTATTTAATAAAACTTTTATTTGCATTTTTGTGTATAATAAAAACATTATTGTCTTTGCTACGAAGGATATTTATTTCGACCTGTTCCGAGTCCATAAATTTGATTTCAGTATTGCAGCATTGGTACCGGAACGAATCCACCCTGATAAAGGTAAGCACATGCTTTACGAACCAGCTAAGCCGAGGCATTATAATTTCAATTTTTGTTATTTGTGTAAAACTTCAATATTTCTATTAACAACGTACATTTTACGTAGACCCGCTATAAAGCATTTACAACATAAATCGTGTAGCCCTAATAGGAGTCAAAGCTCACTACAATATTTACAAAACGTCAGTCAAGTTCAGTACTTTTTATGTTTCAGGACTTTTCGTTATGCTTAAATATAAAAAAAAGTAACAATTTAAATCTTGACCAATAATTTTTATGGAAAGGCCTGATGGGACGTATTTCACAGGGGGCAACTTTTCACTTTGTGCTTAGCAGTAGAAAATTTTACAAAGTGCAAAATAGACATGATTCACAATATCTTCCCTGACTTATTTTGCTAACTGTGAACTTTACAATTTGTTGTGGGTTAAAATTGGAAACTAAATATAGCATGAATTTGTATTTTCAACGAATTGGAAAGAAGATGAAGAATGTTCAAGAATTTATTATAAGTGAAATTTTGTTGGACCCGATGAGAGTCGTTTATAATAATTAACTTTTTCGATTAAGTAATATAGAAATTGGGAAAATTATTAGATCATCATTTTCAGATTTTAGACCGGTGGTCTGTTACGTCAATCAAATTGGTCGCTCTATCTCTATCTGAGACGACCACACATTTTTACTAATGGAGATTGTTATATTCTATCAAGGTGCCCTTTCTATGCTGTCCTATAATCTTTTAATTATTCATTTTTCCTGTAATATTCAGTTCAATTCTTATGTCAGTATTTCTTTTCCAATCTATCCTTTGGTATCCTGCCACTGCGCCTAGGAATTTCATTTCGACACTCTGAATTCGTCTTTCCATTTTCTTTAGTAATCATCTAAATTTCATTACCGTATGTGATGTTTAGTACCGATTTTAATTTATAGAACTTCAATGCAGTATTTTGATTGGTTTTGTTCTTGAACGTTCTTTTTATTGTGCCATTTATGTAATTGAATTTTTAAAATTTCTTGGGTATATTGGCTTCTTCAAATATGGACATTATGTAGCCCAAGGAGTTAAAAGACCTTACTTACTCTATAGTCTAATCATTTAGTACTACTTTTGAGCGTATTTGTTCTTATCCACTGATTGCCATCCCTTTGGTTTCATTTATAGATATTACCATGTTGTATCCTTCTATGGTTTGACTTAGTTAAAAACTGTTTGCTATTATGGCCTGGTCATCCACAAAGAGCAAAAATTATTAGTTGTAGTCACAAATTCAATTTTTACGAAAGGATGTTCACAGCGTTCCTCAATGAGGAATGCTAGCTTATCAGCAAGTGGTGGTTGCGTAGAACAAGATGGTACGTGCAAGACTTGGACTTCTTTGGCAGTCAAGAATTAAGCAAATATTACAAATATTATCAATTATCACAGTTATCACCTCAAGTTGGGTTTATAACTAGAATTTTATAAACAAAAATGTATTAGGTAAATTTTAGAATAGATATATAATAATCGTTTACAAATTGGTGTTATTAACTAAAAATCATATTTATAAATTAAGTATTTGTATGTACGAACATTTGTAAATAAAATCATCAAATTATTTAAATTAAAAAAGTTACCAAAAAATAAAACCAAACCACAAACAAATATCAAACCAACCGGAGAAAAAACATGCGGATACAATACATTCAATTATATTAAAAATTTAAGAAACAATTAAAAATTGTTAACCAGAATTTTTAAAATGCAAAATACCAAATTTTACATCGGGGTATGTAGAATAATAAGTTGTAAAATTACTTCTCTAAAGGAGAAAAAGCTATTGTAATGAATTGAAATTGCATGTTAAAATTAATGACAAAAACCGCAAATAACAATTTATTCTACAAAATTGGTTAGCAAAATAACTATAAATTTATCACTTATACATGCAAGCAGTTTAATTTTGCGTTATAGAATATTAATAATGTGTTCGTTTCATTACGAAAGCTGTACAAAAGCGGAAATATCCATGCAAGACAACACCTGATGTATATACACGTATAAAAATTGCTGCAAAAACAATAATCTTTTACTATGTGGAGATTTATAATAGTTTTAGAAAATGATTAAATTGTTAGATACGACTACCAATTATTATACCTACCAGTATAATTATTAGGTACTATTATAATGGTATGTTTTATTAGTTGTGCAACCTTTACTTTGACTATTGACGTTGACTATTTTAATTGGTATTGTAAACGTACAAACGACATCACTATGATATCATGTGTATATTATTATGTACTAAAAAGCGAGAGATAAGTAATCGAAAAATCAATAGCATATTATGTATAGATACCAAGGTGTAAAACGCTTTGTTACAGCCACTAGCCCTGGACAAAAGTTGATGATTGAAGTGCAAAGTGCCGAGGTCTGCGCTGTAGCCCGAGGCTGCAATGAAGCCTTTCACAGGGGTACACACTGCAATGTTTTTTTTATCATTACGACCTTGTCATTGGTTATTTTTAAAACTTTAATGAAATTCAAATTAGCATTATTGTAAGTTTGAATTGTTGGGGAGAATTTGGATTTTTGTACTTTGTGTTGGCGATATGTCTGCACCACGCTCGACTCGGTGATCGATATGTGATATGATTTCTGGTGCAAGATTTAAAATAAATAGTTAAGACATACAGAACCACACATTGGTCCCCCAAGAATGTCGAAAAGAAGCGTGGGAAATTCTCAAAGAAGATGGTTGGATGATGTAAAGCGGATAGCGGACGGAACTGGTCCGAAGGGTGGCGGCTAGGATGACCTGGAGAGAAATAAGAGAGGCCTACATTCCGGATTGGATGGATACATGCTAAGAAGATTAATACGAAGTTAAGAATAACAATAATAGTTTTTTTAAGAAGGATTTTTTTTAAGAATGAGATAAGTAGGGTGAAGGTGGCCATACTAAAAATGAAGAATAATGGAAGTCGGGCAGATAAAAGTATTATTGAATCCATTATGTAGTACAATTCCACCCTTATTATTTTGATTCAAACATTCTGGTTATCATTTCAACAAATTTTCGACGTTTTTAATTTGATCTTATATATTATCTTATATATTTCGGTCATGTTACCCGAACAACAGGCAAAATGGAAAACCTCATAGTACAGGGGAAAATGAACAGACGTCGATCGAAAGGACGATGCGAAGGGCGGACCAGACAAAACCGCTGATAGAAGATGAGAACTTACCGGGAGCATCGCAACGTGCCCAGGACGTTGCGATGTTAACAGTGTAATTTGACGTTGTGCGTTAAAAAATGTCACCACACTCTTTAAGAGTAAGGATCGAAGAGAGACATAATAAAAAGGTGATATACATATTTTTCGTCAGATTGATAGTTTCTCGAGTAATGACCGTCTAAAATTTCGCTAGGTTTTCAGATCGCCTATATTTATCTAAAGGGGTCGTAGTTAATTTTTAATTAATTGTATAGATATTCAACATAAATATTTATATAATAAATAATGTAAGTCAACAAATTCATAGTTTCTTGGGTATTATAAGACAACTATAAAAAGATTCTGAAGAAGTCATAGCTGGTGTTCACATTGTCAGTTGTAGTTATATTTCTTGGTTGTAGTCTAGGAAGTCTTTATCAATACTGACATTATGACATAATATCCTCAACAGCTCCTACAAATGACTGAGCAATACAGTCCAACTTTCTTACAACTTCAAACTCATTGTTATATTTTGTAATTTGCAAGATATTGCAAATATGCTTGCCATAAAGTTGAAAGAAAGTCGAGATATACTCGAAAAACTTATTTTTGTCCCTTTCCCCACCCCGTAGAAGGAGATGCAGATATCGTTGGAGAGCGAAAACTTCAAAATTTCTTAATGGAACCCTATATTAAGTATTAATCAATAATGAGCGGAACATATTACGATGATCAGGTACGGATGGAACCCGTCAATCGCAATATCTAAATTTAATAAAATTTTCGTTGTTAATGATTGTCGCGGCTAACTAGGTTTTTCTGCATGGAGACTTGCTTACCTCAAGAGTGATGTCTTTAGGAAAAAAAAAATTTTTGTGTTGATTCTTTTTATGCTGCAAAATAAATAACCGGGAATACAAGAATTCCCAAAAATAATCCGTTTTGTAATGACTTTTTTTTTAATTATTATTATATAAATAATTTTTGTGTCAATAAACATGTACAAATATTATCAATTTCTTATTATCTAAATCCCCACAATTAAATCTAAAAAGCACGGCGTCGTATTTTCAAATTTCCCGCACTAGTTGCACAAATATAAGTTTTGGTAAAATTTACGCTTACCTCGGTATAAATTTATACGTGTCCACCTTCTTGGTGACGCGCAGGTGCCGTGATCATTGTTCCTTTGTGTCGATCGAGTCTCACTTGCATTGATTTTTCGAGATAAATCCTCGCTTCGATATTTTGCAATCCTCGTGGTAAAATTTTCATTTTCACAAAAATATTCGCAATCGGTAAGTAAAAAACTTATGACTTTTACCTTATTTGCGTTCACACTAATCTTTAATCACTATATTTTTCCAGGAATTCCCATTTTGTGACACTTTTTCACAATTAATTAATTATTATTAGAGCCGCTGAAAATTATACGTGCGAACCCTTTTGCAAATATTGGGAAGCCTCTTTTCAATTGTTTCGTTGTCAAGGTGATCCAAATTTATTCCATTACTTGATTTTGTAGCCATCAATTTTGTTGGTAAGTGACACCATGTTTTTAGTGGCGCGAAATTCAAAATTGTCTTTTAATTTATTCTTTTTACTGTTTTAGGTAAATAGTTGATTTGAAGCACTTAGTTTATGGTTATCATTCGAAGTGTTCACCGATGAGTTCCCGGATGACGTATCACTTTGTTTTTAATGAGTTTTGACGACGCACATGTAATGTTTAATTTTTATACGCAACGCTTTAACAATTATCTCTAATACATCTTAACTAATAAATTTCAATACAGTTTATAAATATCTTACAGACTAAACAATTTTTATTATAATATTTCAACAATTTATATCATTACGGATTTTTATTGAACATTTAATTTTTATTTTGTGAACTCTTTTGCATTCTTTATTATAATTATTAAACGATTCTTTTTGTATTGACTTTGTGATAACGGTGAACCTCCTCTTTAAGTTGACAGTTTCCATGCATTATTAATTTTCTATTAAACCAAAATGAATTTACGTATTGCCAGTGGCGTCTCCTCCAGATATCACCATAATATATAACTTGATTAAAAGTTATATCGCCGATCGGTCTGTTGAGCTGGCCTACCCTGACAGGAAGTCGCGCAAGACCATGACTAAAGGATGCATCCAAGGCTCTGTTTGCGGACCTACTTTTTGGAACATTATACTGGAGGAACTTCTCGATGTAGGTTTACCGGAGGGATGTCATCTGCAAACATTCGCGGATGACGTCCTTCTAATCGTGAGTTCGCCCAGTGTAATGCAGATGGAAAGTCTGTAAGCTTTTTCGCTCTTCGTAGCTCACAACAAGCTAATGAGACTTGAGGAGTGTGAAGTAGCGCAAGCTGACATCTGTCAATAACGACAATTATCAACAGTAAATTAGCTATGACAGACGTATACCCTGATGTTCGTATAAAACCAGCTCTTAATTTTGCGGAGGCAAAAGGCCGTAGGTTCAGAATCCTCAGGTAATCACTTATCGGAAGAATAAATTCAATGACAAAAACAATTAATCGTTTATTTAAAACAAAAACCTCGTTAAGGAATGTACAGTACGCACAGTTAGTTATATTAATGATTAATGCTACCAAGTCAAAGGCAGAATCAACAGATCAACACAATTGCAGAAGGCAATTGTGATAATAAAAATATGGTGTACAAATTCACTGCAGTACAGATTAAAAAAGAAAAAAAATAATGGCACAAACCTCCAAGCGCTCTTCGGTTCTACAATGCCCAAAACACAACGCAATACAATTGCGGGAATCTCCTCTAATCTTCCTGCAGTCACCAAAAGTTGAAACGATGAGAGATTCTTTTCGCCGACTGGTTTCGGATTGAAGCAAATAAACTGGATCTTGCCGAAAAATCAACCTGGTCATCAAAGATAATGGTCGTCCTAATATTGTGGTAAATCTCAAGCAAACACAGTCAACTTTGATATTTGTTGACTGGTAGATATATTTTAACAGTTTGATTGTAAAATGTCAAACTAAATTTTGATAGGAAAATATGACAGGTCAATTTGACAGGTCAATTTGACAGCTCTTGCATGTGATGTACTGAATATATTCAATTCCGCTAACGCGTAACAGTAACTAATAATAATGTTTATAACTAAAACATTAATTATATCCAAAGAAATAGCAAAATTGCACGAGTTGACGTCTCTCGTAACAAACCAAAAATGCTAATCCTTTCCCATCAACAGACATGCGTACCAATGCCGTTGATATCAAAATGCGTATACAGGATGTTGCGGAATAAATACAGTCAGTAACGCAATGCAAAAATTCGTTACAAGTCGTGCCAACGCAGCTCTACTTGCGATCAGTGAGTGGGGGGCGCAGATGTTAAATTAACATTTAGCGCCCCGAAAACTCAAGCAATAGCCTTCACTCCAAAAACCAAATTTTGTAAAATTTCCTTCGACAACACTGTTTTGACTTATGAGCCTCAAAGTAAAATTCTAGGTATTATTTTAGATCAACACTTGAAACTCAATGAACATACACGTTCGACACATCATAGTCAAAGCCAACAAAATTTTTAAATCTTTATGTCGGTTCGTACGGCCCACGTGGGGTATTAATCCATGAAATGTGGAGACAATATACCACGCGGTCATCGAACCGACCATTACTTACGGTTCTTTTATTTGGAGTGGAGTGCTAAGATACAAGTACGTGCTGGGTTGGTTGCGATCTTTTCAGCGGGCATTCGCCGTCAGGGCTACTCGCGCATTTCATACGGTCTCGGCAATATCTGCGTTGGCTTTAGCGGGATTTACTCCAATCGAGCTAAGGATAAAGGAGGTGGCAAGGATAGAGCAAGTGAAAATGGATGGTACTTTTGATCGACTTCCGGACGACGACGTCTTGCAAAATCGTACGTCGCCAACCGAGATGTTACATCCCCGCTACAGACAAACGATCAGTTTCGTAAAAGCAAACGACTCGCTGGAAGTCGATCGAATATGCGACCAGGTCGATGTTGCTATATTTACCGATGGCAGCAAGCAGGAAGGTGGGGAGGTCGGCGCGGCAATCGTCATATACCGTGGGGCTCGGCAAGAGACCCACAAGTACCGGTTAAACGGTACTTGTAGCGTGTTTCAAGCCGAGTTATATGCGATTGACGCCGCCCTGACTTGGATCTCCCCAAGGAGGTTACACTCAGTGTGTATTTTCTCCGACAACCTTTCTTCGCTTGTTACCATCGCTAATAGGAGTAGCACCGTACCTTTGGTCACCTCCAACCATCGTTCACTGCTCAAACTGAAGGACCAAACGATCATCAGGTTTGCATGGGTAAAGGCTCATTGCGGCATTGAAGGGAACGAGGTTGCAGACCAATGTGCCAAAGACGCGGCTGTTTCACACAGTCGCATGGCATACAACCAGTTCCCTCTTAGCTATGCAAGAAGGGTGATTCGTCTTGAGGCGGCATGTACTTGGGATACCGAGTACAGAAATTCCGTCCAAGGTTCGACCACCCGGCAGCATTTACCTGCGCTACATGATGTTCGCTTGTTCCGAAGTGCCGTTGATACCACCTTTGAAATGATGCAGATATTGACGGGTCACTCGTTTGCGCGCGAGTATCTTTACTAAATATTTCACCATACATCATTTCAGAAATTATCGTTAATAAATCCATAACCAAAATTTTTATTACCTTTTGTAAGTGAATTATCAACACCCTAAAACAATTTAACACCCCCCTTAGTCTGTCTAAAATGGATTTATGCCCCACCAATATTTATCAATAAATCTGTTAAACTTCATTCAATTCATTCCAATTTTAATTTTGCTATTACTTACCCGCTGTTCATTTGTCTAATTTCTATTTATAATTAAATATTTAATTCTTATATTGTTAAACTCATATACATTAATTCTCATCACCATTTATCACCACCATTCTAGTTGTGCCAATTTATTGTTAAGTTTTTATTGTTAATATTGTTTATATGTATGTATCACATTGCATGAATATATTACTTCCTCTCGAGGAAACAGGAAAAAAAATCAATAATGAGTTTAATATTAAATGGCTTGGGAACCAGAGAGGCACACTTTTCCATAAATATATTGGTACAACGATGACAGATCTACTAACGATATACGAAAACTATTACAACCCAAAGAAAAATAACTATATTGCAAGAACGATTTAAATTTTACAGCAGAGGGCAGAAAATTGGAGAATCGTTTAATAAATTTTATACAAAGGTTTAATTACTAGCAAATAGTGGTGACTTCAAAGATAACGTGGAAATGTTAGGAAATAAAATTATTTTGTACACAGGAGGTCATGAAACAAGAGATAGATTGACTAAATTAGGAGAAGATTCACTGGAGAATGCAGTTTCATCATTATGAATGGTAGAAATTGACAGAACGCAATTGAAGAGAATCAAATCATTTAATGGAGTTGGTGTTGATAATGGTGTCGAAATCGTCAACTGTAGGAATGAGGAAATAAAGACTATATTAAATTTGTTAGGTATAAGAATAATTGTAATAATAAGTCAAAATTATTATAGTAATAAGAGAAAATTTTCAAAGCAAGCATTTTGTTGACGATAAGTTTAAAACTTTTGATAAATATTCTGATAGGAATAAAAGATAGAAAATTTATAGATATCTAAAAATATTTAGTAGATATCTAGATTAATTAATATAAATTAAGAAAGATGAATAAAAGACCCGAATGCCGATATGTTAAAGAGAGTAAATTTTAAACAAAAATCTACAGACATTCAACCCCTGGAAATCCCGAGTTCTCTATAAAATAAAGTTATCCTTGGCAAAGATCTAAAGATATACAGACTCAAGATTTACTTCGGATAAATAGGTTGTTTAAGAACGCTGTAACAACAATAAGGAATACCAAAATTTGTAAAGTAACAATTTAATATATAATTAATTTCCTACAATAAATTCCCTTTCAGCATACGTATGTATATTATTTAGCTTTGATAGTTTAGGCGTGGAAGGCATCTAAAGTCACAGATTTAGAAATTAATTATTAAGTACTTATATGTAGTTGTACACGTCAATATTGGTACTATTTGCATTGTATAAAATTTTCGCATAGTGAAACTAATTTTGACGGTATAACGTCAAAAATACAGATTGTTTGTTACTACGTCGCCCTTTGAAGTTTAAATTTCTCAAGAATTATCGATCATGGAACAAAAAATTAAATATTATTTTCTAGCAAATTTCATTTTCTATAAAATCAATCCTTTGATGTTTTGTCAAATGTTTCACCTTTGAAACGCTTGACTCCTGACATACTATTACTTAAAATATAAAATTATTGGACTAGCCTATTAGTTTATTCACAAAATTACACAATTTTTACGTATTTTTCATCCCTCTCTCCAAACGACCCCAGAGTGATTAACTTACAGTTCTATTTGGTTGTTTTGATTGTATTCAAATATTCAATATTGATACCTGTATTTACAGGTTTTAAAATTTTCAAGTTAAAATGTATTTCTTATCTGTCCCCACAGATAATAGCAGAGTGCAAACTCGCTTTTATTTTCCGCATGCTTCACACATTCGAAATCTACTATAAGTCGTCAAAAAGTCGTCCAATGAAAAAAGGCACAATTTCAAAATTTTCATTTTTCAATGGGTTCTCTGTGGCCCTTAACTACTACTATTCTTAGTGTATTCATAGGTTTAATAATCGTTTATTTACAGAGTTACAGAATTTGTAAACAAAATGTATTTTTTATTCCTCAAAACAACTCGAGGGTACTTAAAATTTCTAGATGTCATTTGTAGGTTTCAAAATATATTGGTAATCTTTTCTGTAAAGCCAAAATTGTACATGGCACAGCAGGTAACTTTTAATTAGTATCACCAGTGATCCTTGTGGCACTCAACATGTTAAATGACGTCATCTAAACAGTATGTTTACATCATCTAAACAGTATGTAAACATGGGTAGAGTATGTGACTAATAATAAGATACTCAGAAGAATGAACAAGTAACCGGAGGTGGTTGACACAGTTAAAATTATAAAATTGCAAAACCTGGGATAGGTAATGCGCAATGAAAACACATACAGGTTCCTTCAGTGCATCCTACAAGGGAAAAAAGTCGCAAAAAGAAGAGTAGGTAAGAGGATCTCATGGCTGAAGAACCAAGTGGTTATAGCCAGGATGATAGCCAACATCAGGAACGGATAGGTACCAGAAGAAGAAGTCCAAAAAAGAAATAATAAACAGGTGCGCTGTTATCGTTCCAGTGGTGTACCTTACTTAAAGGCTAGTTATGTCTAACCCCGATCACCTGGTTATGGACATTTTATGTTATTGTATTATTATTCATAGGTATTCAATAAAAGTATGTATAAGTCGGGTTAAGATTAGTCCGCTAATTTTAAGGCATTATTGTTACACGTTTTTATCTATTATTTATTTCGAATATAACCATCATTATCACTCGTTGATCGTTTTCTTTTTCTTTTATTTTTTAATTATTATGTCTTTTGTGACCACACTGTTCCCCTTCGTTCCTATATTTTGATAGTTTTTGGTAAGAGAGGTAAGTTCCCCACTCGCCGGCCAATTTTCCTTACTACTTAGTACAACTTCAACCTACAACCACTGCATTAAGTTTTGGCCCGTCACAGTGGATCACATGATGTCGATTCGGCACAGTCTCTATAATATAGTTTCTATCATTCTTATTAGGGGAGCATAGGTAACACTGAGATGCGAGCAAAAATGACACATTTGAAATATTTTCTACTCCAATCCGCTGACACAAATGGACTTTATACTATAATATATTTGACCTCTAAAGAGACCGTTTATTGATCCCAAAAATTAATGTCTCACTGATACTCATCCAAGGGTATGTAAAAAGAAATTTTAATTATGGCTAGTAATAAGATAATAAGAGCAGCGACGCAGCGCTATGTAAATACTCGTGACCACTAGATTACGAGAGTCCAGCAAGGTTGCTTGTGGTTCGCACTTGGATGGGTGACCACGTGGTGACGACGTGATGAACACTAATTTAAAAAGAACGCCCCTGGCTGCTCCCTATAACCCGCACTTGGCTAGCGTGGTAGAGTATGGCCTGAACCTCCTCCTCATGTGGGGAGAGGTTTACCTTCCAAGATTGGACTGGATGTTAGAAAGAACATCAAGCTGATGAAGAATTAGGCATTCCAGATCACGTGATGATTTCGAATTCAATGCGTTTAAAGTTTTTATTCCGTTTTTTCCCGACATTTAAGAAATTTTAAAAGTACGTGAGTAATTATTTTTTTCTTGTGTTGTAAGGAAACTTAATGCAAAATTTATTTCCTGTTAGTATAGTTTAAGGTGTTGCGACTAATAAGGAGGCCTACAAAATAATTATTGGATTTTTGGAGCGATTGTGGTTAGAGTAGGTGGGTATTAATAGTTCGCTCCAGGACGTCTCGCTGTCGCGACAAATTATTTACTAAATTTTTTGCATCAAAATTTTCTTTAGACGTACCTGCACCTTTTATCCTTTCTGAGAGACATATTATAAATATACCAGGGGTAGAATAAATGGGGGTAATGAATTTAAAAAAGAATAAATGAAATAAAAAACTAACTAAAAAAAAAGTTTTTCCAGTTAAAAGCTTTATATAGGTGAACTCAAAAGTAGAACATAATATTTTTATTAAATTTCTAATTTCATAATTTCATTTCTAATTTCATTCTAATCAGTTCTCACTTCATTTCTGCTTCTGGTCTGATGCTCGTGTGTTGCGATGTTGTCTAAGATTTTCCGATCTGTCTTCACACCCACTACACTAGCGTAAACATAGGCAGATGAGATCGTTTGAATACACAGATTACGGAAAATTGGCTTACAGTGAGTCCTTGAAGGTACACCTTCTAGTGCACGTATAGCCCTCTTCTGTAGTAGGAACACTTTCTTTATCTGCGCTTCATTACCCCAGATCAAGAGTCCATACACCATTTTGGCATGAAACATTGAATAATAGACTGCCTTAGCTGCCGCTTTTCCAACCGTTTCCCCAATCCTTCTTATCGCAAAAATACTCCTACTTAGGGAACTCACCAGAACAGCCACATGTTCATGCCAAGTCAGCAAAGTGTCCATTATTATGCCCAGGTATTTTACCGAAGACTTATCGTTTTGCTTAATCGCTCTACAGGCAGTGAACTTAACCATTTGAGTTTTGTCCATGTTTAGTAAGAGTTTGTTAGTTTCAAACCAATCAGTAATTTCCCTTTACCGATCATTTGCTTGGTAATTTTCTTCCATGACTAGGACAGTGTCATCTACATACAAGGTGGTGTTGCATTTTACATTATGTGGCAGATCATTAATGTACAGAACGAAGAAGAATGGGCCCAAGATGCTTCCCTGCGGTACACCACAGGTAGCCTCCCACTCCTGCCCGAGTTGCCCATTCCAAAATACTACTTGTTTTCTGTTCTGGAAGTATGATTCAATGATTTCAAATGTTTTCCCCCTAAATCCGTAGTGTTGAATTTTGCTCAAGAATATATTGAGATTCATCACATCAAATGCCTTTGCCAGATCATAGAAGATGCCTTGGCACTTTAGTCCACTCTCTAGCATTTTGTAGATGTTTGATGTGAGCCGTAGTACTGCATCGATGGTGTTTTTTCCTTTTTGATATCCAAATTGCTCCTTCGTAAAAGATGCATTTTTACGTAAAAAAAACTCTCAAGTTGGATATAGAGAATCTTTTCAAAGACTTTGAAAAAAATTGGCAATATAGATATGGGCCGATAGTTGTTTGTCTCATTTTCATCACCTTTCTTATGTATCGGAATTACTTTTGATACTTTCAGGGTGTCCGGAAAGATGCCTTTGTTCATGCATTCATTAACAATGTGACAAAGTACCATCGGTATTTCATCTGATATTAATTTTATGATTTTCGAAAACACAAAATTTATGTCATAAAAGATAAACCACAACCAGATTGAAAAACGAAAAATTAATAATTTTAGGATCATCTATTTTAAAAGTAGTGTATATTACGTTTTATAGTGTAATAACTTTCAAGAATTAAGCTAAAGACAAAATTTATTGATAATTATGGAGATTAGATCTCCTATATCGGCAAGTATATAGTATAATATTATTCACGCTAATTATACGTTTTATTTGACGGCAATTGTTTATAAGGGATAAACTACTTCTTTTTCAAGTGCTTAAACTTCCAACAAAAAACAGTAACTTATAATCGAATTATACATAAAGGTATTAGTTACCTGATATTTCTACTTGGTGATGGGTAAAATTTGGAGGAATAAATGGAGAGGATCCTTTTCAACTGCTAAATCATTTGGAATAGCGGCGATGAACTGATGTTTTCTGTTTATGAATATAGTAAGGTCTTTTTAATTTTCGACTCTTCCAATAATGTCAGCTTTTGTACATTCTTTATTTTATTATGCAATAACTCAATGTTGTAGGAGTCCAAGTCATATCCTGCTTCCGAACAATTGAGATCTATTTGGAATTTTTAGTGACAATCAAGAATAACCCGTTACTTAGTAACTGAGGCTTGGTCAGTAATATTTAATCATTCTTTTATGCTTTCTGTCATCTCGATCTATCCTTCTACTTATTATCCTTCCAATCTCTCACTTGTGTACGTATCTGCCTATTTTGCTCCATCGATACCTTTCATATTATCCTACTTGGTGTTCTATCGTTGCCTATTCTTGATGGATGTTTCAGCTACATGCAAGTATAATATTTTATCTACTTTGATTTTGTAATGTGCCATATTTCATAATTTTTTTTAGTATCGTAATGATAGTTTTTACCGCACTAGTGCGGTAATAAAGCAGTTTAGTGCGGTAATTTTGTAAAAGAAATGAATTTTGCAAAACATGTTTACAATTATTTATTAATATTAATTACACAGTTTGAAATATTTACAAATTGAACTTCAGACGCTGTTCCCAGGATATTTCCTTCTGTTATTGCAAATTCGCGCATAATTTCGGCAAGCACCAAAAACTCCAATAATCAAAATGACCTAAAAGCATTACAAGTTTGAAATTGTTTTTTATTATTTAAGCACTAATTTACCTTCATAAATAAGAAATCTTTATCATTCATTTCCTTAAGAAATTGATGTATCTCTTCTTTGCGAAAAATACACGATTTTTTAGGTCGGTATTCTTCTGATTTCCTCTTCAAGAAAGCCACAACTTGATGATATTGACTAATATCAATTTTTTTCTTAATCGAGACCAACATTCGCAGCATAGAATACCGGCACCATAACGAAGATGGTTTTAGCTTCCCTGCTTGTTCCGAAAAATAGGCAAGGACCACATTTTCAGAGATTTCACGAATTTTCTTAGCTTCCATCCATTCTTCAAAATATTTGAACACTATTTCGTATCGCTTTTTAGATTTGGCAGGCATTAATGTATCTATAGCAGATTGAGCAGCCAATTCTATATCAGAAGGCAAACTTTCCTCTGAATTACTCATGTTTCACTTACGATTATACTGGAACTTGCTGTCAATTAAATGCTTGCGAAACAATTAAACAATTTCGTAACTACGCGACTAGCCGCCCAATAATTTTTTTTTATAAATGCAATTTTAAAAATTCAACTAGAAACACAAAAATATGCATAGGTTTGATTACAAAATCAAAGTAGATAAAACGTTGTACAATATTTGTATCGTAAATATCTATTATTTCGTGATGTCGGTGTCGAAGGCGGCGTTTGTGTTTTATGTCGTCATGCATAAACTGCCCTTAACTTGAAATGGAGCCCTAGTGTATTAAAAGCTTTCATTTTTAATATAAAAAAGTACATAATACTTATTTGAATAAAACTTTTAATGAACCTGTAATAATTTTGATATGAATGGTCTATTAAAAAAAAATAATACATCGTGCACACGTTTTAATTATTTAACTTGAATAATTAAAAGTGAAAACGTTTATTTTAAGCCGTAGGCGTTAATGAAATATCATATACTTGTATGGCGAAAATGCAGACTAGATAAACTGTATTTCAACATCACGAACGTCATAATAATTTACGTAGTTAATATAATATTGTACCTTCTGTGAACGTTGCAGTACAATAAACTGTATAATATAAATAAAACGATAATAATTTAACAAAATTATTTCATTTAATACCTTTGAATCATATCGAAATGATGAAGTCAAAAAGTTAAAATTAATTTAGTGTTTAAAATTGCCTTCTATTCTGCTACAATACTTCGAGAGCAATTATGGTTTGTATAGTTCCTGCAATACCAAAATTTAATTAACAAACTTTCTTAGACATGATTTACAATAATTATAAATTCATTTTATATGTAACCGAAATATTTATAAAATATTAGTAGAACCCGACAGTGAACACAAATTTTTAAATGAACATTGCCGTGGATACAGTATTTTATTTTCTTTGGCACAGTCTTGACCATTCATTCAACCCATCCTTTCTACTTGACGAAAAATTTATATCAACCATTAGTAAATAAATAATTTTTAATTTAGGTTTACGGATTAATTTTTTAATGCGCATTTTTTATTAACCCAGACGTATTCCACCGTAAAAAATAAAATAATTAACAGTCTCATTTATGTCTTATCCAGTTTAGTCTTGAACATTTGCAACAGTGATTAAAATGATAATAACAGTTTTTAGTATCCCTAACGATCTTACTTATTCTGGTTTATTATAATTAAGAACCGTATTATGCGTAAAAGTTAAAAGATTTTATAATGCAAATACTTTTACTTAATAACCAACTTACTTAATGCTAATAAGAATAAAAAAGGACATTAAATTTGAAAAAAATATTAAAATGTACTAGTATATAATACGAACAATAAATGATTTTTAACTGGACTACATAGTACTTGGTCTTTCATTAAAACAAGAGTTTTTAAATCGTTCCATGTTGTAAAAACAAATTCCTTGGCACATAAATTTCCATATAATTTACAATATGACGGTAAATTTATTTTAACACGTTCTTACTACACTTTTTTTAAACATTGCGAACAATTTTTTATAATGTTGCATCATTAAAATAATATAATACAGTTTTACAATATTATTCAAGTGCGGGCTTTTAAAAGCATAAAAATATGAAAATACAAAACACAAAACTCTAATAAGATAAGGTATACAATAATAGTAATTAATTATATACAGTCAACAACTTAAAAAAAAAGGTCGCCAAAATTTTTCATTTAACTTTTGGGTAAAAGAATTACCTGAAGCACTTAAAAATTAGTTGAAAAGTAGCTGAAGTTCTTTCTTTTCACAAAAATGTGCAAGAAGTGAAAAAAGCACAAAAATTGAAATAAACAGAACAGCAAAACAATCACAAAAGCTTTTAATATGTAATTGCATTTGTCCTCTTCCGCATTTACTATATTTTATATAAGTTTTTCTGTGCTGCTATTAATTTTTACGATAAGCATAATAGCGAGAGATCCCCACTGTAATTATTATTATACAATAACCGTATTAACTTTGTATTTGATTTTAATTGTACAAATGAAACTTGAAGAAATAGTACAGTTGTTACTCATTTGTATTATTTAATACGTTAGTTTTTAATAAATTGTTACATAATTGCTTCGTTCAAAAGTAAATCTATTTTTTGCAAGGGAAGTTATTAAATTTTTTTATTAAGTTATTAAAATGGTTCTAAAGAAATAAATAAATACTTTTAAACATCAATACGACGACGAGAGAAATTTTGTGGATGTAATTATTTTGATTATCCTTTTTGCCCATCACAAGTCGTAATAATAATTATTATTAGTTGAGAGGGTAATTTCAATGCTAAGATAAAAAGCGAAAATTATATTATCAACTAAACTATCCATAAAAAGTGCAATATGGCCGCTATGTAAAAATTTTTGATTACTAGCACGAGGTTCCCACATAAAAATATATACCTTATAAAATAACATGGGCATGGCCAGGAGTAAAGAGAGACAAAGGAAACTATAGATCGAACAAACGGCAGCACTGAATGGGAAAAGCAAATGAATTGTAAAGAGGATAGGAACCAAAGAACTCAATAGTGAAGAAATTAGAAAACGTTATAAAAAGACAGCACCTGGAGAACTGGAAGTCAAGCAAAGTAAGACTAACATCGATCAAGAACTAGAGAGCATGAAAAAGATCTTGGAAGAAGTAATGGGCTATAGAAAGCGCAATAAAAGAAACGAATTGTTTGACGATGAATGCACAGAGGCCAATGGGTTGAAGACAGAAAGAAGAATAAAAGTGGTTGAGTACAAATAGAGAGAACGGCTTAAATAACTTTCAAAGAATAAGAGCAGAAACCTACGAAGTACACAAAAAGAACAAAAATCGATGTGTAACCTCAAATTTCGGTTACTGGTCATAATTTAGGTCGTAAAAGTTTAAACACCATTTTCTAATTCAAATATTCCTCTAAATTACTGTAAACAAACAATAATTTGGTTACCAAGTTTGTTTTAGGGAATTATAAATTTTAATAGTTTGAAGTTTAATCGTTAATTATTTTCCAACAAGAAGATAATTTTGTTCAGCGGTTATCGAACCACATATTTTCTTCTAAAAAGTGTAACTGTGGGTAGAATACGCGCAAAAGTTGGGATCGAGTAGTGTTCCTTGCCAATTTTTGGGATCATCTTCACGTTCTTCAAATTTAGGAGTCGTGTTAGTTTTTTTGGTCAACTCAGCCCATTGCCGTTTGTTACTAATTACTATCCGAGCACTTTGCAATTAGACCAGCAACCCTTCTTGTAAGAACTGGGTAGAGTTTTGTAGTTAAACTCTATTTTCAAAAATTCATAACTCAAAAACCAAGGAACATTGGCAAAGCCCAAAGACCGTCACAATTTTATTGGCTTTTAGATTCACCAAAATAATTGGGAACTTGATTGCTGATATGTTATGTGTTACGTCCCCTTGTTAATAACATTAAGAGAAAGAAGAGAGGATAATTTTTCGGGTGTACGATAATAAGAAATGTGATTGGTGCAAAACAAATAAATGAAGAGGAAAATAGAATATTATTCAAACAGCAAAATACTGAAGAAATTGGAAGTTGAAGACAATATAAGAACGATGAAGTCTTCTAGAATCACATGGTATGAATATGTAATGAGAATAGGAACGGACACAGAAATTAGACGGATAACTCAATGGAGACCCATGGAAAAACGAATGAGAGGTAGGCCCAAAGAGGTCCATTTCCCCAGCCCCGCCCATCGCGAATTTTGAATCAATTTTGGTGTCAATCGTTTGTGTGTCGTTTGTGTTCGTTTGTGTTTTCATTATTTTCGTTTGTGTTAGCACCGTTCGCGAAATATCTTCAAATTTACGTGGGCGGGGCTGGGGAAACGGCAGCCCCGCCCATCGCGAATTTCGGGTCGAATTTGGTGTCAATCGTTTGTGTTTCGTTTGTGTTCGTTTGTGTGCTCATTATTTTCGTTTGTGTTATCACCGTTCGCGAAATATCTTCAATTTAAGTGGGCGGGGCTGGGGAAATGCCAGCCCCGCCCATCGCGAATTTCGGGTCGAATTTGATGTCAATCGTTTGTGTTTCGTTTGTGTTCGTTTGTGTGCTCATTATTTTCGTTTGTGTTATCACCGTTCGCGAAATATCTTCAATTTAAGTGGGCGGGGCTGGGGAAATGCCAGCCCCGCCCATCGCGAATTTCGGGTCGAATTTGGTGTCAATCGTTTTTGTTTCGTTTGTGTTCATTTGTGTGCTCATTATTTTCGTTTGTGTTAGCACCGTTCGCGAAATATATTCAAAAACATAACATAGGTTCATTTCCCCGGCCCCGCCCATTTTGAATTTTTGCTCGAATTTGGTGTTAATCGTTTAGTCATCGTTTGTGTACGTTTGTGTTTCTATTCCCCTCGTCTCAATATCGATTTTCAACCAGCTGGGAGAAAATGAATTTTTGTCAAGCTCCGAGCAACAACCGCCACATTTCGAAATTATAGCAATTACGTTATTTAAGAAAATTGGTGTTATTTTAGTTGTAAATTTATCAATATGGATAGGTTTCAACTTAAAACAATAAAAACCATGTTTTGATGTAAGGAAAAACAAGTATAGTGTATTTCAAATTAATTGGAATTAAAAAAAGTCTAGCATCAAATTACGTTGTTATAAAAACATACAAACTATGCAAGGAAAAACAATATAAGAGATAAGATTATCGCGCCAACGAAAGCCCGCATTTCATACTCCACGTGGAGTAGTGTAGTTCTAATTGGTTAATATTTATAATAAGGACTTATTATTGGATAATATTTCTATTACGAAAATTCTCTTTGCGACTCCACGTGGACGCGTGTACCAGGTGTACAGTAAGTTTGTATGTTTTTATAACAACGTAATTTGATGCTAGACTTTTTTTAATTCCAATTAATTTGAAATACACTATACATCATAGATAATAGCAATAATAGTTTTTAAAAAATGGTATAGAAATGGATCAGGACCGTCCTTAAAAATATTAGCCATGATGTCAAGTGCGTAATATCTCGCCATCTTTATACGATACTTTTTTGATAACATTGCATTATTCATTATAAAAATGAATTTTTGTTGTACAAACAGAAATAATATATTAATAAATTAATAGTTAATTAGCAAATAAATCAGTGGCGGTTCTACCATAGGAGCTGCAGAGCTGCAGAACCACCAAAAATAACAATAAAAATACAAATACTTGCATAATTAATTATATAATTATAACCTTAATCAGATTTAAATTATTATAAAGAATGGTGCATTATCAGCTTTGCTTTGAAAGCGTGTTTCTTATTTTCGCTAGCATATCAGTTATAATTTAGCAGCTAGTCACATAAATAGTGTAATAATAAATACACGTCCAGTCCGCTATCAAAATGTTTGTCTAACTTGAACGCTACACTTGTGCGCAGCCGAGCTGTAATGAAACGCAGACTACAATGCTAGCAATTGGTAGGTGGTATATTTATTATCTTTTATGATTTTGTTTCGAGGTAGTTTAGAATTCGAATTTTGAAAAGAAAAACTAATTTTAATATTAGTTCATCAATTGTTAAACAAATTGCAGTGAAATTAGGGCATAAGCAATAAATTGTTTAAAAACTTTTAATTACACCAAGTTTCTTGCACATATTTATAGCAAAACACTAGTTAAATTATTTTTTGACGGATTTTGCAACTTTAAATAAAATTATGAACACATAAAATTAAAATGTATGTATTTTTATACAATAATAATTCTTAAAGCTCGTGATACGTACACGCATCGAATGTACAGTCGTTCTGCACCCAGATGCAGCCAGTTGCAGTTAGATCGGCGCTGGCTTTACATTACATATTTATACAAGTATATAACCGGACTAGTATTTCATGCAATTATATTTTAAAGAAAGATCTTGTAAATATTATAAATTTTAATTGAAATTATGGATATAATGTCCTTTATACCTACTAGATAAAATGAATGCTTATGAATTTACTAATATTCCTAATCCTAATAAAATTTTATAATAATTTTGGACTTGAGATTTTTCTGCATTGTAAAACAATTCTCAAACTATAATTTTCTGTAATAAAATGTAGATCAAGAAATTTGGACTTAGGTTTTTTCTGCATTCACATTACGAAATGGAACATTACTCATATTATTTATTAACTCAGCTTCTCTCATAATAACCCGTAAAAATAGGATTTTTTCGAAAATTAGTTAACAATAATTACAAAACTTTTTGTGCGCTCAAATAAAACTTATTGTTACAAAAATGTTTGCGTCGTTTGTTTTATTTCAAACCGAACACAAAGGGCTGTTTAAATTACAAAGTATAAGTTCTATTTTTAAAATAACAAATATGAAGAATTATTATGACGTGATAATGATAAGCTAACTAAGGCATTTTATTTAGTCGTTTTTAAAATCTCTTACGAAGAGGTCGTTTTTAAAAATGAATGTAATTTTTAAATTTAGTTATCAAGAACAATTAGTGATAAGAAATTGCCGGTATATACAAGTCGAGGTAAAATGTATAAAAGACAATTTAATACGAATATTTATTTACGGAACAAATGTATTTGTGGCTGTAATCGTAAGAACGCATTGTTTTGTTTTCCGTTTGTGTCTTTCGATATTGTCAATAGTAAAAAAATTTATCTCGGGAATATTGAATTTCAACGAAAAAGTTATTGATAAGTTAAGTTTGCCACAAGCAAGCACCGGCGCACGCCATTAATGCTTAAAAACGTGCAATAAGTAAGTTTATTTTTTGAGATTAGCATTTTACTGATACCTTCCCTTTTTTTATAATGCAGAACAGCCAAACATATTTCTCACGAGCCTCCACTGAAATAAATAATTATTACAATGTATATACTATAAGATATTCACAGTTCACAACGGTAGAAGAACGTATGCTCCTGTTTCGTTCCGTTTGTAGATCGTCAAATTTTTCCCAAGAATTTAGATGAGCTCTCCAACAATAAGCTACATAATGTCCTATTTCTGACGGGGATTTGCTTTTCGGTGGAAGAAAACTAATAATTCCTTTCAACTTAAAATGTTTTTCTAAAATATTTAAAGACAAGGGAACATTTGAAAGCGGTATTGAAAATTGGGAATCGTACGGTGCCGAATTGTTTACAGGTTCTATGAATAAATGAGGACCAATCGTAAAACTTCTAGGAATAGAAGAAACACCACAAGAGCCGCATTTTACTGGATCTACAAAATAATTATTCATGATTTGTTGCAATAATTCAAAATTTTCTATACCTAAATTGGCTACTACAGTTTCCCCAGGTCGCTTATTTTCCCAATTGCAAGATGTACATTTTTTAATTTCTGTAAAACAAGGATACTTCATAAATAACTTTTTGAGTAAATAATTCGCAGTACAGTTAGAATCGATAGTTATACCTTCTCCAAGTAACTGTGATCGTTCTTTTTCGAATATTTCCAAAAGAATTTCCGCCCTTTTTCGATAACATTGTGTTGTAATTCCATCTCGTATCGCGTTCTGGATCAATTAGAAATACAGATATTCTTCAGAATTAATATTTATAAAATTGGAGTATAGGTCACTGTCGGCATAACTCGAAAATAAAATTTGTGTTATCGTATCAAAAGTGCAAGTATTTGTGAAAGTATAATTTCGATTTTTGATAGTTACACATTTGAGACCTAAAGAAGTACAATTTTTTAATAAACCAATGACGGAACTCTTACTTCGACTACTGTCGTTGTATAATGATATTGTTGGGTCAGCGTCTAAATAGTTTGGTTTTCTTTTATTTTCCTTACGGTTGACAACTTCTCCACCCCAGTTCTCTTCAGAAGTTTCAGGTATTCCATCATTATTTTTCTCCATTTACTATATAAATAATAATAATAATCAGACTTTATTCCATTCGGAACTTTACTTCTCTGTAATGTACGGTCCATTTTTTGGGTGGTTCAATCCTCTTCTTTCTCTTTTATTTACAACTTTAACTTCACCAATCTCATCAAGTCACTGCTGTGGTTATAGTAAAATAAATAAAAATGGTTTTTATTGTTTTAAGTTGAAACCTATCCATATTGATAAATTTACAACTAAGATAACACCAATTTTTCTTAAATAACGTAATTGCTATAATTTCGAAATGTGGCGGTTGTTGCTCGGAGCTTGACAAAAATTCATTTTCTCCCAGCTAGTTGAAAATCGATATCGAGACGACGGGAATAGAAACACAAACGTACACAAACGATGACTAAACGATTGACACCAAATTCGAGCAAAAATTCAAAATGGGCGGGGCCGGGGAAATGAACCTATGTTATGTTTTTGAATATATTTCGCGAACGGTGCTAACAGAAACGAAAATAATGAGCACACAAACGAACACAAACGAAACACAAACGATTGACATCAAATTCGACCCGAAATTCGCGATGGGCGGGGCTGGCATTTCCCCAGCCCCGCCCACTTAAATTGAAGATATTTCGCGAACGGTGATAACACAAACGAAAATAATCAGCACACAAACGAACACAAACGAAACACAAACGATTGACACCAAATTCGACCCGAAATTCGCGATGGGCGGGGCTGCCGTTTCCCCAGCCCCGCCCACGTAAATTTGAAGATATTTCGCGAACGGTGCTAACACAAACGAAAATAATGAAAACACAAACGAACACAAACGACACACAAACGATTGACACCAAAATTGATTCAAAATTCGCGATGGGCGGGGCTGGGGAAATGGACCTGGCCCAAAGTGAGGTGACAAGATCAAGTGAAGGGGGACATGAGGGCAGGAGCATGGAAGGAAAATATGCATTATAGACAGGAATGGATAAAGATAGCAAGAGACGCGAAAACCAAACAGTTTGTAGATTGTACCTTATATATTTTAAAATAAATGTAAAGATCTTTAGGGTACTAATTCACTCCAATAATAAAATTCTTCAATTCTGCAAAGACAGTTAAATCCGACAGGAATACAATGCTTACAATAATAATAATAATTGTTGAGAAATAGATTTTTTCTTTACAATTGTATATCCAAGGATTTAAAATAATCCTGGAAATTTGAAAAGTACGAAAATTACCGAACACTGCCTCAAGGGTTTGAGGTAGGTAATAGGTTGCAGTAGTGATTTGTAACACTTGAGCAAATTTAACTTTACATTTGAAGTTTATTGCTGTTCTGTTTACTTACCTTATTTGTGAATAGTAACTTAACAATGGAAACTATCTATTATGTCACAAATCTTTTCGGATAATGGTTATTAATTTTCACAATTTCAAAATTTACAAAGAGAATTGCAAAGCCTTTACGTCCTATAAAAATTATGAAGTTTTTTTTTCAAGCGAACTATATTTATAAATATTTTCGTATTTCAAGACAAAAATATATTTTATTCAAACATCCAATTATAAAAGCAGCTGCTACTATTTTATTGTAAATTTATATCTCCATACTGTATTAGTTGAATTAGCCCAAGTCAGTATAAAGGATTAGCGCTAGTTTGTATTTATAAGTTTGTTTACTTGGTTTATTGGTTACCTGAATATATTCCAACTTGAGCAACCTCAGGGTTCTTGTCTGTTGCTGATTTCTGTAAGTATTTCTCAAAATAATATTATCTGTTACTATACTATTCCTCTTTACCGCATTTCGATTCAACAACATTCATTATTTATCAACTAGCCAACCCACGGATTAAAACTGTTTGCTAAAATCAAAATTTAATGAAGGGATTCGATTGAAAGATTATTTTCAATTGCTAATCCAAAACATTCCATAAACTTCTATCAACAAGTTAATAAAACAAAACTAAATAATTTTTTGAAACTTCTTAGAATACTAAACTTTTCTAAAATACCACGTCGATACAACGAATGTATTGGTAAACTTTAAAATTTTATTGTTCTTCCGAACAATAATAATTTCTTAAAAATTTTAAATTTCTTCCGAACGGTCGTCCAATTGCTCTGAAATCACATTTTCTTATAACAATAAATTATTTAAACTCACACGCTCTGTAAAAGAAGGGAGAATTTCCTAATTTCCTGATTTTAGTGTATCGGCAGGTTTAATATTACTACATTAATTTATAAAGTTTCAAAATTTTTAAACAAAATTTATTTTTTATCTTTTCCTGAAAGCAACCCCCGCCCCATACTGTTTAGAATTCTGTACTATTTTCCAAAATATTTAAATAACATTTATTTTTCATCCCTCTCTAAAAACAGCCCCGAATACCTAGAATTTTTTTGGTGTTATTGGTAAGCTATACAAGAATTATTAGAATCATTAATAGAATTGAATTAAGCATGTTTACAAATGTGATATGCAAAATATTCTAATATTCCTCATTTACATGGTACCATTTTCTTTAAATACTATGTATGTACATGCGAATTAGATGATATTTTTACTTCGTTGATATGTGGATATCTGGGGAATGACTTTATTCTCTGATGAGGGCAGTCAACGTGTTAAGACATCATTTAAGCGCTATATAATGTTAAACGAACTCGCTTTTTTGTTATTTATTTCTAATCTGTAGTAAATTTTAGGTTGGAAGATGATAAAACTAGCAGCTTGTAGATAACACGTTGTAATGCTGGTGTATAGAGTAGGCACCACAAACACCATATATATTGAAAGAGAGAACCGAGTTCCTAGGGGTCGACCCGAGTCGATTTTCTCATCGCGTAGGTGCAATACCATGCAATACTTTGCACTGTGCGTAAAATGAATGAATAAAAACAACGTAAAGGGACAGAACTCAAATAAAATAGAGCTCAGAGATCAAGCAAATAGTGATAGTAGTATAACATATTACCTTGACTAGAAGAGGCAGGTGGACAGGTGAGAAAACAGCGATGACCCAGAAGAAATTGTCCAATGAAGTAAAAAAACAACAAATCGTAGTCTGGAATGAACAATATACTCAAAGGTAAAAAAGAAGAAAGTATGGCAATTGAGCGAGTGCTGTTAGCAATTCAAGAGATGAGAGCTGTGATAAGAGAGGGTTTCCAGCAAAATCGAGACGAAATATGGAAAATAAAAGAGGAAATAGGAGCAATGCAGCAAGAAGTGAAAGTTAAGGAAGAAGGATAGGCTGGGGAGAGACAACACCTAGCACAAAGAATCAAAGCTCTGGAAAATACAATTTAAAACCAAGGAAAGGCACGAAAAGAAAATTACATAGTGACAAAGGGAATTGATATTGTAAATACGACGAATGTAAATGACAAAGTGTAGATTTTTTTGAAAGAAGGACTAGGTGTAAATGTTAAGTTGAGCGAAGATTTTTAAAGGAAAAACCATAGAGAAAAAAGAAATTTTGGCTATGATTCAAAGTTGGGAAAAGAATATGCAGATAATGAGAAATAAGAACAAGTTGAAGGAGGGTAAGATATACGTTGATGATGATATGATCGTGAAGGAGCTACAGTTTCAGAGAAGAATAAGATAACAACTGACTAAGGAGGTAAAGGTAATTGTAAATAATAGGAAATAAGAGTCTGATGGAAGAAACTGTGGAACTCCAAACTGAAAAAGATAAACTAAAATCTGCAAAATAAAGCTAACGAAAATTAAACTGGGCTGCCATATTGTGCAGACCCCTACGCAATGATAATGGAACTTGAGACAACCAAACAAAGTACAAATAAAATGGAATAAATGCAACAGGGAATGTTAGAACGATGGTGATACCAGAAATAATGAACAAAGTAGTGAATGAAGTTAGAAGATACAAAATTGTAGTAGAAGCTTTACAAGAAGTGAGATAGAAGGAAAGCGGCCAAATAAAAGAAAGCAACTTCACATTGTAATACTCTAGAGGAAAAATAACAAAGGCAGAAACGGAGTAGCTTTTGTAATACGACAAGGTATGAAGGAAATTGTAATGGAATTCTAACCAATGGGAGGAAGACAAAATCTACTTCTTAAAAATTAACATGGGTTTTTATTATAAATAACAATTAAAATCTTAAAATCAAACCTAAAACTTGGAAAAATATCATTGCAGTATATTAACATTTAAAAAAAATATATTTATATAACTTTTTTAGATTTCTTATTTCATTTATCTCACAGTCTTCCAGAAATGCCTGAAATTTACTCCGAAAATTTAGAGCTTCTACATCTCTACAGGAACCTGTGTCCTCTATTAATCCTAAATTGTTTTCAGCGCGTTAACTTGGCATAACTAAGGTTCCTGTTTCTCACGATATAATTTCAAAAATACAAAAGTAACTGAATTGTTGCGACCAAGTTTTGGCATTGACTTCGCATATAGAAGCTGGTTTTCAGAATAAGAAAGAAGCTGCTGTGGCCTTTGTAGATTTCAGTGCTGCCTACCATACAATACGGAAGATTGGACTATTATTGAAGTTGTTCAAAACTCTACAATGTAAAAAGACGACCAATTTGATATCTATTTTATTATTAGATCGATTATTCAGGATTCACTTAAATGGAGAATCCAGTAATTATAGGCAACTCAACAATGGTCTTCCGCAAGGTTCTGTATTAGCTCCGCTTCCATTTAATTAAACTTTAATTAAGTTGGAGATGGGTGCTAGCCCATAGAAAACAGAATTCTGTGTCTTCTCTCTTTCAAACTAGGAATTTGGTAATACTGTAAATGTTGCATTTGGCGGAACTATTATCCCATATATTTATCTTTACTCTAAAATATTTGAGAGTAACACTTGACAGATCTTTGACGTACAAGCGACACCTTGTGAATTTGCGTATGCCAGAAACCTGGTTGGACAGTTTGGATGTGTTTCTCGGATAATGTGGCGATTTCATTCGGTATAAACTTTTTTTATCTTTATATGCTAGATCAATAAATAAGTTTATACCTCTTCGAGAACATCCTATGGATGGCAATAATGCTAACTGATTTCAGACAAAAAAAAACTATACATAGAATTGAATAGAATATAAGCTCCATGATCCGAACATAATTTTTATAATACCTATAATGACGCTACAATTTATAGTTCAAAATATTATAAAGAAATAATAGTATATTATAGGCCAAGGTTGTGAAAGCCGGTGCACCCGAATTGCACCACGAAAAGATTAGTTCACAAATCTCCTACCCGAATTGCACCACCGTAATTTCAGGTAAACACCTCACCAAGGGTCGGTCGTCCGAATTGCACCACCTCTATTGTAATATTTTAGGTAAGGTGGTTTTATTGTTAAAAGTTAAAGCACAATGCTGGAGTTTAACCTGATGCCTCCTACATGTAACATCGATTATTTTTTGTTTTTACGCGATTTTTTGGGGGTTAAACGTAATAGATAACTGCCGCATACCCCGACTATACTTTTTAATGCTATTTCGAGGGTCTCTCACATCCCGGTTGCATTTATCCCGGTTTTCTTGATCGGTGGCGCTTCTCGTATGTTTAGCCTAGTAACCAGAGTCAAAACCGCTCTGGAGGGGTGCAACCCGGAGCGGAGCGGAGGGGCGCCCTGGAAGAGTAGGTTTTGACGATGGATTACCCTCCTTATCGAATGCACACCCCAAAATTCGAAGGCAAAAAAATTTAATTTTTTCACTGTTTTGGGTTATTATTTTATTAATACCTGCTCCGACCCTGTATAATATAATATGAATTAATATATTAAACTCGAAATTTAAATTGCAAAGAATTTAGATATTTGTGTATTTATTTCTTTATATTATCTGTTTGCTTGTGATACCTGCTCGGTTTGTTCGTGGTGCAATTCGGTAAAGCGATTACGGAACGACATTTGACCGTGGTGCAGTTCGGTCAAGGGATTACATTTACCTGGGTACAAGAAATGACCCCTGATAAGCCGTGGTGCAGTTCGGGTAGCACCGTGAAAGCACCTCGGAATATAAGGCGCGGAGGCAATAATGGTCTTCACAACCGTGGTTTATATACGATTTTTTCCACTACTAGATTTATTACCATTTTTTAAAATTCTTTTTAATAAAAAAATTTTCAAATTTAAAATATTTATTTCAAATGACAGTTTTGTTTTGTTGATTTGACAGTTGTTGACAAATTTAGGTTATTAAATAAAATAAATCGCGGTTTGTCAAATTAACAATGGATGGCGTTGTCACTTGCTGTCACATTTAATTCGATTTTTTTAAAATTAAATTAATGTATTAAAAAGGCGTTTTAAATAGTTTAAATACAATTAATTAGCATTTCTTGGTTATTCTAAATCATTTTTTAATAACAACATTTTTCTTTAAAATAGTCGCCAAGTTATCAGAAAATGTCATTTTGTTCATTATTAACCAGTGGTTAATAATGGAAAAATTATTCACCACTAGTCGAAAACGTGTCACTTCTTGAGCAACTAACCTAAGTAAAAATGATAGCCTATATGACTAGTAGTGGAAAAAAAGGTTTATGTTGGATCCAAGAATACATAAAAGTGTATATAAAACTGTAAAAATTTGTATGATTCAATGAAATCCAAGGATAAATCATTTGTGAATTTATTAATACTAACTCCCCAAACAATCAAACGAAGTAATAAAACCGTGGTGAAATTGAAGTTCTTATAGTAGCACTTAGTTTTTTTGATAAAATAATGTCAGAACCAATTTTTTTAATTATGTGGGGTTATGTGATTATTAGTCTCGAAGACAGCCACAATGCTTCTTTTACTAGACTTGCAGAAGTCTTTTTTTCCACTAAAGTTAGGACTTAATCCAATTATTTCCTGCTATGTTAAGTGCTAAAGAGTCTACTCTTGGTACTTTGAGCATTTGAGTTATTCATTATAGTAGGACACTAACCTGATTAAATGATTTGAGAACGGCACGCGGTGCAATCAAACGGTCACCCATTCATGTTCTAGCCATAGGTACCAGATATTAGCAGTATCTTCAATAATTTTAAATATCTTATAGGTTGTCGTGTTTGCAACACTAATAAAATATTTTAGGTAATATTCTCCTTTATTTATAAAACATTTTTAATTAAGGTTATCCTTTATTTTTCAACAAAACATTTCCGTAGCAATAAACACCCATGCTCGCCTACATTGAAATTTACAATAATCTATAGCAGGGATGAGCAACGCGCGGCCCGCCACACCCTCTCGTGCGGCCCTTCAAAGATTTTACAATTTGACATTTAGGGTTAGGTTTATTTTGTTAATAAAGAGACAATTCGAGTTCCTGATTCAGTGTTTGTATAGGGTGTTTTAGCTGCAAGAGATCTTTCAATAGGGATAACTTTTAAATGAAGTTTGTTAAAGTGACAGTTCTTTGATATTTGTGTTCAGAAAGGTTTGCCATTTAATCATGAATAAATTTAATTAACACTTGAACAACGCTACCAAATTGTGGAAATTTATTTTCAAAGTCAGAATTCCGTTAGGGAAACTTATAGAGCCCTACGTCCATTTTATGGTCGACATAAAATCGACCTTCTGAGCAAATTTCGTACTACTTCTTCATTGCATGATGTAAGACCACCAACAAGACAAAGAAATGTGCGTACCGAAGAAACTGTCGCTTCTGTGAGTGAAAGTGTGCAAGAGAACCCTAACATTTCAATTCGCCATCGTGCTCAACAACTTGGGCTTTGTCCGTCCACTACATGGAAAATTTTACATCAAGATCTTGGTTTGCATCCTTACAAGATCCAGTTGGTTCAACAATTGAAGCATAATGATCATCGATTACGTCGTGCGTTCGCAGATTGGGCTCACAACCAATTGGAAGTAGATCCATTTTTTTACCGCCAAATTTTGTCAGTGACGAGGCACATTTCTGTTTGAATGGGTATGTAAACAAGCGAAATTGCCGTATATGGACTTCCTTGCATCCATTACAATTGTCTGTTTGGCGTGGAATACACGCCAACGGCATCATCGGTCCATATTTCTTTCGAAATGAGGAAGGAGCTACCGTTACGGTGAATGGTGTGAGATATCGACACACGCTCAATACATTTTTGTTTCCAAAAATCCAAGAATTAAACATCGGCAACTTATGGTTCCAACAGGATAGTGCCACAGAGCCACCGAAACCATCGATTTATTGACAGGACAATTTGATGACAACATTATTTCAAGAAATGGTCTTATCAATTGGCCTCCAAGATCGTGTGACTTGACGCCTCCAAATTATTTTCTTTGGGGGTATGTTAAATCCATGGGTTATGCTAACAAACCAACAACTCTGGAATCATTGGAGGTCAATATTCAGCAAGCCATTTATGAAATAACGCCAGAAATATTGGAAAAAGTGGTCAAAAATTGGACTGATCGGATGCGCTTCGTAACGATTAGTCGTGGTGGTCACATGCCGGAAATTATTTTCAAATCATAAATGGCATTAAATTTACTTTCATAAAAGATTATTAAAAAAAACATTCCATCAATTTTTAATGTTTCATTTCAATTTGAAGTTCTCATGCATCTAAAAAACACCCTATATGATCATAAGTTTCTTACATGCGGCCCGCACAACATTTTTAAATTTGTAGCTGGCCCGTTGTAAAAAAAAGTTGCTCATCCCTGATCTATAGGTATTGTAATGTATCGTAGCCTTTAATTACCCTTATCTTTGGTACGATAAATAAATATGTAATGTTCCCCTTACTTTATTAAATAAATTATGCTTTCAATAAACTTTGCACTTACCTGGATGCTTATCCCACAATGATAACTTTTGTGGACGAAATTTTGTAGGTCACCACGGCTAGCTCTTAATTTTATAAAAAAATTCTTTTATTGTTAATAACTTTTCTTGATTGCATTAGCTCATCATGAAAATGAACAAATTTCATAAATTTTTAATATTGATTTATTTGAATTTTAATTGAAAATAACATTTTCATGGCAATTTGATTTTAATGAAAAATTTTCATAAAATTTTATAAATGGTTGTTATGGAAACAATTAAAGTTTTACGCACACGCCTTAAATTTAATGATAACAAATTTTCTTATTATAAAATAAATTTATGCAATTAAATGTTTATAAATATAAGATTTCTGACCTTTTATTTTTTTCATTAATTCCGCACTGTATAGTTAAAGAAATTTAACCTCACTTCCTGATTGCATCATTTTTTTTTTCGTATAATTTGATTGTTGGTCGTTGACCCACAATTTCTCCATAAATTATCGTTGTGTTCATCTGGTTTAATTTTCATTAAACCCAACTACATCCACCACCATAAATTCCTTATTTTTCATACACATTTGTGAGTACACTGATAAATTTTTTACCATTATCACGTAATATAACCTCTTTTTAGGTTAATCCATTTTCACTTCCCTATTTCGGGTTATTTTAACACCTTTTATTGTAAAAAAAAACTCTGGAGCAACTAAATTACGTGTACCTCTTCGTGAAATTATCTCGTTACAAAGGATATTATTTTCGTTGCAAATTTCCAACGCCTGTCTGTTTTTATGTTATAAAGTTTTTATTGGCAGGTAAATTGATCGATATTTTCGTCACTTGATTTTAATTCAAATAATTGTTTTTATAGGAACGATCCGCAAATTCGAATATGATGCACTATAATTGTTTAATTTGAAGTGAATATAATTGTCCGTTCAGTTTATCGCACCAAGTTGTGATAAATGTCATCGAGAAACCTTTTTATAAGTTTGCATAACACACTAATTACAAATTAACCTAGTTTTATAACAAATTTTTAACTAACAACTTATAACTAACAAATAATAATTATTTTTACATGATCTAATTTTAATTTTATTAATGAATTAATCATTTTATCATTTTGCCATGACTTTTCTAACACTCGAACGTTTATTTAAATTTCTATCTGCAAACTTGTTCATCTTTTAGACTTGCCACTGCAGCTAAGCAAAGAACATTACAGTATCTTTCTATTACGTATTTATTTTTGTTAATGGTTTAATACATTGTTTAATGTTTAATAATATTATATATTGATAATATAACCATTAGTGTGTTTAATGCATATCAAATCTAATTGCTCTTTTTAGAATATTTAAACAGTAAAGGATTTAGCAAAATAATTTAACATACTTGTACGTGTGCATTCCAAAATTTCATATTGTTTACTAATTTTACAAAAGAGCAAACATTTGAATAATTCTGCATTGTTTGATTTATCAGATATATTAATTTACCATATATAACATTATGCAAGTTTATCAATAGTAAGCACAATTTAATTACAGATCTAAATCAACATTTGTCGAACAATTTCTACTGTATTGTTTTACTATCAAATACACGTGTTGTTTTCCTGTCAAGTTATGGAAAGTTAATATATTGGCTTCTTACGTATATAGGCCTGTTACCAAAATTTCATTTGAATAGTAATTAAGTTACAAATAACGCGAGGAATTGTCAAAACTTATCTTAAAATTAATGCACGGTCATTTTCAATTATCCACACTCATTTATACCTATCAACTATTGATTTAATTTTTAAAATAATAATTTCAAAATTCCGCAATGTCAATAATATCTTTATAGAAATTATACTATTGCGGTTTTTCACCGTAATACTTAGGGACTTATTGAATGTAAAAATTTTGATTTTATTGTAAAGTGTAAGCAATCCAATCACTATAAATATTTCCACTATGTGACAGTAGTTGTTCTATAATCGCTACGCAATACCAATGTAATGCGTTAACACATTGCAAAAAAAGGATTTTAAAAAGTCATTTCTATCAAAAGCTCTAAAATAAAAAAAGCTATTATAGATCCATTTGTTGAATTTCTTTTTATTTAAACACCACATGGGGCGTAGTTATTTTGGTTTTCTTATTCTCTACGCATGGAGAAATTATCCTTGTGCGAGCATTGTTCAAATTACATCCCCCTTAAGTATTATAATACCTTTTATTTTCGTGGAAAGTTATTCTTCTTCCAAATAATAGCCAATTATTGTAAAAGCTGCTAACCTTTACTTTAGCATTTAGAAGTAAAATTTGAAAACATTTTCCAATTTACAATGGCGGAACAAACGAAAATAAATTTTTATTTTTTCTGAAATAATTATTTTGTTTGCTTATAAAATATGTTTCACTTTTATTTCACGACATTATGTTATAACTGTGGAAAGTTTCATAACCCTGGATTAAATATCATTGCGCTTTATATTTGCTTATCAACAGCGGCCCGACTATAAGCCATGGGAATCATGCAAATACCTAAAATTAATTGACGATTAAAGTTAAATCCAGCTTTAAAATTTTCATCAAAAATAAGCACAATGCATTAAGACATAAAATTTAACGAAATTGTTACAAATTTAACATATTTTAAATTTTGTAATACAATTTAGAAATATCCCGAATACGAAATCCAAACATTATTCGTATTTTAACAATAAGTTTAGAGATTTGGTATACTTTTTTCATTCTTGCATTCAAACCAACAAAAACTAATTTATTTTTGCATTAAACGTTTATCAAATGTGCAATCATTCAGACTAACACAATTTCGACTATATTTCATCGCGAATATAGATACTTTTATGTAATTTATTTCAAATTTTAAAATAGCGAAACCATTTTTACATTAAGTTCGTTTGAATGAATCTCAAGTAAAAAAATTTTAAATTATCTCTTAATAAATTATTTTTAAGCACTTTTACCAAAAACATTTTTCATTTAATCCCTATAAAAAGTGCAAAGAAAAAAGTTTCTATTTGTTTTCGATCGAGTTTCAGTTTGTTTAAATTAAATTTTTACGTCCAAGCGACGTTTGTTCCCAAGTATCAACTTGTTTAACCAATCAAGAATTCCTGATGTTCGGAAATTGAACATGCGAGTTATCTAAGAGGTGAGAACTTCAAGTAAATAAGAAGCTTTTAAAATAAATTTAGGAAGGGGACCTTTTTTATTGCGGTACCGGTTTCAGAATAGCTGTAAAGACAGTAATCCTTCAGCTTTTGAAAAGGATTTCATTTCGGAGTTTTGTTTCGGCTTAAAGCTTTTCGTATTACTTTGCTATATTATTTCTACTAAAAAAATTGGAAATATTGCGTCATAATTTACTCTCAAATGTAGACGACGATTCTCAATAATAATTGTATGCTATAAACTTCGTAATTGAAACCAGCTATGTCATTCATACTACTTGATGGATAAAAAAGTACAACCTTAGTATTTCGCTAAGTAATGAGGGGGTTGAAAAAAAGGTGGTACTTAATTTAACAACTACCTACAATTTATTAAAAATAAGAGGTCTTTATAAGTTGAGGTCCAAAAACCATTTATTCCAAGTTTTAAGACTATTTCTGCAGTAAACTGAACGAAACAAATTAATTGGTTACTAACTGTGGAAGTCAAATTTTTTTATAAAGCAGCTGAATAATTGTAAAAATATTGTTTATCTCCCAGTACAATCCTTAGGATGTCCTTTGCCATGTAATGTGATTAGATTTTTCCAAAAACGACTCATTGCGATGTAAGTAAATAATGACATTCAAATAAAATCAATTATTTATTCAATCTGAAAGAATATGGCATAATTGTTTTTTAATTTATTGACCTTTTCAAGGTCATTTGAAGGTCAATTTTGTTTTTTTAAATGGCACCTTATATTTTTTTAGCAGATTCACATTTTGCATGAATAAATAAACAACTTTTGTTGAAAAAATTTTTTTATCCGACATTAGGCTTTTCGAGTAAGATGCGTTGAAACAAAATAAATAATCAACATTGTTAATCAAAATTTAATATTTACAAGTTTTAGAAGGCTATTTATTAGTATTAAAGAGTGGAAAAAATGTTTCTAAACGAGTGTTTTCATAACAAGTTTTCAAAATAAATAATGATACAGCCTTATTTGTTGAAACTCGCTTCTAACTTTTTCAAAAGTTTCTTTCGTAATATTTTTGCAAGCCACTGTGATTCGAAATTTTAACTCTTCAATATTAGCTGGTATTGTATCATAAATAACAGATTTTAAATGTCCCCATAAAAAGAAATCAAGAGGCGTTAAGTCAGGGGACCTAGCTGGCCATTCTATCGGTCCTCGTCTGCCGATCCACTGCCCTGGAAATTTATCATCTAACCAGTTTCGAACAGGTATAGTATAGTGAGGAGGTGCGCCATCTTGTTGAAAATGCAATACATTTTCATCGAGCTCCATGTGTCCTTCTTCGTCGCTTTGATTTTCTAACGCATCAACTATTAAAGGATAGATTGCATCTTCAAGCATTTCTAGATATTTTTGGCCTGTTAAATTTCCATCAATAAATTAATAATGGTCCAATAATTGTATCACCAAATATACAGCCCACACATTTACCTTCTGCGGCCACTGTGTATGTCCATCAGTAAACACATGAGGATTTTTATCACACCAATACCGACAGTTGTGTTTATTGAAAAATCCCTTTAAAAAAAAGGTTGATTCATCAGAAAAACAAGTGGATTTCAATAAATGTGGATGTGTAGTTAATAATTGAAGCATTTCTTCATTAAACTCCACTCGTCTGTCTGGATCATCCTCGGTCAAAGTTTGATGAATCTGCATTTTATATGGGTGAAATTTATGCAATTTTAGCGCCTTATGAACAGTACTGCTATGTTACTGTCCCCTTAATTGCATCTACGTTGGGCACCAATTAAATATGTAATGTTCCCCTTATTTTATTAAATAAATTATGCTTTTTGATAAATTTTACCCTTACCTGGATGCTTAACAATGATAACTTTTGTAAATAAATGTTGGTAGGTCACCACGGCTAGCTCTTAAATTTATATAGAAATTCTTTTATTGTTAATAAATTTTCTTGATTGCATCAGCCAATCCCAAAAATGAACAAGATTCATAGTTCAATAATATTTATTTAATTGAATAAAATTGAAAATAAAATTTTCATGGCAATTTGATTTTTTTATGAAATTTTTATAAATTGTTGTCATGGAAACAATTAAAAAATTACGCACACGCCTTATAACTAATTTTAACAAAATTTATCATTATAAAATAGATTATGCAATTAAATTGTTTATAAATAAAAGATTTCTGACCTTTATTTTTGTTCAAAAGTACTGCACTGTATAGTTAAAAATTTAACCTCACTTCCTGACTTGATTATTTTTCTTCCATATAATTTGTTTGTTGATCGTTCCTCCAACAATTTTGCTCTACATTTATCATTGTTTTTATCTAGTTTAATTTTCGGCAACTCCCACGATATTCACCGCCATAAATTCCATATTTTTAATACCAATTGGTGAGTACACTGATTAATTTTTGGGAGTGACTTGTCGTACGATGGAAGGTACTTGCGCAGTTGCGTCTTTTTTGTACTTGGACAAAATTCGAATAATTTTCAATCGTATTTAAAATATCAAATTTTATTTCCGCGCAAGTTGGCGCATACTCAGTTTCACCAGATTATTAATTTGTGTTTATCAGTGTTAATTTATTAATTGTTATTGGTTCCTTGCTGGTTTGGTTTCGAATAAGTAAATTTGCTTAACAGATAGTAAATTATTATTTATTTCTTAGCATTCACCATCAGGTTATTGAAAATTTTTACCTCTAACCTGACTTTTATCAAAACCAAAACAAATCTTGAAGACGAACGGAGGAAGTTGTAAATTCAAAAACTTTGACGATTTTTTACAATAAATTATTACTAATTATGTAAGTTCTTAACTTTTCTAATACATTTTTTTTAATGTAATTTAATTTCTTAGCAACTTTTTAAACAGCTTCCACATAATCGGAAACTTCTTGGTGACATTTATACAAACAAGTTATTGCAAATGAAAGTTAATAAACATATATGCTTACTTATTTTTATTTATACTTAATTTCACTACTACTTTTCTACTTGCATTTATTTATAATTATAAAAACCAATTAAAATTAATAAAACAAGCGTGCAATAAAAATTATTTTACCATTTTTTTGTTATTTATTTCTGTAATTTTAGCTAAGTACTTTAAACTTTAATGCTACATTATAAAAAAGTTAATTAATATACTATGTGCGTATGCTTAAAACTTCCCGCTCGGCCAAATCTTTATCGGACATAATATTTTGGATTTTATTCCATGACGAATTGCAATTCTTAAAGGTTTCCAAAAACCATTCCAAACTTTCTTCGTCTACCCGAATCAATGCAATCATAGCCACAATACTGCTCTCACCATTACCATCTACATTTAAAATAAGATAGAGAGATGGTTCGATGTTCAATAATTTATAAGTTGCATCTATGCAGATGAACTCCGGGCATGCTGACTGCGAAGAAATCATTAAACATCATCGTTGTCCAGTAACAGGTGAGAGCCTGCGCCTGCAAAATTAAATCAAAATAAGTAGGTAAGTTAATTTTTAAAAATGCAACTTGCCAAAATTAGATTATGTTTTGTTACATACAGCTTGAATGTTGTTTTTTTCCATTCTCTTTCCATTTGTTGCAGGTTTTTAACGTCCTTCGATGTGATGCATTTATTAAGCCGGTTCTCTAAATCAGCACGTAGCATAATATGTTTATTAACTTTCATTTGCAATAACTTGTTTGTATAAATGTCACCAAGAAGTTTCCGATTATGTGGAAGCTGTTTAAAAAGCTGCTAAGAAATTAAATTACATTAAAAAAAATTTATTAGAAAAGTTAAGAACTTACATAATTAGTAATAATTTATTGTAAAAAATCGTCAAAGTTTTTGAATTTACAACTTCCTCCGTTCGTCTTCAAGATTTGTTTTGGTTTTGATAAAAGTCAGGTTAGAGGTAAAAATTTTCAATAACCTGATGGTGAATGCTAAGAAATAAATAATAATTTACTATCTGTTAAGCAAATTTACTTATTCGAAACCAAACCAGCAAGGAACCAATAACAATTAATAAATTAACACTGATAAACACAAATTAATAATCTGGTGAAACTGAGTATGCGCCAACTTGCGCGGAAATAAAATTTGATATTTTAAATACGATTGAAAATTATTCGAATTTTTTCCAGTACAAAAAAGACGCAACTGCGCAAGTACCTTCCATCGTACGACAAGTCACTCCCTTAATTTTTACAATTATCACCTAATATAACCTCTTTTAAGGTTAATTCACATTCATTTCCCTATTTCGGGTTATTTTATTACATTTTATTATAAAAAAACTCTGAATCACTAAAATTACGTGGACATCTTCGTGAAATTATTACCGTAACTAAGGCAAACAAAACTGAACTTTTATCAGATCTAAAGTTAACGGGGAAAATAATAACTCACTGAAAATCACAAAACTAACAATAGTTGAAGAAACTAACGTCAATTTATTTGTTTTATGTGACATCAGTATTTTGTTTTGATTGTCCTAAAATTATAAGTTGAAATATTATAATTTATATATATTGTCGTAATTTTTAATTAAAAAGCCCCACGTTGGCAATCGCCATAACAATGTACTCTAAAACAACCCTTAAATTGCCCCACGTTCGGAAGCCATAATAAATGTACTCTACAACAACCCTTAAATTTAATTCAAAGCCCCACGTTGCCAGGCGACCATAAAATGTCGTAATCTCGAGCCTCTAATTTGAATAAGCACTTAAAAAAAAATATAATCCCAACAACCTATCTGCTCCGGTCCTAGCTCAGCTAAGCAGAACAACAGATGTGCAAAACCCAGAGAATGTTCCCACAAATAACTCACCAAATCGCTTAAATGGCTGCTTATTAATAGCTGTGGATCTTTGTTAATTTCCTCACTTTTATGAGACAAATAAAATATTGTTGCTTTGAAAATTTTTATATTCAGTTTATAAAGTTTTAAAGTTACCCTGGTACCAGTTAAAAATACAAAGTAAATGTTGTACAAAAATTTATACTGGGAAAATTCCCTTACAAGACAATAGAATTGTTGAATTTGTTGCCACTTCTTCTTCTTAAATTCTTTGGTCGGTGTTGATGTAATACCAACACAGATATGAAATGTTCTGATTAAATTCGCGTAAATTTCTTGACTAAATGTCTTTATCGTTGAATGAAATAATGAAAACTTGATTAAATTTTTAATGGTAGTTGCTATCAGTACCCCTGAGTTAGATGCAACGCCGTAAAGTTCAAAAAAATGTTTTTTAAAGAAAGTTAAATAATAATGTTTAAAATACCTTACCGCTTTTAAAACTCGTTCACCTGATGTTACACTATGACTCATGCTTCGCATCTGCGCAGGATCAGGGATTGATAATCCAGTTAAAATTTCTTTCTTCCGTGTGTCGAGTGGTGTACCCGTTAGTTCCTTGCATCGATCAAAATTCTCAACATTATTCGGTGTTATTACCTCCAATTTAACGAAGTGCTACTGTTTAAAATAGCCAAATGACAAAATTACTAGCGACGTGTCTTTAAAAATGGTTATTCCATCTACTTCACCAAAACAATGCATTTAGAAAAGGATATTAATTAAGGTAGCAAGGTATCTCAAACGTGAGCTTTGCTGCTGCATTCCATCCACGAAGTCTCATAACAAAATGTGAGGTCCAAAGTTTCATAACCTCCAAATGTAAGGATCCAAAATCAATATTGGTTAAATTTTATCAATACGGGACTTCATCGGTCGAGCGCACCAAGCAGACTAAAAAACTTTCTAAGGATCCAAAATCAATAACCTCCAAACATAACGATCCAAAATCAATATTGGTTAAATTTTAACCGTACGACCTTCTTCGATTGAGTGCCCAAGGCAGACTGAAAACTTCCTAAGGATCCAAAATCAATAACCTCCAAATATGAGGATCCAAAATTAATATTGGTTAAATTTTAACCGTACTGAACTTCATCGGTTGAGTGCCAAAGGCCAACTGAAAACTTCCTAAGGATCCAAAATCAATAACCTCCAAACATAAGGATCCAAAATCAAATATTGGTTACAGTTTAACCGTACGCAACTTCATCGATTGAGTGCCCAAGGCAGACTGCCCTTTCCCATCATCATGTGAGAAATTTTCAAAAATTGTGTCTATTGTACCACTTCTAAATCTTAATTATATCCAAATGTTCTAAATATCACGTTATTAAATTTTTAAAGCGTCTGAAGGTAAGTCTTTATGTAATTTTTAGAGTTTTCAAACTATTTTAAAGTGTTTTCTGTTCCAGAATTCACTGGTTTTGTTGAAGTATTCGTCGAGACCCGAGTCACTTCCATGTTATCACTTTCTACACGGAATTATGATCTTTATTGCTAGATTACACAAATCCAGACTCTTAATGTACTAAAATGACTCTGTGAAGAATTCTAGAAAAAATACAATATCTCACAACTTACAAAGTTTGTTATTTTTACAATGATTCACCTTTTTAGAAATTATACAATTTTAGGTTAAAGATAACGAAACCTTCCTACAAAATTTTGATTTTCATTGCAACAATATCATTTCCTTTGAATCTGATATGATAGATTCCTTGTGAAATCAAGTAGTGAGCCTAAAATACATTTTTCAGAGTTCCACAGCTTTATTCGGTTTCCAAGCAGAAATCGTGGGAAAGTGAAATTTATGATAGTTGAGTTATCTTTCTAGAAACCCCTTGCATTCCGCTACCAAATCATGTTAACATGGTCATGTTGTATTGCCGAGCTCAGCCACCCATGAACAAAACGCTTGCTTGCATAAGATACAAATATAAGATACAAATTCTATCGCATGAGAGAAAAACCCTTTTAGCTATTAAAATAAAGAAGAGTGTAAAGCTTTTCACCTATATGAATTTTAAGAGACCAGCAAAATACGACAATATATAGAATAAATTATAATTGAATAAGCAATAACAGCCTTCTAACTTTTAAAAAATTAAATTTCGATTATAATCAGCTGCAGTTTATTAAAATGTTTTTATTTTGTTGCAATGCATTTTACTCGAAAAGCCTAATGTCGGATAAAAAAAATTTTCCAACAAAAGTTGTTTATTTATTCATGCAAAATATGAATATGCTAAAAAAATATAAGGTGCCATTTAAAAAAACCAAGTTGACCTTCAAATGGCATTGAAAAGGTCAATAAATTAAAAAAACAATTAAGCCATATTCTCTCCCCCTCGCTATCATATAACTTTTTTCCGAAACATGTTTACATCTGACTTTTGGTTTTTGAGATATTAATTGCTGGAAGTTTTAAAATGAACACCCGGTATAGAAATGAGTCACTTTTAAAATAATCTAACCTCATTGCATGGCAAAGGACATCCCAATGGTCGTATTTACGTAAAAATAGTACTAAATTTTTGTTGACGGTACCCCATTATGCAAGCCACTTATGAGATACACTGTAATGACAATATTCAAATTTGATATTCTATGTAATGCCAATATTGTAATGCTTCAAAATTATGTCTATTTCAATATTTTCGGTGATTTTCAATGGAATTTCATGATATTATTATGTTGGTATAGTAATAATAATATTGAGAGAAATTATAAGGATTATTTTGGTTTGTTGCCGAAATGCGTAACAGATAAAGTAATATTTAATTTACATGAAGAGTACATTTAATTATTATAATTTAGCATAATAAGAATACTCAATATTGTATTTTCTGATCCTATATTAATATCAATTTTTCCAATACATTTACCGGTACCGTGATTGAAAAACTGAACGAATTTAAATTCAATTTTCACCAATAAGAGTTATTTTTTTAAACAAAATTCAAAGTATTCCATAGAGCACGCGATATGAACTTATCGATGTCAATTTTGTTTTTCTCTAATGTCAGTTACAAACATGGTGTTAACTAAAGAGCAACAAATCATAATTTTTAAGCTTTTAAAAAAACAATGTAGTTTTGCTATGATACAAAAAAGGTGTAAAGATCAAAGTTTTGTGTTTCGAAAGGTACACTCTCTAACTACAAAAAAAATGGAATCCCAGAACTTAAATCCAAAATTCGGAAGAAAGGCAGCGGAAAGAAGCCAACTCTGACAAATCGACAATTATCGAATTTAAAGAAAATGGCATTAAAAACGAATCCTCCGACACTACAACATATGTCTAATCATTTCAAAACATTTGAATATATCATTCGGTATAATCTAAATAAAAAATTAAACCTGAAATTAATGAAGAAACCAAGGAGACATCATATTTCTGAAGAAACAATTATTAAACGGCACCAGCGCTCACTAGGATTGTATCACTTACTAAATTGTGATAAATGGCAAAAATACATCACTGTCGATGAAGCATGGTTCCATCTAACAAATGCTGATGGCCAACGAAAAGTTAAAAAACAGCTAAAAAAAACTAATAAAACGTGAGATAGAAAACATTCCTCTGGAAATGATACAACGATCGCTAAAATCGTGGCCAAAACGTTGTCTTCAAGTGTACAGGAATCAAGGACAACATATTAAATAAAATTATTGAAAGAAAATAAAAATAACTGTGACTTATTAAATTTCAAAATCGTTCAATTTTTCATTCACGGTAGCTGTATAAGCAACGAGTAAACTATATTTTTTGTGTTTACATAGATATGTATGTAGGTATGTTTTCTCAATATTGACGCAAAATTGAAAACGAGGGAATATTACGAATATTTCTTAATATATTGCACCACTAACTATAATATTATACTACTAACGCTCGGAACCCTCCGTGTTTTTGGCGCTAGGCCTGCCGGTGGCAATCCACTACGCGGATTCTTGATCAGTTATAGCCTATGTATTTACTCTCAAATACTCTTATTCTTAGGTTGGTAGTTATTGGTATTTGGTTGGTATTGAATACACGGAATTTTAATTAGTCACATTTTGATAGGAGCTACCTTGCTATTTTTTTTATAAATTACACGAAGGATGAGCCTCCTATTAAATTATGTATTAGATAATATAATCTAGTATATATCCTGACCCTACTAAAAAATGAATTAGTTCACTTTTTAGAAAAAGAATCAGCTCCTGAATGACTCACAGCATGGCTACATAGGAGGCGTAGTACCTCGATTGCATTAAAGGAGCAGTGGCGGCTCGTTAGTTGTTTTAATGGGAGGGCACAAAATTTATAATAATAGCCCAAATTTATCTGTGTTATGTATGCAACTCTAAACTGAGACAAATATCCATTACCTAAGTGCGACCTTCAAGCCGAACAACCTAGGCAATAACGAATCAGTGCGACTTTTAAATACCATTTATAGCTATCTATTTTCTTAACAACGCATCTCTTATTGATTTGAATCATTATCATCACGGCATTTTGACAGAATATCGTCACGCCGTTGGACGTTTTTCAATCCTTCGTTTAGGGTATCGATATGCTCTTCACAGCCCTCTGTGCGTTCTAGCCATTGCAATTTCATTCCATTTTCTGATCTTTATTATTCTTATTTAATTGTATATCTATTCCACCCATTTCATTCTTGACTTTCCTCTTGGCCTCTCTACGTCCGGTCTCCACTTCATTGCACATCTAATTGCTTAAAAAAGTCTAATGACTTTTAGGACTTTAGCTGGGTTATGGAAGGTAAATCTATCTTGCCCAGACAAACCGGGATATAGTATGCACATTTTTATGAAAAAATATCGTTTCTCTTCTTCTTCGATTTCTCTTCTCAGAGGAGTCAGCCTGACGTATCCGTCATATCAGTAGCTCTTCTTACAACATCGTGCCACTTTTTTCTGTTCCCCGCTTTATCGGTAGCCTAATGCATTGAGTTTTGGGTAGTTTCCCTGGCTTGGTCGGATCATCGTTTTCGGCGACCCGACCGTCCTCTTGTCCAGGTTCCATCTATTTTTCTTGAACAGTGAGTCTCTCCATTTTATCGTCACTGCTTGTTGATATCTGTCCAAAGTATTTAAGAATACACATGTATACAACTTGAAATAGTCGATGTCGTTCTTATATCTCATTTAGAATACATTCATAAGTTCTTCTCGATGTCCAGCGAAGACGAAGCATTCTCGTCCTGCATCAGATCTCCAGCGTATAAATCCTCCTTCTGTTATTCGCCTTATTGGTCATTCACGACTCTGCTCCATAAAGAAACACAGGGAACACCAAAATTTTAACGTGTTTTTTGCGTTTAGTGTTATTTTACTGTCCACACATGTCTTCTGTAGGTCTCTCATCGATTTCATTACAACCCCTTTTGGTTCTTATTGAGCCCAAATATGTGTACTAATTTAGTAGATTTACTACCTGGCACTGTCCAATACGGGGTGAACATGACCTATTGTCATTATTTCAGTCATAATCATGATTTTCATTTTCGTGAAAAATTTTTTTATTATTTTACTTTGATATTATGAATATTGGTTTAATTTACAAAATACTGCTTAAAATAATGTGAATTATCTCCCGGAATTAACCTATTATAATCCATAGTGGATTCTAATAAATTGTTGCTTAACATGTATATCTTAACATGTAATGTGATATGTGTATATATTTTTATATAATCTTGAAATCTCTCCCCTAATCAATTTGTCCAGCAGAAGGAAACTGTAGATTTATCAACATAAATCAAAACACAACTTCCACGTGGCCTATAAATACCACCAAAGGGCATATCTCTTCAGTAAATTATTGTACCTATTATCCAAAAGTTTCGAGTTACAGAAAGATTCAATCAAGTTCGTTGATTATTCTATTATATTATCTTTTTCGTCATTTCGTTTTCAATGTTGTCTCTTTATTAATATACCTGCAATTTACATACAGGGTGAGTATGGGATAATTGGACCACATTTTTTTCAGAACGCTATAGTTCCTTAATTATTGTTCGATCTATGATTTTGAAAAAATTAACGAAACTATTAGCACATGAACTGGTTTTAAATATTTACTAGTGAATTATATAAAAATAAACGCATATTCTTGTCAAATATGTATGTGTCAGTGGTCAAACCTGCCTATACGCCCAGGTTAGATGGACCATAGCGTTGTTTTACTACAAAATTATAAAAACAAATATTCTTTTATATATAAATAATAAGCAAAAGTAATTCAAGTAAATAAAAGTAACAATAATATAAAATAGATAATTTTTTCTTAAAGCATAATATGAAGCCAATATTCTTTCCCCGTTTTGTTGACGCTTAATCTTCAGTCTCCCTTGCATTCTGCAACGCTTCTGCGGTCCTATAGTGACCCTTTTTCTTTTCTTTCACAAAACGTTTGCATTATGTAAGGTAGAACAATTTCATAAATCGTTAGATGCAAATAGCGAAAATATTGTTCCAACTACTCAACAGTAAAAACTGTAATAATCAAACAATAATAATTAAAAAAACATAATTATATTCTACTTTTAGAAACTACCCCAAAAAAAATTTTAATAAAATTCGCACCTTTAGATTTTTAATGCTAGTGTCAATACATTTTTCTAAATACTTTCACTGTAAAATTAAACTATTTTAGACTACAAGATATATTTTGTAATAAATATCACGATGTTTTGTTTTTATCATGACATTCATTGATCAAGGACTGGAGTTAAATATCAGCACAGTTTCTTAGTTATTAGTAATGGTCCAACTAACCAGCTAATCCAAATATCCCAGAATTAACTTATTTCAAGCTAATTTATTATATTTATTACTGACAAAAACAGTAATTTTGAAAATATTATATACCTATATGAACTTTTACGTAATATGCACGAAATGGTAAATACAAATTCTTCACTGAAATGCATAAATATAAATATTCTCAATAATGTTGTATTTATTATGCCACCATATTGGATTTTCATGCGTTACATTATTTTACTTTAAATATACAGCGTTTCTTAAGGTGTTATATGATATATTTTATTATATTTTCCGATAGCTTCTTGTTTTGCAGGAATTTATTATGCTTCTTTATAAATTTGAAATTAATGTTTTGAGTATATTTATGTTATTTTTATTCAATTTTATATTTTTTTCTCAAGAAACAAACACTCCTAAAAACATGTGCATCAATAAAATAATCTTGAGTATTAAGGTAGACAACATTTAAAAGTTTAATCGTGCTGTTAAAGGAAAGCGACAAATAATTATTAAAATCTTGAAAAGAAACTTGATTACTACGATACGATATTATGATTTTTACCATAAAATTTAAATCTGATAATGATTGAGAAAATGAATCGATGACCTGAATTTTAATTAATACTATAATATCAATTCAAAAAATATCATGAAAATACTGTAGTTAAATAAAAAAAAAGTAATCAATATAATGAAGTGAAAAGCAAAATTTTCAAATTTTTGTAATAATTATGTAATATATTTATAATAATAACCATATAACAATAATCAATTATAAATAATTAATTTTTATTATTCGTAAGCATTTTTACGGGTTATTTCATTCAAGTGAGAAACCATTTCAGGCACCAATTTGGGTCAAATTATTATTTAATTCGCAAATTGTAGTCAATTTTTCTTCTTTCAAGTAACTGACTTTGGCAACCTTCTCTCCTATGTCTGTGTTGTGCATGTAAATATTATTATAAACATAGCGGACTTCTGCACAGTTTCATGAGAGCCATTAAATTTAACTAACGAATAGAAAACGTCTGTTGGTATCGTATTAACATTCCAATAGAAATCATTCGTTAATTTAAAAAGATTTCATAAAACCGGACATTACTGTTTAAGGTGGACTCCGAACCAGGGGAAATGTAATACACTTCATTTTGGGCAGATCAGATACGGGAAACAGTGGAAGCTGATTAGTAATATATCAAAGAATGCTACAGAGTAAAACCCCGTGAAAATACATGAAAGATAGGTATTTAGAGATTAAGTGTATCATAAAATTGTGTCCAATTAATAATACAAATACCTCCTGGGAGTCGACCCGGGTATTTGAGAAGAATCCCAGAAAGTTAAAAAAACAAGGAAACGAGAACAAAGAAAATACCTTAAAAATACTCTGAAACTTTGGTTGCATATATGCAAGTGAACATAATCAAATGAGTAAAACCCGACTCAAAAGAAAAAGAGCAAATAATTACCCATCATTTAGAGTTTATCAAGCGAAAAGAGGAGAAAAAATTAGCGGTGAGGAAGCAGACAAATTTGAGGACAATAAGATATTTCAACGAATTGGAAAGACAAACAAGTCACTAACCAAGATAACCCAAGCAACAAATCAAGAAGAAAACATAGATGAACTTAAGGTTATACTGAGGGGTTTGATGACAGTGGTCAATAACAATTTCCAGAAAAGTAATCAGAAGCTAGATAATTTAGGAAGGATTTGAGAGGAACGAACCAAGATGTACGTCAGATAAAACAAGTAACTGAAAAAACGACAAGAAAAACAAATAAGCAAGAGAACAAAATTACAATGTTGGGAAACCAAGCAGAAAGGTACGGATAAGATAAAAAGGCAGCCAATATAATCATTAAGATTATGCCACTAACGGAAAATCTAACACAAGAAAAATCGAAGAAATTTTTAACAGAGAAATGCAAATTCAAAAATAAACATCACAGATGCATTCAAAATAGGAAAAGCAATTGAAAAATCTGTTATTGTAGGAAAACTAAGCGACCGCAGACAAAAATGCTGGTAGTGGAAAACGAAAGTAAACTAAAGGGCACTAGAACATACATAGAAGATGATCTGACTAACCAAGAAAATAAAATACAAAACAAAATATGGACGATTGCTAAAAACAAAATGAGAGACAAAGGCAGGGTCAAGTTTATACCAGAGAATAGTGTAAACAAAATAAAGTGTACATATGGGATAAGTGTGCTGTCAAACTAAAACTAAGAAGCAACTTTTAGAGCAACCTTTATACCATCTTTACCCGATGATTTTCTATTTTTTAGTTTGTTTATTCATTCGACTATTTCGTCGTAAGTTATATTAGTTCTTCTATTTTTGGTTATCTTCATTTATTATAGGGATGTGGTCATTTCTTTGTTGTAAATAAATTAAAATAATTTCTCATAACTCTTCCAGTTCTTGATAAAAGTTATCTTTTTATGCTTTTTTGCTGTTTTCTGTAGGGGCGTAAGCGTAAACAAGGAAACAAATGCCCTTTTGGAAAAATCCTTAAATTTGTATTTTTAATTTTCTTAAGTAAATTCTTCAATTAATTTGAGATGGAATTACCCTATTTTCAAAAATTCATAACTCAAAAACCAAGTGACATTGGACAAAATTCAAAGGCTGTCATAATTTTTCTGGCTTTTAAAATCAGGAAACAAATTGGAATCTTGATTGCCCATATCCTACCTTGGGCTTCCCTTTGTAAACCAAAAGAAGTAATTATTCAATTAGAGATTCCAACAATTTAATTAATTTTTACCGCTTTTAAAATTTTGTAAGTACCTGATTTATTGTTCCTTTTGTATTATAATTAATTTTTTGTAGTACTAGAAGACCCATAGTCTATTCCTCAACTATAATTTTACGAATATCAATTTAAGGTCTGCGAAATTCTGACTGCCAGCCATTTCCCAGCTTGAAAATGGTACTGGAGATTATAAAAGTTTATTTTATGTTATGGCCAAATGTCCAATCTCAGGGACCGGTAAATGCGTTGTCATCAACTGTGTTTAATGAAATGCTAAAAAAAATAAGAAGAAAAATAACAGTTAACTGTACAATAGTCAACAAGGAAATACAAATGGTTGCATATGCAGATGATATGGTCATAATTTCAAGATCAGTAAAGAACTTGATAGAGATAATAATAATGAATATAAGATACGTAGCAAAACCAACCGGACTAAAAGTAAATAAATAAACAGCATAATACATTAAATGTCAAAGAAAAGAAAACATGAAATAAAGCATACGAAGAAGTGCGTGACTTCAGTTACCTAGGGATGCAAATAGATAGTAAAGGTAGGAGACAACAAGAAATAAAAAGAAAATTGTAACAAGGAAACCGACACCTATCGAGTGATAAGAAACTATCTAAAATAAAAACGAAAATAAGAATATACAAAACTATAATAAGACCAATGATCACATTGTGGCGGAAACGATGGGTGTTAGCAGTTGGGAAGAGCACAAGATGAGAGTTTCCGAAAAACATTAGGAACTGTACGAAATAATGAAGAGAAAAGTAGACCAATGAAAATTTTGAGAAAATGAAGATGTCGTAAAGACAATTAAATAAATGACAATAAGATGGCTTTCTCATGTAATGAGAAGTAATGAGAACCCCACGATAAGACGGATCGCTGGATGAAGGCCTATGGAGAACCGCAACAGAGAAAGACCTCAGTTGAGATGGTACGATCAGGTGACAGAAAATTTGAGAATGATGGGCGTCGGAAATTGGGGAAAAAAGGTGGGAAACATACAAGAATGGAGAAGAATTGTAGCGGAAGCAAGAACGGATAGCAGATTATAGAAATTAATTGTTAAGTGAATGAGGAGTAATTCGCCTTAAGAAACGGATTTGTTAAGTCTCTTGAGCGACGACCAAATTCCTTTCGTAGATTAATTTATACAAATCCTATGGCAGACCCTGAACAAGTGAAAATCCAATACACATAATAAAATGTCCTATTAGTGGAAACTGCGTGCCAAATTTCAGCACTTTACGATGGATCTATCTGTATCTAATTGGATAAAACGGACAACGGTCAAGCCAAGTTAAATAAAAGTTTGTAAGAAAGGGCATTGGGTTTCCAAAATCTATATTATCATACTTTTTGTTACAAGTGTAATATTTTTCACAGAATATTCTACTTCGGTTTCCCATAATATAAAAATTATTTATTTATAAAGAACCTTTGAAAGAGCGCTTTAGCATATCAAACCTTCCGATCAAATTTTTATAAATCAAATATTGTTTACCGACAGCACTACAGGCAATATCTGACAACTCCAGCTGTAAGCGTAAGTAGTATACTCATATGTTTCAAACAGTTATAATAATGTTTTAGTTAATTAAAAATGTTTGTTTACATTTTGTTATTAATAACTTGATTGATTTCGTGCCATTGTGGATAACTAAAACAAAACTTGTTTAAGAATTATTAAAAGTCCATTAATCATAAAATATTTCTATAAAATACAGAAATGCATTTCTGAAGGTATTAGGCACAGAAATCAATATATAATTTCTAGTGGTAAAGTTTGTTTTTATACATAACGTATCTTGCGCACGTGTCAAATCGACAGCTGTATAAAGATCAAAAGAAGGTTAATCAGAAGAATAAGAAAGAGGGTCCGTGCTTATACGTCTTTGATAGTAAACGGCCCTGCTTAAATGCCAGGCAGCTGCAAGTTTGAGTACTGAAAAGAACCAATTCTTCATACTTGTGTTCCACACTGAAGGTAAAATTTCTTTACTCTGATTTTCAGCATGAAAAGATAAATTACTGCGACCTACCTTTAAAGATCATGAAACCTTTTGAAAATTAACTCTTTCCAATTATCCTTTGAATAAAACTTAACTTTAGAATTTGTTTAATTTATACATAAAAATATTTCTATTAATTAAAGGCTTAATAAAAAAGTAATTAAAATTACATTTAAAAATGATATGCAAATCCAGGAAGATTAGAATTCCGTTTGCCGCGATTGTTAGGAAGTATACGTGGATGGATGTGTGTTTATGCACAGGAGAGATTCGTATATACTGGAGGCTGATTTATCCCAAGGGAAAATAACTGAGTAAACCAGTTTCTCAGGTGAATTTCTGTTAGGATATAGCAAACATGAACATAAATTTAAAGGTCCGTTGATGTTACACAACGTTTTGAAATTATAATAAGAATGCTATCTGTACATTAAAGAAAACGTTAACGGAAATATGCCATTATCGAAAGTACAGTTTGAAAAAGTTTAACTTATATCCTGAAACACACAAAGTTAAATAAAATTATTCTAAATACATAATAATATAACAAATTTTATCAAAATGTAAAATGTTAACTGTCATGTTTACTTTAGTAATTTAAATATTTAAGATGACAATTCACACAAAACCTTTTTTTGTGTAAGCTTGGACTTATTTGCTTTTCAGAATGTTTTCATAATTCACTTATTCAAGTAAAAAATATTGTAACATCTATGCGGAATCACCTTTTTTAAGAAAACCTTCCGCTAATTTTAATTATTCATGAAATTGCCTTACATGACATTAATCCTCTTTTATAATAAAAAGTAATAAAAAATCCCTTTGGAGATTAGACAAGAAATTTTAAAATATGACATAAAATTTGTAGTGTGAGATATCTGACGAGATAATATTTTTGAGGAGAAAATTTTTGTCTGCTTTAAAAGTGTTTTGTCTGTATTTTTGTGATGTTATTAATGGAGTGTCTCAAGGTAATCATTGGGGAGTACTTTGCCTTAAACTTTTGATAAATAACTTTTGCATGCTCATGCTCGGAAAGAATAATGTAGAAGTATTTAAAACTGTTATTAGAACTGACATTTGGAAGTGACTTGCTCAAACTTTGCATTCCTATGTTTTAAAAATAAAATGAAATAATTGCATCTTCTCTATAAACATTTTTCACTTAATTGCCTGCATTGTCTTGACGAAAAATTAATTTGTGGACTTAAATTTGTAATAATTCAAGATTAATACTAAACAATGTGATCTAAATGTTTAAAATTCTTGCAATATTTTCAAATTAGCATTAGATTTTCCGAGGTTTGATTTCCACGTTAAACCGTGAAATCGTACGAGTTTTGAGCAATTTTATTATTTTTAGTTAACAAATAATTTTTTTGCGATATAAAATTTTCTTGTCGTGTGTAGCAGATAAACTTGCACAAATTCTATTAAAAAGTTCGATAATAAAACTGAGGCATGAATACAAGGTAACGAACCGTAGATTCAAGTGATTGAATCCTAAAACAGAACTTTTTTATAGTACGGGATAGAAAAACGTAAAGGAGAAAACACTCAAATAACTACGACTTCTTTACATTACACTGAAACGTGATGTTATATGTATATTCTTGTAAAATACAATAAACGATATAGAAAAACTTCTTTTGTGACCAACATTTTTTCAGTTTAATTCAATAATCGATTTCTTCTAATTCCGAGGATTTTAGTTTTTTTTGTAAACTGTATAACGTTTATTAAAAGTTAATTAAGTAATGAAATATGCTTTTAATCTTGGTTATTTGTTTACTGTTGTCATTTTCATTCACAATACTTTACATGCTAATAAGTGTTTACATAGAGGGTGCTTTAAAATGATTGATTAGGCTTGTTCGAAGCAGATCTTGTTACTTTAAATCTTTTTTAATATTAATTTTACTTAAAATTTAAATATCCCATAAAAAATTTAAAGCAAAACATAAATTAAATTAATGAACTAAATTCAAGGAAAAAGTTAGAAAACAGAAAAGTTCAGTACTACTGAAAAACTAACCGTTGAATTATATTTCACTACCATCAGTGGCATAAAAATCTGCTTAAAATATAAATACTAAAATTGAATATTTAGCCTTGTCAGATTTTCAAAATCAATTATTTACTCAAAAACTATAGAGCTGAAAGTGCAAAAGATGAGACCACGCTCGCTTCGTCTTAAAATAAAATGTACCCACCGAAATTTCGTCATTAGCTTAGAACTTTGCACGGTATAATCTGAAGATGTGTAAAACTTCTTACGTCGTAATTCTTAATTTCAATTATAGAAGGTGCTTAAACGCGATTCTAATTATTTATTGTATAAAAGCTTCATGATGAGTTATAACCTCACTCTCCCGTATGTTTCCTGCTTTAACCGTTTCTTGGGTGAAAACCTAGTTTTCATCAAGAGGAAGCCACGACAATTAATCACTATCACTATTTTTGTTCTCTGGCTTGATACTAACAACATGTATTTGAATAATTCAGGTTTGATATCTTTGAAAATATTCTGTGCGGTAAGCAATAATACATAACTGAATTGTTCAATTGTTTATGGAAACCTTAAATAAATAGCCGATTGTGTAACTTCAGAACTTTTTTTACCTAAATTGGAATCTCTCATGGGAAATTTTAATTTAAATTTCTAATGATTGAACGTAATAAGCCTCTGGCTTTTGGCTTGCCGTTATAGTAATAACAATAATAATTTGTAAAAATACAATGTAGGGAAACTTTTGACTGACTCTTGCTTTTCATTCTACAATCATAAAACTTACAAGAATGCTGGGCAATGGACATTAAAAATTATGAAATATTAATGTAGGAATTCAATTAATAAATCTTAAAAGTGGATTTAAACGAATTCTTTAAACTAAATTGAAATAAATTCTTGAAATTGAACACAGTTCTATCTGAAAACTTTATTAAAAATTGAAAAAATGGAAAAACTAGCACATGAAGCAAAATTTCACGTCGGTAGATATGTGGACAAATATTTATAACATACAAGAAAACTAAGAAATAAAACCTTACGTATAATAGAAGAGCTTTGTCAGCAAGTATCGATTGAATTATTTACTGTAACAAAAGTACATTTTATAGTACGCTATCTTACAAGTTATCTGTTCTTTGCAGTATCTTACATCCGCTTTCATATTTAAAGAAAATAACCCTACTAAAAATTTAATATATAGTTTTTTTTAGAAAGGTGTGAGAAAATTGCATTGCTGGTTATGCAAAGGTATGGATGTTTTGAGGGTCAACACAACTAAAGGTTCTGGTTGCATGTTCTGTTGAACGTGGGAACTTTAGTACGAAGGGTGTTCATTCAGGTGGTTGCTTTGAGAGAAGACCCTTCCAAAGGAGTGTGAGAATTTATTTTCGTATCTCGAAGATTGGCAAAATTTACATACGATTTAAAATGTATTATCACGAATATGTGCTCACCTGCCTATTTAATAAATCGATAAACTTTTAATAAAAACCAAATATTGAGAAAAGCGTTAACAAGGAAAAAGTTATATTAATTTTGAAAATGATATACCTACACCTCTACCCAGTGGTAAAAATAAATTGATTTAAAAACTTTGACCATTAGAACAATTCTTATTGACAATTAATCACTCCAGACTTTTACTTCACTGTTACGGAACAAATAAAAATAATTAATGAAATTAATGAAACTTTAAGCAACTTTTCAATAGCTTTTATGTTATTTCTAAAAAAAATTCCTTTTGTAATTAATTATCGAAGTATACCAGCATTCACGAAACGGGATTTACGGTAGCTTATTAGGGTGGAACCTACATACACAAATCTTAATAACAAATACGTAATTTGAAAATAAAGCCCTAATTAACAGTAAATTTCAAACCAGCATAATATTATTGATAAAGCGTGTCCACCATAACTTCGTCCGTGTGATTTTTCTAATACAAAAGCAATCTACACAAAGCTACGGGTAGTTTATTATTCAATTATGTAAGTCGATATGGTTCGTAAAATTCGAAAAGGGATTATGCTTAATCAGTAGATAATTTTATACATAGCCTCATTTTTAAAATTAAGTTGGAGTTTATCGCATACTTACCGAAATGGCCGATTATTAATTTTAGTGATAAGATATTTCAACTTAAAACTGTTGATAATTTATCCAAAAAAATAAAAATTATCAGTTCAACGTTAATTATTTTAATTTATGGGGTACTTGAACTTAACTTCAAATATAGCAATTAATTAATAATTTTTTCTGTTAATTATTTATTATATTATTACCATAATTTATTATTATTGTTTTCGAAACCTTCAAGTCTTTGAAAACTTTCCTTTTGTTTTTTTACGATTTTTTGGATAAGAGGATGCAGATCTCCAAACAAAATATGATACCATTCTGGAAACAGAGTGCTTTTCTACTATTATTATCAAATCCAGATCGTATGTAAATTTATAAACACTGCATTGCAAATTAAAATACGAAAAGATTCAGCGACATATGTTCCCAGAAAAGCATATGTGAAAATGCCAAAGCGGCATTTAAATGTAACCTGTTCACAAACCATGTCAATTTAAAGAAAGAAGACCGCTGCTGGGATTTAAAAAGGTAAGTCAACAAGACACGGGGTTGTTTTGTTCTATTATTTAGCAAACCGGTAGTCTTTAAATCTAAAATGGTGGGAGAAAGGTAAATGAATAACTTACGTCCCTTCATGGATTAGGAAGGGTCGTCAAATCATATATAAACGCTCGCCTTTTTTCAAAAACCATTCCAACAGTAATCGTCGTATGGTTGTGAAGGGTTCGCAATTGGAGCGCCTTTATGGCGGCTTCAATTTTTGTTAAGTTTTCCTCTTTCAACTTTGACGCTATCTCAAGAATCTATCCAATATTGGTTGTGCTACATTATTACATCCGGACCGACAAATAAGGTAATTTTTTTTAAATAACAATTTTTTCATTTTTTTATGTTATATAAAATGTATTATAAATCTTCACTTGCAATGTTTTAAAGAAAATTCAAAAAGTTGCAGTAGTAACTATTAAAATAGCATTTTAAATTTAAAGTTTGAAACTTCAATTCGACTCTTTAATATTCCATTTAAATGTATATTTGTTACAGTTATTTTGAAACAATTTCTAAATTATAAATTTTATTACAGATTCGAAAATTGAAACGTCGCCTATAAAATATCATATTTTGTCACGTCTGTCTACATCATTGGTTTGGAATGAAAATTAAAAGAGCATTTGTCAACAAACGACATGATGGATAGAAAAGCCACAGCGTCAATATTTTATTAAGTTTCTGGTTGATGCAGATATATTTTATGACAGAGTAAGAAATGTTTCAGTTACTAAATCTTACATTTGTTAAGTTTCTGTTAAGTTTAATCAAATTACCGACTATTCTCCCATTCAAATCACCGTACCACGTTTCATCCTTTTCAATCCATTTCCCCATATTATTGTTGAAGTTAATTCGTTAGTTAAGTTTCTGTTAAGTTTGCATATTAACAAGTCCATTTGTTAATTATTGTTTTGGCAATCATTAAAAATGATAACAGCAGAGCTTTTGTTTCCGTTAAGTTTACGTTACAAAAAATGTTAAAATTCGGCATGTTCAAGTTACACGAAATGGTTAAGTTTAACTGTTAAGTTTTTGTTTTAACCGAATTGTTAAGTTTATTGTTTTTTTTCTCAAACACAACAAGATCTATGTTTCCGTTAAAAATCTGTTCAGTTATTAATGGTTATGTTTTCTGTTAAGTTTCCGGTTAATTTTTCACTTGTTTTCAGTTAAGTTTTTGTTTTTGTTATTGTTTTGTTTTAACAATTGCATGTTTTTTAATACATCAAAATTTTCATTTGTTCTCATTTATTATTTTTAAAATTTTACGACCACATTTTTACTTAATTATTGTTTTTATTTTATTTTCTTTTGTTGTTATTTTATTATTTTTTAACACTTTAGTTTACTAGTTTTGTTATGCTTTATTTCCCATTATATTTTATTTTCGAAAATCACGTTTTTTCTAAATAATCTCTTAAACAAATTACATTAGAAAACTATTTATAAATTATACGACTACAAAAATACCACAATCGGTTGTTAAAAACATTAATTTTGTTAATCATATTTTAACTATAATTTTTTTCCCACATTTTTTGTTTAAGCACAATTTATTATTATTGTTTTTAATTTGTTCATTGTGTTGTTAATTTCTGTTACTGTTACGTTTGTTGTTGTTTTGTTAAACTACATCTTAAAAATCCCCTTTTAATAATTTCCGATCTTGTTTGTTAAGTTTGCACAATTTTTTATCACTCGAGTAATAATTCAAAATTTCAAAATCGGCACTTCTTTTCAAAATTAAATCACCCCAAGATTGTTATTGTTAAGTTTCTGTTAAGTTTTAAAAATCCAAACTCACCAATTTCGACTGTTTTCCAAAAAAATAATGAATATTAAATAACCCAGATAGATCGATAAAATGTCTTCGTTTAAACGAAGTAGATCTAATTGTTAAGTTTTTATCTCTGATGGTTTAGTTTTTCCAATTCAGTTTGTTTTACCAAAAAAAGAAAAAACATAAAAAGAATTATCGATAAAGTATCTACCTACTAGGATAGTTATTTTTTTAACAATTTTTAGTTTTTATTTGTTATCTCAAAAATGAAAATTTGTAAAATACCTCATTTTTTGTATTAATTCGTGTTTTAATTTTTATTATAATTTTAATTACGACAAGAGATCGTAATTTAATTTATAATTTATATTATTGTGTGTTTTATTTAGGTTTAGAAACTTTTTGTGTCATTAATAATAGGTTTTGTAAGCTTTTATAATTTTAATATTATCTTGCAGACGAGAGTTTTAAGATGAAATATTAATACACCTGCAAGTTATTAAGTTAAGTTATAACTAGAGTTAGTGTAAGTTTTTTATAATTGGTTTACCGTGTGCCTTAACTTTGTAATAATTTTTGTGTGCGCTTTTTGCTACTACTCGTTAGTTTAAGAAAACACAAGTTTCAATTTTTGTTAGCTTTTTCTACTTCGAACAAAGAAGACGATGTTCAAAGATTAAAACTTTTCTTCGTTCGTAGTAGTACCTAAAAAGGGTTGAAATTTAACGTTTTTGTTTGTTGTAACCAAATTGGTTTTAGTAATGATAAGTTTTGATGTTTGAAAAAAAAGTAAATACTAAAAATTGTTAAGTTTATAATATACTTCAGGGGACTCTACACTTGAATTTCAGTACAATGCTCAATAGTGTAAAAAGATTTTTAATTTGTTGTACCAAGACACATACGGATTACATGTAACAGTACCATTTAATTATTATAATTTATAGATATCAATTTTTTCTTCTTAATATGTGGAGTATAATATTAAAAATTGTTGATGTTATATTATTGTTATTGTTACGTTTGTAGAATAGTGTTGAGTTTAAGTTTTGTTATTATCTTTGTAAATACTGTAAATACTGTGTAAATAGAATAATTATTGTGGTGTGCTTTGCAAAAATAAATATTTATAGTACTTAACTAGATTTTTTATTTGTTTTTCATTTATCTCTAGTGTAAAATTATTTGGTAATATTATATACTTAGCACAAATACTTCCACCCCATATACTTATTCTCAAAGGTATAACCTAAAGCTTAAAAACAATAGTAAAATAAACTTCATTAAATGCTAAAATATTTCTCTGCAAAAAGTGAAAAACCTTATGTGCAACTGAAGATTTTAAATAGCTATATTCCATTTATCAACACTGTATTGCAATTTATTGAAATTATATGAATATCTTTTAGCCAAATATTGAAATAGAAAAATTTGGAAGAAATCGTCGAACCCCCCTTAAAAAGATTTTAATTTTGCACGTTATTGCCGTTATGTTATAAACCGCAACCACTACAATTTAATTTTCATGAAAAAATTTAATTTGCTATGAGGTACTATATAGCATACTTAATTATTCAAACATGATCTAACTGATGTTAACAATGTGAACTATGTTCAAGCAGTATCTGGTTGTTCATTTAATATACATACGAGTATTACCTACTACATACATTCTACAAATTCAAATTCAACACAATTTAATTAATCACATTGTACAAAGTCTCTTTATTTTTCTTAGAACATAAGACTTAAATGTAGTATGGTGGAATAGCGTTAGATGTACTTAATCATAAGTATTGCATTGTTTAATATATTAGGCTTTTGGGCAAGTGAGTACAGCAAATTTAGTGTTTCTAATTCATCATGTTGACATAACATGTTAAAGCTAAAATAGAATCTTAACATTCCGTAGATCCGTATCAAGAAAATGTATATTTATTTATAAAATCAACAATAAATAAATCGGAATAGTTACAATTCTATCAGTTATACGAAATGTTAATATTATTTGTAATAAAAAAATGATAAAAGAATTTCCTTTTGATCCGTTTTACATACGAAATGAAAATAAGATAATCGTAAGCTGACTTAAATTAAATGTTGACAAATTGGTAAGATAATGGAATTTTAACATTCAATTAGAAATAACGGAAATTAAAAGCCCTCCTAATAAATTGGTGTTAAAACTTTTTTGTAAATATTTAAACCAACAGATAAATGTAAAAGATATGGATAAACTTAAATGGTAATGAGCTTGAAACAATATTTGTTTAAACACTTACTGAACATAAAATTGTATTATTATAACCAGAATTCATTTCGGAAGACTGTTATTATACAGAAATTATTAAAATGAATAAAATTGCACAATAATTGCATTGCTGTGATTGCTCAAGTAATCGCCGATCAGTGTGAAGTTCAATTTATTGTTATTTTAATTGCTTACTGTATATTTATGGTATGCACATAGAGTTATTATTATTAATAAGCTTTTACATTTTGGTAGAATATAGCTATCCTGCTTCCAAGATTTACAAATCCTTTTGAAGAGATTGTTTAGTACCGATATAACATATTATTTCAATTATTTCATGTGTTCATGTGCAGTTCTCCTTTCCTTCCTCTCTATAGTCTCTGGTGTGTAGTCGCTTCCGCAACGATTCCTCTCCAACACTGTCTATCTTGAACCCTTGCCCTCCAGTTGTTAACACCCATCACCCTCAGGTCACTCACCACTTGATCCCACTACCGCTCTCTGGGCCTTCCTCTTGTTCTATCCTCAAGTGGTGTCCATAACGTTATTCTTTTTACTATTGAATCATCGCTACCTCGCAAAATATGGCCCAACCATCTGATTATTTGTCATTTAGCAAATTTTGTTGTCTTATTCCTTAAATTCTTCCGCTATCTCACAATTCCTCTATGGTCTACATTCACCGTTTTCACTTTTCTTTTTTAAACCCAGAATGGCTCGTAGAAGCTTCCTTTAGAGTACTTTCAATAAATGCACATCTGACCTGGATAAGTATAATTTTCTGCTGCGTACGTTACAACTGGTCTGATTACTGTTTTATATATTTTCACTTTTGTATCTCTTTTCAGACTCTTATCCTTCAATAGTGCTTTATTACCTGCCAGTTCTTATCGTATTTCATGTACTTGGTTTTGTTATAATTCACCAGTAAGCCCGTCGTCTTTGCTCTTCTTTCCATCTCCTTAAAGAGTTCCTGAAAGAGTTCCTCTCTTGTAGCTATTGTACCCCCGACATCCATGCCGTTAATCACTTTCTGTAGTGCTATAATTAAAATAAGGTTGGCGACAGTGCATCACCTCAAAGCAGTCTGTTTCGCCTGATGATGTTCTTATGCATGCTGTAGTGTTTTCGAGTGTCATTTTTGTCAGTTTTATGAACTTTGTTGGTACATTCATCTCTTTCATCGCTTTGTACAGTTCGTTTCTGTTTACCTTATCGAAGACCTGCTGAAAATTAACAAACATCACGTATAAATCTATGTTATGTTAGGAGGCTTTCTCCATTGTTTGCTTAATTACATGTATCGCCCTACTATTGACCGACCCTCGGTGAACCCAAATTGATAGTTACCTAATTTGTTTCTTGCAAATTCCTTTAATTTTCTGTGAATCGCTTCTGACAGTATCTTGTATATAGAGGTAATCAGAGCTATTCCTCTGTAGTTACTACTATTGTTTCGAGTCTCCTTTCTTTTTCAATGGGATTATAGCACATTCTCTCCAACTTACTGGCATCCTCTCTTCGTTCCATACTCTTTGCACCATCTTGCATATTCTCTCGCATGGCTTTTTTCCTCCCTTCTTAATCAGCTCAATTACTATTTCATCTCTTCCGGGTGCTTTTCCGTTTACCATTCTTCCACTTCCTCTTGCACTGCAAGTTCTCTCCGAATGAATCCTTCTATCATTATTTCCGCTACTTTATCATTGGAGTGCATTCCCTTAATTATGATATTACATTTCCTTCTCTCTTTTTCGTATCTCTTTGCTTGCATTTCAAGTCCCCTCTGTTCTCCTGACTCAATACCTTGTTCACGAGTTCTTCAATTTCCTTCTTTAGTTTTTGTCTTTCTAACCTCCATTGCTCTTCCACTACATCAATCTTTGCCTTTAATTCTACAATTTCCTCCTCATTTACTTACTTTCTTGAAAAATTCTTAGAGTTATGTTAATTAATTAGTTCAGTAACATTAGCTGATTTTCATATACATATTATGATGTATAATAATACCGAAAATCGGAATCGCTTAAAATTTGGATATTATGTTGGAAGGAGCAATGTAACGAAAATGTCAATTTTGCGGAATCCGTAGCCTGTCGCGGAACTTGACAAAAAATCTCGCCGCGTACCGTTTCAAAGGATCCCTTAGGAAAACTATTAAGGATAGATCAAAAGCGTAAATACCCAATATCTAAATACCTAAAATCCTTTAGTTAAAGTACTGGAGTTGGCAGGAAATGCCGCAAGGTCCTGGCAACAATGAAGGGAAACTCCTGATATACACCTCCACGTGGTACTAGACGGGCAACATCTAAGATGGCTAACGTAGGCAGGGACCGAGCGAGTATCGGGATAAGTACTCAACTTCGTCTTGACAAAGAAGGGCACTCTCTTGTCCTGGAGGGGAGAAACCTCCTCCAAAGGCGGATGAACCAATACATAAGCTACGGTCGGCATATTCGGCATAGATTGGGCAGGCAAGGGGAAACCACCCGATTATTTTTCCGAGAGTGCATTGATGATGAGTACAGTGAACGATATTGTTGTGCCGTGCGATCCGGTTAGCGACCGGCGCCTAGTTGAGTCCGGGCCGATAGGTGTGAAATGGGCAACCGGGCATGTGGATGTGTCTGACCAGGTGACACATACGAAATGGGCAACTGGTAATTCAGCTATTAGATTGCGAAATAAACTCAGAATGGTAACACGAAACGTGAGAGGATTGATGGAGACCGGGAAACTGCAAATAGTGGAGAGAGAGCTTCTTCGGGCAAAGGTCCAAATATGTGGTATAAGCGAAACACACTGGAAGCAACAGGGTAACTTTAAAACACTGGACCATACGCTGTATATCTCTGGTGGAGAGAATAACGCATGAGTCTAAAGTAGCTGGACAAATTTCAATCGCATCAAAATATTAGTTATAATCTAGCAATCCTTTTGATTTTATTACTGTATCTTCTTTCATATTATGTTTATTATCAAATGTAAAGTTTCGTTTGAATAGTCATTATAAAAGTGTGCAAACAGAATTTTTTGCGTAAACGCGCTTTTGCAATGCTTGGCGAGCAAGATAAAAGTTACGTTTTAAATAATTTTATAATACAAGGTTTAAGTCGAGGAACCATTTATTCGGTAATTTTGAGATTCAGTAAGAATATTAGTCCTGAAAATTAAAAAAAACTGGATGAATATCAATTCTAAAAAAATTTCAACTATGTTGAAATATTTATAAAATAGTGTGGAGGGTTCAGCGTAAGCTTGCTACAAGTAAGGAAATATTTGAGGAATCGTTGTTTTCACATCGGAGAGCATAACATCTCTTTCGATGCTATTAAAAGCATTTCTTACGTCTACTTTTAAAACTACCTCGAAATTATCATGGTTTTGTAAATATAGTTCTCAGAGAATGAACCGCAACCTCACAGCCACCTTTCGTAGCAAAACCAAGTTGTGTCGGGCGAAAAGATGCGTCAAAAGTCTCCGAAATATCCGAGCAGCATAACTTTGAAGCTAGTCGCTTAAAAGTCGAACCCACTGCGCTAGGACGAATTCCGCCATCTTTTTTCTTAAGTGGTGTAAGAGAAGCACCATATAAAATTTTAAGAAAAGATGCAACTACTTCGCCTTGCAACAATAAATTTAACAATTGGGTAATGTCTATAAGGAGTGTTTGACCGGCTTCTCCAGTAGATTTAGTTATTAGGTCTTTCAAATGTTGAGATCGGGAACAATCGATACCTCCAGCATTGCCATTTCTTAAGGAATTTATAGCATAAGAAACCTGATTTTCTGTAACTATAAGACTTATCGGATATGAATCTGTAGGTGGATCAGGAAAATGAAGAATACGTGACGGAGATGGTTGTTTGGATTGTAAGTCTGCAAACGTTTCTAAATTTTCAGGAGCTAAAACATCATTTGAGGACAACAGGCGAATAGCTCCACGAACTTCTTCATCTGAAATTTTGTTTACCACACTTTTGAATAAGTTTAAACTGAGTTCTTTCGGAATGCGAAGTTAGATCTAAAACAGAGGTATTCGAAATGTCAATATTGGCTTTAATTTGACCTGCTAGCGACTCTTGAATATGCAAAATTCTGTAAGAAAAGTAAAAACATTCTCTCAAGCTACCAGTGGCCTGGGTATTTTCAGATATACATCTTAAAACTTCTGATAGCTTGCGGGCTACAAGGACTCGTGCACTACGATGAATTCTCCTTATAACTGCAATATTGGTTCTGTAATCACGTATTTTATTTATAAAATTGTTTAAAATTTAAGGTGATTGAGGCTGTGATAATTGTATCGTCTGATTTTGTTGTGAAGATCGTGATTGTGAAAGTTGCCTGGGTGCGACATCTCGATGGCACCTAGAGATGTGAATATTCAAAATATGGTTTCCTTTGAGGAACTTCAAAACAGGGACAGTGCGAATAACGAATGGTGAATGATTTAAAATAGTTTTTTGAATTTTTATGATTATGATTAATTTGATATGAAAATTTTTAAAAAATTAACCATTTGAACAAGATGAAAAGTTTTTTTTTTCTTATTAATAATGATTAGATACACGTTTAGTGTTATGGAACGATAAATAAATTAATAATTAAAATTAAACGCTGAAAGTTAAACAAATATTTCAATTTTAATAATGTTAGATTTATATTTGAATATTTGTGTAAATTTGAAAATTAAATTTAAGGTAATTTGTAAGTAGGGCGTGATAAATGATTTTGAATAGTAATTAGTGACGATGACTTGGTATGACGATGGATGATAACGTTAAGATGCTGATTCGTCAAAAGAATGAATATGAGTGGGTTACTAAGGGTACACTAATTGTGACCTACCATAATGTTACGGCAGTTCCCTTTGGTGAGGTGCGAGACACTTCTTGGTTTTAACCCCACATTCAGAGCCAAGTACCATATCTAACCGCACTAGTTAGTGGGTTAGTCACAAAGCAGACGAGGTCTGTTGCATTCAGACTGCATTGAATTAATAAAAATATTTTATTAGGCGAAGTGGAACACGGAGACAACATCCTGTTGCCGCTAACGCCACATAACCCTTCAATCGAGAGGGATGCCCAAGCAGACCCCCGACTCCAGGCCTCGATGCAAAGATACTGGATATCTTGGGGGAGGAGGTGGTTGGCGAACCTCTACAGCAAGATCTAGCAGTGCGCTAGGGAAATGTCCTGAGGTCAGGGCTTAAGGCCGATCAAAGATCAGAACTGATAAAGAAGTATCCCCCTCCAAGTAATTGCCCATTAGTGGAAGCCGCAAGGTTGAACCCGGAGATAGGCTTATCCTAATCGGAAGCCTATCTGAATCGTGACGGCCGCCTAGCCGCAGTCCAAAACGAGCTGGGCGCCAGCTTATCAGCGCTGGGTAAGGCAGTCACTCTGTGTCGGGCTGAAGAAACAGAGGGGGGGGGGGCGACAATTATTTGGCGCTAATAGAGTTGATCAGTGACGCCGCAAGGGCTGTTGCCAATATGCACCACTCGGAGAGTGACACGAGAAGGTTATTGATAACCACAGGGGTTAACGAGGACCTAAAACCGACACTGAACAACGCACCAGTGGACGGTTGGCTTTTTGGTGTAGACCTAGGGGAACGAGTAAAGGCGGCAAAAGCGCTAGATAGATCCATCATGGATCTGAAGTTTTCACAGCCCACAAGGGCCATTTAAACTCCAGGCGTCCGCTCCGACAGACATCTCGGAACACGCGTCAGGGCGGACGAAAAGCTCTACCTCGAGAGGGGTCGATGACCAGTCGGCAAACGTTTCGGAAGAGACAAACACAGTTCGGACCGACGGGGCAGAACAGGCAGTAGTTGCCAATGGGGTGAGTGTGCACGCAGGAAGGCTAAAGTTTTTTATTGAAAATTGGAAGCGTTTAACTTCCGATAAAATCATTTTGTCATGGCTATCAGGTTACCCCATAGATTTTATTAAGAAGCCTCACCAACACTCGGCTCCTTTAGAGAGACCGTGGCCAAATAAGGATTTTGTGGAGATAGACGCTTCCTTAAAGCAATTGTTGAAGATAAATGCCATACGTAATTGCCTTCCTTGCAATGGCCAATTTTTGTCTAATATTTTTCTTGTACCAAAGCCCGATTGGCTCTAATCGGATGATTTTAAATCTAAAATCACTAAACGAATATGTTGCATATAACCATTTTAAATTAGATGATTTCAAAACAGTTAGGAGAGTTGTAACTAACAATTCCTTCATGGCCACTCTGGAACTGAAGGATGCATATTTAATGCTACCTATAAAGGATTCGCATAAAAAGGTTTTGAGGTTTCGATTCAATGGCATTCTCTACGAATATAACTGTTTACCGTTCGGATTATCATCATCCCCGTTCGTGTTTAAGAAATTAATGAAACCAGTTATATCCCAATTAAGATCGAAAGGTTTTCTTTCGGTACTATATCTAGACGATTTTCTTCTACTAGGTAACACTTTTGATGAGTGTAGAAAATGTGAGAGAAACTCAACAACTATTGCTCTCCTTGGGGTTCATAATTAATACAAAAAAGAGTAAGTCAATTCCAAATCAGTCGTGTACATATCTAGGATTTGTTTATAATTCTGTGAATATGACCCTGTCGTTACCGGATGAAAAACACCAGCGTGTAGAGGGTGTGGTGGAAAGATTCAGCAGGACCAAATCATGTTCAATTAGGGACTTTGCAAAGTTTCTGGGGATTCTAAGATCAATTTGTCCGGCAATCAAATACGGGTGGCTGTATACCAAGCTTTTCGAGAGGCATAAGTTCTTGGCGCTCAGAGAATCGGAAAATAATTATGATCACCACTTACAGATACACGACACATTAATAGAGGATCTGAACTGGTGGAAAGCTAATATACCAGTAGCTATACAGTCGATTAGGGCGGATTCTTATAGTTCGGTAATCTATTCAGATGCCTCTTGAAGTGGCTGGGGCATTTGTTGTGGGAAAAGTAAATCTCATGGTTTTTGGAACCACGGGGAGAAGCAATACCATATCAATTATTTAGAACTGCTAGCTGCGTTTTTTCGATTAGTGTTTCGCCAGAGAGTTGCAAAATTGCAATATTTTATGTAGAATCGATAATACCACTGCGATATGCTATATAAATCGAATGGGGGGGTATTCAACACCGTTTATTAAGTAAGTTGGCCAGAGAGATTTGGCAGTGGTGCGAATATCGAAGACTAACTATCTTTGCTTCCTACATTAAATCTTCGGATAATGTACACGCAGATAGGGAATCTCGAAGGCTAGAGCCGGAGACTGTATAGGAATTGGCAAAGGATGCATACGATAATACTGTAGAAACTTTTCAGACCCCTCAGGTAGATTTGTTTGCAAGCAGGAACAATGCCAAGTGCAGGCATTTTGTTTCCTGGTTCCCAGATCCAGAGGCCATTGCTATAGACGTATTTACCTTGCCTTGGAATCAGGGTTTGTTTTACGTTTTTCCTCCATTCTCTGTCACTCTGAGAGTCATTCAAAAAATAATTGCAGATAAAGCAGAGGTCATTTTATTAGTTCCCATGTGGGCATCCCAACCTTGGTATCCGATTTTCTGTGGGCTTTCGGGCTCCTCACCCCCTTTGGCAGAAGCTTACCCTGGTAGCAGGGAGATTGTCAGGAGGGCGTTCAGCAGAAAAGGGATATCGGATCCCACAATCAAAATAATGCTAGCTTCCATAGCAGCTTCTACCATGAAGCAGTACGATTGTGGGTTGAAGCGTTGGTGGAAATTTTGCATCGACAGGGGCTTGTCAGTTTTTTGAAGCCCCCTTCAGCTCGGTATTGGATTTTCTATCGAGTTTGTTTGAGGGAGGCCTATCCTATGGATCCCTCAACTCCTATAGGTCGGGGCTATCCCTAATTATAAACCCCGAGATTGGCCTAGACCACAGGGTCAGGAGATTTTTTAAGGGGGTAGCACATCTCCGGCCCAGCAGAGCAAGATACGAGTCGACCTGGGATCCAACAGTGGTCTTGAAATACATAGCCACATTGCACCCAGACGAGACCCTGACGCTTGAACTCCTGACAAAGTTGGTTACACTGTTAGCATTAAATACTGCCCACGGTGTACAGACCCTCGCCCAAATAGATGTCAGAGACATTGTAGAAATGAGCGAGGGAATACAGATTAAGGTTCCGGCAAGAGTAAAGACTTCGGGAAGGACAGTTTTCAGCCGATGTTGAAACTACCGAGGGATTAGAGGCAGGGAAGTTATAATTTTACATTAACTTATAAAAGACCTCACAACAAAGCATCCCCCCAGTTAATCAGCAGACTGGTTGAAGTGCTAGGCAGTAGAGGTATCGATACCACCTTTTTTCACCGCACATAGCACCAGACATGCGGTCACATCGGCAGCTTCCAGGAAAGGGGTTTCTCTGGAGGTTATTCGCAAAACTGCAGGTTGGACAAAGAAGTCTAGCACCTTTTCGAGTTTTTACAACCGGCCTTTGGTTGACGAAGCACAGTTTGCTGAAATTTTTTGTAGAGGGTGATACATATGTTTTTTTTGTCCTTTCTCTTACCTAATAAAGAAGTTAGGTTTTTCTACAGCTACCGTGAATGAAAAATTGAACGATTTTGAAATTTAATAAGTCACAGTTATTTTTATTTTCTTTCAATAATTTTATTTAATATGTTGTCCTTGATTCCTGTACACTTGAAGACAACGTTCTGGCCACGATTTTAGCGATCGTTGTATCATTTCCAGAGGAATGTTTTCTATCTCACGTTTTATTAGTTTTTTTAGCTGTTTAAGGGTTGTAACTTTTGACTTATTTAACTGAGATTTTAAATAGCCCCACAAAAAATAATCACAGGGTGAAAGGTCCGGTGATGATGGCGTCCATATATCCGGATGAATAAAAGATACGCCGTTCTGTTCAAGAAAATTTAAAGTCTTCTTAGAAGCGTGAGCTGGTGCCGAGTCTTGGTGAAATATCCAATCACCAGCAGGATATAATCTTTTTGCGTCAGTCAAAAGTGGCTTCAAACAATTCTTAATGTAATATTCCGAGTTAATTTTAGCACCAGGCTCAACAAATATTGGCGTTGTGGTTCCATAATTCGATATTCCCATGAACACCATAACTCCCTTCGGATGGGACTGTTTTGTGAATACGTCCAATTCTTTTGCCGATTGCTCACGTCTCAAGTACTGAACTTTTCGTTGGCCATCAGCATTTGTTAGATGGAACCATGCTTCATCGACAGTGATGTATTTTTGCCATTTATCACAGTTTAGTAAGTGATACAATCCTAGTGAGCGCTGGTGCCGTTTAATAATTGTTTCTTCAGAAATATGATGTCTCCTTGGTTTCTTCATTAATTTCAGGTTTAATTTTTTATTTAGATTATACCGAATGATATATTCAGATGTTTTGAAATGATTAGCCCTATGTTGTAGTGTCGGAGGATTCGTTTTTAATGCCATTTTCTTTAAATTCGATAATTGTCGATGTGTCAGAGTTGGCTTCTTTCCGCTGCCTTTCTTCCGAATTTTGGATTTAAGTTCTGGGATTCCATTTTTTTTTGTAGTTAGAGAGTGTACCTTTCGAAACACAAAAATTTTGGTCTTTTTTTACACCTTTTTTGTACCATAGCAAAACTACATTGTTGTTTTAAAAGCTTAAAAATTATGATTTGTTGCTCTTTAGTTAACACCATGTTTGTAACTGACATTAGAGAAAAACAAAATTGACATCGATAAGTTCATATCGCGTGCTCTATGGAATACTTTGAATTTTGTTTAAAAAAATAACTCTTATTGGTGAAAATTGAATTTAAATTCGTTCAGTTTTTCAATCACGGTACCGGTACAATTGAGACTGTGATTTGTGTTATTCCGTTGCAACTTAGCTTTAAACAACTACATGATAATCTACGAAGATGAGATGCGAGTATAATTTAATAATCAAACGAACTTACCTTAAGTGAAGTTTGATAATAATTATACGAAGCATCTCATCGAGTAGATTACACCCTCCCAACCCCATTATATCATTCCCTAGGAGTTGCAACGATGGATAATTTAACTTTAAAAAGAATGAGTAAGGTTATGTAGTCGGGTAGGTGGAGAGACGCCCCGTTACATAAAGGACGGTTTCCGTTGTTTTTAGTTACTTTTAAGTGCGAGATCTAACGTGAAGTACAGGGTACTACATGATAATCTACTCGATGAGATGCTTCGTATAATGATTATCAAACTTCACTTAAGGTAAGTTCGTTTGATTATTAAATAATGTTGGATTTATATTTGAATATTTGTGTAAATTTGAAAACTAAATTTAAGGTAATTTGTAAGTAGGGCATGATACGAGTAAATGATTTTGAATAGTAATTAGTGACGATGACTTGGTATGACGATGGATGATAACGTTAAGATGCTGATTCGTCAAAAGAATGAATATGACAAAAGCCATAAAACTGCGAAGTCTTGGTGGCAATTTTATGATTGTAATTAGGGGTGCGCATATAATCGATTAATCGATCATCGTAATTCGAATAATCGATTTTTTCATAATCGATTATGATAATTTATAATAATCGATTAATCGATTATAGAAATAATCGATTGTGAAAATAATCAATTGTGGAAATAATCGATTATGAAAATAATCGATTTTGAAAATAATCGATTGTGGAAAATAATCGATTATAGAATACTTTATTTTTTATTGGTAACAGGTTTATTCTATATAAACATAATATCTTGTTTTAATAAATACAACTTTTTAAACTTAAACGTAATCCCAACCCCAACAGCAATTAGAACGACCGAATTAATCTATTATTCGAATTACGGTGATCGATTAATCGATTATATGCGCATGCGCACCCTACTCATAATCGAGTTATGAGTTCATAATCGATTATGAACTTATAACTCGATTATGAATAATCGATTATTTCAATAATCGATTAATCGAAATAAATCGATTATTTTTTATAATCGATTATGAAATTTCATAATCGCGCACCCCTAATTGTAATATATGAAGAAGAAAATTTTTTGTTCAGTTATGAAATTTGTAAATGGTGAGGTACCAATTTTAATAGTCTTTGTGACTAAATGTTTTTACTAAGAAAATTACATCTCAATGGTTTGCCATGCATTGGCTAGTGAGGAGATACGGTCAAAATGAAGTTATTACTTCGCCTGGAGTAGAATCGGGTACTCGGCATTAGCATGAATTACCATGCTATTGATCGCCTCTTTCTCTCCCCATGTACAAATTTTGAAACTGGATCTATTACTTCATCCAGTTAAATATAAAAAATAACTTAATACGTCACTTTTTCTTTTAATCACCAAAACAACTGTTACTAAAATTACTTATTGTGGAAAATTCTTAGAAAATGATATGCGGCACACTGAGTCTACTCCTAAAGAGAAGCTTAGAAACTATATTATTCAAAACTTGGAAAAAAATTTTATTTTTGTTATTGAAGTTTTTGGATTTGTTATTGAAGAAAAACAACAATATACTGTAAAATTCTGTAAGCAATCAAAGCAAAAGTAGAATTGTCATTGTCTAGACAATAACAAATTGCATACAATTGTATCTACGTATTTCCTGATATTGCAAAATTAACCGATAACCGTGACATAATGCAATGTCAGCTATATACTGTAATATCTGAATGATCTGAAACAATACAATTGCAAATCTTAATATACCTAAACAATATGTATTAGGTATCTATAATCCAATAAACAGTTCAACAAATAATTCCATCAAAATGTTCCACCTATAAGTTTAATTTTACCTAGTAGAAAATTTTCTTTAAGGCTTTAAGTGGTTTGTTGGATATTTTATACACACACCGAGTAATAAATATATCGAAACAGTTTTTTTCATCTCCACACCACCTACTGGTGGTAACTTTTCCTATATTAAAAAGGAATTTCAAGTAATAATTTTCTTCAAAATCAGAATGATATTGTGCCACTTCAAACTAAAAAGACCATTGGAGTCATTTATGCACCATCATTTTAATTAAAATTGACTTTCAATTAATAAAATTGACTTTACATGATGATACTTCTTGGTATATTACAACTTTTAGCTGTCACTGCAAATGTTGTAAAACATTTGCTATTCAGATGAAATAACTTAAAGTAAGTTTCTGGGTATTTACATAATACAGCCAAGCAGCTCGGAAGGTTAACGATGTTTTAATAAATGTAAAAGGTAAAGCGGAAAATATTACTAAGTACTAAAATTCTTAAAAGTTCAACGTTACTTTATGATTAGAAAACTTATGGAAATGCAAATGTAAAGCAGATGACAAGAATGTTTTGAATTAAAAACCTGATGGGATTTAATTATCTTAAAACTTCGTGAGTTAAAAACGTAACAAAAAACAAATCACTTACGGTGCAGCACTCTAAGTTGTTTCTTATTCGATGAAGAAAATTCTGAAAAACTACAGTAATTATTTGCAAATTTCTCAAATTACACCTAACCGAAGAAGAATGCTAAGAAGTTACAACTTCTTTTATTACATCATGTACAACCTAAGTACCCACTGATATTTTAAAAGTCATGAAATATAGATTTATTCGATAACATGCAATTGAAATTTTAGCATTACCTGTTTGCAATTTTATAGACTTTCGTATAATTCTTATATACGTCTTCGTTCTTGGTCGTTACAATTTATATAGTTAAGAAAAAAATTACGTTAAAAGTGACGTTTTACAACTATGTTGCTGATTTCAAGGAATATATTGCTCCAATAAAAGGGTTTAACGACATGAAAGTGCACAAAATGCTTCTGAAATCCAATATTGGGAACCAATTTTCTAGAGAGTTTATTGCTGGAGTCATTTAAAAATTTATATCTTTAGCTTTGTAGAAAGATTATAGAAGATATTATATGTAGTTAAGCACTGCAGAATATCGGAAGAAATCAGATTCAAAATTTATTGGAATGCGCTTGCAAACGGACCTTTCTCGAACTAATGGTTCCAGAAAGCTGCCATTATTTTATCACAATAATACTGGTTCCTACTACCAGAATGTTACATATAATATAGATGCCGCTAGTAAACACTAAATCGAGATACTTTTGAAAATGTGCGGTATTCAATTTCCCGGAGAAAAACAATAAATAACATAAATATTTAAATTTATCAAATTTCCTATTTTATTATTCGGATTTATTGTAACAGTTAAAGTATCAATTTTGAAATGCGTTTAATATTTTTCGATAAAAAAATATATTGACCACACAAACAATTCGATAACGGCTGGTCAAATAATTTAAATAAAGAAAAAAATATAACTACAATTTAAAAAACTTTTAAGTAGTTGGTTCAAAATGAGGGTAAACAAATCCACGTGAGTAAGTTTATTGATTACAGTAAGGGCGCATGTTCTGGACATGGCTTCTCAATACTGGTTCATTTAAGAATAAGTTTTTTTCTTTTGAATTCACGTTTTTCTCCTATCAGTCTATTGTTAATATTTGACACTTTTTGAGTAGTGAAACCAAAAACAATTTCAATTTTTCTAAACACGGTTATTTACTTGTCAGTTTATATTTAATTGATAATAACTGTTAAGTTTTGATGTATTGCAATAATTTGTGTCACAGCTTGCGCATTGCCTTTAAAAAATTGGCAAACACGCACTTCTAAATCTGAAAACACAAAATTATGTAATGGTGAGTTAGAGACACAAAAATAATAAAAAATAAATTAATAAGTTAATCATAACATTTTTGCACATTATTATTTTAAAATAACGTATCACAATACACGTGCACGTTCAATTTCCATAAAAGAAAGGCCATTCAAATTGTTTTAAAATGAAAATGAAAAAAATAAATAATGAGGTTTTGTTGTCATTACCGAGAAATTTTAAAAAAATTAAATATTTTTTTGCGGATACGAGCAATAATCAATAAACGCTAACAATTTGGCAGGATTCCAAATTATTTTGAAACTTCCATTTATTGTTATGACATAAAAGCAGCAATTAAAATTTTATCAACTGGATAATTTAAATTCTTTGGCGAAATTGGGGTTACTATGAAAATATTGTTTGAATTGGTAATGTATTTAACCCAAGTATTTAAATTGTTTCATACTCAAATGAAATACGATGCGAGTTTTCGACAGAAATTTCTAGATGCTTTAAAAAAAATTTATAGCATTAAAATAACATTTTAGGTCAAGGTTTTAGACGGTTTTAGTTTATTTTCTCGAGTACTCAACTTGACAATTATCATCTCTCTAAATAGATACGGAACTTTACATATTATTAACGTCAATGTCAAGAACTTTTAAACTAATTTTAAATTTGTTTAAATATGCAAACTTGAATCTCTTTCAAACGAGCTATAAAAAAGTAAAAATCATATTTAACCTTTTACTTTTCAAGTTTTTTATTATCATAATTAGACCCAACTTCTTAAGTAAATATTTTAAAAGTTAACAAGCTAAAAATACCTGAATGTTTAAATTATTTTAGAATATATAAGATTTTAATGCGGTTGCTGTCTTTCTCTGATATATTTGAGCAGTTATATTTTAGACAAGTAGGTAGACCAGGGTCGAAAGTAACAATTTGACTTTAGAATTCGATAGTAGAAAAACTATTCCAATTATAAGGAAGTTCTTGATACACAAGGTTAACTTATTTATTTCGAATTATGGTAATCCTAATATTTAAGCCTTGTGATAAGTAAAATCAAAATTATCAACCGAAAATGAAAACGATCAAAAGTGTTGCAATCGTCCCCGACCCCGAGTCGGTTGTAACAGTGCAAGCGTCAATTAGTATTTAAATTGTAAATAATCACAATCAAAAGAATTTATTTATGCAATTAATAGAAATACAGCGCTCTACTAACTATACAACAGTATTAAAAAATTGAATAGTCAATGAAACACAACAAATTAATGGAAATCATTCTGAATCATATTAAATTATGGCAAATAAATTTACATTCTTCGTATAACAAACTTTTACATTGGATGCATTGAAATCATTTTTCGCCAAGTCTATTGAACTTAAACTTCTCTAGACTATAGACAAGACAAAAACAATAATCATCATCTACTTCATTGATTAGGCGTTTTGGACTGTTCCGGCTCAAGTCTTCGTCTTGATAGAGGTCTTCCAACATTTCTTTTCCCTCTGAGTTTGTAGTAGAGCATTTTTCTGGAAATTCTGGAAGAGCCCATTCTTTGCAGGTGCTCTTCCTATTTTTTCCTGCGTTGCTTTATTCTTTCGTATGTCTTCATTGCGGATTCTGTCAGCTACAGTACAGCCTTTTACGGAACGAAAAAGTCTCATTTCTGTTGCTTGAATTCTTGATCTGCCTCTATTTGAAATAGTTCATAATTCGCAACCAAATATCAGAGTTGGTATTGCCTTGGTGTTGTAGAATTTATATTGAGGGACAGGCTTCCATCGGACCAAGAACGACCTTTTCGAAAACAATTTTGTTCTTAATTTATTAATGTTTCTGCTATTGGACGAAATCTTGATGAAGTATACCTTAGTATATTTCATAACCTGCAGTTAGGATGTTTATACTTCTGTAGTTCTTGTAGCAGTCTCTTTTTCGTTTCTTGAAAATGGATGAACCTTGACAACTCGCACAGTCATAAGTCCGGACACCAAAGTACTGAAATAATGGCTGATAAAGTTTGACACAAATTTTCAAATAAGTAATTTTATAGGTTAACATTCACTAAACTTTTGCCACTCTTGCATAATGATAAATACTTAATTTCCTAACGGAATCCAGTGAAACCCTAAAATTGATGTTATGAACTTATGACTGTGTTACTGCCGGTCTAGTACAATTGGGCGCGATCGATTGGGCGCAACGACAACTGGGCGCAGCGACAACTGGGCGCAAATACAACTGGGCGCAAATACAATTGGGCGCAAATACAATTGGGCGCGAGGGAAGATTTATCCATTACATATTACTTATTATAACTGATTGTAAGATTTTTTTTTCTAAAAAACTATTATTTACGTAACTAAATCTAGAAATGTTTATTTAGCCAATAAAAAAAATTATAATTAAAAATTTAAACTAAATGTTTTTAAAATGTTTATTCCTTCTAACTTTTACAAATAATAACAGTGCCTATTAATATAGTACCCAACTGATCAGGAATTCATTTCATAATTATGGGAAATGCCTCGCAAAAAGTCTATAACACTTCTATTCGCGTAATCCTCTACTAGATTCTTGATGCGCGAATCAGCCTCCAAGTAATGGAGGCTGATAACCTTAACCTTATGTTGTTAGCAGGAGATTAAGGTTATTGAAATTTAAGAACGGCTTAAATACAGGGCCAGCGTATGCCTGTTTGGCGCACGGTTATTTTTGAAAATTAAACCAAACTTTATCATAAAAGGTTGATCGTTAGCGTTTGTTCCATTGCTGGCGGCCGGCAATGTTTTCTCCAGATTTGTGGTCAGTGTATAATCGCGTCTTAACTGACACGGGAACAAACAATCATACTGAAGCGGCACATAGACGATTAGAGGCAGAGCTAAGTATGGATCTAAGCTAAGTATGGAGCTAAGTATGGAAACATTTGGAAATTAATTTCTAGTTTAAAAGTTATTCAACGTGGGCGAGATCTGTTTTATGAAAAATTAGTTGCCGACAACAATCCACCTATTAAGAAAAGAAAATAGTCGGAGGCTGATGCGCGCATCAGAAATCTAGTAGAGGATTACGCCACATAGGGGTCGTCCATAAATTACGTCACGCAATTTTAAGCAATTTTTAACCCCCCTCCCCCCCATCGCCACACTTCGTCACACAAACCTAGACCCCCTCCAAATATTACGTCACATATTCTTGACCCCCCCCAATGTAGTTTTATTGACTTCTTAGTAAATTTTACAATCGGTTTCATTTTGATTTTTATAACAATTTATTATAATAGATTTCTGACGGCTCTGTATATTTATACATAAATATACACGTACAGATTACCAACTAAAATTAAGTTTTTTAATCTTTTAATCTTTTTACGTTTTTTAAAAATTTTAAAAATCATTTTGAAAGTTCGAAAAATAGTATTTTTGAAATACTTGTTAGAAGAAGGAGAACATGAGTGGCCAAATTATACGAGGGCCGGTCCTGACCAATGTCAGGACGTTAGAAACCAATTATTGCATGTGTAAAACATACTTTTATCTTAAGTTGTCAAGTTGGCAACCTGTTACTAACTCGACATTTCAAGAAGCTTTTACGTTTTTAGAGAGAGAGAGAAATAAAAGCAATAATAATTTTTGTGACGTCACAATTTTTGAACCCCCCCCCCCGCCCCCCATCGTCACAAATCGTCACAAGGGTCGGAACCCCCTCCCCCCCCTAAGAGCGTAACGTAATTTATGGACGACCCCATAGAAATATTATAGACTTTTTGCGGGGAATTTCCCATAATTACGAAATGAATCCATGATTAGTTAGGTACTTTATTAATAGGCATTTTTATTATTTGTAATTGTTAGGACTAAACATTTTAAAAACATTTAGTTTAAATTTTTAATTATAATTTTTTTTATTGTCTAAATAAACATTTCTAGATTTAAAACATTTTTATACGTAAATACCTATTAGTTTTTTAGAAAAAAATTCTTACAATCAGTTATAATAATTAATACGTAATAGATAAATCTCCCTCGCGCCCAATTGTATTTGCGCCCAATTGTATTTGCGCCCAGTTGTCGCTGCGCCCAGTTGTCGTTGCGCCCAATCGATCGCGCCCAATTGTCGGTCACCGGTGTTACTGCCGATGTGTGAACTCTCCATTCTTCAGAAATTTTTAAATTGTTCCAACACATGTTTATTAGATGAAGCAGTCTGAACTTCAGTAGCAGCCCTCCATATTTTATAAGTTCTATATTAATTCCATCTATACCTTCTGCTTTTCGGTTCTTTTTCAGGGGTTATTACAGCTTCCAGTTCATGTACGGGTTTTCCTTGAATATTTCGATTTTGCACAAATAAAGTCGTTTAAAATTTACTACGTTAAATGTGTAATGACATCATGGCATCATGAATATTGTAAACAACACAGGGCTCATTACTCCTCCCTGCCTCAGTCCTTGCTTTGTTAGAAACTACTCTGATTTCATGTTTCGGATAACAACATGATTGAAGTTCTCTCTGTATGGACTCTTAATTGCTTGTATTTTTGTCGAATGCCTTTTCCATATATTATGTAGATGAATGTGAAGTATGCGTTTGTTATAATTTTCAGGGCTTTTTGGATTATTTGCTTAACAATGAATATTTGATCCTAGACACTTCTGCCCATGCTGAATACACTTTGTGCCTCGTCCAGTGTCAGTTCTATATACGTTCTTAATTTTTTTTCTAGAATTTTCTCATATACTTTGACCGCAGTACTCAACAGCGTTATGCCCCTATAATTATTACAATCTCGTATATCGCATTTATTCTATAATATAGAGGTTATATTATTCTTATCAACCAATCTTCAGATACTTTTTCTTCCACCCAAAATTTATTACAGATTTCTAAAAATATCTTTGTTCCTCTCGGTCTCATATTCTTTATAATTTCGGCTGATATTCGGTAGTGTCCAGGACTTCTTAATTGTTTTTATGGCGTTTTCTACTTCTTTCATTACTATTTATTTCGTGGTTTTCGGTATCTGCTTCGAGTTCTATATGCAGCATTCTCTGTCACTTCTATATTCAGTTCTGTGGTGTCACTAAGTAATTCAATAAACTATTCTTTCCATCGTTCAATAATTGAAGAGTATCCGGTTCAAATAAGCTAAGTGCCATAAGTTAATATTTGCAATATTAACAATAAACAAACTTTTGTAAAGATTAAATTTTTTAAATTCTTAATTTTATGTGATCTTCTTAATTATTGTTTATTTTTAATTAGTAAATCCATAGATGTACAACATCAAAAAAACCTTTTAGAGATGACCTAGTAAGTGCCAACGTAAGATTAAGGTAAAAAATGTCAGATAACAAAATGTCCTTATGAATGTTTAATGGACAAAATTCAATATTTATTAATTCCAAATGAAAAGCTATTAGTTGGAAATATATTTTCTCATCAAATTTACAGCAAATTCTGCTTTGCGATAATAGTTAGCAATCCAGTTGGGTTTTAATTTAGAGCTACTTGGGAGTTGTGCTTTTACACAAGAAATAGCATTTGCAAGACTATAAAATAAAAATAGATTTTGTAGCGATGAATGCATTTTATGCAGTACTATTTTAATATTTCTAAACTTTTTTTGAGTTTGCGGCAGGTTTTTTTTATTGTTTATTTTATAATGTAAACCAGCAATATTTCGTGACTTCTGCTCATCTTTTAATCTATTACCGTTTCATTATCGCTTCTTATTTTTTCGTACTATGTTTCAATTTTATGGCACTTGGCATTAACAGGTTACACTGTATGGCATTTATAATCAATTAATTAAAATCATAACCCACTTTTTTATTTTGCAATCAGTGGTATACCAAACCCTCGTTCATGAGACGAACTTAATTCACAAACTTAAAATTTCAACTTCAAACAGATTTTTCAAAATAATTTGTTAAACTTTAAACAATAGGCCAATATAGACTTAGGAGCGAATTGAATGGCTGTAATCAACTGTCTTCAAAAATAAAATACACGCAAATTTATAAACTTTGTTTTCCGACATGTACCAATCGTTTAACATAGAATATATCGCTGGCTGGCAAGAACAACGGCACAACTCAAAATTTGGTAAAATTGAGTTAACCATAGAAATCGACTAAATTTGACCATATTTTATTGTTAATAATGACCGAATGCAAAATTTTTGTAATCTGTCGCTGATATTGCGGAAGTGTCGTTATGCATGTAATGCAAAGTTACTACTTTTTTATCACGAATAAAGGCACTTCTGCAGTTGTATCACTGACGCCAAGTGAATTGATGCTAATTTTTACGCTAATACAGGCTTATTTTTAATTATTACGTTTGTGTTGGTTAATTTGTTGTTAAATATCGGCTTATTTGGAATTAGAATCTATTGTAATCTATGCGCGTCCCATAGTGACGCGCATGACTGGATTATCGAGATTCCTTAAAGGAAGGAATTGCAATAAAGTGATTGCAATATTTTATTTATTAATTACCTAGTCAAAATTAACAAAATCGATTGCAAACTTTAATTCTTTATGATTTATACAAGAATTACACAGTGTTTTGCAAAATCTTACTGTTGTCTTAACTAAAACTTATACTTATTTTGTTATCAGGAATATAGACATAAGTACAAAGGGACGGAATTTATGCATTTTTTTATACTATTGAAAAATAATTTTCTTCAAATTTTTGAATGCCAATTGTAGCTATTGAAATTTTATAATTGTTAGTTAAACTTAAACAACTAAATTTTACATAGCAGCGGAATTATACGAGATCTTATTAAGAAGAAAGTTTAAAAACGCTCTCCTGAAAAAAAGTGCTTTTTTGAGTTGTGCCGTTGTTCTTGCCAGCCAGCGATATGTATCTGAACACCAATCCAAAAATTCCAAATTAAAACAATACCACCTTAACACAAGACTATAATTTTGACTATTAAAACTTATTTTTAAGACACTATAAGCAATAAAGTTTATGACCATGTTACGGCGTACTAAAACATAGAGCTTAAAATTGAAAACCAAAATTGTAAGCACAACCCTATAATTTACCTATTAAAAGTTACTTTTCCATTTTATTAGCATAAATTTTAGTTTTATCACTTATCACTCTTGTGATACGAAATTCATATGAATAAGTCTAGAAGTACCAAAAACACCACTTAGACACAAGTACATTATAAGGGCTCTTGGGGCCCTACAGAGAATTTGCAAAACTATCCTCTATACCTTCGAATTACATAGGCGAGGGATTCCATATAAGTATAATATTATTATACTTATATGGAATCCTTCGCCTTTCTTTCTAAATTATGTTTTTTTTCTTACAGAAAAAATGTTTTTTTTTACAAAAATGACAGTACTAAAACTGGCCGTAATAATCTGTTTCCATTGTTACTTCTTCTATCTTCTCCATGTTTACCCATCACCTCCGACTTATTACAACTTCCACCCACTCTTCCATTAAAATCTCCAGCCATGTATGTTTTTCCACTGCTACCCTCCATTATATTGTCTATTGTTGTAGTACCAATTCTCTCATGAAATCACCGGGAAGCATTAGATAGTATAATCTCTTGTAGAATTCTATAGTTTCTTCTCTTTTTCTTTCGTCTGGTGCATATATCGCGAAGACAACCAATGGACTTCTTTCAGTTCTGAACTTAACCTGATGCGATATTCTTTTATTAATGTATTGATAACATTGTATAGCATCTCGCCATTTGTTAATGGTCAAATAAAAAAGAAATACTTACTTTTAGTATAAATAAGAATAATACAATTTAAATACACTTAAAAAATATTACTTTATGATATTCAAAATATAAATAGTCTTCTACATCCACGCACTGCTCGTTTGGAGTTTGTTTAGCTTAACACTATGTCCAAAATTTTCATACGCGTCTGTTATATATTTCTATGCAACGCAGATAGTTAAACTTTTGACTTATATGACAATTTTCTGGGACACATGACCTCCTTCATTCTCTCGTAGAGTAGAACCTTAATTTAATCCCACGGTTTCATAAAATTCTTCATGCAGCATCATGCAATATTATAATTGCACTTTTTAAGTTGCGTACACACAAAGTATGTATTGCTATGATTCAAAATGATATAACATTACGATAGGTAGTTGCACAACTGAAATTGTCATAAAATTGAGAAAATTAAGCTATTTTAAAACATTTAGATTTATCAGATAAGAAATCCATCTCTATTTCAGACATCATGAACCTAATAAGATCTTTCAAGATGAGAGTGTTACATCGAAACTTGCTAAATACATTCAATTTGTGAGTTATCAACTCAAAAATCCTATAAAAAGAGTAGTTACATTAGAAATGGTAAATTTATACATTGTTTGTTATCTGAAAACATAACCTGTTAAGTTGTAAATTTTGAATTGATATAACTTTCTAAATAACATGTTTCATAAAAATTGGGTTGCACCAAAAATTCTGTTGTATATTTTTTTATATGATTATCATAAATTTGTATCCAAAATTTGTAAAAAGGTATAAAGGTGAAATTGCATGAAATTGAAAAGTTATCAGTAATGGAAAGTGAACTAGTCAAAATAGATTCTTCGAATTGTTATAAAACAGACTACCGTGGATAAATTCATCTGGAGAACGGCTTACAAGTAATTTCTTCAAATATGAGACCAATTCTGAAAATTAGAATAAATTTGATAAAACCAAAAATTACAAAAGGAGCAATTTTGACTTACAATTTACGAAAATGGTCACAATTTCGTGTTTTACGCAGGAAAGTTCAGTTGGTTTTTAACGTTCGAACAAGACGGATAGTTTGCTTCGCGATCCACATTTGTTTAATTTTTGATTGAGAAGAAAATCAAGATGGCTAACTCTAGTTGCGACTCCTAGAATAATCAGCGTTAAATATCAATTCAATCCACAACATCTGATGATTGAACAACTTAATCTTACTTACCAACAAAAGATCTGTTTGGATAACAACAATTTGATATGAAATTTGTTTAAATATTGTGAAAACAACTTAATCTAATAACAAGTGCATACGGCGCGCACCATATCAACGATATCTCATAGACTACTGCGAGGAAGTGTCACTACTACGGGTGCATACTGCAAGGTAAACCTGAATTTACACGGGCTTGTTTACAAAAGTCAGGATTATTCATCGGAAGATATTTGTGGAAAATTATTATTTAGATTGAACATTTGGCCCTCAGCATTAAAATACAGGATGTTGAAAAAGGACCGTAAAGGTGTATTTTTGGTTACCCTATTTAAAAATTTCAATAACAAAACATTTTTTTATTATTTTATTTCAACGCTTCGAACACGCAACATTTAATTAAAAACATTTAACTCGCTAAGGAACAGTGCAAGTCTTAATAAATTATTAAGCATTATTAAGGAAGTAGGAAGACGTCGATTCATTATTTGGTATTTTTGATTGTAAACCATGTTGGTGACAGATTTTCTAATCTGTATTAATTTGTTAATTTTTCTTATTACATTTTTCTGCGCATTGCGATATTTTTGAAAATAGAAACCAATTCTAAATTGATGAAATCTTTTATTGTTTACCATAAATTACAGCAAGGTACTTCCAAATTTTTAAAGGTCAATCAATATAAAAGAGTGGATTATTTATCTTATAAGCAGGAATTTTCATCCATACTAAATTTAACGTAATCTCAAAAGTACATTATTTATTTTCTTCAACACAATGGGGAACATGCATGAAAAAAAATTTTTAGTTAAAACAGTATTTTCCGATTAATCCTATATAGTAAATATCAAATCAGCAAAAATAACTTCTATTTATTGTATATTGTTATAAATAATCCATTTTAAAATTCAATAATAATTTAAAATAAAACATGTGACCTTAAACGCAACGAAGTCACCGACACAATAACAATAACCTCACTTTCATGTTTACAATACTCGTGTAAAGTACTTTTTTAACTTTCTTGTTTTTAATTGATTTAATTATGATAAATAACAGCTTTTGACACTAACAAACTTCAACTTTCAAAGCACAAAACCACAGAAAAATAATATAAATGAATGTAAAATTAAACTGTGACGTCACACGTTCTGTGGCAAATTGCGCGGTCGTTTCGTTCAATTCAAATTGACGGATTTTTAAATATTTTTTAAATTATTATCAAAACGAAAATAAATAAATTAAATAGCATTAATTAGTATATTTAGTTATTTTTGATCCAACTACGCTATAAAAAAAATTTATGCATCTTCCCTATTGGCAACTTCCCTTAATAACTGTCTAAAATTAAGATTAGGGTTGCAAGAAGTACCCGTCTTAATTTAGGTGAATTGAGAACCACTAGAGTTGTAAGTTCTAGTGATTACTCTAAATTATAAGAAGTGGCAAGAAGTACTTCTCTTAATTTATTGATGAATAACATTTAAGTCGTAAATTCAAATGCTACTGATTTATTAAGTTTTATATACAGGTATTTATACAAAAACTTAATAGCTAGGTTATCACATTCCAATTAAATTAAAGGTATTAATCTGATGACTTATGATATAAATTTTCCATTAATAATTTTAAATGCACTACTTGCTGTTGAATAATTGTTTTAAATGTTGACAATGCGGAAATGAATTATATTTGTAATTGACCTACTGGAAAGTGTTAAAAATGCATTTTAGCTTTATTTTCTTTCCTGCGTAGGTTTTACAATATTTGCTTAAATTATTTATATACAGGATGGTTCTAAACTAGAACTCATCCAATCCAACAAAAACCTGTTTAATTTCTAAATTAAACATATTGCCACCTCCAAAATAATGGCGTATGAGATGTGTTGTGTCTTGCGGATGTGTATGATGTTGTTTGTGAATTTTTAGACTATTTTTAGATGCCCGTTTGATCGACGTCTTCTCTTTTTCCAGCTTCTTTTATCCCAGCTTTTCCTCCATCGTCGTACCATCTCTCTGACGTCTGGGTTGCCTTGAATGTTGCTCTTCTTGCTAAGTGATGTGTCTATTTTTTTCCTTGACTGATTTGCTATCCATTTTTGTTTCCTTGCAACGGAAACCAACCGACTAATTAAAACCCTGTTTAATTTTATATTAAACATATTGCCGTCTTCGAAATAATGTGTTGTGTTGCCTGAGGCTTTATGTTGAGGTTCCATTTTCATTATGTCCAAATTTTCGTTGTCTTGTTGCATTTGTTTATGTATTGATGCTTCTTCTATTTCCGTCCCCATGGGTTTCCATGATATTGGGTGTACATCTTCTTCATCTTGCATTTGCTCTGGACTCGTAACTTCCTTTCCTATCCCCTTGTCGATATCTTCTTCCATCTCCATTAATGTTGTTTTGACATCTTCGTCCTCTGGTGTTTGTTTCGAGCTTGCCTCTATTTCGTCCATCTCTTCTTTCATATCTTCATCCATCTCCTCTTTGAATTTCATGTCCATTGATTTTGTTGCGACCTCTTCTTCATCTGGTAATTGCTTTGGACCTGTAACTTCTTTTTCTTCCATCACTGCTTTTGCTATGGCTGCCCTCAACATTTTTGTTTTTTCGTCGAAATCGTCGTATATTTCCTCATCTTCTTCTTCTGGTATTTCGTTAGATCTTGTTTCTTTTTCTTCCATCTCAGCTTTTGCTATGGCTGCCCTCAATAATTTTGTTTTTTCTTCAAATTCGTCGTATATTTCCTCATCTTCTTCTTCTGGTATTTCGTTAGATCTTGTTTCTTTTTCTTCCATCTCAGCTTTTGCTATGGCTGCCCTTAATAATTCCGTTTTTACGTCAAATTCGTCGTAGATTTCCTCATCTTCCTCCTCTGGCATTTGGATAGAATTCTCAACTTTTTCCAATTCCATCTTCTCCTCCTTCTCCATTTTTGCCAATTCCGCCATCAATATTTTTGTTTTTACAATGACTTTGTTGTATATTTTCCTATCTTCTTCTTCAATTTTAATCACCAATTTCACCATTGTTTCGTAGTATTTATTTTGGATTTCTTCAAATCGATCATTGATAAAGTAGTCATCTAGATTTTCTTCTTCGTATACCATTATTTCTGTGTGAAAATCGTCTATGCTGTACCATTGCTTTGTTAGTTTGCTTTTTAATAGTTTGCACATGGCCTTCGTGTCTTGATTATTTTGTGATACCGTATTTGTTATGATATCCATTACTTTTCCCATGTAGAACATTTTGATTTGCTGTTTTCTTAACCGTATCGTTTGTGCATCCATCTCTGTAACTCGTTCTGATCTTGCTTTTTTGACTGCTCGTTGCTTGTATTTTGATTGCTTTGGCGTCGCTGTGTGGACCCTTGTATTTGATTCTTCTCGTTGCTTTGGCGTCGCTGTGTGGACCCTTGTATTTTTTATTCTTCTGTTTGCTTTGGCGTCGCTGTGTGGACCCTTGTATTTGATTCTTCTTGTTGCTTTGGCGTCGCTGTATGGACCCTTGTATTTGATTCTTCTCGTTGCTTTGGCGTCGCTGTGTGGACCCTTGTATTTGATTCTTCTCGTTGCTTTGGCGTCGCTGTGTGGACCCTTGTATTTTGATTATTCTTTTTGCTTTGGCGTCGCTGTGTGGACCCTTGTATTTTTGATTCTTCTGTTTGCTTTGGCGTCGCTGTGTGGACCCTTGTATTTGATTCTTCTTGTTGCTTTGGCGTCGCTGTGTGGACCCTTGTATTTGATTCTTCTCGTTGCTTTGGCGTCGCTGTGTGGACCCTTGTATTTGATTCTTCTCGTTGCTTTGGCGTCGGTGTGTGGACCCTTGTATTTGATTCTTCTCGTTGCTTTGGCGTCGCTGTGTGGACCCTTGTATTTGATTCTTCTCGTTGCTTTGGCGTCGCTGTGTGTACCCTTGTATTTGATTCTTCTCGTTGCTTTGGCGTCGCTGTGTGGACCCTTGTATTTTGATTATTCTTTTTGCTTTGGCGTCGCTGTGTGGACCCTTGTATTTTGATTATTCTTTTTGCTTTGGCGTCGCTGTGTGGACCCTTGTATTTGATTCTTCTCGTTGCTTTGGCGTCGCTGTGTGGACCCTTGTATTTGATTTGATGCTGCTTCGATCTCTTGTTTGGACCGTTGATTTGATGCTGCTGCTGGTTTATCTTCTTAAGGTTCGAAGGACCATGTCTAAATTTAAGATCAGGGGTGGCAAGAAGTACCCGTCTTAATTTAGGTGAATTGAGGACCACTAGAGTTGTAAGTTCTAGTGATTACTCTAAATTATGAGAAGTGGCAAGAAGTACTTCTCTTAATTTATTGATGAATAACATTTAAGTCGTAAATTCAAATGCTACTGATTTATTAAGTTTTATATACAGGTATTTATACAAAAACTTAATAGCTAGGTTATCACATTCCAATTAAATTAAAGGTATTAATCTGATGACTTATGATATAAATTTTCCATTAATAATTTTAAATGCATTACTTGCTGTTGAATAATTGTTTTAAATGTTGACAATGCGGAAATGAATTATATTTGTAATTGACCTACTGGAAAGTGTTAAAAATGCATTTTAGCTTTATTTTCTTTCCTACGTAGGTTTTACAATATTTGCTTAAATTATTTATATACAGGATGGTTCTAAACTAGAACTCATCCAATCCAACAAAAACCTGTTTAATTTCTAAATTAAACAATAACCAACACCTGCATTACCCAGAGAGAGTCTTAGACTGAGCAGTAAGAAAGGGACAAGGTTTGTGAATTCTGTGATTCATTTGTATACGCAAATTCTTAAAATTATATTTGAAAACTTTTTTCATCCAATCAGGATGTGGCGCCCAACAAAATAAGACGTATCAAATTTGATCAGGAAGTTCATAGCGGTATGTATGTGTAATACGATAAATTAAGAGATTTACTATATTATATTCTTTTTATTATCTAAAAATTATTTACAAATTTAAATTCGATATTTTATCGTGTTTGGTTTACATGAAGTTTGGATCAGTTTCATGGGTTCAGTTTATCGACCTTATAATTATTTGTAATTTAAAATTTTTTGGGGTCGCTGTATGGTTCTCTATCTCTTTTGCATAAAATACTAATATTATTAGATATTCGTGTTGTTACTTTCGACCCCGGTCTACCCTACATAAATAATATATATTATACATTGAATTACGAGTGAACAAGTTACATCGAAAACACTTTATTGCACTTAATGCCTAATAGTTTGGTAAATAAATATTATATTATCTATAATCGTCACCAAGTAAGTTTAAAGCTAGATGTCTTATTTACTGTCGTGAATATTAGTGCCCAGCGAGATAATTGTAATTATTTTATTATAACTATATTAAATTGTCAAATCTGTTGCACTGCAACTATAGAGACACTACATCACTCCCCCTTTAGTTACCATGTGCAGATTTGGTTAAATAATCACGTAGAGGCAAGTCTCCTTATAATAATATCATGTGGTATATCAATTTGCGACAAACAATCTGGAGCATGATAATCACTACAGAAGATGCCGTCTATGGTACCGTCTATGTATGATAGTGTGACTACGGTCGGTGAATTATCGTATTTGTCATTGACCACAAATATGGAAATTTGATTAAATAGACTTTTGAATAAATTCAGTCAAGTTGATTAGTTAACCTCCAACGTGGAGTGGAACTGATAAGAAGAAAAAGGGTGTTTTTAATTTGTTTCAAAAATATTGTCTAGAATTACATCGTTTAAATTAAATTAAAATAAGGGAATCAGAAAGATTTAAAAAGGATTATTATTTCACGTTCTTCGCCTTAGAAAGCTTCATTAGTATTCATTAATTTTCAATGGAATATAAATATTAATGTCACGATTAATTTTTCAAATTAATTTACCATTTAATGCAGACTAATGTAAATTACACTCTTTGACATCTTTTAAGTTTTACATTATACCTATTAAAGCACTGCTTTATTGAGATTGTGCTAAACCCTGAATTCTATTTGAAATTTTAGTACTTCACTTATAGCCGGTTTATTAAAAATGTTCAATTTAAAATTTTAATTTTCAAAAATGCTTTGACAAATTTTCAACAATGAGGTCAGTATTATTCATTCAATAAAACCATTTAACATTTAGCTTAACTTAACTTGAATATGCGATAAATTTTATTTCTAACAAAAAAATAACTAAAAAGTTTTTAAAAACCTAACAGTGTTGTTCAATTTGCACAAAATAGCTTTATGCAATAAAAACTTTTTAACGTTAACTTTTGTTATATTGTTTTGTATAGCTCGTGTGAGCATGTAAATTTTAAAAAACTACGTTTAACTTTTCCGAAACTTTTTAAGAATTTTTTTGTACAAACAGTCTAATTTTTGCATAATATTGCATTTCTGCGCGTTAAAATAGAAGAAAAGTTGATTGAAATCTAAACAATACTTGAAGTTACTTACCTCTACTACTAAATAAAATTAAAATTTGTTTCCTACGTAGTTGAGCAAGAAATGATGAGCTAAATTGGCAAGAACAAGGAAAATTCGACAATTTTTGGATATAGTGAATCGTAAACAAAATTAATCAAAGTAAAACGTCTGTTGCTTTTCACCCTATACCTTACAAATCTAACAGATGGTTTGTTTAATTAACAAATTTCAGAATAAATTTTGTAAATTTCCTTGCCTCAATTCATTAGTGTCGTTAGAGAGAATAACAGTTGTTTTCAATTTATTTTTCCGTAGAAGGAAAAGGAAAGAAAATCTTTACATTTTTTCTTATAACATTAATATTCAAAAATATTCTTGCAATGTTTACTTTTGCCACGTCAAACAATTTAATTTTATTAAATTATTACGACTGTCTTCTGCTTGATATTCAGATTTTCTTCAAATTTTCGTTTGTGTGCTTGAAAATGGTTTACTTTAATCTGAAATCAAGCAATTAAGTTGCAGCGAGCAGAAGGCGAGCCAAGACTTTTTCTTCATCGTACAATGAAGAAAATACAAATGGACAGATTGTACTTTATACAGTTTTTTAAGTTTCTTCGTTGGTTACTATTGACATTTACTATGCGAATCCTTCCACACAAAAAATGGAGTACTTGAAAATCACTACTTCCTGCACCCTAGATCAAGTAATTTAAAAAGGATTCTTTTTACGTTAAATAATATAGCACTATATCGACGGGTTATTTATGGAAATAAAAAATACGATATTTTAGTATATTATATTACACAAAAAATTAATACAAAGGTTAATTACTTGCGTCTTAATTATTACGGCTAGTTTATTGCTATAGTGTATAGCGGAAATTTATTATGTTAAATTTCGCTATTTCTGGGTTTTCGTGATCAATACAAATAATCAATTCAAATGCATGTCCTTTCTTCTACTTTTTCACGTTTTAATTAGTAAATGACTGAAGGAAGCGGCAGGCAGTAGAACGGCTGTAGTTTTATTGTCAATATAAATTCCAATTTAAGGTGATTAAAAGTCAACGAACACAAAGCTCGTTATCTTGGCAGCTAAGTAATAAAACATTATCACATTAGATCAGCAACAAATGAAATAATCGAAATTTACCTCAAATGAATAGGGAAACCTTTCTCCTTCCATTCAAGTCAAAATACACATAAAATATTAACACACTTGAATAAATATAACTTGTCTTCAATGAACACTTCATGTTACAATAAAGGGTTTTATTGTTACCACTAAGCTTTGGGTTCGACAGCGTGAGGTAATTAACACAAATATCCCTTGGTTTTCCAAATGTGTATAGAATGAAATTTGAGATATGAGGTGTGAACGAAAATGCAAAATATGTAATGAAATTAACTAAAATAATCTCTCAAATTACGGTTTTAACAGTTTCCAATAAATTCAATTCAAAACATCCACATAAACAGTGGTCCTTCTACTTAAATAGTCTAAGCCTTCCCTTATGATAAAAATATTATTTTAAAGTTTCCTCCCCCAGTGGCGGCTCGCGACTTCTGCTCTGTTCTGGAGAGCACCGAATTTGAATATAAAGGATAAAATATAAATTTATATATTTACTTTCAAATCAGTTTAATTCTAAGGAAGCATTTTTAAACTAATGTTTTAACTAGAGCTTGGGGATTTAATAATTACCAATATAAAAATGTTTTGATTGTAAACTAACTGCCACAGACGGCCGTTCTGCTGCTTTTAGCCATTTAATACGTGATTGCCAAGATTGTGCGGCCTAAAGGCCGCACTGCGGGGTGATTATTATCATACGTTTTTAACAAATACGTGCCATGTGTTTCTTTGATGGTTGAAAGTGAAATTCCACGGTTTCCTTTCTAATTTGATTTGAACTACATGTAAATAAGTTTTATATAAAAAAAATAAATTTTTATCAAATAATACAATATTCCAAAAAGAAATATGATTCCGGGTACACTCTGCTACTATCTCAAGTTCAAGGTATGTCTGTGGGTTATAACGAAGACATCAAGAAATCATTCCATTTCTACGACAAAATGTAGATAAATTATTATGAATATTTAAGAAAACTGGAGATTTTGCTCAATTCGCAGACGAAAGTTACAACAGCTTCAGGTAAATGAAAGTCTTAACTCGGTCTTTAAAGTGGATAGAAGTGTATAAACTACAATATACGAACCACCTTACAAACTTCATAGTTGGTATAGCATGAACATCAGAACAGCATAAGCAGTTGTATAGTACTACTAACTTTTCAAACTCTTTAACTAAAAAGTTTTTCAGTTAGCTAAAAAGAGAATCAAAGTTTGAAATTTAATGATAATCAAATTACTTGACTATAAGAGCGTCATAAGTTGAGGTTGAGTGCATTAACAAACAAAGTAACCAGTTCGACTCCAGGCAAATTAAAAACTTTATTCTGATCGTCTTTCCTGGAAAGGTAATGCTAAATCGTCGAAAGAAAATCTGCCTAGAAAATTTTGTGAAAATTAAATGTATGTAGGTTCCCTGTGTGTGTTACAACGGATGTAGGTGAGCAGATTAATAAAGAACAAGGTATTAAGACCTTTTTTAATTTTAAAAAATAAAAACTATTTTAATTATTATCAGCAACACTAACATACTGTACGATACTTGCTCGGAGCGATGTTGGGAAAATTTACAATTTCACAATCTTTTAAATGCTCTAATTTCCTTACTTCTGGATTTCAAACGATGAAAATAGAAGGTCATTGAAGTTCAAACAATTCTCGATCTATTGGTATTAATTTCATTAAAATAATCACAATTTGGGGGGGCATTTCTCCAGGCCCTGAAAAAATTGTTCTAAGAATTCAATTTTTATTAAAACCCTTTGCAGCTCAAACGACGGCAATAGAAGCTCATTACATTTCAAACGATTGACACCTATTTTATAACAATATTTGCGATGGGGGTAGCTGGCGTTTTTCAGCCCCCTCCCCAAATTTCTCGTGAATGACTTCTCGATGCGTGTAATCAAACGATTTTAAAGATTCTGATTGAAGCTCAAACGAAGCCCCAATGTTTGATACCAATTTCATTAAAAAATTCACGATGATGGGGGGTGGGGGCGAAATTTACCTCACCTTTTCCCGTTCGTTACTATATAGTACAACCCACACACAGTTGACACGTTTGCCCGTTCATCCAAAAAGTTGAATACAAACAAAATTGAGTTAAATAATGAATCAACACAGAAGTTTAAACAGAAGGTGGAAAACATGTCTAAAGCAAAGTACGATTTAAAAACAATAGCTGTTAGCGATGAAAAGAAACAAAAGAACATAATATACGGAAAGAGATTTGATGTATAGCGTATCACAACAAGGGGCAAATAAGAAAAACGTGACTGTTAATCACTCAGTAATTGTTGGCAAAAACAATGAAATTGAGCATAACGAATAGTAAAAACAAAAAAAGGAACTAAAATTTACAAAGTTGGAATGCAACAAAAACTATAAAAAAGAACAGTGTAAACAAAAAGTTATAATAGAAAAACAAACCATAAAATGGATGAGAGCTGAAACGGGTTTGATCGTTATATTGGAAAGTATAGAGGGAAGGAAAAGCCATCTACTAGGATTTGGACGTCAAAGACGAGGGTGATGTGGTGGAAGAGTGGCCGATGCAAGCATGCTATAAACACAAGCACTCGGATTATGTTGTAAGAAAACATGGAAATTTATTTTAGAAAAATGATATTTAGTTATTGTACCTGTAAAAGAAAATTTGGACAACCAAAATTTAAGTTGGCGTATTGATTATGAATTTTGTTTGAAAAATATTAAAGGTGTGAAAATTTTGAAAAGCGGATAAAATTAAAAATGACTTAATTTGAGATACAATTTTCATGCAGATAAAAAGAAAATTTTACAAAAAATGAATTGCATAACATGAAAATCATGAATGGGTTGGAAATGAATCAAAATCTAACCGAATTAAAAATGAATAATTAATGATCGATGACTTAATTTGAGATTGATTAAAAGCAGTAAGAAGAAAAGAAAGTTATTCAGAAAATTATAGTGGGGAAATTGTAATAATTAATGAGAAAATTTTAATGAATTTAAAATAAGGGGAATTAGAAATTTGTTTTAAAAGAATCAATCAATAAAGAAATAAAGATAAAAAGTTACAAAAATGATGTTCACGAACAATAAATTAGAAAAACGAAGACCTATGAATGATAAGAAAGAATCCAAAATATTTTGCCACAGTACACAACAGTTTAAGACTTTATTTAAGAAACGCGAATATTGAAAAGAACTTAAAATTTAAACATCAAACTTCAAAGAAACGTTGAAGGGTTAAAATCAATCAGATTAATAGCACACGATAAAATTTTATGATCAATAAACTGAATGGTTATTTAATAAATTTGTTAATATTTAAAAACTTGTCGAAAAGTTGAAAAGCCACAAAATTTAAAAAAATTAATCAAAATTTCAGTTAGGTGAAATATCATTTTTAATTTTAGTTTGAATAATTTAATGAACTTTTGTCACTTGGACAGAGGTATTATTTAGTTTTAATTTGGATTATTGCACATGGTTGTTAAAATTTTTAAAAAATTTAAGGGTAAAATTTTGTAAAAATTTGGAGGGATAAAAGACCACGATATTTTCTGATTTTCTTATTGAAATAATCCTATATTGGTTTGGAGAGCGGAGGCTCCCGCGATGTCGATGCGATTTGCTAAACGTAGATCAGTAATAATTTGTGCGAATAAATTTGTAATTTTTGAAAATTTATTTTGAGTTTAATAAAAAGAACTTCAATTTATTGTTTCAAGATAAAAGTGTGTTTGATTAAGAGTTATTCGATGATAGTTAGAAAGAAGTAAAATACTTATTTGGAATTGAAATTGAATATTTAAATTTAACTGTATTAACCTGGAACAAATTCAATAAAAATCTTTCGAGGAATTTTCTCAGAAAATCCCCGGACGCATTAACCTTAATTTTTTTAAATGTCACTTTTTTCTGCCATTGGCATATTTTTGTTGAGTTTTGTTTTTGAGCTGTGACGTCATCGTAAATTTTTTTAAATGACAACCCTGATTTTTCTTTACTTAAATGTAACAAAATCCCTGAACTTGAAGAGAAAAGTTTTCAAAGTAATCAGTCCTAAAGTTACAAAAAATATTTACTCTATTGTGCTATCGGTGGCACGCGAAATTGGTTCCTCATATTAGGATATTATTTTTAGTATTGAATAAATTGAAAACTTCCAATTGAGTGCGAGTTCTGTCCCGGTAACCGATAATTATCACAATTTCAATTATTTGTCTTTTATTATAAGCAACGAACCATTTTTAAATAGTTAAAAATATAAAAATGAATTCTAAATACAATTTAGGCAATGATTAACTAACAAAATGTTAGACCATAGACTGCAAAATTCAAATTACTGTCGAAACCATGTTATGTTTTCCTGCGTCTTCTTGATAAAAAATTGGTATACTGCTCTAATAATTTTATTATACATTTTTGAAACTTTATGACTGATTTTCTGGAAAACTTTTCTCTTCAAGGTTATAGCTTTCTTTACATTTTCATACTTTACCATACGAAAATTGTGCTCTAACCAAATTCGGACAGAAAAATAAGGGTTACAATTTAAACCAATTTATGATTCCGGAATAGTTCACAAAGAAAACACGAGGATTTTCTGAGAAACTCCCCATAAAATATTTTATCGAATTTGTTCCAAATTTTACGAGCTCACTGGATAATATGTACATATCTATCAGTTTATAATGGACCTTCATTGGTTCAGGTTTTAGTTACCAACCTAAAGAAATTCGTTTTCGTCAGATCACGGGAGTTAATAAAAAGGATTGCTACACTTCCATGAGAAATCCTTCCCTACAGGGACATTCCATGTCAAATCAACCAAGGTATTTTCAAGACCCTCTTCAATTTTGCTCAAATTTGGTATACTTCTAAGTTATTCCAAATAAATGGATCCGTATTTTTTGTTTGGCCTTGAAGTGGTTCGTTTACGTTGTACAGTGCTTCAAATAATTCGAATTTGGCTTGTAGAGCTTTAATAGATAATTTATACCGGTCTAACCGAACCCCTTAGGGACACGATTTTTTTTGTTAAATGAAGATATGGAATAGGCTTTTTTAGTAAGTTTGTTTGTGTAAATAATTAAGGTCACAAAATAGGGGCCCTGATCAAATTTTTAATTTGAGTACCCCTCACGCAAAATCGAAGTGATTTCAAATTCTCAAAAAACATATTATCTTTATTATACTTCTGGCTACCGGCATACCAAATTTTACACTGGGCACGCTTTTGGTTTTTTTAGTACTTTTGGTAAAGTGTTTCGATTTATGACCACGATCATTCATTTCGATGTCACTCCTAAACCAAGAGCGTGAACACTCTAAAATTTGGTATGCCAGTAGCTAGAAGTACAATAAAGACAATGCATTTTTTGAGAATTTTAAATTACTTCGTTTTTGTGGGAGGGACACTTAAAGTCAAAATTTGATCAGGACTCCCATTTTGTGAACTTAATTATTTAAAAATATAAAAAAACTCACTAAAACGGACCATTCAATTTCTTCGTTTCACAAAAGAATTCATGTCTCTAAGCGATAAAAATTATTTATCGAAGCTCTACAAGCCAAATTTGAATTATTTTGGAGGCTATGTAATGTAAACGCCATTACATGGTCTTTACTTTAGGGCCAAACAAAATAATGCAGGCCTATTTATTTGGAATAACTTAGAAGTACACCAAATTTAAGCAAACTCGAAGAGGTGCATGAATATAATTGCAAAACATTGGCTGAGTTGATACGGAATTACATTAATCATTCTAAATAACGTTAAACAGTAGGACCCTCGTATCAGATCTTATAGCAATAAGGAAATGATATTATGATGATATATATGTGGATGTGGAAAATAGAAAGCAGGTAGTTATTCAGGAGTGGACGGCATACAGTTAAAGAAGAAGAATAATAAACTTAGAAAACGGACTAAATTAGAGAGCTATTAAAACTCTATAGCCTGCTGCTGTTTCAAAAAAGCAGACAAAGTAAATCAGCTTTTGATAAACTGGCTGTATTTCGACCTTCTTTATTGTTTCATTGTTTCATTTAAATTAAATTTCATTAATTTAATCAGTTTGTTCCTGGAATAATACGTTAATAGAATAATAATCCTGCTAAAAAATGCGTTTGACTGGCTTTTTTTAAATTAACGCAATATTTGAAGCGTAACATTGAAGTGTTTACAAATAGCATAATTAACTTTGCTTATACATTTTTTAATTTAAAATATAGGTACATTGTACCGTTGCACGGGTATTCAAATTCAATATAAAATATATTAAAATAGACTTTTTAATATTCTCAAATGAATGAAGTTTCCTACTGCATGCCATTTAAATAAAACGTATATTAACTACTCTATAAAACATTTATTTGAAAAGTGTAGAAAATTTAATTTTGCAAAGCTCGAGTATTTAGAGTAATGACTCATGTACTAATAATGTAGTATATAAAACATAAAATACAATCAAGAGTTCACTTGCATTTTGTTTAGGAATTAATTAAAATATTATTTAACCAGCGCTGTTTTATACTGTCTAGCAAATGTTGCATGATGTAATGAAATATAAAACCTAAGATAATTTTGAGTGCCAGATGATCTATTAAAAATAATTAATATTTAAATAGAAATATGAAGAGCAAACATTTAAACAGTTTGTTTAAAAGTTAACGGGAGCTCTTCCATATTTTGGTACTAATTAAAAAGACAAAGTTAATTAAATTAGTGCAATATCTAAAATAGCACATAATTTGTTATTAGCGTTAAAATTTGTATATAAATTTATAATCCAATAATACAGATCAAAATTATTATCGTAATGATTCAATAATTCCCTTAAGATTTTATGTAATCAAAAGCTCTGTTCCATAATACAGAGTCAATTTATTAACGATACAACGTTATAACGGAATGAGAGGTCTCGGAGGAAATAAGTACGTCATATATATATTGGTATGACATATAGTTTTATTAACATACTGCACTTTACAGAAAATAAATAGGTATACTTCATGTAGAGGATTTCCATTTACACGTATTTGAAATTTATGCTGAATGAAATAAAACATCACATAAAAAATAATTAATTGAAAATTTCGAGAAAATAAATTGCATAAAACAGAAGTCAAAAAATTAGTGTAATGGCAAGCAATGAAAACGTCTACAGCTTGCAAACTTGGCAATCGACGATCTCTTTAAGGAAGATTCCAGTTACCGGTTAACCTAAAATGAGGGTTATTTAAAACAGAAAAACTGAAACTTCAGTGTGTTAAGCTTAATAGATCGATACAACCTAAACGCAAAAAGTTTAAACAACTCAAATTACCAGTCACTTTTAACACCAATCACAGTTATCTGTTGGTTAAAAAAAAGTAAATTTAATTGAATTGCGTTATTTCGCCCCTATGTCAAGCAAACAATTTAAATGGATTTTTTTATGTAAAATAAACATTTGTCAATCTGCCACAATCAAATAAATATTTTACACCACATTGAAAGTTAAAAGTACTTATACTACTACCATATATTCGAGCTGTTTTACATGTAGCAAAATTATTATTTGCCTAAAATGTATGACAATAAAATACACTTGAACTGAAAATTATTGAATCGTTATTTCATTCAAATCAAATGAAACGAGGTTGTATCCAACTGTTGACGGCTAACTATCATGAAACATATTACATATTGCACTACATATTTTTTTCATAAACAATTTATCTGCCTGTGCACTACATTCATTAATATGTAATAACTATTAAAAATATTTAATTTAATGAGAATAAAATTAAAATTTATTAAAATGTACTATTTGATACAAAAAAAGCTACACAAAAAGTGAAATAATTTTAAAACTTGAAGTTCTTAAAACTCTTAAATGGGGGTAATTTACATTCGCTTTAAAGAAAAGTTTTAATTTGTTCGTTTGTGCTTATTTATTTAACAAACATTTTTTCAATATAATTATAAGTTTTCAGTTTGGTTTCAACTTTTTTACGTTAATTAAATCTTTTAAAAAGTAAAATTCAGCCGTTATTATTTCAGGTATCAAAGTTATCTCGAGGACAAATAATTCTTTCAGTTTTCTAAATTGCTTAGTATACAGGTAAAGGTATGAAAAGACTGCTGCCATTTAAAATATAACAAACCGTTTATTATTACACCCCGTAGAAGTAAATTATTGTTAGTGATTATTTACCTCATATTCATATAATAAGGATAATAAATTTTGTAACCAATCTAGCGTATAGGGAATATTTGCTCTAGGACGATAATTAAATACCAGCTTTGCTTTTTTGAAAAAAAAACATCAAATTAATATTGTTTTCGAGCTATGTACTTGAGAACTACAAGTTCTTTGTTTTATAAATTATATTTAAAAATTAATAAGCTAAGTAAACAACTAAATCCAATTTAATTAAAAGTTTTTATGAATTAATTTCAACTTCGTTGTTCACTTCGCTTGTTAATTTTTAACATTTAATTAAATCATCTTTACGGGCTAATAATTCCTAATTTTAATAATATTCATCAAATATTAGCGGAAATCTTCACATAATATCTCATATGCAACAGTGCGTATTATAAGTCAATGTATCTTCATTTTTTAATGTATCGACAAGTATATTAAAATTATTATTCGACGTTGATTACGTGTAGGAATTCGAGATGCCACCTGATGAGAATGGACGATATAAGACTACCAAAGCAAATATTTCGATGTAAGCCGAAAAACATGGAAAGCGTGTCATCGGCCGACCACAAAAGTTCAAAATGTGTTCATATTAAGTTACCTGTTCTAACAGTTATGTTAAGCACCTTAAATTTGATAATGTAACATTAGCTGGTAACGACATTGCAATTTTCAGACGATACCTTATTTACTTACATTTCGAAAAATTTCAGAGCATCGTTGGTAAGACTACCGTCATTTCTTTAAATTTAAGAAATTCTAGTTAATGTAATCCTTGTAAACCCTGCAACGTAAGCTTAAATTTTGAATATTTTCATTAAGTATTTACGGAATTAATAAAATGAAAATCAAAATATACGATAATGTTAAATACTTTACAAAAATAAGAAGAAATTGAATTTTTCGTTATTATAACAACCAAGAGTTTTCCACGTAATAATTATGGTTATATCAACTATTATTATAACTATTGCAGTAGCTGAAAATACCAGAAACAAGCTGTTAGATTTGGACAATTTTAAAATGAAAATATATTTTTAATAATTTCTAAACAACCACCGAAGTGTTATTAGTTATTAGCAATTCAGTGGATATTTTCATTTCAATAACCTCTGTATGCGGTAAGTTTTTCTGATATCTTTAAATAAAAGATGTGCTTTGTAAGCGTTTATTTATTGTAGAATAAGAAAATAGTCATAAAAACGGCCCTTTGCAAATACGTGAAAATTGGAAAAGTCTTGAGGTTAAGTTAAAGAAAATTACTCACTCGGTTGATATGAAATTTGAATTTCCCGAACAATTTTACGATTTTACACGCAATAGTAGTGATATACATGCAGATGACCACGGGGTGTCGAACGAGATATACCGGCCTTGCTTAAATAATTTCCGCTTAAGAACAATTATTTTTGTTAATACTCGTAGATTCATTATTATGGTTGACTGCGATTGTATATTATTAACCGAATACATAAGGTCGAAAATATTTAGTAACCCAATTTTTTGTTTGGTATACATACCCATTATTATAACACGAATTTTTTTATATTGAAAATTGATTATAAAGTACCCGAAGATAGGCAAACCTTATGGGAAACAATCTGTGTAGTTCAAAAGATTATCAACAGATAGCGCGACTGAATTCGAAGGCGTAATAAATTGTGTTATTATTGTAATTCTTGTATTGTATAGGTGCTAAAGCAACGCATTGAAATTAAATTGTCATTGCATTCTGTTACGTCATAAATCTTCTCTCAATTCTCTGTTGAGGATCATACTGCACGCTCCATATATGATATCTCTCCTCATATCTTCCTGTTCATCCGTTGGGAACCATTTACTCTTTCAATTCTCTTCCATTAGTTTTTCTGATTCACTTTTATACACTCCTCTATTTGATTATTATTTTTTATTTATTAACAACGTTATACTGAAGTTATCCTTCAAATTAATGTTGGAGTTGTTCTTTCTTATTTTATTTTTTGAATTTACTCTTTAAAAATGTATTGAGTTTTGAGTTTTAATATTAACTTCAATCAAATGCCCACAAAATCAAAGTAATGAAACCTATAATTATTGCCAAACGATACGTCCTACAATAAGCACATATAAATAGATGGGAACAATACGTGAATCAAATAGAACAGGACCTAAACGGACGCTAAAAATTTGCGTGTAAAGTAATAAACCATATGTACGAACAAAATGACGGAAAATTGGGATGCCAGACAAAGCCTAAAAATAATAACGCAATCTCATCCAACAAAGCTTTGATAAATCTGATTATATTAGAAAAATAAGAGGAAACTCTGAAATCCACTAAAAACGGGAAAGCCACAGAAACAGATAGGATCAACTCGAAGCTAATTAAATATGTAGAGATTCTTTTCGAACTCAAACTCTTAAGTTTGTCCACTTGAGACAAAACAGTCTCGAGAGTAGTCTCGAGACTGGACTCACAAATGGATAAGGGCTTGAGAGCAGTCTCGGAGACAAGCAGGCAAGGTATCGGAGACTGAACGTGTCACAAGTGGACATGTTCATTTCTGCTCTTGTGACTTAGTCTCCAGTTTTCCGAAAGAGCTGAGACTTTCTCAAGTGACGCAAGTTTTTAATGTTTTAAATTCTAAACTAAGTTTTATTTCGCAATAAATATAAATTTTCAAAATTTGTACCAGATAAACGAGAGTGGACTGATGAAGAAGTTTTTGAGTTAATTCATCTTCATGAGAAACAAGTGTTTTTATGGAATGTTAACCTTCCGAAACTCGCGCCGTTGTAATTTGTACAACAGGCTCACTATTTTGTGGGGATTTTGAAAAAAGCGAAATTATGGCAAAGCCTTGTATTCCTCAATTCATTCCTGCTGAATCATATTTGGAAAAAATAGATATTAATAAAAATAAAAAGCTTGCGATCAAGTCACACAACTGACCACAAACGACTGTGAGTTGAATCTCAAGTCGACACGAAATTTTGCTGATCACGAGACTGTGGAGTCCTCCACAACTGTATCGAGAGCGTAAGTGATCTCAAATGGACAACACCCTGAGACCAATCTCAAGACTTTCTCTAGAGATTTTGTCTCAAGTGGACACCAGCCTTTACACTTTGGAATGGAAAATTAGTATCATTTAGGCAATGTATAAAATGGGCGATAGAAACCAATGCCACAATTACAGGGTAATTTGGGAATCTTAGAGAATTTATTTTTAAAATATACTCCAAAATTCTCACCAGAAGACTACAATCCATAACAGAGGCAATTATACTAATAGAACGACAAAATGGATTCCGTAAGGAGCATGCATGATATGGATCATGTATGGATGATGTCTTCACACTACAATAAAATACAATTTGGACACACACATCGCTTTTATAGATCACAAAAAAACTCAAATGTGACAAAGTGTGAACAATCATGAACAAACGTGGCTTCCCTGCACACTTGATTAAGCAACAAAATTTCTCTATCAAAACACCAGAATAAAGATTGCCACAGGAGAAAAATGACCACGGTTTACCAGGGTGTTTAGTCGATCGAACCGTGGAGATAATTATTCTGCATTTTGCACCTCTGCAAACACGCGAGCCAAGGGAGTTACGATTAGGCGGAAAACAGGAAGACGTGGTCTTGCATCTTACGATAGATTTGTTTGTCTGAAAATCTGCTGCGTTTTGCAGTTTTCGCTAATTGTGGATTTGTTAAAGTAACCGTAGTTATCTTTTCTTCGCCAGTGCATTTAATTGTCGCGTTTTTGGGCATTTGCTTGATAAGTATATTTTGTGAAGGCCATTAAAAGCGCGCATTAATATCGTTATCCCAGATCTGTTACCAGGATAGTGAATTGAAGTATGGATACTTGTCTATCAACAGCAGCTCTCCTTTCAGTGTCGTATCGAAATCATATGGATTTCTAATCGACTAAGAAGAAATTCAATAGGATAGGAACTTTTGGGTAGCATTTAGTAATAATTTCAATTTCAAATTCTTGATTTGGTACAATAAACCACCGCTAAGCTATTCTTGCCGAAATGTATCCTAGTAGTACTCAAATCAAGGTAAAATCTTGGCATAAATAAGTTACTATTAAAAATTGTACGTTTCGTCATTTTTTGAACAACGTCGCATATTAAGTGGTTTCTTACCGAATTTTTAGATTTGATTTTACTAAATAAATACATTTTTAATAGTTGTTGATAATTGTGATAGGTAATTACCAACATTACAGATTTCGAATTACCACAGACGTGGCGTCAAAAAATTTTGAGTGTATTAAAGGGATTTACAAAAAAGGAGGACAGGGAGATTCTTCATCAATTTTTATTAAACTGTCACATGTGCGCCCCTCCGATGAACAGCGACACTCTTGAAATTAATGATAAAGGTAAAATTGATGTAATACAAAAGGTACATAGCAAGGGTAATTAATAAAAATAGTTGTTCTATATTTCGGGTTACATAATATTTATGTACGTAAGTCGGGCGAATTGACGACATTAAGGTCAAACAACAAAGGGAAAAAATGAAAAGTGTCGCAATAAAATGTCAATAACGGGCAGTATGGGGTCAAAATGAGATGATAGTGTAGCTAAATAATTCTTGATAGTCCCTTTAGCAGAAGCATTTTGTATATAGTCGAGGAAGACTTTTTATTATAATATTACTATAGTTTTATCACAATGGCAGTAGTAATAACAGAATTTAATAATAATTAAAACACCCTGTATTCAAAATTATGTAATGTTACCAAAAAAGTTCATAGACTGAACTTAAAAGACCAAAAACTTTTCTACATTTTATAATTATTATGTAAACTAAGCAAAACAAGCCATGACATTGGCCTGGTTTACACCGTACACTTGGTACGCGAACTAAAGCCGTACCGAACTATATTTCCGAAGTATATTTTTAGTCCGCGTGGTGTAAACACATCGAACTAAGTTGGTCCTGCTTTAGTTCAGTCCTCTAAAATATGAGTACTGAACTAAAAACGACCAATGGTTCGACGTGTTCGACTACTTTCGACATCACTCGAGTATTTTTAATTCCGAATGACACACATTTTTAATTTTTATAGGTTATAAAATTTGACATATTTAATTTATAGTTTAAATTAAATTATTTAAAAATTATGTAAAGTGTCAAACACTATTTTTTTTAGGTTATATGACACATTTTGGTCCTCGGTTCTAGTGTACGGTGTAAACACTTGCGAACCACTTGCGAATTATATTTTGTCGCATCGAACTATCCCCTCCCGCTTAGTCCGATCGGACCGAACCAAGCAGTTTACGGTGTAAACATAGCCATTGATTCATGAATAACTTTATGCATAATTTATGATTACTACATTTATACATTAAGGTGGTTCTTATTTAGGGTCTAGACGCATTTTTATCCTGCTGCCCCAAAATTGACAGTAAATAATTAAAAAGAATACCCTTAAATTTTAGCTTTTGATCTCTATTTTTAACCACTACCAGAAGGTGTGAATTTTTTCTGTAGAAATACATAGAGTTTATTGGGTTATAAAAAAATATTGAAAGAATTTTTAAACACCATTATTATATCAAATTCTAACAACAATAGTAGTACATCAGCACACAGTCACCCCTATGTAATTGAAAAAGTAGGAGACGTAAACATTTTTTTCTATATAGAACCATTATTCTATAAGGTGTTTTTGTAGCTAAATGAGAACTTCAAATTGAAATAAAACATTAAAAAATTGATGGAATATTATTTTAATTATGTTTTCATGAAAGTAAATTAAATACCATTTATGACTTTAAAATGATTTCTGGCATGTGACCATCACGACTAATCGTTACGAAGCGCATCCGATCAGTCCAATTTTTGACCACTTTTTCCAATATTTCTGGCCTTATTTCATAAATGGCTTGCTGAATATTGACCTCCAATGCTTTCAAAGTTGTAAGTTTGTTAGCATAAACCATGGATTTAACATACCCCCAAAGAAAATAATCTAGAGGCGTCAAATCACACGATCTTGGAGGCCAATTGATAGGACCATTTCTTGAAATAAGGATGTCACCAAATTGTCCATTCAATAAACCGATGGTTTCGGTGGCTGTGTGGCATGTAGCACCATCATGTTGAAACCACAAATTGTCGATGTTTAACTCTTCGATTTTTGGAAAAACAATGTATTGAGCATGTGTCGATATATCACACGATTCACCGTAACGGTAGCTCCTTCCTCATTTCGAAAGAAATATGGACCGATGATGCCCTTGGCGTGTATTCCACACCAAACCGTCAATTGTAATGTATGCAATGGAGTGTCAAGATAATGTTCCGGATTGGTGTCAGTCCATATACGGCAATGTTGCTTATTCACATAACCATTCAACTAGAAATGTGCCTCGTCACTGAACAGAATTGGACGGTAAAAAAATGGATCCACTTCCAATTGGTTGTGAGCCCAATCTGCGAACGCACGACGCAATCTATGATCATTAGGCTTTAATTCTTGAACCAACTGGATCTTTTAAGGATGTAAACCAAGATCTTGATGTAAAATTTTCCATGTAGTGGACGGACAATGTCCAAGTTGTAGTGCAAGATGGCGAATTGAAATGTTTGGGTTCTCTTGTACACTTTCACTCACAGAAGCGATAGTTTCTTCGGTATGTACATTTCTTTGTCTTGTTGGTGGTCTTACATCATGCAAATTGAAATCATGGAAATTTATCCATCACCGCACCAATAGCCTACCCGGAAGGTCGACTATGTCGACCATAAAATGGGCGAAGAACTTTATAAGTTTCGCGAACGGAATTCTGAATATGAAAATAAATTTCCACAATTTATTAAATTTTTTTAATTTTTTTTTTGAAGATTAAATAGCAAACCTTTCTGAATACAAATTCAAAGTCAAAGAACTGTCACTTTGACAAACTTCATTAAAAAGTTATCCCTATTGAAAGATCTCATGCAGCTAAAAAAAACACCCTATATGTACACCGATTTCTTCAAAATTTTAGATTTTTAGATCATTAACTCGTTCTAAAATTAAATATGTACAAACTGAAAAGATCACAAAACCCTATGTATTTCAAATGAAAAAATACACCCCCTCCCGGATTGTTTATTTATAGAGATAGACAGCTAAAATTTGAAGGGTAGTCTTTCTTTAATTATTTGGAGTTGATTTCGGGGACGGTCCCCAAATCAACCCAATTCAAGTGACAGGGCTTGAAAATTTGATTAAATTTCATACTCGTTCACAAATCTATATGAAATATCCCCCTGAATAACATTAAATAGGTTCATGGATAAATTTTGTACATATCATCCAAACGTTTCTCCCCTTTTACATTAAATTTATCGATATTAAACGGACCTCTAGATATCAACTGCCACATTAATTTATTGTGAAGTTACGATTTGTTGCGGTTTAGTATTACTCAAGATTGTTAATAATTTGTAAAGTAATGGTCCACGTTTCAGTTATCATTTATGTCAATATCTGAAAACTATTAATGGGTAAACGTTGTATTTTGTGGTACCACAAATAGAACAACAAATAATTAAACTTTTGAAGTAAATAAATTTTCAAAGTTATGAAACTCTTATTGAACAATAAAACCGTTATAACGAATCAATTATTGATTATAAAACAAAAACTTTACTTATGATGTCTGATAAGTACATATTTAAAATTATTATGGCAATTTAAAAAAAATAGTTAATGTACGAAGGTGTGAAGGAATAATGTGCAAAATTTAAATTTTACAGTGGCAATTGTAAAAATGATTTGTAAAATTAATTAACAGCAAGATAAACACGTGTAATTGAGCATTTTAAAAGCGTTAAAAAATTAGTCACGCATTAGTTATGCACGCAAGGGGTTGTAATTAATTTTATGGGTTGCATGATATCAGATATTTTAACTTTACTTAATCAACTAATTAACCTGTAATGGTGTTTTTAGCTGCAGTCAAAGTACAAACAGCTGGGGGTGCTGTTCAATATCAATAAGCGTAGTAGGAGGAAGAAGATACTCGCAAGTGCAAAGACATGTTCAGCAGGGCACCCGGGTTGGTGGAAGAGCGTCATGGTGCAGTCTGTCCGCGTATCGCGTTCAGAACACCATCGGCGCCTACTGCTGAAAGCGTGGGTGCGTAGCACGTGACAAAATGACATTAGATATATTTGAAAATTAACCACAATTTCTACCCTCGTTACTCTCCAAATATTGATTAAAGAAATTGAATGTATTAACAAGGTTATCAATTAAGTTAAGTGGTAATGGAATTTTGGTGAATTAAAGTTATTCGATTTTTACTACTATAAAAGTTAGGTGAAGTTTTATATTTGTGCGGTATCTATCGACGCGATCATTTCGATAATTTAAAATTTTTATTTGACTAGATTTATATCCAATCTGTGCCAAGTATAATAGATACTCTAATCCACTATTTGATAGTATTTTTTAAACAATTAAAAAACTAAATTTTAAGGCTAAATTGGTAATTTTAAACTTTTATATTAAACACGTAAGTCGCAAAATATTTCAATCGAAAAAATGCAAATATCTATTTAGATCGACGAGTAATAATAAGAGTGTACTGAACATTTGGCTACTGACCAATTGGGTTTAGATCCAGAAATTATGACTACACGTGAAGTGATCTTGGATGGAGGCTCACCGTGGGGTTTTCGTATGCACGGTGGAATAGATGTTCTACAACCACTACGAATTTCCAGGGTGAGTTTTTTGCTAAATAATTGTTATGTCATTTGATTACTACGCCTGCGGTATAAATTTAGATCTTCGATAATAATATTTGTATGTTCCACTTTTACAAAATTCGTTGCTTTATAAAATACTTTACAAACTTTGCACACTTTAAAATGTTTGCATAACTAAATTTTTTAATTTGAAACGTGAAAGTTTTGTTATCAAATCTCCTATTAATTTTTTAATTTCATGTAAACAAACATGGCTAATTTAAATATTAACTGTGGTGTAATGGAGTTATCTTATGACCACAATTTAAACAGATGCAAAAGAGAAAAACATAAAAATTATTTTAAATTTTATATACTGCATAAATAAAATTATCAATAAAAATGCTTCAAAACATAAACTTAAGGCAAGTTTGCAATTTTTAAGGTTATCTATTATGTAAACTCATGAAAATTGTAAAATTGAATTCACATAAGGATGCTGAAGTATATTTTTCCCGTGCAATATAAATATTTTATTGAAAAATTACGCGCCAAGAAGAATCGCAAAAGTAAATATATTTGATTTGTTTTTTTATTGGAAGAGCACAAAAATGTTGTTTTTAAAGGGCGAAAAGAAGTTTTTAGTATTCTGAACACTTCTAAGGTGTCTATTCTATTGGATGGAATTGTACAATTATTTTGAGTTATTATTTTTCATATTTAATTAAAATTGTGTTGGGTACCTACACCCCGTTTCATTACTTTTTTATCGTTTCTTGCAGTTCGACAAAAACGATCGTATTAGGCCCACATGAATATTTTAATATTTTGTTCTAACTTTTCGTGGTCTGTAGGCACATTTTACGTATCTAAATGAAAACAAGTTTCATTTGAAAAGGAAATTGTTTAGTTCACCTCTATCTCGCATAGAATGAAGAGAGAAAATCTAATAGAGTATGCCGTTCAAGTTTTCTTTTAGTTTCTCTACCTGGAGGATTCAATATGCACAATACTTCGACCTTTTCATAGCTTCCTGTTCACTTCCACTTTATCTTAGATATCCACAAATTTCTTTCACTTATTTTCAGCCAACATTGTTACTTTATAAGAATGTTTTCGGTGATTGACACTTTTGTTTCGCGAATATGGAACAATTTTATAAGTTTCAACTTATTTTTTTTACCCTTCGCGCAGAAAACAAGTATTCTATGTAGATATCCAGAAAATATAATTTAATTATGTGTCTCTGTAATTTTCAAACCAGGAGAAATTTAATCTCTTCAAAATTACGTAATTACGACAGGTTAAGCCGTGCTTTATTAAACTTGCATCGCAGTATAAGATAATGGAATTTTGAACTTTCTTTCAATATAGCGGAGTACCATAAGAATTACATAATGCATGCAGAAGCATTCTTAAATTATTTTTACAACTGTAAAAGTTTATTACAAGAGCGATCGTGATTAAGGAAAATGTATAACGTAATGTAGTCAATTTATTTTAAGATGATAATACACTATCAAGAATGACCTCGTTCGAGGTCATCCGTGATAGTTAACCGAGCTGATCCAAGAACCCCCTGAACATAATATAATAACGAATTTGTAATAAAGCTATTAGTAACAATAAAAAGTAATTTAATGATATTATAGGTCATTTCATGATTTTAACGATGTATACGTGTTCATTCAGTTTAAAATTTAAGAAGTAATTTAACAGTGAATGACGGACCAACAGCAAATATGTTTACCTATAAATTATTTTTGATAATAGGAAACGTTTTAAAATGAATTAGCACTTCATATTTTATTAAGTTTATAAATTAACAACGAGAAGATAAATGACTCGCCAGGTTGGGTTAAGCAGACCCAAATATTTACAAATATGGTGAGCAGTTCACGATGGCGATGTTAACGTGTCAAGAATTTTCCTCTGGAAAATTATTCTTCGAGCGAGATTCATCCTTCCAATCTGTGCGTTTCCTCTCTCTTCTTTTTCTGTTGTGGCATTATACAACCAAGATATTCCAATTTTCTTCGATTCAATGTGCACATTATTTTAAATGTTTTTCCCCGTTTTGCCTAAACTGTCTTGATTTTTCATGAAATTCATACATACGAGGGGTCGTTTTTATATTCCCGGACTAGGCATGAAAACAAAAGACTAGAGCAAAACAAAATTTTATTTTTCAATATAGTTCCCCTGCTTTTGAATACAGGTATAACACCGTTTCAATAACATCTTTAATCCAGTATAAAAATATTCATTTGGTTTTTCCGCAAAATGGTCCTCAACAGCTGCTATAAGTTCGTCATTGTCCCTAAATTTTGTCCCCCTTAGTATTTTTTTGAGATTCGGGAACAAAAAATAGTCACTGGGTGCTAGATCTGGACTATAAGGCGCATGTTCAATTTCTTCGAAGCCACAATCAGCTACAGGAGCTTTTGAAAGTCTGGACTTGTGCATTGTCGTGGAGCAACAAGACACCTTGCGTCTTTAATAGCACTTTAATAGCATCTGTAAGGCGATGAATCAGGTTTGCATAATACTCTCCCGTTACCGTACTACCCTTATTCATATAATCAATCAGCAAAATTCCATGAGAGTCCCAAAAAATTGTTGCCATTATTTTTCCTGCAGAAGGGGTGACTTTAAACTTCATGGGATGGCTGGAACCCTTAACATGCCACTGTATCGACTCTTGTTTCGATTCAGGATCATAATGATGAACCCAGGTTTCATCTCCAGTGACAAATTGATTGATAATTAAATCTGGCTCATCTCCACAGCGCGCCAAGAATTGTTCACAGGTCTCGATTTTATTCATTTCGATACATATACAACGCGCGACGACACAAACTGACAGATAATAAAATTAATAATGATGCAATTGTTTTGTAAATTGCCACACAGGTTACCAAGGCATATGTGATTAAAAAACAGCATAATGAAAAATTGCATCAAAATTCAAAATAGCCCAGCCCGGGAATATAAAAACGACCCCTCGTACATGCTTCGCTACATCCACTTTTTCTCACGATGTATCGATTGGCATGCCTGTCTACGCCACAGAGTTATAACATAAGATAAAACATGTAACATTTCAAGATACGTTTTGGTAATTCAATATTACCGAAATCGAAATTAACTAATATATTTTACATTATTCTAAAAGAAATCCTTGCTTGTTCTATACGACATTTTATTTCCTGTGTGCAGCAGCAGTCCAAGAGAGGTGATAATACTCAAATATATGTTTTATCATTTTTCTCGCGGTCTGAATGGGGAATTACAGCCCTGTGGGGACGGTAACATCAGCCCAGCGACTGTCGCCGTGGGGCTGCAATTTTATGTAACAGTCCTGAAGAAGTGATAAATAATCGGCAAAAATTGTCATTTCTTTGGACTGTTCAGTACAATTTCAGCCCAGAGACAACAATTGCCGGGCTGTATTGGGTATTGTTCCCAGTGCTTATACAGTTTCCATTCAGGATATTTATATTGAACTATACCTCAGTTTCCAATTGGGTACTTGTTTTTCGTCTTTCTTTTATAGTTTTTCTAATGTCATTTATACGTCTTCCGCAGTTGCTACTGCAAAGCCGTGTCATCTGTTGGTCATCTCTTCTTGATCATTTAAAGCCTCAGTTAATATTCTGTATGATTAAATATTGAACAACAGAGGCCAGAGTGGACGTTGGCATAAGCAGACTAGGGGCCCATAAAACGGTTTTGGTTCTTTTTATATTAAGAAGTTCAGTAGTGATTCGTCGATAATTATAAAAAAAATCTGATAAGCAAATACGTTCATGTTGTTAGTTCAAACTGACTATTATTTAAATTTTATTGCTGTTTGTTTTCGTGTGGCAGCCATATCAAAACTTAAATATCTTAGCCTCTCTTGGTATTAACAGCATATAGGTCTAAAAGCAATTTTTTGTAATACAAGATTGCGCTTTCAGCATTTTCCCCTAAATGCATTCCTAAAGGGTTAAATTTTAGCTTTAATTCTTCTAACACTCTTTTGAAAAAGTCTCATCTTCACAGGATAGATTTACCTAGGCAGGAAGGGAACGATTCTACAAGTCAATTTTTTTATTCACACACCCTGTATCAACTTTGAAAACCCCCTTCCTCCGTGAATCCTAAAAATTCTCAACGCTAAACAGCTAAATATCTTTGATTGGAAAAGATGAAAAAATCTTAAATTTCAGTCCATAATAATATCACATTATGGTATTATGCGCCACAAATTTGGAGTTTGAAATTTGACTATAAAATGAGAATTTGGAAGCACAAATATCAAAAAGGTGCACACTTCTATAACCATCAACGTTTTATTAATATCTACTATATACGTTATCCCACAAATAGCCTAAATTATCTGCTATTTAACGCTATATCGAACCGGCTGCCAAGTGCGGCCTTCAGGCCGCACAGTCAAGGTAATCACTTCCTTGTTTATACTAGCAGGATCTTACGCGTAATGTATCTTGAATAAAATAATGTTTCGATTATGTCAAAATACGAAAAATTGATCTACTTATGGCATATAAAAGGAATGCATTTTTGTAATATTAAGTTTATCATTCAAAACTATAAATATGTTTTTCTCGGTACTTAATTTTCTCTTGTTTTCGTAACGATTAAGAAAAATAAAAATTCTGATTAATGTGAAAATATACAGAAACTGAAAATTTGTTTGCGTCCATCATCTTATCAAATTTAATAAGTACTAGCAATATTAATTAATTGGGATATTGGACTAGGTATACAAATCAAACAACTGTGTAGAAAGTCGACGTTTCGCCCAACTTTATTGTCGGCTTCCTCAAGACGCCCACAACATTGGGCCACAACATTGTGAGAAAAAAATATTGAGGAAAGAAAATATCCCGATTAATAGCGATAGTATTTGAAAATATACAGTATGCTCAAAATATCTACCCGAACCTAAATTTAAGTCAATACAAATTCTAGTTTTTGAAAAAAAATAGATTATTTTTTCAGAACTTGAGTTGTTTACCAAAAATCAGTTGCTTTTGAGCTACCATTTTTACTACTTTTGGTCCGATTTGGTTTTCCTAGGTTTGGTCCGAAATCACAGGTCTGTGTAGTACATTTTATTTCGAGATGAACTTTTATGGCAGATTACCTGGGTGGTTTGCCATTGCCTGTGGAGAAGAAACGGTCAGAATAAAGCTCTTACCCTGCCCGGTTTCAAACCGAGCGTTTCGCATCAGCAGTAGATGCACTTAACTGCCAAAGCTATTACCGTCTCTCATAGCTTTGGGGCACCGCTTCCATAACACATAGCTATATTTAAGAAAAATTACGTATTATTTACGGGTTAATCGATCTAAAGAAATAGAATGTGGGTCACTTAACAGTCAGCCTTACGACCATCGCATCGTGACGTTCTAATGCATGATTGCCGTGGTTGTGCGGCCTAAACACCGCAGTGCAACTTTTAGGTTGACAATTTAAAAATAAACCAATCAGATATACGTACCTTATGAACAGATACATAGACAGATACAGAGAATTGGCGTTATGTAACTAATATAGGTATGTATTTTACTTAATAGATTTTTCATGGACCTCTAGGTAAAGCCTATATAATGCATATGGTTCAATTTTTCATTAGCCCGCCACTTAGCGTCGACCGCCCCTAAAACTTAAATTTTTCCGATTGAATTGATTCGACTAGAACTTTCGTCCCCTAATTCCAGAATAAGTTACCAACAATATCTACATACATATAAATATCTCGCGTGTTCAGTTCAGTACTTCGTGCTGTACTTTATCAAACGCTTTTTCATTTTCAATAAAATATAATACATGTTCATCACTTATTCACCTCTCGAGACTCTTAGTCTTAGACTTTTAGTTAATAAGTCATTTCTGGAGCCAAATTATGTATTTGATCATTACCTCACATCTTCGGTATATTCTTTTATGAATTATTGTTAATAATGCCTTTGTGGTATGGTCTTTGAGATACAGGTATTTTGTCGAATATCGAATACATTTTTCTATCTTATTAGATCTTATCATCAGTGGCGTATAAAAGGAAAAACGTCTGGTGTTACTGTGGCTTGATTGACTTTTGCATTTCTGGTAGAATATTTGAGTTCATTTTTAGTACATAGTTATATGGACCAGTTTTAGCTTGCTTTAATCGTGTTTGATCATTCTGTTATCTTTTAATAAATGCCCTATGTACGAGTACCTACTACTTTTACCATATAATCAGCTTCTTCTATAAACTTACTGTGTCTTTGTTTTTATAGTAAAGCAACACTGTACTTGGCTCTTTGTTCACATGAAACCTATTATTTTATTTAAATTGTTAACTTGTTTAAATAATATTTAGAGGGTAAAATCCAAATGGTTTTAATAATAGAAGTCAAGTAAACTTACAATAAATTTTAAACAAAGATATATAATTTATATTTGTTGTGTATTAAAAAAATTTATATGATTAGAAATATTTTAACATGTAAATATTGAATATGTGGTAATTTGTTTGAAGTTCTTCTCTCTGCGTTTTTCGACTTCCACTATTGTTATGCCCATCTTATCTTTTCCTTAATCTCTCTGGAAGCTGCTTCTATTTCTGGATGTCTTAATTTTTGAATGCCCTACTTTCTTCATATCCATTTTTTCACCATGTCAGATTTTGCTATTATATGTTTCATCCCTTTCAGCTATTTTCTCAATTTCCAATTGTTTTCTTGCCGACTTTTTTATTCCCTTGTTAATTTCTTGTACCCCCACAAGCACTAAACTTATTTCGACTACTTTTGCTAATTTTTCAATATTGCATGAAATAATATTTTAGAAGATATTTTGAAATAAAGATAATGGTCGACTTTAAAATAATTATGGTTTATAAAAAATGTAAAAAAACCTTCCGATTTTCGTTATTCGGTTTATTAACTGACATTTATTTGAAGCACCTAAATATAGTTTGACATTTTTCATCAACGGAACAAGGGAAATTTCATACTTTATAGATAATTTTAAATTGAAAATAACATTGTCACATAGTCCGCTTTAGTTAAAAAACAGTAATAAAAAAGTACCTGCTAAGTTAGATTATAAAAATGTAAATACTTGAACGTTGCTTTATAAAACATGCAAGCATGAAACTTATAAAGCAGGTCAAAAGTTTTTGAACTAAATATAATGTGACTTCAATAAGTAAGATATTCGATTTAGATAATTCTTATTTATGTAACATTTAAAATTTTATATGTTGGTCTATGCGAAGTTGTGTTCATACAAATCGGTTGTTAAAATTTTTCTAAATAAATGGCCAAGTGGTAGTGGTTATTATTTAAGAAAACTTCGGAAGATAGCACGACGTCTAAGCAAATACTAAATTTTTGATAAACCGACCCATACAGAATCCATAAACGATTAAATAAACGGTAAACTAAGCGCGGTTTAAAATTTATTTCCGCAAACGTTTAATGTTTTTATTCACGATGCGGAAAGCGCTATCAAACAGCCCTAATTTGAAGTTAATGTTAACCGTGCGTTTTAACAAAACAAAAAGGCCGTAGCGATATACGAATGCAATATCTGATACGAATACCGATTTCTAACAAATTTGCATAATCACCAACTAGTTTTACATATTTCGACTTCATCAATGTGAGTCCTCAATGTAAACTACTGTGAAATCGAGAGTAATTTCATGTTTTCTTATTTATTTCGCGATCTTTACAAATTATTACATAACTTTTTATTAATTTGACAATAAACATTTAACTAACTGTTAATTATACCACTATATTAATTAATGTGCTAGAATGTGTGTAACCTAAGAGTGTTACGTAAATTACAATTGGGTAATCCATTAAATTTATATGTCTTCAGCATACATGAATTATTAAAATTTATTAGGTACCATAAAATAGAAAAATTTGGTACTGATGTTAATTGCAATTATCTCCTACCCTGGAACGACCTGGATCTGGCTCACAACTGCTTTTATCATCCTTGACCTTTTTGGCTAGATACCCTAAAAAGTTTGGAGGTCAAATAATTCACCGAACCTTTTCTTTTGAATGATCCTGAAAAGAATAGCATGATTTTGCACCGTTTCCAAAAGAGGCTTCTAATCGATTACGAATAATTTCCTTGAGTTCATCCCTGGTTTATTTAGATTGACTGCAACCGCAATCAACGGTGAGAGCATGCTATACTATGCTTATGATAGGATGAATTATGTAAAGATTCGAAATGTGATCTGCTTTCTAAAACAACTATGTATGCTCCTTTAAGTAGAGCATTCATGGGAGTGCAGCGTCCTGAAAACGATGTTGGATCTTTCTCTGTAAATTAACAACTTGGTTGTCAGAACATTCCTCTGTAGAAGGGTTCCTTTTAGATTAATTCTTTTCACACTGGATGAGAAATACAGTACGAATGACGTTTTATCGGATATTTGAATCGTTAGTTTTGTTTTTGTTATTCGTATACGTTGGAGATTATTCCATCTATGCATATTTTTTGAGAACCTTCAAAGGTTCCCTACTCAGTCCAATGTTAATATTTTTAAGTTGCATTACACCTCAAATTAAAGCTATTTTGAAATACTATTTTATGGAATAAATAAAATTGAAATTGGGATTTTCTGTCATGGGTAAAGTTGAATATAGGGGACTTACTGTTCAACGTCGTTCCCGAACAACTAATGTGAGAAAAAGTTTTTGGCCATATCTTGATAGAGGAATATATAGTGGCAAGCTATCAAGCGAAAATATGCTTGATCCAGGTAATTAATTGTAAAATTAATGGCGTGGTTTCTCATTGCCTTTCCCATATCCCACAAATCGATCTTAAACTTTAAAATTTAGATCACAACAATGTATTCTGTACCAGGATTAAGACCGTGGTTTCCCACTTTGTCTGACGAGGTTTATTGATACATGAATTTTATTGGAACAGTTTACTGCATTGCATTATGTCAAGGAGCGACAAATTTTTGTTTATTGTTTCTCAACCCTTTACAATTTCTATATGTGAACTGAACAATTCCATATGATACAATTTACTACAAGAACGTATTGGTCATACTAACATAAGATATTTAGTATGACTAGCAAATATCTTGAATTTTGTATGAAGCGTGACGATGGAGATGGGAATAACTTTTTTAAATTCACTTGTAACGTGGTTTAGTGTACCATGTAAGAACCGATGAGATAAATGTATTATTTGAAAACTAATTACAAAGTTTATCGACTAATAAATTTAAAAAAAATGTGGTAATTTTTTCGTTAGATTTTGTTTTGAACACTAAACTAACCGAGTTGAAAATTGGGTTGTTGCCAACTAATACTTAAATTTATTTATTTTTGAGATTAAAATGTTGCTGTGGCTTGTTTTTACACAAAAACAAAAAAAACTGCTTATAAAATATTTTTTATAACTTCAAAATTTTTTATGTTTTAAATGGTTTTTCTGTTAACTTTCGAAATGTACAGATAATTAACATAAATAATAATATGTTATTACTTTTGCAAATTGATCAAATTTTCAGAAAGTACAAGAATAGAATTATTTACCTCGATTTAAAATTTGATTTCATCACTCACAGTCTGTTAATTAACTTTATAATAGAATGCTAAATTTGTTAATTGGACTAATTATTGAGAGAGAGTAAACTTCTACGGGCTGTTTTAATTGGAATAGCTAATTAACGAAGAACAAATGCTTCTAGTGTCATTTGTATTTTGATCATACAGGTAATCGATCAAACAATTGTATTAAGACGTAATTAATTCACTCAATTCGATGTTATCGCTCCTATACGTGTTTGAAGTAACACCTTTAGTTTTTTTTTCCCACCAAAATTTGCAACCAATACATGTACTTGTATGTCTCAGTGGGTTTAGTCTAGACACTATTTGGAATTATAAAAAATTTGTCTGACTTAATTCGAATTGCCAATGCAGACACACTGCAGAAGTTTTTCGCTATTAGCGATATAATTAAAAATTTTCCACTCTCCAAAAAAATTCATCAAATAGTTGCCAAGTTAATGTCACTCGGAAATGTTATATTCAGTTTGTTGAAACTTGAAATACAACTGTACTAAATTGATTTTTGTAAAACATTTCAACAAAAGTCGAAATGAGGAGCGGGCTAATCACGCGACTTAAAATTGTATTTAATAATAATTTTAGTGTAAAACTGGTTAGACGGTGTTGTTTTAACATGAAAATTTTTCAACGACTTTAGCACATGGGACCTTTTTATTTTGCACGTTTCCCGTAATGGAAATTATTATTCCATATCGGTATACCCGACTGTCGCTGTTATTATTGAGAGTTTTTTAATGTTTTTTTTTGCAATTCCGTCCGTACGCATCACATGAATTTTAAGGAGAAAAATTGTTAATGTTGCTTTGTCGTTTAATATCCAATGATGAACACGTCGCATTCGACTTTGAATCAATTTTCGATTTCCTTACAACCCAAGGGCTGAGAATCCTCGTGGGGGAATTTGGAAAATTCATACAAGAATATAAACTTGTTAAGTTGCTCGGCCTATCGACCTCCCAGCTGGTGATTTCGGTCCTTTCTAATACTATAAAATTTTTGTGTTTATAATGCCTCGATGACAACTTGTTAATTGATTCATTGTAAATAATTTATTAATGTGTGTGCGAGAACCCTTAACGCTATTTCACCGGTAAACAAATAAATACCAATGTATACTTATTTATTGTTACCTCTTACAATATTTATTGTGGAACAATCAAGCTGTTATGCAAGTTGATCCGAACAGTTTAACATGGAATTCGAATCATGACGCAGACAAAGCATATGAAACTAACTTTAAACTCGAGGTGCCACCTTGCCATTCTCGCTCACTTTTCAGTACCGAAACCAAAGAGCCTATGATAGAAACTTGAAATAAAATTGCGAAATACTCCAATAAACACGGCTACAAAGTTTCGTAAACTAAAATTGTTAACTTTTAGTGCCTATGTTCATTGGAAAGGTTCAATACTCTATCCTGCAGATATTTTGCTATTTTTACATTGAATGAAAAGCTTGGAATTTGATATTTGAACGAATGAAATAAAGCCGGAATTTTCAGCAAGGATATGAACTAGACATATTATTCAAATATAACAAATAAACTGTCTTTCAAAAATGTCTATTTGAACAATTCAACTCCTACCATTTTCGTTAATTGCCTAATTAGTTGCCTCACTTTAGTTGAGATTTCGACTCGAGCACAATAAAATTTCACAATGAAAAATATCTGAAAATCAAACGACAATAATTTATTATTGTACAATTTCATATTTTAAATCGGTAGGGAATTAAAAAATATTAGTGCTCCAAATGTAACATATTTACATGTTTCTCTCGGTACGTAAACATAAAATGAGGGAAAATTTTACGAGTCATCAGTGTTATTATGCTTACACATAAGAATTTAAATATTTTTCAGAATCAGGAAAGCTTTAATTTTCCCTCAAGTAAATAAAACCCTACACACTAAAGAGACTATAACAAAATTACGGTAAAATGCTATTCTACAGATTTGCAGTGTCGTCCGAAAAATAGCAATGGATTACGGATCATAATCCAAATCATCCCTTATAGTGTTAAACATTTTAGGTTATTTGACTATGTAACTTGTAAAGTAATTCATTCGGTGGTATTGGAGATCGGATATTCAGATCCTGAATAAAGTTTATGTTTCCCTTTTGCGGCAATATCGCAGAACTATTTTAACCGCCTGTTAGTTGTGCACTTGAGTCATCAGTTTGATGAGCGGTTAACGCGGTTTAAAATTTGGTCAACTCAAAATTGTGATTTATGTGTGCATAGTAAGATTTGACTAAAGCGAATAGATTGTTACAACTTACATACATGGCTTTAAAGTAACTTAATCTGTATGCCAAAATTATAAATTATAATTTTTGTTATTTTGTATATTGAACTTTCTATTTATTTTTGACGTATAAAGACTTCATCGATTATGCAATGTTAGGACATGGTTGCCAAAAGGTTATCCCTACGAAAACAAAAATTTGCATTGTAAAGGAACATAAGCTTTGTCTACAAGATAAGTTTGTTCGATAGCTTGGGTACATTGTATTGGGTTATTTATCGGATAGCGAATCGCACACGTGTTTTTGTATAGTTTATTTTGGAATTTAGATGTTTCGGGAAGTTGCACATCCGCTTAAGTACATTTTATCAATGTTTATTTTTTTTCCTTATTAAAAAACCAGGTATTTAGAAAAAAAATTTTACAATAAGAAATGAATTTATCAGTTGATAGATTTTATTTGAAAATCGGCGATATAAACGCAATACATTCAACTTGTCCAATTCTATTTACACTTCAACTATCTTCATCGGATTAATTGAAAATCCTGTCGTGATTCCGTTAATACCTAAACTAGATTTAATTTCTATAGTAATTTTTAGATGTAAGAAATTTATTTGAAATATCAATTTGTTTTTATGGATAGCGATAAAAAAATAAAACGAATGTGAAAATGTAGTTATCCTTTAAAATAATGTTTTTTTTATTTGAATCCTTACACCTGATCCTAAACCTATTATAGTGGTGGTAGATGTAACTTTTGTAAAGAGTCGAGACGACGTAGCTCTTAACCAAAGAACTTGACTTGTTGTAGATTCTTTTTAAATAAGCTTTGATAAAAACTGAGTAAAATACACACAGAGACAAGCTAATGGAAAAGTGTATAATATAAAACAACCAATATATATGATACAATTATATTTAGCCATTAAGTATCCACTACCAGCCGCATATAAAGTTATTCTACACAACGTTTTAACCGTGGTGCAATTATTAAGGTTTCCTTTTGTTAAGAACGTTTTAAAGCTTTTCATGAAAGAAAAATCTCAAGTGTGCTATTACGTGCGTCTTCAAAGTTGCTTATAATAGCGCCCTTTCGTGCGAAATACTAATCGTTAATACTTCATGATAATAAAAGTCTTAACGAAGAACTGTATTTTAAAATAATATATTTTAAACAATTTTCTAAATTACTTTTAGTGTCATAAAAATGCAGCCTTGGGTTTTCTTACAGGAAACGACGTAGTTTATGTAAGAAAGTCGGAATAAATTTACGATAACACAAACTAGTCGTGTGTAAAAATTATTGTCCTTTTTTTTTCAAGAAAATGGTAGTGGTGAGTGCATTTCAATCTTATTAGCTTCCAATAAGAAGTAACTCCAACTAAAAGCCAACATTAAATCGAAAAATCTATGAGATACAAAAGTTTTCTTTGTGCTGTTGGGGATACTAAATTGCTGTCATTAATCTAAAGTAAATTAATCCAATCTATAAACAACTTGAACCAATTAAGTTTTTCGACACGTGGTTTCTTCGTTACTGCTACTATATTGCACATTAGTTACATCCACTCATTTCTAGGTGCTTTATTAATATCGTTTCAATTACAGTCAACAAGATGTACCCAACGCAACGGTCAATTACAGACACTTGTAAGCGGTTTGACCCTACTTGAGAATTTCCACGCTCCAAGTCATTTATACATTAGCAATTTCGAGACAAACGACAAAGGTTCTTCCAACTTAAACTACCACGCTTGTTAGTTACTTTTATGTCACTTCCTAAACTAATACGGGCAATTTAAATTTACATTAGATCATATATTTTAAGTAAATAATTGCTCCTTAAACAGAAGGGATCATTAGATGGGGTTATTTCAAAGGCGCGGGAGAAACTGTCCAATAAAAGCGGTATTTTTGAACCAATATTATTTTTTCCAAATACAAATAATGAAAAAGACTAAATAATTAACTTTTGCAGCCGAAGACAATAATGGAAACAAAAATAAATATAATTTATCATTTATTATTATCGATTACCTGAAAATTTTCTGTATTCAAAAGCCCTAAATTATGAATATCATTTATAACCTCCAGTATAACTGGACTGGGCATGCAGAAAATGAATCAACGAATTTCATTCTAAAATGTTCTCGGTGAAGAATATAATAAATCATATTCTTTGAAAAATTTACAACAAAAATACGAAAACAAATTCAATGGAAGCTAAAAAATAGGTATCGCTTTATCTAAAGAATGATTTTAATTTTCTCCTAGGTTGACTTTTTATTAGTCCGTTTAATTAAATTTCAAAATTATTTCTTTTTTTTTTGTTGCGTTTCTTTCCGTGTGTTTAAATAATTTACTTTAGCCACTTTATCACGCAAAAATTTAGAAAATTCAAAACATGAAAAACAGATTGAAAAAAGTAACAGTTACTTTATTACTACGGCGTTCCATGCCAATTATTTGTTGAAGTTTTTTTACAACTTGAAATATTTGCTTAGAAGTAATTGACTTAAAGTATTTTAATTAATTTTTTTTCTATAAAACAAAAATGCGAATGATTTGTTTAAAAAAATTTTACTATACAAACAAATTTTCTTTGTATGTATATAATATGCGTGTACTTAAAACAATTTAATGAGATTTATCTGATTGTGAATAATTCTAGGAATTACTTAAACTATGGCATGACTTAATTGATTTTAATAATATAACTATATCATGAAATGGTTAAGCGTTTAAAATATAAAAGTCAAAAATAATACGGTAGTAAAGGAAACGAAGGTTCATTGTAATTGCATAGTTTTACAATAAAATTATCTTTTAAGCAAGATAGTTTGCCATTTTCATATACTGCGGAAATGCCGGAGGAAAAGAATATAAAAATCTCGACTGCATTTAGAATGCAATTTATTCTGGAGAAATTAAAATCATGAATAGAATTTAAAAAGATTCCATAAGTATAAAAACTGTCATTAAGTAATAGAACTATGTAATTTATTCTTCTGAAAATGTCTTGTTCGTTCAGCGAACGTTGGCTATCAACTTGTCCAAAGCCAAAATGACTTACTAGGAAAATATATTTAATGACCCGCTTTCCTTTTGTCTTCCCATATCATAGTAAGGAATAGAACGGGGAATATGACCGCGATTTCCTTCTCGCTAGCCTGCCGATACCGGTATATGCTTTTTCAGTCATGTGGTTTTGACTCGGGTGGTTATCTTGCAGTTAACTAAAAATAATATGCTGGAGTTACTAGGTGAAATTATACCATAATAATAAAACATGAAATTTGCTTTCTTATTACACCAAAGGTGTGAGTTAAAAATTTAAAAGTGGCGTATCGTAAATTCCAAAATATGGGGCATTGACAAACATAAACTTATAAAAAGTAAAATTGGAAAGATTGCAGACTTAACTCCAAGGTAAATGCTAATCTTAAATTAAAGCCACACTGAAAGAATAACGTCACAAAAACAATAAAATAATAATTGAGTTCCCCTGAAGGAACGAAATCAACAAAATATTAGCTCTACGTACTTAAATCGCTCGTTAACGATTAAGAACACGATTGTAAAAACATGAATAAAAGAAAATAATTGCAGGAATTTCATTCAAAAGTTACTACACAAACAAAATTTTAAATCGAACTTACCCCATTATATGTAAAACGAACAGCTTCCATTCGTCATTACAATCATGTGACTTCTTGAAGGGACCAGTGTTAGGCCATAAAGTGGTTAAAATGAAGATTTGCGTGGAAATAACTAGAAAATCCATTTTGTTTTACTTAAACTTTTTAGTTTGGAATTGGACAAGAGAGAGTCATAATTGTCGAGGTGGGGTCCAATAAAGTTCGCCGATTAGCCAAAATAGCAAAATTAAACTAAAAAATATTATACGATATGTAAAACAAAGTTCTAATATAATGTTCTGACTGCTATAGTTTCGGAAATATAACCCTCGATAAAATACCATTTTTTAAATTTTTACATAAAGAAAAAGGACTTTTCAGTTTTTGATATAGACTTTTTCCTACTGATCCAAGTCAAGATTGTCGCAAGCTAAGTGAAACTAAACTAAATTCTCTGTAGAACTCTGTAGAAGGGGTAACCAATGTTAACCCTTTTTTCATTAATCTTCTTAAAGTCTCAGTTTTGGAAATTTATTCATTTTTAAATTTTAATTCATTCCCGATTAATTTAATTCATACCATTGCGTTGGTAGAACAGAAACTTTTTTGATGAAAATATCATAGATATAAATTACGAAAATTTATGTTGTCGGAAACTTTAATTTAATTTATTACTATTATTCATAGGATATCCTAGTAAGAATAACTATTCCCAAGACATTAAATTTTACAATTTTCTATTTTCAAAAATTGAATGAAAATTATTTAATTATTAGGAGAGCCATACTCTCCAAAATTATTCGGGTTAAAACATTTTAAATTGTTTGCTTTCACATAGAATGAATTGTATCCTCTATACTTTAAGTCAACGTTTTAAAACTTCTTTGAATCACTGTCCCCCTAAGAGCAGAATTTAAAATCCACTTTCTCGTGACGCCCCTACCTTTCTTTACTAGTCTTCTTGTTCCGCTATTATTAACTAATTTTTTCAATTAGTTTTATTAGCACTAGTTTTTACATATTAGGTAGTTTCTTGGCTAGCATTCGATGTGCATGTCCCCTATTTTATTGTTGTGATGGAAAATCATTACCACAGGGGGACTGAAGGCTTTACTTGCCCTCCGTAGCACGGAGACGGTCAATAAATGTTACACTGTACAAACATCTTAAGAGCCAAAGATGACATCAACGAATTTATAACAAACAATACATTGTGTGCCACTTCTCGAAAAAAAAAATGTTTGAATATTTCCTTCCTTTCATAAAATTTCTAAACAGTTTTCAACTGATCAAACATTGGACATTGCTCTTCATATCCTGAACATGGTTGAGGAAACTGTTGAGTAAATTGCCAGAAGAATCTCAGACTACCGATAAGCAGCGGCGGATCTAGAATTGACTCAAAGAGGGGGGTGAGTCGGGGGACCGTACCGCTGTCAAAAACATTTGTAAAGAATGGGTGGCCACTGAAAACAAAATTAGACGCAACGTTTTAAAGTGTATAGAACAAAAAGGGTCATACAAATTTCCATTAAGTCAAATAATATTATTCTTATAAATTACCTCTGTTAATTTGATGGGGGGGGTCTAACAGGGGCATAAATCCTCCACTGTTTTCAGTGAAAAAAATATTTATTTACTAAATAATCCTAAAAGTTTGTTAAAACTTAAAAGTTGGTAATTTTGGACGTAAGTACTGGACGAGATCCCGTACTCTCTCTCTCTCTCTCTCCTCAATCGATATGTCTCTCTACAGAAGCGTCGTGATCAATCTCTTTTTATGCATTTGACATGCTTTCGATGTTTTTTCACATACATATTTGGACCTACTTGTTTAACGTGGGCTCCCAACCACGGGAAGTGTAATTACACTTCATTTTGAGTATAAGTTTCATGACAGATTACCTCAGTGGTTTGCCATTGCTTTCCTATGAGAGATGCATTTCGCATTAGCAGTAGACGCATTTAACTGCCTAAGCTATAACCGCCTCTTATGAAGGTCCCTGTACCCTCTTCCTGTTTGTAATTTAATCTGCATGAGGATAAATTAATGAAAGTAAATTTTTCAAATTCAACAGCAATTATTTCACATTTTAGAATTTCTATTCTCAAGTGAATTTTATTTTCTTTGCTGAGCCATTGGAAGGGCTATAGCTCCTGTAAATACGTCACTGGCATGGGCAAGGACGTATACTAAATACATTTTTGAGCTTATCTGATATAAAAATTACTGCATATTTAAGATGAAATTTAATTTGCAAACATTAAACTCTATTCGGATTAAAAATACTCAGGCTGTGCTTGTTCACAATGAACTTAAGACACAATAAATACGTAAGACGTAAAATTTACATAAAGCCTAATTGTAATACGTAAAATTAAAACCATTACAATTTAATATCATTATGTTAAGATTATGGTCGTACGTAAAATTACATACATTTGAAATTCAAATTATGCTTAATGTAAATTTTACATCTTATGTAATATTTCTTTGGTTTTACGTTCATTGTGAACAATCACTCAGGGATTCAATAAGTAATACGTAAAATTAAAACCATTCCAATTTAATATCATTATGTTAAGATTATGGTCGTACGTAAATTTACATAAATTTGAAATTCAAATTATGCTTAATGTAAATTTTACATCTTATGTAATATTTCTTTGGTTTTACGTTCATTGTGAACAATCACTCAGGGATTCAATAAGTAAACCTAAAATTACAAATATTCCAATTTAATATCATTATGTTAAGATTATGGTCAAAACTAATAGAAATAATTATAGATAAATAGATAAAAAAATATAGAAAACGATTTACTAAATTAGTCAAAGGAAAAAAGGCGAAGGCATTAAAGTTTATTGGTTGGTTTTTTAATAGATCGCGACCCAGGTTGAAAATATTTGCTTTAATTTATGTTCATTTTGCATAGTTTAAGCTTTCCATTGCATTAGAAATATTGGTACTCTGAAAAGTTACTTTATCGATAATATGCCTCTGGTTTGGACATAAATGCAAAAAACTTGGTTTGGCAAATACAAGAAAAAAATAATCATTACATTTACCATTAAAATGCGGGTAATAAACTTCTGTGAAATTTTGCTAAAATTGATCTCCCAATGATCGATGTGAATGTGATGACCCAATGAAACGGATGCTACCTTCTTGACAGCACTTAAGCATAAAATATGCCGACGATGACTTGACAAAAAGTGAATACTCAAATGTGAGATGAAATATTCTGACCTGTCAGATTAAACAACTGGAGTAATATTCTGATTAACTATCAAATAGGTGTAAATAAATTACTTACTAATAAAAAAAAGGTGAAAGAAGTATTTTCAAAAGTTCGGAAAATATCATGCAACACAATACGTGCATATTATTATGCTATACCTACCGGTGCAAAAAAATTTTTATATGAAATTTGCCATGTGACATGGTGAGATATTTTTAGCGCAATTTATTTACCTTATATGTAATTAAAATAATTTAAATCGTCATGAAATTTTGGAAAAGATATTGTGATGCAAGTTGTATTAAATTTCAAGGTATTTGGGGGCTTGGGGGCTTAAATATTTACTATGAGCGTCCTAAAAATTTTCCAGCGGGAGAGGGGCCTCAAAATAAATGTTAGGTAGAATATAAATTATTTGACTTATAACACATTCATTATATTATGAGAATACTTTAAAAAGAATATTTCAAATCTTAATTTTGAAAAGCCAAGGCAATGCAACTATTGCTACTATTTCCCTTAAGGACGCCCTTGCTCTCTTATTTGCCAGTGGCGGGAAAACTTTTTAGCTAAAAGGTCATATAGTAAACTGAAATAGGAAGGCGGATCAAACAATGCATAATTTTTTACATCATATATTATTATAATCAGAAATGATTTCTCAAAATATTGTATATAATAATATTACTACTCGAAAAAAAAATTAATATTAACACATTAATACAATGTTATATACATTAATACAATGTATATAACGCATGCATATTGCCGGTGACCACCTATGGCATAGAGACAATGTCGATGACAAAACAGACAGCAAACCGCCTCAGGACAGCACAAAGGTCAATGGAGAGGGCTATGCTAGAGGTCTCCTTAAGAGGCGAAATAAGAAACGAGGAGATTAGACGGAGAACGGGAGTAACGGATATAATAGAACGGATGGCAACACTGAAGTGGCGTTGGGTTGGCCATGTGTCACGCCAGGATGGAAGTAGATGGTCGACAAAGATTATTAAATGGCGACCAAGAGAAACAAAGAGAAACGTCGGAAGGCCGCAGATGAGATGGAGGGACGATGTTAAGAAGATTGCGGGCAGAGAGTTGCTACAAGCGGCCAAAGACAGAGGAAAATGGAAAAAACTGGGAGAGGCCTACGTCCAGGAGTGGATAAACACAGGCTGATGAAGAAGAAGAAGAATACATTGTACCACATTTTACATCTTATTTTTCAGCCATATTCCGTTCCCTCACTGCTGAATACTGGGTTACTTCTCTAACTAACCCCATACTATTTCCTTATTGCTAAGGTTCAGTATAAGGGACCTAATGTTTAACGTCAATTTCGAACGAATAATGTTATAGAGAAAAGTAATTTTGGGCATAACCCACACTCTGGTCATGTACGGGTTAGTACTGGAACACCGGCTACATAAATACGTACATATAGCTAATGCTAATCTTATGCTAATTCAACTCGGCATGAATTTCGCAATGATAGATCGAACTAAAAATGATAAGCATATCTTTAACAAAAATTGTATTTCAGATCAGTTAACTTCAGCTTTTGTAGATCGAGTTATAGAGTTGCAAATTAAAACAGTTTTTCAAATACATTCAAATTAGATAATTCAATAATTTTCGTATGGGCCGTAACAAGGAGGTGGCGAGTTGCATGCGACCAGTGGGCCGTAGTTTGCCTACCGCTGAACTACGTATACCAACACTAGTATATTCTTACAGTACCTTGCATTTGAAGTGAAATTTTTTAAAATACAAATTTCGAAATTTAAAAAAGATTAGAAAAGCATCTTATAAATAAGTAAATCGAATAAAACAAGATGCTCAAGGCATTGTTTTTGCAAGAGGAATTATTATATTAAACAATGTGAATTGCAAAATTGAATTTAAAGGACAATTTTAATTGCATTTATATCACCTGAATTATCTTCTTATTTATCTTACGTAAGACTTATCCAAGTAACTAACAGACTCGGTCTTTAGCCTCGTGTTAGTAAATACGATTATTTATGTGATCTGTTAATCCTTTCCTGATCAGTTATTCAGTAAGGACTTACTCTTACGTAATAATAATGATCTAGTGCAGATTCATTAATTTAAATATAAAAGCATCGTGCAAAGGCGCCAGAGAAAATAAACATATAAAATACTACATAAAATGCAAGCTTTTAAGGCTAAAAAGATTTAAAAAAATAATAAAAAAACAACTTTCAGTACAATATGTGCTAATGATGGAAGAATTGTAATTTATCAGTTTGTTATGTTTAACGTCCTTAGTAATTAATAATCTTGCACAGAAGTATAAAAATAGCTTCAACTTCTTTTTGAAATTCCATTTTTCAGTAAAAGTAAAATTACTGATCCAACAAGATGTTTGTTGAAATTGTCTGCTGTTTATCTGGACTCGAGCAGCTGTCCTAATTAACTTAGAACTGTTCAAGTTGAAACAAAGATTTTTCAAACAATGTTCACACAAATTGCTGTGTAATATATTATATTTACCTATTGAATATTATGTATAAAATTTTGAACTCCCAAGGCAGACACGTGCTTTTGACTCATTAGCCATATTATGCTTTAAAGTAAATTTTGTTTCACATTATGTAAAAATCCTGTCACGTATTCGGCACAAAAGTTGTTTTTGAGTTGGGCTGGCTTATTAGTGGGTTTTATTGATTTATCAACCTTCGTTGCGGTATACCATATGCCTTAAAAAATTACAATGGGCATCAGAGATTTGTGGTATAAGCTAGTAGGGGTTTTAGAAATTTAAGTTTTCTGTACTACTAATTTTATAAATTGTGGAAACTGTCAGAATATATCTTGTGAAACCAAAAAACCAAATTCATTTAGCACTCTCCATATTGTTATGCATTCTTTCCTCGGCGTTAATGTTGGATACGGGGACCTACTGTTTCAGATGCTGGCTTGAAATAACTAAATAATAAGATTCCATGGATGTACACTATAAGTTTTTACTTTCGTTATATACTTTTACCAGCAATCAAACTTGGTACTTTTACTTCAACATCCGAGTGCTCTACCACTGTGATGAGATGAAAATAATAAAATTAATAATATAGTTTTCCAAAAGTTTTTCCCATCCACACTCGAGAAGGGTTAAGGTAAACTGCACCCCAAAACCACCTGTTAATGGTAAACTGCACCCCGGGTAAACTGCACCAAATTTTGAAAACTGGTAAACTGCACCCCGAACATTTTCCAGGTAAAAATAAAAATGGTAAACTGCACCACAAACAAAAATTATTAAATTTTTTTATTAAAAAACAAATCTCCGCGTAAAGTTAAATCTGCCACAAAGGGAGGTGGATCTGCCGCGAAGAGATGGATCTGCCGTTAGGTTAGTGTTAGTTTTTTATATTTCTTTAGAAAACCAATTAAAAACAAATAAATCTTCACGTAAAGTTAAATCTTCCGCAAAGAGGTGGATCTTCCGCGAAGAGGTGGATCTGCCGTTAGGTTAGTGTTAGTTTTTGATATTTCTTTAGAAAACCAATTAAAAACAAATAAATCTTCACGTAAAGTTAAATCTTCATGTAAAGTTAAATCTTCCGCAAAGAGGTGGATCTTCCATGAAGAGGTGGATCTGCCGTTAGGTTAGTGTTAGTTTTTGATATTTCTTTAGAAAACCAATTAAAAAAAAATTAATCTTCAGGTAAAGTTAAATCTTCCGCAAAGAGGTGGATCTTCCACGAAGAGGTGGATCTGCCGCAAGAGGTGGATTAACACCCGGATTAACCGCTCACTCGAACTCATTACTATTTCATGATTATAAAAATAAATATTTTTATTTTATTTTTACCTGGAAAATGTTCGGGGTGCAGTTTACCAGTTTGCAAAATTTGGTGCAGTTTACCCGGGGTGCAATTTACTACTTTTTTTTTCGGCTACCTGCAGTCGGGGGTGCAATTTACCGTCACCCCTCGAGAATGTGATGAAAAATTGCTATTTTGTAACGCAATTGAAATTGCAATATCTGATTCGAAAAACTGCATTCAAATCTATAGTATTCAACATGTGACGCTGAAAGAAAGTAAAATAAACCATAACATGTACTAAGAAGCAGTTGGTAAAATTCAATGTGTAAACAAACAACGTTGACACAAATGCAATAAATATCTGCAAATATTTCTTTGAATATATGTATTTCCTTCTTGCAAACATAAAGAAATCCAAAAAATAAGGAGTCATAACTTTCAGGGTTTAAAATGTTCACTCGGTTTTCAAAAGTAAAAAATTGTTTTATGTAAAGGTACCTACTAGAAATAATGAAGGCATTTTCACGTAAAAAGAGAACTCGTGGATCGACAGACAGTGATTTTGTAAAAGTGTGAGTTCTGGATTACCCAAAAGTAAATTTAAAAAAAAAATGAAAAATAAAGCAAGACTAATGTTAAACAATAAATTTCTGGACATTTCCAAGTGCAGGGGTGGTATTCGCCCTGAAAATTACATTTACAAAATTTTAATTTCATGAACCTAATGTTATGTCAAAAATGCACGCAATTTGCAGAAATTTTGACCAAATGTGACTCTAATTAGCTGAATATCATGTGAATGATATTGTTTAATTTTATTGAAACAATTTTGATATTAGATTATTTTGCTGTTAATATTATTACGAGTATTGTTTCGTCGATAAGGCTATCAATATCTCACACTTTCAGCAAAACTTTGTTCACTTACTTTTCGCGAAAATACCTTTTTCTCGCTTTTGTTGCTGTTGCATGTAACATTTAAATAGAATAAATTGTTTCAAGACGTTTAATTAAATTTATGAGAAAGGTTTAAAAGATTTTAGGTATTTGGAATGATGTTCCAATTTGCTGTTGTATTCCAATATACGTTTGGATTTATTTCTGAAATAAATTTCTTACATTTGTACATTTCATAAAACAATTTCATTTTAAATTGCGTGCTATAATAATTATTAACAAACTTTTAAATTTGTAATATTTTAGCATTTTAAACTAATCATTGCAGGAGAAACCGAGGCTAGTTGGCCTCAGGAGTAAGTTGATTTTGGAAATCCAATAAGATAAAGCGTTTCCTGTCACACCCTGTGGTGGTTGATGACATGTACATTTATCATAGTAGTTTCAGCGGGGATGCTAGAAAATTGTTAAGCAGAATTATAACTGCTTTTTGTTTTTTCATGAAGATCAATTATTATGCACGACGTACTGGTTCAACAATAAAGTTCTGTTGGGGTAAGTTGACACATTAAATACCTGGCAAGATGCTTGGTGTGACAATTTAGTCATCGTTATACTTCTTAGATTTTTTCTGAATATTCGTAATTATTATACGATTTTTCTAAAAATAATAAAGAGGAGATATAAAATTGGAAAGCTATTTAAATTTTTTTTTGGCATATTCCTGTATTTGTTTTGCGATCAAACTTAAACAACGGCAAAGGTATAATATATCCTATTCCCATGACTAATTAATAACATGAGTTAGGTAATGGATTTGGCTAATAACGTAAATTAGTGAGCGACGGCGACGGTAATAAATGTAAATTGTTTTAATAATTTTCTGACCGTAACTTTTAAATTATTTCTTGTTCATGTTATAACAATTATGTGATATCAAGAGTAGTATCACGACATTATCATATCAAGTTTTCTTGTAATGTCCCTACGGTTTCATTCTGATTTCCCGAGATTTAATTTCCTTGCAATTTTGTGATATTGTCTCCAGATATCATCGAAGTGATGTGAAAGCGACTTATTTGTGATATCAGTACGATATAATTTTGTGATACTGCATGATTGTTAAAGCTCCACACAACTTTACTTAGGATATTTTTTTGTAAAAATATAGCTGAAAAATCAAATTTGGAAAAACATCCTTTTTAAATTATGAAAATAATTAAAGACGGAAAAGCGTACCAAGTAGCCCCGATTTTCCCTATCAATTTTTAACTGTCGAATATTTGTCACTTGTAACTTAACTAATTGCTGGGTGACTAATACGAACCCTCTTAATGGTAATTTTAACAATATTTACTATAATTATTTCGTAGTTGCAACATCGATACTACATGATAAATCGATTCTTAGCCTCATAAATTTAAAATAATCAGGACTATTCATTTATTACAAAGGAGGTTATTAATTTCAATACGCATGTACCATTAAAATAAATTTCAAGTACCATTAATCATTCTCAAGAAAATTGGAAAAACAGACAAATCGTGATTTAATTTTCCGAACATTATTAAAATTTGAAATTGAACTTAAAAAATTATTGTCTTCAAATTTCGAATTAAAATTAAATTATTCTTTTAAGTTCTCTTGATTTTTAGTTCGCTCTTTTACAGTTTCCCATAAAATATTCATTATATAATGGAGTAGATGTTATTTATTTCTTTTTTCAACTTATTCAGTTTTTATTAAAAATTAGTATACAAAATTACTTAATTACATATAATTATAAGTAGGTATTACTCAATTTATTACATTAAAAAAATTGTTTATTCGCCATCCGTTAGTAAATGATCCATTACTAGATTTTAATAAGTAGAGAAATAAGATATGATTAACTATATAACCTTCCTTAATTATTGACCTGGGATTACTTCCCAACCTTCACAATATTCGAAAAGTGACCACTTTACGTTCTGACTATTTCATTTTAGGTTATATTATTTATATTCAGTGGCGGCTTGCATTAAAGGGCACGTAACACGAAAACAACTACTTTCCAAAACTAATCAAAACCATCCTCTTCTTCTTACGTTAGATCTGGGACCTGTGTTTTACTAATTTTTTCAAATTAGTTAGGGGTCGTCCATAAAGGATGTCCGTAATATTTTTCAACTTTTCAACCCCCGTCCCCCCTTGTCACACTTGGTCACAATCTTCAGACAATCAAACTTGATAGGAGATTGTTTACATGACATTTGGAAGCTAAAAAGTAAGTAATGGGATTTTTATGCGGACGTCGCATTTGTCCAACCATCTCCCTCCCTCTGGTCACACTTGGTCACATTTTGTAACCTCACCCAGGCGTGGACGTCCTTTATGGACGACCCCTTATAGTCCAGTCAAATTAGGTTTTCAGCTCGGAAAAATTCCCACCTAGATGAATTTTGGTACACATCTTTATGACATCGTTGTAAACAATATGTAAAAAGTTGACCTCGATATCATGTACGCGGGTTTTAGCTCCCCAACGCGAGTTTTTGCCAATAACTCGCTTATTTATGCTTGTATGATAAATTATGATCAGACCATAATTGAAGAGCATAGAATTCTATATAAAATAGTTTTTTTTTTCATATTTTTCCATGGCACGCTAATACTTAAATTAGTGACCGAAAACACGACCCACCCTTAAAAGGGCACAATATTGATTCGTTGCAGGGAGAGAAATGTTTTCTGGCACGGGAAAATGCTTTTAATAATAAATTAATTGAAATTGTGGCCAAGGTTGGAAAATGAAGAGAAAAATAGATTTTTTCAAAATTTGCCCAAGTTATAGTATCTTCCAAGTAACGAGACCGAAATTTTGGTTTGAGCTTACAGAAGGTCCGGGCAAGTTGAAATTTGGCAAAGATGTATATTGAAGTGTTCTAATAAACCCCCAAAATGTCTCATAAAAATCCCAAGCCGGCGTTCCCCCAATTGAGGATTTTAGCCCCCTAGGTGCGGTCTCGCCTATAGCTCACGTATTTTTACTTTTACGAAAAATTACCATTAAACAAAGTTTAATTTGCCTATTACAGTATATATTCTAGTACTATCTACTGTAGCGCCACAAGTTATAGAGAATTTTATGTTCGTCAACTTTGCTTAATGGTAATTTTTCGTAAAAGTAAAAATACGCGTGAGCTATAGGCGAAACACCGCACTTAGGGGTGAAATCCTCATTTGAAGGATCGTTGGCTTGGGATTTTTATGAGAATTTTGGGGGTTTATTAGAACACTTTAATATACATCTTTGCCAAATTTTAGCTTGGCCGGACCTTCTGTAAGCTCAAACCAAAATTTCGGTTTCGTTACTTGGAAGATATTACAATTTTTGGCAAATTTTGAAAAAATCTATTTTACTCATTTTCCAATCTTGGCCACAATTTCAATTAATGTATTATTAAAATCATTTCCCGTGCCCGAAAATATTTCTCTCCCTGCAACGAATCAATATTGTGCCATTTTAAGGGTGGGTCGTGTTTTTGGTCAATAATTTAAGTATTACTGTGCCATGGAAAAATATGAAAAAAACTATTTTATAGAGAATTTTGTGCTCTTCAATTATGGTCTGAACATAATTTATCATACAAGCATAAATAAGCGAGTTATTGGCAAAAACTCGCGTTGGGGGAGCTAAAACCCGCGTACATGATATCGAGGTCGACTTTTTACATATTGTTTACAACGATGTCATAAAGATGTGTACCAAAATTCAGCTAGGTGGGAATTTTTCCGAGCTGAATCCCTTTTTTCGTCTAATTTGACTGGACTATTATGTCAGTGCAATTGGTTTTTACATCTTAGCTAGCTAGATAAGATGGCCCTTGATATGCCTATACCCAGTTTTGATTGTTTTGAATGCAAATCATGAACACAAGGGGACAGATGTCTTTACGTGCCATCCGAAGAACGTACACGGTAAAGAAATTTTTATGCTCAGTCCTGAAATGGACCCGGTAGACCAGGCCATGCCCGCCATCATTATATAAAAATAATCATTTAAATAAATAAATATGATAAATTTATAGATTTCCTTTTCATTGAAATGCTACGTCCTTTTGTTATATAAAAAAATTACGAGCTCTAACGATAAAATATTAAAAATTGATTTATGGTAGATACTACTTTCATTTTCTTGGTCAGAATAATATGCTTGGGATATTCCATACCCTCCTCCCTTCGCCGATCGCTGGTTTCTATTTTTCACTTTCTATTTTTGACTGAAGTATTTACGTAATAATGAAAAGTATTGAAAATTTAGTAATTTAGTAAGCAGTCACCGGCGCTGCAGATTACAGAAACATTTCCTACAGCCCAGTTATCGTATACAAGCCTGGAGTTCTTAAATTTTCGCGTTTATCCTAAGGGGTAATCAATAAAAGCTTTGTTCGAATTAAATTACTCTGGAAGTAAATAAAAATCTATCTATAAATCGGTATATAGCGTTCTCCGTCGTCTTCCGATTTCCCTGTCTGTTCTCGTTGCGTGTTGAAACTGTGTGAGGAGCACAGAGGACCTACAGTTTAACGTGGAATTCTAACCATGCGGATAGACGATTTTTAAAGCCTCCACTTCTGCAGGGTACTTTTTAGCCTATTTAATATTACCTGGGGCCAACAACAGACGGTCATAGCTTTGGTAGTTCAGTGCGTCTACTACTAATGCGAAACGCTCTCCTGACTGCTGACCGTCTCTCATCAGAACGCAAAGGCAAACCACAGAGGTAATCCATCTCGAAATGAAGTTTATTACACTTCCCGTGGTTCGGAGTCCACGTTAAACAAGTAAGTTTTCTATGTATGTGAAAACACTTTGAACGCATATCACATGCATAGAATGAGATGGATCACAACATTTCTGTAGAGACGCATTTTCCATTTTCATTAAATGTTGTGCCCGCCTAATGAAAAAAGTCGCGAACCGCCACTGTTTATATTCCTAGTCACAACACTGTTAATTGTACGCAATAAATCATTATTTATTTTGAAAATATGTCTTCAGAACTAAACGATTGTTAATAAAATAGTATGTAGTTACATCATCCTTCGGTGAAAAACTTCATGACCCTCGTAAGCTGTAGCTGATCTCGGCTTTTCGTACCTCAGTAATATATCTTAACCCGCGGCTGTAACAAAGCGTTTTTCAGCTCAGCACATTATATACTATTTTTAAATGACAATAACCGCGTTGTTTTATTTCTTATTTTAATGCACTTTTAACTGCGTACCTAATTCCATTTTCCCCAAGCGGTTTAAAATTGTTCATTAAATAAATTTTTAATGTATGGTTTTGAAATGCAATATAAATACACCTATCGTACTATAAATTATTTTAGTGCATTGTTTATTTTCTGTTTCAGTAATTGCTTTAAAAATGTTAAAATTTTATTTATGAAACCTGTGGAATGTACACTGCTGTTAAAGAGTCTTCGAGCGAACATTTTTCTTTATTGTGAACAAATTGCTTTAATTAAAAATTGTTCATAACATTAGAAGTAATTTTAAAAATAAAATAATGAGGAATATGCATAACAAAGGTAAAACCATCAAATGCAACTCGTGTTATTGCTTTTACCACTGGTTAGATATCAAAATTAGACATCCGAAGTTTTCTAGAGATCTTCAAGGTGCGACGAGTATTAAAGGTTGTTCCTCATAAATGTAGGATATATTTTTTTAAATCTGGACTAAGAAAATATGTAGCTAAAAGAAACCTTTGCCTCAGAAAATAAATAAACAGAAGAGATTAAAGTTTGCGAAATGGCATAAGTCATGCCCGTTGCATATAAAGAAGAATGCTTAGCACCTACCATCAAGCATGAGGAGAGCCTGTGATGCTTTGGGGATATTTTAAAGCGCCTGGAGTTGGGGATCTTCTACGTATAAATAGAAAATTAAATGTATAACAACATTAGAGGTTATTAAAAATCATGCAATTCCTTCCGTATTGAAACTAATCGGAAAAAATTTTATACTACAAGATGAATAAAAGATTATTAAACATTGGAGAACTGAAATGGTTCGATTGGCCCCTTCAAAGCCATTTATGCGAACACCTCGATAGATTAAAGAACGAGAAACATCTGACAAATGCGAAAGACTTGTGCAAAAATACTTCTGACAGAATGGTAAAAAATACCGCATGATATTCGAAAAATTAACAAATAGCATTTAAGAAAGAATTAAGAAAACTGTTTAAGATAAATATTGTTTTAATTTTTCCATTTCAGCACTCTTTATTTAAAATTAATGTTTTGTTTGAAGACTTTTTAACAGAACTACTGAATTTAATTTTCAGTATGTAATAATTAATGTTAATGATTTTATAAATAATTTTATGAAGTTATTTAAAAGGTCCTGCAAGTTTAAAATACTTTAAAGGAATATTTACAATTTGAAAATAATTTCATGAAAAGGTTCCTTTCAGAAACTTCAAATTCATAAATTTTACGCCTTGCTAGAGACAAATATTTGTACGTTTATGTGGGAACTCATTTTCATATCTAACAACTCTTAGCTTCACACTCATTTATTTGGGTTACTTCTGTCAACAAAATGTTGTAATCTGTGATGTACAGAACGGCGTATGTATATGTTTAAACATGTGAATAATATTTAAACTTGGGCACAGAAAATTACATCTCTTATCGTTTTTTGAGATGAATTGTAGGAGGAACAACATTTTGTAACCTTAATTATTATGAATGTACAAGTGTAATAAAAAAATATGCCAAGTAAAATCACCCAAGTGCGTGACCAAAACTTTTAACGCTGACGTTATAGCCCTATTGATTTTTTAATTGACTTTTTAATGCTCTCGTTTATTATCAAACAAAAAACTTAATTTTCTCTAAGAGGGTGTCTTCCAAGCAGATGGTCATATGTTGTGGGTGCAACATTCAGTGACGGCTTAATTACAAGCTTAATATTAGAAAAAATCAATTTATCTCTTTGAAATATCACGAAGAGATTTATTTTAAAATTGTCTCTTCACTTTACCACGTTAAAATTTAGCTGACAACTCTCACACTCAACCTTAGTTAACCCTAAGTTAATACAACACGAATGCTCATTTTATTTGACCACACTCAAAACCGTAGTTCTTAGGCCGGAGTTCTTGCGGCTGAATTTACGGTATCACAAATTACAGACGTTTTAAGTCTTCAGGAATCTACATAAAGCTTTTTCAGCTGATTCTAGGTTAGGTTTGTGTACAACGTTTATTTACATAAAAAGTTCCAACAGTAAAATATTCCAAGTATTTCCTTTATGCTTTCATTACAAATTTAATTTAAATTAAAATTTATTTAGTTATTCGGCAAATTAAAATGTAAAGTTGTGTTATCAACTTTTTTCTTTTATTTGAAAGAATAACCATAACCTTTTGTTTATACAATTTTGTAGTTTTCGTTGTTATAAGCAAAAAGTTAATTGAATTAAAAATATTTTCAAGCGTTAAAAACGCAGGATATGTTCCGTTTTTACATTTAACTTATTAATATCAGTAGTTATAACAAACGTCAATCATGTGTTTAAATTTTTAATTATTACGAGGTCTTCACAGAAGTGTCGTGAATTTTGATGTGAAATATCAGTAGATAATTGCAGATAATTTTCTCTTATTCGAATGGGCAGGTTACTTCTGATATAAGCATCCTTCTTCCTGTAGCTAAACTTAAATATAGGGGACCTACTGTTTTGAAAAATTATTGTTACAGAAAGTAGTAGACCTTATCCATATCCTAGTGGTGGTTGCTGGGAGAGCAGCCACGCAGGGGATGTTCTTAAATTGTGATATGTCCTGATCTTTAGCTGATTAACTAATAAATATATTTTACTCAAAAATGTGGGTCTAGGATTAGTAAAACAATTAATTGATTAAGTGGAAAGTTCTAGTCATGATCAAGAGGACGAAATATATGCCCTTAAATGTTAAATAAACACAAGGGGTTGCGGTTGGGGCAAAAATTTAAAAAAATCTGATTTTAATAAAAAAGCGTAATAATGACTCTATACTAAAGAAAAATTAGTATGAAAAATTAAATGATATACTCTTGGGCTTATAATTTATTACAAAAGCTTTATTATTATTGTGCAAGTCAAACAAAATTATTATTATAATAGATAATTTATTATGAACTAGATTACAGAATAATAAAGAAATAATATTATCTGTATTAATGTAATTATAAAATTATAGTCGAGGAATAAGAATTAGAATCCTCCTAATATTTTTTGTTACATTTTTTGGAACTTGACTCATTAAAAATAACCTCATTAAAAAAAATTAATTTATAAAATTTTGAAAAATGGTAGATAATGTAAATTTACATTTTCATTAATTGGGGTTTTTTGAATGTTATGATTCTCTTGATAGTTTTTATTTTTAAATATTATTATAATGACCTGTTCATCAAAATAGTTCTATAATTAACTTAATTTAGTTCACAATTATTGTATAGGATGACCCGTAAAGTATAGTAGGGTTACCCAGTTAAAAATTTGTGAACTAATAGTAAATATGGAAAATAGTTTCTGCCAATTTTATTGAAAGCTTAGGTCATATTAATGGTATTTGACAATTTATAGTTGTTTTAGTTTTAAGAACTGGAAAGTTACTTTTACGTTAATTTAGAAAAAATATTATTATTAAATTAAAGATGACATAAATTTTATATTAACACTAGATGTTAGTATAACCATTATTACAACTTTTAGCTCTATTAGATTTTCAAAAGCTTACAACTAAATTTTGCAAATGACCGATAAACAGAAAAATGTCGAGTGGGGTTAAGTAGACATGTTCACTTTTTACATCTTTATAAAAAATATAAAGATGCATAAAATAACAACAAAATATCGATCTTATCTTGTTGAAAATTTGAAATTATTTATTGATGTTGTTGACAACAATAATTAAAAATGCCATACTTTAATTTAAGTACCAATAATTTATATTAACTATTAATTCAAAATAAACTAATCACAGCTTATTTTTAAGTATTTATTTTAGTTTATCTGCTAAATTTTTCATATGGCCGGTTAACCTGGCCATAAGCACCTAAATGGGAAAATTAATCGGTTTTATGTTTTCACTATTTAGGCATTTAAAGATTAATATTACATTACTGGCAACTGCATGATTTTAATATGCAAAAAAAACTGAATTTGATTTTAAAATTACCGTTTATACAACTTTAAAAAACTCTCCATTACGAAACAAAGCTTGACCAAAAAGGATTACTGATTAGATCTTAAATTTAACCTTGCATTTTCATTTCCTTCTTATTACTTCTCTTTTTATATTTTATAAGGTTTTCCAAAATATAACTCGTTTATCTCGAAATCACTTTTTTCGACAAATATTATCTGATTTAATTGGGTTTTATTCGATTTTAACCTAATTTTATGAACCACGTGTCGAAATGATTGAATTTTTCCAACAAAGGCATGATCCCCTTTTATTGCTTTATACACAGCTTTCATTGTGGATTGCTTTTTATATAATATAGTTGCATTATAAATAAATTGCATGCCTAATAACCTCTTGTTCAAATTCGTTGTTGTAGCCTTCGGAGATGGCCTTTTATTCGTCTTCCTGAGATAACTTATTTCATTGAGGTTTTGCAGCTCCATCCTTTACGATGGATTCTTTGTACAGTTGTACGAGAAACTTCAGTTACAGTGGCCACTTTTAATAAAGCTTCCTATTACAGCGCTATCCTTAACTATGTACAATTTTGTTGTTCGTATAGTGTTAAATTTTAACTGTAAAAATAGTTTTTATTTAGAGTACTCTATTGAAATAAATTATGTACTTACCCCAAAAAAATTAACGTTCTCAAATTAATAGCTTTAAAGACAATTGCTTTTATTCAAATCTATCCGAATGATTGATTTAACCCAAGAAATTTTTTTGTTTACTCACCTCAAAATAATAAACGATCTCAAATAGCTTTAAAGAAGATTGATTATTGATTCATCTATGAAGTAATATTATTAATATCATTAAAACGATGCCAAACGTTTTTAGGTTGACTTTTTGATATCTCTAACATCTGTAGAGGTTTGGAATTACTTCGAGACAGGTACAAACGCGTCACTTGAGTTAATTATTTTAGAGAGACTTTTAAACCCAGTTTTTTAGTCTACAATTATTATTTCCATGTAAATAACCCGTTGGCAAAAGATAACTTGAGATTAAGAAATTGTTCCAAAGTCTGTTTAACTTCAACTCAACGGCTGAACGGCAAGTAGGCGGTTTAATATTCGTATTGCACCTCGTAAGGATACGATCTTTAAATTAATATTCTTCTTAAATGATATTTTATCCACTGATTTTGGTGAGAAGCTGTAATAATATTTTGACCTCACTGTAAGGTGGCACTACGAAATAAAATTAATAAGTACATCTAATGAGCAGTTAAGTGCTAATATTATGAAACCCAGAGTAGCTCAGGAAGTCGGCGAACAAGGGGATGTTCGTCAACTGAAATCTGAAAAGAATTAATGGTAGCTTTCCAGAAATAAAGGGAAAAATTAATTTTATACATGGCCTTTCAACGGGGGGTTTGTTTCTTAATAGAAGCAATTTTGGATGTGGTGACAGTTTTGTCATTCTGTTTTTTGACATACTATGTCAAGCAGCAGATCAACAATTCGTATTCCAAACTTATTTGTGGTATTTTAGGTCGTTATAACCGTTCTTCCAAGATTGCTATTAAAAATTTGGTGGTTAAATTTGAGTCAACTGGTTCGGTACATTGCACACCAACAACAACACGTGGTTTTCCGGATCATTAAACTGAAAATATTGTTACTGTAAAGGAAAGTGTTGAGGAAGATCCAAATTAATCAATTCAACGGCGTTCTGAGTAATTGGACCTATCAACGAGCACCACATAGCGAATTTTGAGGAAATATGTGGATTTAAAACCTTATAAAGTTCAGTTAGTGTAAGAATAAATTAAAGACAGCCCACCACTCTGTTCGTTGATAATTCGCAAATTTCATCCTTGAACAAGGTGAAGGTTTTTCCGAATAAAATCATCTTTTCAGATGAAACTCATTTTCATTTGGATGGTTACTTTTATAAGCAAAATTTCTGCATTTGGGCTTCAGAAAAACCAAGAATAATTGTGGGGAAGCCTTTATATTCCACTCGTGTTAACTTTTTGATGAGCATTTTGGTCTGGAAGAGTGATTGAATCGTATTTTTTGACAATGAGGCTGGAAACGCTGTTACTATCAATGTATTGCGTTTTAGAGACATTTTGACAAAATTGTTTGGTCTATTACTGATGATATGGATGTGGGCGATATGGTTTCAATAGGACTGTAGTTTCAATTCTGCAGTCAATTTATTTAACGCCGTTAGACCATTTTTTGTGGAGCTATATGAAAGATAAAGTTCATGCAGATAATCCACAACCTATTGAAACCTTGAAAACCAATATCCGACGCGTAATTGGTGAGATGGAGCCGCAATTATGCAAAAATGTAATTAAAAATTTTGACTATAGGATCGAGGTCTGTATGGACAAATGTCTCGAATAGAATTTTTCATTCATAAATAGTAGACTTTCTACATTACATACCAATAAAAAATACAGAACTTTCATTTCATGTACGTTTTGTTTAAAATTTGAACACAAAGTCTCTGTTGAAAGCCCTTTATAATCGCACGAATATGTTAGGACACGAATGTTCAAGCAAACTTAAAACAGTGGCATACAATTTACAAGCGCTGACGACTTCTTTGTACTTGCAATAACCAAATGATCAGTCTCCGTTTAAAACAAAAATTTGTATTTATGTCGGTCACATAGCACAATTCGAAGTATAAAAATGTTGTATAAAAAAACAAAATAATGGGGTTTGTGATGTTGAATACAAAAATAGTAAAAATTTAACATCCGAAAAATTATTAACATAATTAAAAGGTTATGTGGCTTAGCACGATTCTCCTGGTTGTGACAAGACCTTTTTCAGTTATGAACAGGGGGCTATAGTGTGTTTGCCCCACCCTCATGACCGACACTGCACAAGTAGGAAAAATTCCCTGAGACACTCACAATTAGTTTATTGACGCCTTTTACATACAAGCAATCACAAAATCCGGATATTCTCCTTAATAATTCTGTAGAAATCCAAAATGAAACCATACGGATATTGCAATCCGCATGATATCAAAACGTAATTAAATTGTTATGATTCAATGCCGCAACAATGAATTTTTCCCGATAAAAAATCCACTAATTAAATCTTTTAGCAACGAAATTAAATGTCGATTAAAAATTAAATTCAACGGTAAAAGTTAAACTATTGCTAATAAATACCTATCAAACCTTTTCGAATCCTAAAAGCTAAAATATTTTATTTAGAGAAATTACATTTTAATTATATTTACTTTTTATAATCGAAGAGAATGAAATTTAATGTAACTTACATGCAATTAATTATTGAAATATTAAGTTAATATTACAACATTGTTTCGTCCTCATTAGAACTTTTCAAGCACCTGTAATATTTAAAAATCCAAAGAATTTTGAATTCGCGAACAATAAAGAAAAAAATTTGTTATAACTATAAAAGCATAAAATGATGTTTTGTTTAATTGCATTAACTTACTGATGAAAAGATTTTTTTATTTGTTTTTTAACAATTTTAAAGTCCACGCGAATGGCTGTTATACTTAAAATTGTAGCAAAACAAAAAATAATTTATTTAATATAGGTGACCTATAAATATGGAACTGATATAAATACAAGAATAAATAAAGCAGTCTAAAAAGTAAATTATACAATAAATTGAAAAATTCAATTCGAGAAAGAAACTTCTACGAAACAAACGTGGGTATTTTAATACGCATTTTTAGATAGGACTGTTTACTTTTTGATAGCCATATATTGAAACTTAAGTTGTACAAAAATTTTAGGTAAAAAAAATTGTTTTAATAAAAAATATCGATTCGTAATTTGTTCAGTTTTAGTTTAATTTGTTGTATTTGATTCTTACCATTTTATTGATCCCTTCAGTTATTATACTATTTTAATTATTAGCATTCCTTAATTTCTGGGTTTTTATTTTCTAAGGTTCAAACGATGTTAATAAAAGCTCAAAATATTCTCGAATTAGTATTAATTTTACTAAAGAATCTCGATAATTTCTACAGCCTCTCCCAAAATTATTCAAAACAGTATAATTTTTATTGAAAACCTTTGAAGCTCAAACATAAAAGCTCACACGATTGATACCAATTTTATTAATAAATTCTCGATGAGGGAGTTGAATCCACCCCCGCTAAAGTTTTTGTAAATAACTTTGCGATGCTTGTGGTTTAAACGATTTGAATAGAAACTTAATAGCCAGCCACGATGTGGGGGGGGGGGCAAAATGTACCTAACTTCTGATATCTATTCAGAGCTTACAGAGTGGTGCAAAATAAAAGTATAACTTGCAATATGTATTTAAAATGGAGGTCATCTTTGTCAATAAAATATCATTCATTTAATTAAACATAAAAATTATTTCAGAACTAAAAGCATTGTAATAAAATATTATTTACATAAAATATAAAGTGCTACGTAATACTATGTACTATTGTTTAAACCCTACGGGATAATTATTAACGATTGGTAAAAATCGAAAACTAAGAATATTTATATAATAATAACAATGCTCCAATGGGTTGAGTTTAAATTTATGATGAAACGGCTGAAACTTACGAGTATTACCTACTTGTTTTATTTATTTTATCTGTCCATAATCCAATATTAAATAAATCTAATATCAGGACCCCACTAGAATCTGCACTACCGAAATTCCAATTATTGCATAAGTTAATACAAATTTCTTTCACTGTCGTGAAAATCCTATACTAAATTCGTTAAAATGGATTTAAAAAATGAAACCTCTCTGCGTTTTTCAATACGTGACCCGTTTATTTTTGAACCTATTGTTTATTAATAATCTTTTATTCTATTCAAGTTTAAGCGGTTTTTTTGTCTTCCTGTAATAGAATCCAGACTTGATTAATTATTTGTCTTTATTAGAAGAACACGATGCAGTTAATGCAATTGTTACATTCCAATTTTCTGGTTGCACTGGGGTGTGAATTTTATTCCATTAGGAATAATTACTTTCGTGAGAAAAAGTACTTGCAAAGCAATAAAACCAAAATGGGTAGGTTTGAAAAAAAATGTCTCGAGTATAATTCGGTTTAAATTAAATCGTGACGCTACGAGTATTATACTACATTCAATAGTTGTTTTATTTCAGCAGACGCTGAAAAAATCTAGATATGTTTAATGTTGCAACGCTACTGAAAAAAATTCTTAATAGATTTGAACAAGCCTGCTTGTAAGCCTGTGCTTTGTAATCTTAATTAATGTTGTAAGTTGTAACTCTTTTTATAATAAATTTACTCTTGTTGGTCGTATAAAAGCGTTATTAGGGGATAAGGGCTTTAAAGTCGTTAACGTAAATTTGTGACACTATTGAGTTTAGTGGGTGTATTTCTGCTTAAATAAAGGCTTTTATGATTAATAATTATGTGTACTAAAACGATATGCATGTAAATGTATAGGGTGATTTGTAATAAACTGTTTAAAAGTAAACTTTGTTACGATACATCAGAATTATTGCTACACCTAGAATTGGGAAACATTTGACCTGTTCAATTATAAACAAAAATAAATTCGTGGTTAACCTTTTATCATCGAAAGGTCAATCACAAATAAAGTTAATTCGATCAGTAAAATGCATTTAGAATTATTCGTAATAGGATTTAAATGTCATAACTGAAAAGTAAAGGTTTTTTGTTTTATAACAAGAGAAATGAATTAATAAAGCACTAAAAAATATTTTGTGGAATATTAATACATAAATATTTATGAAGTAAAAATTCGAGTGAAATTCATGTGCGGGATTGATATTTGTTTTAGAAAATTTGCATACTAATTGCCTCATATGCACATTATTTAGCTGCCTACATGCAATAGTAAACTTAACTTGTAATTTCTTCGATTTTATTAAGATAGGCAAATTTCTAGGGTATAAAATTTTTTTATAAATTATTAGGGATACTAACTTTATAGTTAATACTAGACTAGACGTTTATTCAGAGAGTTAGATAGGATAAATCACTTGAATAATTTTTCATGAATGTTGCAGGACATATTATTATTTATTTAGTAGTTTCTTGGTTTCGAAGCGACTTGTAAAAATTGCAACAGATCTTCAGGAGTTTCCTGTTTCCTATTACCCGTTTTATTTTTCATGGTGTTTAATAATATAGCTATTTAAAAATTAGAAGAGTCCTGCAAAATTAAACAATCGTTTTGGTAGTAATTTTGAAAAAACCTAAAAATTTTCAAATTGTATAACGCGATTGTTGTTCTGGTGGTGAAAGTGAAACTGTAGGGCGTTTTAAGTATCAAATATCGAAATTATGGTTGCTACGCGATTTCATAAGTCTTCAGAATGTAAATTCGTTTTGTCTGGATTGGTTTTATGTGTACGGTTTTATTGTTCGCTCGCTTTCATTGTGTATTTAAAGTTGGGTATTTGTGTGTAAAATAATCTACGAATTATTGTACCTTTATCGTCCTTAAGGTAATTTGTAATATTCTTATGCTGGCTTGTAAAAGATAAAGTGGTGTTACATTGTAAACCAGAATTGCATGATAAAACTCGTAACATGTAACATTTTTCATGCATAAAAAGGTTTTTTTTAATATAATCGCAGTGTATAATCTATTGTAGCGCTTTACAAAATAGCAAACCTTAACAAAGAATCAGATTTTGAAAATTTTAATCCAATAAACAAATGATTAATTCGACCTACCCTTTTACACAAATTAAACTACATATTTGCATTTTGTATTTCTTAAGAGGATTGCCCTAGTTCTGTTTGCAATATAATCAATCCGTGGTTTCGTAACAAGAGTTTCGGAAGGGCTTCCATTTTCACAACATAAATAAAATCACTTGATTGCATGTAAATTGTTTCAAACTTATTTTTTTCTAACTACATTAACCTATCCTTTTTAAGCAGAATTCAGACGACGAAGTTTGATTGGAATACGTAAATACCCTTTCTGAGAGATAGCAATGGCTCTAACCTTTGAGAATACTAATGAACGTTTAAGTGCAGGGTGGCTACTTGGCATGTCGTAACAGAAACCATCAATCACATTTTATACACGTTAGCCAAAGGATAGCTCTATCGCGAAGTGGGTGTTAGACAAGGTGCTGTCTTAAGACGTTATATTAGAAAATATATTTATGTAAAAAATCGAAGAAAAACGCCAGACTGCTTATTACCGTGGCGTGTTAAATGTTAGTGGAAGGTGCAAATTTTAACGCTCAACTTAAAATGCTCAAGTTTTGTACGCCCCAAGGAAAAAGAAGAGATTATGTGGTAGGTATTTTAATTGGTTTTTACGTTTTAAGGAAGTTTCAATTGAGACATCACTTGCAATTAACTGAAAATGGTGTTGAGTTGTGGAATTACTAATGAACAAATTTTTATTCCGCGAATATTTTAGTGTAGTCGAACCTTTTTATTCAATAGAATGAAGGAACCTAAAAAGTTAATTAATCTCTTTCAATTCAAATCAGACGTATCTATTACATAATAAATTAATTCCATTGATTAACGTTTTAAGTGATCTTCTTGATTAACTCAACTTGCTTTTTAGTAAACTTTATGAGATATTAAAACTCATTTACACATACCTGTAATCGATAAGACTTTTCTTACCCAACATGCAACAAAAATTTGTGTATGAAAACTTTTAAATCAATTTCCTTACTCAACACTTTCAACTTGCGTGTTTTTTTCAATCAGGAAAACGCTATTATTAAGATATTTATTTCTAAAATTGTACACACTATTTTCACCTCCTTCGTTTCATTTATTAATTTTTTTTTTGATTTTTCTTTATGATAAAAATATTGCGGGAATAACTTTTCATGATAATTCAAACACGTTAAAATAAAACCACCCATAAGAATACATCAATCACGTCGAGATCTTTGAATCGAGGAGCAAATTTTAATATTGTTTTCATTACATTTAAGAAAAAATTTTTAAAAGTTACGTTATTGAAATTTATTGTCTTATTATTTAAAACAATTCGTAAGAGATAATTTTGTAAAAATCCAGTTAAAGATGAAGGTCTTCTGGGTGCAATTACGTTTTCTTATTTTTTCATTATTGCCAAGGTAGAATCTGTTCTAATTTTTGTTTTCTTTCTTCCGTATGCGGTTCTTATTATCAGCAAAAACAATAATTTACTATTGCAGAACCATCAAGTGACCCCTTAGATCGTTATGATAATTTGAGTTTCTCTCCATTCGGATAATTTGCTAATTTATTAAACGTTCAAGTTTTTTTCTAACACAAAAGAAAGATTACAGGCAATCCAAATTCATAAATTAATATTTTACGTTTTTATTAAATATTTATTTCCAAGTAATTTATTAAAACTTGTTTTCAACAGAATGTTATTTTAGGACTTACCTACGCATTGTAAATAATGTAAATGTTACAACAAATTAGTTTTAACTGTAAGTTGATGTACATACGAATTTTAATTAATGAAAGGAGGGGGCGTTTAACTCGATGAACATGGGCAAAACGATATGTTTCGATCTTATTAAAATCTGATCAATCAAAATAAAATGTTTATGAGAAGTGGAAATCGAGTAATTAATTAAACTTCACGTGATTAATCTCGCCATTGTTTTATTCTTTAATTTCAAATTACTCTATATTTATTAAGTCTCCCAATTATGTGAGCCCCTAATAAGATAAATCTCTGATTGCATTCTAATTAAAACTTATATAGATTTCAACTTACGGTTGAAATTGATTTGTTTTAACATTCCACCTAAGCTATTTTTTTAATTTTTATTATTCATTATCATAGAGTCCCCGATACATTATTTCAAATACTAAAAAGAATGGTCTACATTTTGGTGTAATTTATCAGAATGTTTATAAATTTAAAAATACATACATACGTGGCAATGTTATCTTTCAGAATAATGGAAAACATAAATTAAATTATTTATTTTAACGTGAAAAAAGTTAAATTAGAAAGCTAATTGCATAATGTGGCTATTATTTTTCAGGTAGGTACACTAAGCGATAATAATGCAATATAAAATTTAAATTCATTTTAAGATTAAAAAATAATGATTAATTTTCAAATTTCCTGAGTAGCAAGACACACTTTTTGTTTGGAATCATCTCTTTAATTTTCATAAAAATTTAAAAGCAGACTGAGGTTATTCTCTTGTAAATAAAATAATAAAATATTTCTTTAAAACTTTAAAGAGCACAACAAATTAAAATTTTTGTTTTTTTAAAAGAAACGATTAATTGGTTAATTAAATCAAATTTGCCATTGCTATTATTTATACTACAGAACGGCTTCATTTTTGAGAAGTAGATCTGAGTTGATAAAGTAATGATTTGTAATATAATTGCAAATTTTGTACTTCTCATTAAATAATCAAAATATACGTAATTAAAATTGTAATAATTAATATTTTGTATTTGAATATCGTTATGATGTGAAATAGTAATTCAAACTAAATGTTTGGCAAAGCGTGAGATTTGTTAGGAACCCTCCATTTACAAACAAAGTTGATATTTAACCCGTTGTTATCAAGATTATTGATTTAGATTGCTTGATGAGATCTGATCGAATTGAAAAAATTATTTTAGATAGCTGTATTTTTCCAATTTTCGTTAATTTCAGGAACTTAGCAAAATTTTAATTTTCATATTTCTAGAATGTCTCTAATGGTCCTTTATAAAATTTACAGAAACCTCCCCAGTCTCTTTTATAGTTTACACTAGTGAAAATTTAATTCCATATTTTTAATTTTGATTGACGCTTTTATACCAACTTAAAAACTGAATACACTTTGATGACACTCCCTGTAGATAAGCGTATTTAAGAAATTTATTGAAGTACATAATTATTTATTATTTTTATTATTATTTGTTTATTTTATATTACGCTTGGTATCCTGCGTAAAGCACATTTAAATTTATAAACTGAATTGGGAACAGTTTAATAACCCCGGTTGTAAAATTTAGTTGTATTCCTCCGTTTAAAAACGAGAATCTTGAAGGATTCAATGTGCACAAAACTACAATAGGAAAGTTAAAAAATGTGGATTTTATGTCGGGAGTCGCCCTCGGGTCACAAATGCAAGTAATCGTTTCCAAAGGTATGTCGTCTATTCTCTATTACATACTTGCCAGAAGTACTGTGAGAACTGTCAATAAAATAAAAATGTAGTTTACTGTGTTGAGTGCAAATTTATTTACTTTAATTTTAGTTCGATCGATCCAAACCAGACAGCACTCAAAAGTATGGTCCTGCTGTAAAACACAGGAAAACTCGGTCCACGTTAAACTGAAGGTGGTAGATTAAAAATCCACTAACTTCCGAGTACTTTTGCCAATTTTCTTTTAAAAAATAGAGGATTTGAGTGAATGACAGTGACAGCCGTGATTTTGATCAATGGGAGTACAAAATATTTAAAAAAAAAGGAAATATATAAAATCTAATTACATCCAGAGTGATTTAAGTCCAATTTAAAGAATCTTTAATTAATAACTCTTAGAATAATCGCGAACATTTATGAAATTTAGGCTGTCATGCGATCTCCCCCCCCCTCCTGTCATGCTGTGAGAATACAAAAATGTTTCTGTAATCTGCAACGACTTGACAAATTCCTGAGCCTAGCAACAATTTCTTGTGTGACTTTGAAAATATTAATACTCTTCATTGTTAAATTAAATACTCAAGTCAAGAATAGCAAGTGAAAAAAGTGAAAACCCCCCGGTCTCCACAGCCATTAATTTTTTAGAAATTCATTTGCAGTAGCGGATCGGGACTTTTTAATATACAAAATTTAATGAAAAAGAGAAATAGAAATTTACTTAAGTAACCTTATCTTATTTACTTAAAATTATTATGTTTATAATTTTTTTTGTTAGTTTCGATTTATGGAAAATTATTAACACATGGGGGGGGAGGGCGACTTACATACGTGCCTTCCGAAGCATGCACAGAGAAAAATTTAAAGTGCAAATTCATCACGCAACAATTTGAAGTAAATATTACATAAATTTTAGAGCAATCGATGTACTATTTACTTCAAATTGTTGCGAGATGAATTTGCACTTCAAATTTTTCTCTGTGTGGAGGCGGTCAAAATATTTTAAGCTGTACTCGAAGTTAAACTGAGAAGCCATGCATTAGCAGTTGGTCTTTGTAACATTCAGACGATGATGGTTATCATCGTCATGCGATGTAGATGATACATATTAAGAACATTATCTAACAATCCGAATATTAAAAACAGATTTGATTCTTCAACAAATTCAACTAAAGTAATCAAAAAGGTCTTCAACCCTAACTGAATTCAGAGTAAAACCACGAGGATTTCCCAGTTTCGAGGATTGCCCAGTGAGGTCAACGTCTCATCATTTCCGAATAAATAACAAAAAGAACGAGATCAAATTGCACTCCCAGTAAAATACTGTCGTAAGTCGAAAATTGTAAATTCTGAGTTACGTCACTAAGAAGTCGATAGAATAATGCTGCATCTATAAAAATACTACCTTGAGTCAATTTCAAAAGGAAGAGAACATAACACAACAATTCACTATATTCTTTATGGTTAGCAGTTCCTAATCATAGATTTCCAGTGTTTAACTGGCAGTGCGATATAATCATAATCATGATAATCATGATAAGAATTATAAGATAATCATGATAATTTATGATGAATTTTTATTTAAATATTAAAGAAGTTCGGGAACTGAAATCCGCTTTTCTATGCCTCGTCACGCCGAATACACTTCTGTGATCGGTAAATCCAAAATTTATCTGTGTACTACAAGGAAGGCAACGGAAAACCACCCCAGTAATTAGGGCGAAGCTCCCTGTTATGACTATATTAAGTAAAACCACAACTTTAACGCTTTTAGTAAATTGATGAGATGGATATATCCGTATGTTAACCATTCAGATGAATTCTTTGTATATTTGTGTATAGAATGACATATTATATTTGATAAAAGAACATTAAATTAAAATAAATGTAATTTTTGTCCACAACCACCGGTTTTGGCCATTTAAACCCTGGTTGTGGCCACGTTGAACCCCAGTTTTGCCCATCTTCACCAACTGTTTAATTGCATGTGAATTGCAATTGAACTTTCGATTAAAAAATAAGCATTTCTTAAAAATAAAACCTAAAATAATGAATTTGCACTAACAAAAAGTTACCTAATAATAAAAATCGAGTTTTGTCGAGTTAGAACTTTGAATTTGGTGGTAAATTGCATAATATGTTATCAAAATGCGATTTAAGTTCTTCCTTGAAATGGATTTGTTTTTCAAAAGAATTTACTAGACTGAAGTTGTAGTCCGTTAAATTTGCTAGTAAGGAAGACACAGCCACAATTTTTGTGAAATAAAAAAAACAGGAACAAAAATAAAACTTCAAATTTTTTAGCATTTTTTTGTTTGATTTAATCTATAAATCGAAAACCGTTGATTTACACAAAAAAGGGTTATCAATATAATTTATCTCTATGTATATTTATCAAATTTATTGTCACCCATAATTATTCTGAACTAGATAACAAAATAATAAATGAATACTATTATAGTTATTATCTACATGAATGTAATTTTTATAGTTGTGGACAGGAATAAGTATTCTAATATTTGTCATTTTAAACTTTGCTTATTATAAATAGTTTGTAACATCGAAAACATGTCATTCGTTAAGGTTTTTTGAATGTTATGATTTTCTTGCTAGTTTTTACATTGAAATATCCACTTTGTAGATTATAATGATTTATTCCTCAATATATTATGTAATTCTATAAATTACGTTTATTCTGATGGTTCACAATAATTGCGAGAGTATCCGTAAAGTATGGTAAATCATTTTCAAAATAAAACTTAATGAAAAGGTTACATTAGCTCCTTCTTCTTTATATTTGTAAGATTTCTCAAGAAAAAATTTCGTTTACCTCAGATATCAGTTTTCTCGACAAGTACATATCGATTACTCGAACATTGGGATTTTTTTCCATTTTAAATTAAATTTATGGACTACACATCCAAACGATTGAATTTTCCAGCAAAACCACGATCGTCTTTCATTGCTTCATACACAGCTTGCATCACTTTTTATGTATACTACTTATATATTTAATATGAATAATTTCCTAGACAACACTAAAATCTAGTAAACATCCAGTGGACATCCAGAAGCTAGTGGTTGTCCACTAGATATCCATTAGTTATTGAGTGTTATCTGGGTTATATTCCAAATATTTCATCTTCCAATTTGCTTGTGGTAATCTTCGATGAAGAGTTTTTGTTTATCATATTGTAAAATTTAAACTGTAAGAAGAGTTTTCGTTTAGAAAACAAATTTGATAATAATGTGGCTAAAACTAGAATTAAGTGCTCCTTGTTGTACACTTAGGGCCAGTTTTTCAGTCATGAGTTAACTTTTAGGTTAGGTAACTTGGTTTAAAAGTTAACCAATATCTTAAACTAGTTTAGGCCGATATGAGTTTTTCAGTGACTAGACTCCACCTCCTAATATTCTAGTTAGCTAACCAAAATATTTGACCGGAACGCCGTGAAATTTCACAATTTGACAATCAACGTATTGAAATTGTGAGGTTATGCTGTGAATTGTAAATAATCAATTGTTACAAATTGACTCAAATTAATCAATTGAATCAAATTAACAAATTACACTTTATATTTGCACGTCAAAGATGGTCAAAGTAAACAGGTAAACTAAAATCACAGAATATATAGGTTAACTAAAATATTTTAGTTAAACCACCACTGGCGCTGGTTTAAGTAATTGGTTAGACAACACTTCTAACCCAAGAGTGAAAAACCCGTAACCATGAAATTTTGTAGTTAACTATTTTTATTTGGTTTAAACCACGACTGAAAAACTGGGCCTTAGTATGTCCTAAACTGAATTTTTATATAATTTTAGATCCAGTTTTGACCACCCATTTTTTATAAAAAAACATATAAACATAAAATAATGGTTATTTTTAAAGTAATTTTGTAATCTCTATTATTCCAATAATTTATTAAAAATTATTGCAACTGGATATTCATTACCATTTAAATAACAGCATAATATTCACTTACCGTAGTTGTTAACGTTTTTCTTAAAAAAAAGTCAAGTTTTGTGGCGAAAGCGCATCTAGTATGTATAAATTACATTTATTTCAACCTACTAAATTAAAATATATCACATTACTTACATCATAAACTGAACACAAACTATGAAAGTAATGATATAAACTGCAATTTAATATTAAAATTGTTTTACTTGTTTCCTTAATAGGTATTAGTAAAAATAAAAATGGTGGCCAAAACCGGTGAGTTTTGGTGTTGCCTTTAAGGCCGATCCAGACGCTACGTTTTGCACAACCTTTTGTTTGCGCAGTCTTTTAAGACGGAATGAAAACGTTGCAATATTTAGAGCGTCTACATGGTGCAGAGATATCTGTATATTTCGCACAGTTTTAGTGGCATCGTCATGGAGGAGGTACTACTCTGGTCAATTTTGGCATGCTGAATCGGAAAACGGAGCTACCGTCTACATGCGCCGACTTGTCCGCACACTTCAAGGATATCTATGCTCTCTAGCTCAGTTATCGCTGCAACTGTACCGTCTTCGCGCCTATTTCAAAACTGCGCACTTTTCCTATCTACACGCAACGTTTTATCACAGTTTTATCTGCAACGTGTTGAACTGTGCAGACAAAAGGTTGTGCAAAACGTAGCGTCTGGACCGGCCTTTACCTTACATAAATAGCGTTGGTCAAGTTGAGGGTGACGGTAAATTGCACGAACGACTGCAGGTAGCCGAAAAAAAAAGTAGTAAATTTCACTCCGAGCAAAAAGGTCAAAACTAATCCCTACGGTAAACTGCACGAATTTGGAGTGCAGTTTACCAGGTGCTACCCGAACTGCACCACGGCTTATCAGGGGTCATTTCTTGTACCCAGGTAAATGTAATCCCTTGACCGAACTGCACCACGGTCAAAAAATGTCGTTCCGTAATCGCTTTACCGAATTGCACCACGAGCAAACCGAGCAGGTATCACAGGCAAACAGATAATATAAAGAAATAAATACACAAATATCTAAATTCTTTGCAATTTAAATTTCGAGTTTAATATATTAATCCATATTATATTATACAGGGTCGGAGCAGGTATTAATAAAATAATAACCCAAAACAGTGAAAAAATTAAATTTTATTTGCCTTCGAATTTTGGGGTGTGCATTCGATAAGGAGGGTAATCCATCGTCAAAACCTACCCTTACGGGGCGCCGCTGCGCTCCGCTGCGCTCCGCTGCGCTCCGCTGCGCTCCGCTGCGCTCCGCTGCGCTCCGCTGCGCTCCGCTGCGCTCCGCTGCGCTCCGCTGCGCTCCGCTCCGCGTTGCACCCCTCCAGGGCGGTTTTGACTCTGGTTACTAGGCTAAACATACGAGAAGGCGCCACACATCAAGAAAACCGGGATAAATGAAACCGGGATGTGAGAGACCCTCGAAATAGCATTAAAAAGTATAGTTGCGGTATGGGGCAGTAAACTATTACGTTTCACCCCCAAAAAATCGCGTAAAAACAAAAAATAATCGATGTTACATGTAGGAGGCATCAAGTTAAACTCCAGCATTGTGCTTTAACTTTTAACAATAAAACCACCTTACCTAAAATATTACAATAGAGGTGGTGCAATTCGGACGACCGACCCTTGGTGAGGTGTTTACCTGAAATTACGGTGGTGCAATTCGGGTAGGAAATTTGTGAACTAATCTTTTCGTGGTGCAATTCGGGTGCTCCGGTTTACCATTAGCAGGTAGTTTTGGGGGTACATGTAAACTGCCCTCATGCGCCAGGTTGATTTGTAAAAAGCATGTAAACTGCCCTCCTAGGATAAAATGGATGAGGGGAGTTTACATGCAGGATCAAACCAAGAAATTGTAATTACCGTTGACAACTCAGGACTGTACGCAGAATTTCTTTGGGGACGGTGTTTTTGTTGAGCCATTCAGACTCATGACATTTCTGGTGCTTCTAACTTTTAACCTTCAACTTATGAAAAAAACTCGTTGGTGTTTTAACACTAACCTAAGCTCGACCCGGATGATGCACCTCTGAGCGGACGATTTACCTTTTCGCGCAGCAGGTAGTTTAATTTAAACTATAATATCCTTATAGCACAGATAACTACTACAGATAGCTCACGCTATACAATTTCCTCAAATTGTGCAGGTTGCCTATGCAGCAGGGAGTTTTAGTTATCTTTAAATAAAAAAGGTAACCCACAGTAACAGGACAGGTAAACGCACGGTAAAAGGTACTTATCAAGATTAATATTTGTACCTGTCAAGGGTTAGTTTTGCATGTACAGTTATTACGGTATTAATTATCAAACATTTATTTGTAGATTTAAGGTTTCCAAAAATAAATAAAAATAAATTTTTAAACATTTTATCTGTATCAAAATAAATGTTATTGTACATTATAAGTTTATTATACAAGGTCATTAATACAAACAAAAAAAACAAAAAATGAAGGAAAGATATTTATACATTTTTTAAAATTTTTAATTTTTGATTATTTGAGCAATTTGATTTACTGGCTGTGCTTATTGCCCACTTACAATGCTTAAATAATTTAACATTTAATAATAAATCTATAAAATAGTTTTCATGTTCGTCTATAGAACAAATTACATTTTTCGTATTTTTTCTTTCAAAGAGTTCTTTCATGTTTAATTTAATTCTTATGCTGGACTTATCTACATCAAAAACTTTATGAAAACATTTTATAACGCTTCTTGAGTATTCTATAATATTTTTGTTTGGATTTCTCAAACCTGTCGAAAACTCTTGCTTGTTTGTATATAATTTTTTCAAAATAAATAATTCATTAATATTCTCTAACGTAGACAATTTTTGACGTTCCACGCAATTTTAAAGTTAAAATTATTACTAATTAAGGTACTGTGATATCATTAAGGGGCGGTATTTCAGTCTACATTTTAACTTTTTCTAATAAGGAAAGAAAAGTCGCTAAGTTTCCAAATGGAATCAAGGACGCATCACAGGGGGGGGGCAATAATAATTCTATTTCCGTTCCACGCAATTTTAAAGTTAAAATTATTACTAATTAAGGTAGTGTGATATCATTAAGGGGCGGTATTTCAGTCTACATTTTAACTTTTTCTAATAAGGAAAGAAAAGTCACTAAGTTTCCAAATGGAATCAAGGACGCATTACAGGGGAGGGGGCAATAATAATTCTATTTATGTTCCACGCAATTTTAAAGTTAAAATTTTTTATTGTATTGTAATACTGTGAGGTTGGTATTTCTGATATCATGAACAGCAAAAACAAAATTTTGCCAATGAAAAAAAAACCTCTATTTTTACAGACATACACCGGAATCATACAACAGGTCGGCTGCTAATGAAATTTTTTTCAATGTTTAAAAAGGTAGGTTATTTGACTTCACTTGTATTCGAAACTCCCCCCCCCCTTGACATAGGGGGGTCTAATTAAGGTACTGTGATTTCTCAACTATAAAAGTGATAAAATTATTCTACAATTATTACTTTGTTGTTAAAAACATTTCGAACTTTTAGATATTCCAAATTTATTTCCCTTTTTCCATTTGACTTGAGGTATTTTTATATTTATACAAGACGTTTACAGAAAATTCTTATTTTTATTGACTAGTGTGTCATGTAACGCTGATACGGCCCTGAAGTTTATGTGAATTAAAAATTAATTTAAAAAACAATAATTAAAGAACAAAATATCCAGTGTTGGGTATCTTTAAAAGCCCAAAAAAAGTCTTTCAAATGATACCTTTTCATTTTTATCCGTTAGAAGAAAAAAATAAAATAATTTTTTATATGTTCATTCCAAAATTCAAATCAATAAACAGAAACACAAAATGTTTGTAAAAACCTAACAGTTTTTACTACCTGAGTTAGGTAAGTAGTACCTGAGCCGCCTGGGGTTATTTTTGCCTGAGGGCTGGAAGCAAATACATGCAGCGCCTCTCTTACTTTTAACCATTGGCTTCCAAACTAATTTTCATTCGCTTCCAAATATAACTGAATAGGGACACCCATTTCTCCATAAGCGTGAGCTATCTGTAGTAAGTTATCTGTGCTTATAGTGTCTCACACGTAAAGTGAACGATGAAGTTCTGAGGTGAAATTAGCAATTTTCACTCGGTCACTACCCCCTACAATTCCCCGTCTAAACCGGCCCTGTCTATTTAATAAGCCGTTCTTAAATTCTAATTGTTATAATCTCCTACTTACGTATAAGTAGTGATCATACAGTCCGAGGGCAGTTTACAAGCCTACTTAAAAACCAAAATTTAAGAAAATAAAAAAAGGTTATTTTGGAGGACAGTTTACATTACCCCATTTTTACCTGGAAAATGTTCGGAGTGCAGTTTATCAGTTTACAAAATTTAGTGCAGTTTACCTGGAGGTTTACCATTATCAGGTGGTTTTGGAGTGCAGTTTACCTTCCCCGCAAGTTGATAGCCAACTTTCACTGACAATGAGTAGATAAAGCACTCTAAGAATGGAACCAAAAGTCATAAGGGTCAAGATAATCAATTCGAATTTGGTTGATAAGGTAGGCACATACCAGCGCATTAATGGTTACCAAATTAAAAATAACCACAATGTTGTTTGTGTCTAGTTTCAACATAACTTTTAGGTTGCTCGTTTATTTTACTACATCATAATTTCGGAAACACTTATATCTTAAAAACTCCATCGTTGGTCCAAACAAAAGGCAAATTGAATTTTTTCATTGTCTTTCTTTTGAAAAGATTTCAGAAAGAATTAGTTCGCTTGCTTTGCATCGCTGCTGGATACTTCCTTCTCTTAAATCAATTTCTTGCAATTGATTGATGTTTAAACCTAGTTTAATTCATTTAATTATATTCCTATATGTATATCCTATATGAAATCCTAAGGTACACGGTAGATGTACTGCCATAAAAGTCCCGAGAATCTTTTATTTCAATCACCACATTAGGTCTAATGAAATATGAATAGAGCCACCGTTCACAACGGGGTTTCTCCAACGCTAAATAGGGATTTACGATGTACAGCTACTAACTTCAAAAATTTAACCAAAAAAATACCACAATAAAATTTTTATAAAATTCTTTGGTTTGTAAAAATGTTCAGAAAATTTCACCATTAAACTTTTATGCCGATTGTTATTTTTGGAGTTGTTATTGTACTCCTGCTAATTTTGTAATTTTAGTGCTAAAAATTTTATGTTGATGCACATGTTTTATGTGGAACAAACAAAATCTTGCATGTATTTCTAACGATGCTGATCCCTGTATACTAAAGTCTTAATTTTATTTCATTTTAACTAAAATAATTCTTTTTGGCTGTCCATTACCGGGTATTTTACCCTATATGGACATATATCTCTAACGCAAAAGGCATTTTACCTCACGCGATTACTCCATTACTAACGTCTTCAATTAGAAACCAAGTCATCTAAAAGTCAGTTTTTAGGACAATACCGCACTTTATATTTTATTTATTCGTATTAAAAACATATTACAAAATATGAATTGAGTGATTTAGTTACGTTAAGTTATCTAGAGTTTGATTTTGAAAATATATTTATATAGGTAATATAATAAACGAATAAAACACGTACACATATTATACTTTCGAGCTAAAAACTAAATTATCTTCTCCCAGTCAGGGGCCACATCTATTGCGTTGTCTCGGTCTTCCCTCAGGTCATCCTTCGTGCAGAGGTAACCTGGATGGAGCATACAGTGGGACTCTCCATAAATCGCACATACTTAGTCTGTTCTGTATGTAAACCTCACTTTTATAAGTTGTCCCTAGTTCTTCGCACACCACTTCGAAGTCTGTTTAGTGTCCGAGCGGGAGCAGTCATCCACCCCGTAAATGAGTGGTTTCATTTCTCCATAGGTCTACTCGGGCTTCTTTTTGAGACGTTTTTGTTAAGCATATAGTAGCAAGGTTTAGTTCTGTCCATTTTGCCACTGTACTGAAAAGCATTAAATAAATAATTCAAAAATTTTAGTTATATGTCCGTACACTGCATATTTTTATACCTTCACATGAATAAAACTTGATGAAAATTATTTGTTACTCCAAGTAAATGTAAACAAGCGTTTATATTTTGTTCGTTAGGAATGCTAATATTTATTTTAAAATATTTTGCAAAATTACGTTTACATTTGACTAAATTTGCGTAAGCAAATAAATGCATTCAATTTTAATTTGTCCATTTTATAATGTAATTAAACATAAGCTTTTCTGAGCTTTTCTAATGAACAAGAAACGTGTCGTTCCATAACTAATTTTATAAAACTCAAAACGTACGCAAGCGATTGTAATAGCTTTTTAAGTGTTTTATAAAAAAAATATATAATAATTTTGGAAAATTGTTTTTCTATATATACAATAAATTGTGATGACGATGATAATACGGTGGCATGAAATGTGCAAATTAGTTTTATAAATAAGCATTAGTACCTCCAGCAATTTACTGAAAATTACAGAGCATACAACCTTCAATACATGAGCACATTTTTGTTGCAGGTTAATCCAGGCAGTAAGGCGGCCATCAAAGGAATACGTGAAGGTGACATAATCACATCCATCAACAATCAATCTACCCGCGATATTAACAACACAGATGCTCACCGATTATTGAAAAAATCCGGAGATATCCTTAAGCTTGGTCTTAACGAGTAAGTATTTATGCAACTCGGAAACTTTTTTAATTGCTACGGTTAACAAAAAAACGTAAATCACATTGGTAGACAAGTTTAATCCAAATTATTGCGGTTTTTTTTCTCAAAGCACTTAATTGCTTTATTTACTTAAACGGACTTGAACGCTTTTAAAATGTACACCTGATACCTACCTACCTGCAGTCTATATCGAAGAATAACGCCGAATTAAAGGGAATATATGTTTTTATATTCTGTGGCGCCGTTCTTCTTATTTCTAAAATGTCAAACTTTTTATTTATTAATAGTACATCAATAAAATAAAGCAGCTCGTACACCGCAGATGTAAGGTATAGGCTTAGCTCAAATTCGGTTTTATTGAACGCGACCCCGCTCATATAATTTGTATATAAGCTTAAGTTTACAAATTATAACTTTATGAATTATTAATTTAGAAACTTGATTATAAAATTTTAACAAGCTATATTATGATTTGTAAGACTTGAACAGACAGTTAACGACCTTTCCATAAGCAGACGATTTACTTGTAGTTTACCTACCGTAAAATAAAGCAAACGCAAAACTTCAAAATAATAATAAAAGCTGGTTCACACTATGCAACTTCTCACGTGACAAGTCATATGACTTCTCATATGACTTCGATTTTTACGTTCAGACTATATGATTTTATGTATTATTGAAGTCATAGCTAAAGTCATAAGCTCGGTCATAGCAAAATAATAAGTGATTTTCAGAATAGAACCGTGTCTATTTTGCTATGACTTCTTGTATGATATTTTTGAATAAACCGCTTTTTTTTAAGATTTTAACATTATATGGTTGGTATTTTTAATATTATGGTTAGTAATTCAGATTTGTTTATTCCGTTTATTCTATTTATTAAAATTAATTTAATAATTAAAATTTATTTTTAAAATTTTAATTTTAAATTTTGAAAATTTCAAATTCTTTGAAAATTTATTATTATGGTAAAACGGTAAACAAAAAGATTTGTTTATTCCGTTTATTCTATTTATTAAAATTAATTTGATAATTAAAATTTATTTTTTAAATTTTAATTTTAAATTTTGAAAATTTCAAATTCTTTGAAAATTTATTATTATGGTAAAACGGTAAACAAAAAGATTTGTTTATTCCGTTTATTCTATTTATTAAAATTAATTTGATAATTAAAATTTATTTTTTAAATTTTAATTTTAAATTTTGAAAATTTCAAATTCTTTGAAAATTTATTATTATGGTAAAACGGTAAACAAAAAGATTTGTTTATTCCGTTTATTCTATTTATTAAAATTAATTTGATAATTAAAATTTATTTTAAAACACCAAACTGTGGCAGGCATTGAAAAAACAAAACGTGGAAGACCAATATATAAAAGCCATTAAGAATTTGTACAATGGCAATAAATGCTGCGTTCAAGTTGGTAAAGAAATGACCTCGGAATTTGAAGTTACAAAAGGCTTAAGACAGGGGTGCTGTTTGGCCCCCACAATGTTTAAAATATATATAAATGAGGCACTAAAAGAATGGAGAAGAAAATGTGGAAAAATGGGGTTACAGATACACGACGACACATTATTCTCACTGCATTTTGCGGACGATCAGGTAGTTTTCGCGGAGGATGAGATAGATGCCCATTATATGATAAGAAAACTGAGCGAAGAATACGGTAAATGGGGCCTACAAATAAACTATTCCAAGACCGAATATATGGTTGTGGGGGGAGAAGCCAAAAACCTGGAAATGGAAGATGGATCGGTAGTAAATGGATGCAATAAATATAAGTACCTAGGCTCCCTCATTTCCAGCAAAGGGGGAAGCGATGAGGACATTAAACAAAGATTAGGAAAAGGAAGAGCAGCAGTTAGACAATTACACTCTGTAATATGGAATAAAAGTACCACAAACACGGTTAAAAGAAGAATATACAAGAGTATCGTGGAGAGTATAGCTATATATGGGGCGGAGGTTTGGGAAATATCGGAGAGAAATAAGAGGAAAATAAAGGCGATGGAGATGGACTTCTGGAGGCGAAGCTGTGGGTTAACATTAATGGATAGAGTGAGAAATGATATCATTAGAGAAAAAATGGGAATATCAATAGATATAATGGACTCGATCGAGGGAAGAAGACTGAATTGGTATGGACACATGAGAAGAATGGAGGAAGAGAGATGGCCGTATAGGGTGTGGCATTGGCTACCAGCGAAGAGAAGGAAAAGGGGAAGACCTAAGCGCACGTGGAGGAATGACGTGGAACAGACGATGAAGCAAAGAGGACTCCAGGAGGAGGACTGGAAAGACCGCCGAAGGTGGAAGATAGGATGCGAGAAACGCCGTGAGGTGTAGCCCCACTCGCAATATAAAAAAAAATATAAAAAAAAAAAATTTATTTTTTAAATTTAAATTTTAAATTTTGAAAAATTCAAATTCTTTGAAAATTTATTATTATGGTAAAACGGTAAACAAAAAGATTTGTTTATTCCGTTTATTCTATTTATTAAAATTAATTTGATAATTAAAATTTATTTTTTAAATTTTAATTTTAAATTTTGAAAATTTCAAATTCTTTGAAAATTTATTATTATGGTAAAACGGGTCTTAGTATTATTTAATTGTTATTTTATTTAATTTCTGTTAATCAAAAAATTAGTTTTATAAAAATATTACAATTGATTTTTTAGTATGAATGGACTAAAGAAAGCTTACAACAGCTGATAAGTTGTTATGAGCAGTATCCCTGTTTGTATGACCCAAAAAACAAATTTTATAGCAATAAGCATGCTAGAAACGATGATTAACCACACACTAGAGACTACAAACTGCTATAAACTTAGGTTAATTACAACATTTTTGACAGTAGACAGTATTGTGACAGTTTAAATCATACGAAAAGTCATAAGCAATATTGTATAGTGTGAACTTAAAAGTTGTTGGTCATGTGATATTAGCGTTTCTTATGATTTTAGATATGATTTTTCTTATGATGAAGTCACATGAGAAGTTGCATAGTGTGAACCAGCTTTAACTGAAGCTTATGATAAAATTTTAGTTTAAATTGCGAAAGTTGTATGTTCGCGAGGTTTGAAAATTCCCCAGTAGATTACAATCGCAACAATCTAAAATTATGCTGAAGAGTATGATCGTAAACAAAACTTTTGTTGATGTTTTAAAAAAGTAAATAATTTATGGTTTTTGTTTACATATTTGATAATACAAAGCAGCAGATTATACATTTAAAGGGTCCGAGGAGCAAACAATGTTTTGGGCAACCTAAAATTTTTAAATAATGAAACATAATATAAATTAATAAACGAAGAAATAAGACAAGAACTGTTTGTTCAATTTTTATAATAACGTCAGAATTTAGAAGTAAATATAAATATTGAATAACAGCATTATTGATTAATAATGCGATTTTTACCACCCATTTTGAAATTTTTACCACCATGGATAATGCCCAAATTACATTCAAAGGTTTACCCTGGTCTGGTAATTGACGCGCGTAATGAATTAATGAAATATTTAAAATTTATTGTTTAAATTGTATTACAAATTTCGATATGTATTATTTTGCTAGGTTTTATTTAGAGTGTTACCAATTTGCATAAAATCGAAGATTCTATTCAAAATGGGATCTTATCTGATAACTGACGCACGTGATTGGATTAACGTACTTAAATACCAGTTCTCAACTGATAGTCAAAACCCATCGTAAAATATTTCCGGTGTTCTAGCTATGCAACGACAATTTATTGTGTTTTTGATAGCATTTCCAAATATTTTAGTAAATACGGTTATTAGAATATATTGGAAAACCTTCATTTCTTTTAACACCATTGCTTTTCACCAAAACTGCTATGTCCGCAATGTGTGCGCTCGCTTATTATAACCAATTCTTTAATATTAAAAATTTTAAATTTACTTACACTACTGTTTTTTCTGTCCTTTCTTCCTTTTAAATTACCCCAATTACATTTAATCAAATACTAATTTTCCTTTATTTTCATTTTTATTTTAAATTAATTTCACCACTAAATTTTTTTCACTCTTATCAAAAATTCGACCAACTTGTTTAATAGTTCGACGCCAAGTGTTCCTTTATCAAACAGAAAATTTATCGCCTCAGCCATAGGCGTACTAAAATTCAAACAAAAAATTATACACAATAAACATGACGTTGCCCCTTCTATAGTCCATCCGTTTTAAGAATGCAGAACTAAATTGTACTAAAATTGTGACCTTCGAGCGTGATTGGATAAAATTTCTATACATTTACACTGCTGAAATTTTATTTGCGATTGACGACTCACGAATATTTTTTTCTAAAAGTTTCTGGCAAATTTAAAAAATTTGTACAAGATAAATTGCTATTTGATAAAAAAATACTTTTAACTCGATTTTTACAAGTATCAAATAAGTGACATTTGTTTTTTGTCGCTCATACACTTTAATTATTTGACGTTTCCCTGTGTAAATTTGACTTGCTGTTCAAGGCGACCTCTACTGCAATCCAATACGAAAAAAACGTATCTTATAGGAACTTTACAGAAAGACACCCAAGTACCACATTAAAATAGTCCTAGGAGCAGTGGCGGTGCAAGAGTAGTCAGGGCCCGTAAGCAAATATACAAAACGGGCCCCTAAAAAAAACAAAGTATAAATTTTGAATTGCGTATATTTAAAAATCTCTTTTTCGGGATTTACTAGTAGCAAACTGTTTAACAAGATCTTGAATGTCCATAGCAGACGCTGCCTTTTGCTCAATTGCCAAAACAGAGAGATCACGTAGTCTATTTTGACTTGTGCTATTTCTCAAATAATTCTTGATTATTTTTAATTTGCTAAAAGATCTCTCTGCTGTGGCAACTGTTACAGGTAGAGTTAAAAACAAAAGTAATGCGGTAATAACCTCACCAAAATCGCTTTCGAGAACGCTATACTTCTGTAGCAACAAATTTAAAACATCCTTAACACTCATGTCTTCATTTAAATCGGTTTTAATTATAGAAACAACATTAACGAACTGAATTACAATATTTTTTCTGAAGCAAATCACAACATTGAACTGCTTCAGCTTCTTTCATCTTTAAAATTATTCTAGGTTCTAAGAATTCAAAATTGTCTTTTAATTTTCTAAAACTCTGAAATCGATTCTCAAGCCGTTGTATTACAATGTCTAATGTAAAATAAAACACATTAATTTTAAATGAATCATCTGGATTTTGAAAACGGCAATCAGAAGCTAATTCATCAAAATGTTTTTTAACTTTTGATTGCCGTTTTATGGGGCAAATAGGTTTGACTCCCCATTTTCTTGCAAAATCTTTTCCTTCGCGAATAAAATTTTCGTACGACGATCTAATATTTTCTAAATTTGGTTTAGTACGAGATAATGAGTTTGCTGCTTCAGCAAGGTCTAAGTGCTTTTTTTGCAAAATTTTTGATGATAAATTTATTTCTGTTAATATTTTATACATCTGCAAACATTGTAATACAAAAGGAAAAGTTTCCATGTTTTTTCTCAAGTTTTTGGCTTGGTCAATTTCATCTTTGTTGGTGCTTTTGAGGATGATTTCTGTGAGTGATTTGAGAATATCGATATAACGCAGTTTTACAGCAGCGACCTAGAAAATGTTAGTTAAGGGTATAAAAATATGTTTATTTGAGGAAGTAATAAATAATATGAAGGGATCACTTTAGAATGCTTTTTGTTTGGCAGATATTTATCCAACAAAGTGTAAACACATGGTAGTTTCATAAAATTTACTGACAAATTTTAAAAGGCAGCATAAACTAACAACGAACTTTTTTTGATAAAATATAACAAAACATTTTCATTTACTCCTTCGTATCATTCGTAAGTTTTTTACTTGCATACAAAATTTTTAATTTTTGTACTTTCCGTAATTAAAGTATAGTTATTGTCTATTTCTTTTCTAAGGGTACCTACTTATGGACAGTAGGGCCCCTTATGGTCCCGGGCCCCTAAGCATTGCTTATATTCGCTTATTCATATCACCGCCACTGCCTAGGAGATACTAACGCGAAGATTGGAAGGGAAGAATTGTACACACCCATCATAAGAAAATACAGTAAATACGAACAAACTAGCGAAAATTAACAGTATTTGATAAACTTTGCAGCTGAGAGAAGAATGGTTATAAAAAGCACGATGTTCCAACAGAAAGACATCTACAAGGGGACATATGGAAGAACGGTTAACCAAATTGATCACGTATTAATTGAAGAACGGCACAAATCCGTTATAACCGGTATTAGAAGTATGCGGGACGCTGACTCCGATCACTACCTGGTTAGAATCAAGTGTAAAATAACAAATACTAACAACGACATAAGCAAACTGAAAATAACACCCAAATACATAGACACCGAAAAGAAGTTTAATAGCGAGCAAAAAAGACAATAATACGAAACATCCATAAATCTTAAATTGGAAGAAATGGAGAAGGCTACAGAGATGGAAGAGGAGCGGAACAGAATAGAGGAAATGATAAAAGCAACCGTAACAGAAAAGATTTGTAAAGCAACGAAAGGCAAAACGAAAGAATGGTTTGATGAAGAGTTTGAACAACCAACACTGTGAAAACTAAGACAAGAAGCAAAATATTAGCAAACAACACTGAAAATACCAGAAAAAACTACGAACGCTGAAGAAAACAAATCACCAGAAGGAAAAGGAGAGAGCAACACGAGGAAACGATGATCTAACTTGAAAATCAACATAACAATAAATAAAGCAGAAACTTCTACCAAGAAGTGAAAAGTGCAAAAACGGTATACACACAGGGAACAAGTATACTAAAGAACGAGAATGGTGAATTACTAACAGATCCAGAAGAAATAGTAAATAGATGAAAGGAATATTTCATAACAACCACCAGATTCTGGCATACGCCGACGACATCGCATTAATGACAAGAACACGGAAAGAGCTATGTAGAGTGGCGGAAAACATGATACGAGAAGCAAAAAAGATGGGTCTAATTATAAACCATCAGAAGACTAAATACATATATGAAACTGGGATACGTTGGAGAGGGCGCGGAGGCAGGAGATTGTATGGAGATGTGGTCCGAGGGGAATGGCGAAAGCTTGTGTTTGAGAGAGTGTCAATAGTTACATACCTGGGCATCCAGATAACCGACAAGAACGAATAAACCACGGAAATAAAGGCGATAATAACAGGAGAAACTAGAAGTATCGCAGCAATGAGACAAGTGCTAACATCAAAAAGTTTCACCATAAAAACTAAGTTGAGAATGTACAAAACGATCATACACTTCTGTATGGTTGAGAGACATGGACAATGAATGTGACCGATCGAAATAGAACCAGAGCGTGGGAAAGGAAAATTCTCAGAAAGATTTTTGGTGGTTTGAATACGGAGACCGCATGGAGAAGGAGAACAAATGAGGAGGTGGGGAGACTATTTGGAGAGCCTGACATAGTGGCGGTTGTGCGTGCGAACAGGGTCAGATGGTTGGGACACGTGGAAATAATGACAACGGAAAGAATACCACAGATGATAATTAAAAGTCGGTCAATAGGAACAAGAAGGCAAAGAAGACCAAGATCCCGATGGAAGGATGCGGTAGAGAGAGACTTGAGAGATTTGAAAGTGAAGGAATGGAGGGAGAGAGCGACAGACAGAGAAGCATGGAGAAGAATCGTTGATTCAGCCCTGGGTCTACATGGTCCGTACCGCTTTTTTATATATAAATCCTGTTCAACAAATTTTAAATCCCAAAGTAAATTTTTAATTATTTTTTTGGTTCAATGTTTCTTCCAATTGACAAACGACTTTGCCTGTTTTTTATCAACTTCTCCTTTTAAGAATTGTAGATAATGCTTGCATTCTTAGGTCTTGTATAGCTTAGAAGCAGATTATCCATGTTTAACTGAAATTTCACTTGTGATTCATTTAATTTTTCTAATTTTTTTATCCAAGTTTTTATTCATCTCTTGTTTATTTTCGTCTCATTTTTTATTTTTGATTTATCTTTTCCAAAGTCTCCACAAACTGATATATTATTTTGATTATCTTCTCAGGGTGACGGTAGGTTCAAATTAATTTTACAAATAGTAAATTCTCCACTTTTTTGATTTGCCAATTGTTGTGAATTTTTCTAATAAAAATGCAGTGTGCAAAAGAAATAGCACTACTATATGAAAGCATTCTTTTCTTTTCAAGTATTTAGTCAGGTCTTCCTCATATTGGTGACTTATCTATCACACACATAGCAGCAGCGTAACTACGCTAACGCAGTTTGGTGCGACAAATAGGAGCCCGCAGGGATTATTATAATAAAACAGGAACATGAAGATGTAAAATAAAGTGAAATTATCTTAATAGTTTCCATAATAAAAAACATCCAAAACTTATTAACACTTTTACAAATAAAAATTAAATCATGATAAAGTTTCAACAAGCAGCAATATAAAAAATCCGAAATTATTTTATTCTTTTGATTTGTTATGGGAACCCCATCATTGCTATAGCTACATTACTGATAGATAGGGAACGTGGATTCAATTTAACGTGGATTCAAAACCATGGGAAGTGTGATACATTTTATTTTGAGAAGATTTACTGGATAAATGGTGGTTTGTCATTAACTTCCAAAGGGAGACTGCCAAAATAAAGTTTTTGATTTGTCCGGAGTCGAACCGAGCACTTCGCATTAGTAGTTAATACTACACATAAAAGCTAAGCAATTGCCGTCTCTTATAAAGCACTAACAACACAAAATGATTTTGAAAACCACGGTGATAGCTACAAAACTAACGATGAAATCTTTCTCGTATATATTAAATCCAGTTACTTGCTTACCACTGTGAACTCCCTGCGGGTACTATGAAACAAAATATAAGTTAGGAAACAGGTTAAATAACGACCCCATAATATTTCTCTTGCAATGCGTCAAGCAGAATATATTCATATATTCAAATAGATTTGGAATATTTTGTTCTGTTTTGTTTTTATTTATTATTTGTTTATTATAATATTGATTTTATATAATATTGATATAATATTGACACAATAACGAATTACAAGTCTGCAATTTCACTTACAGATTATACATGCATGTACATAATAAGACCTGCAACTTAACGTGGCATTCAAACCATGATATAAATAATTCGGAAGGGGGTTCCCATTTGAAAGTGGCCAAAATTCATACACACGACTTTCAGGTCGCCCCTGTACTAATCTAAGCGACGAAGTAATCGCTCGAGCCACATGTGCCTCTATAACGCCGTAATACACGAAGAAGAAAAATATATATTGTTTGTAGTAGTCTCTCGTAAAACCGTGACACCAGCGAAAGTATTCAAGGAGATGAACTGCTAATTCGAGGTTCCCCAGTTCGACTCCGGGTACAGTCTAAAATTTCTTGACCGTCTTCCGTGCTTAAGCCGTCGGTCGCCCTGTGTTAATGATTTGCTATCAGAACAATAAAAAAACAAGGTGCAAGCACATCGAAGGCAAGGCTAGCAAGCTACCTGAGATGTAAAAACCAACATGATCACAGAACTAATTAAATAAATTAGTACAGAACAGGTCCTAGATCCTAGACCTACATTAAGAAGAAGAACAAACCACTATGAACGAAGATATAAACAATGCAATCTACTGGATTCAATTAGATGCACGAAATTATAACTTTATTCTGGCCGTTTCTTCGGAAAACAGTGACAAACCAGGTGTCACTGAGGCATAAAAGATGCTCTCTGGAAAAAAATAGAAATGTATCGCACTTTTAACGATTTGCAGCTCACATTAAACTGTAGGTCCCCTATGTGTGGGAGAACACTTCATAATTAATTACAGGAATTAAATCTTATATTAAGATAAACACCGACATTTAGAAAAGAATCGGTGGCTGATATTTGACCAGTTATTATGAACATCTGTAAGTGCCCCGTAAAAATATACTTTTCACGTCTCAAAATCAATATGTTCCAAAATTTTAAGCTGCCAATAAGAGTCGATTACACTATGACCACGTTTGGTCTGGTATCTTGTTCGATTTGATACTCCGTCAAATGCATTTTCATGTTCAGTTTAGACCTCTTGAGCGCATTTAAACTTGAACTGAATTGAATTGAAAAATTTTGGAATGGGTAGAACTAAAGTGTTTAAAAATTGTAGAACCTCCAAGCCGAACATTCAAAATGCATTTGACGGAGCTTTAAAGTGAAATACATCGTAAGTTCAAATCAAACGCGGCCCATTTGGGTAACTATGATTTGTCGCCAATTTTGGGAACTATACTAAATAATATAAATTTCTACAACATCAATATATTCGATGAGTTGGAACTTCAACTTGTTGAAAATATAGTATAATAAATTATACTTTTAAATTTTTTTACCTAGTTATTAAACACTTACATAATTGAATTAAATTCTAAACAAATTTATCAATGGTTACTCATCTGTACAAATAATATTATTTTGAATCTTATATTCAATTAAGTAAGTGTTTAATAACTTTGTAATAATGTCTAAAAGAATAATTTTACTAACATAAGTTTTTGTGTCAAAATTGCTAATGCAACAGCAATTAATTACAAATATTTCGTTAATCCATCCATAAGCGTCAGTTGTTATCAGATAAAATGAAATATCAGTTATAATTTTGAACAGTATCTTAAGTAATACAAATTCGAAGTTGGCTGTAACTTTTTTTATAACATTTTGGCCACGTTCTATATACTTTTTTCGCTTTGAAGGTCCGCCAAACGCATTCTGATTTTTCACGTTTTCAAACGCTTTATCTGTGCTCATTTAAGAATATTAGTTGTTTTAAGCTTCCAAAATTGATAGAATTACAGCATTTGCAAGAACGCAACAGTTACAAATCGAACTATCAGAATGGGTTCGACGGAGCTTCAAAGCGAAAAAAGTACCAGACCGAACACGGCCATTGTAGGGAAATGTCAGTGTAGAATTGTCTTCATTTTTGTATAGGTCAGTCATATTACATATTGAACCCTCTACTTAGCCTTCCTATGTGGTTAAAATCACCATGAACAGCTTTGATTTGAATTTCTATAAGTGAGATTGATTTTGCTTCAAAAAATTAACGTGGCCCAAAAAGTTATTAACAATCTTCTAACCAACTTTCTGATATATCTCGAAAAATAAGCAGGTAGGGTATAACAAACGATGCATACATTTGTTTCAATTAATGGTTAAATTATCTACTAGAATGATTCAAAGGACATTAATTACAAGTCAGTAGTAAGTCGTTTAACTTCCACGCGCCATCAAAGTATGAAACTGGAGTTCCGATAATCTTCGATTTCGTCGTTTTTTGTTATTACATCGATAATTACTTGCAGTCATTTAAAATGGAATTAAAATTTTATAATTAAAAAAACTCACACCAGCTGAGAACTTCATAGAATACTTTTCAAGGTACAACCAATTTTTAAACCTTTCTTTGTTTATTTTGTAGCTATATTAACAAAAAGATTTGACTTGTTAGAGTAGTCTTAGTTCTTTGCTACTTTAGTATTTAACAAGAATCTTATTAAATGGATCTTATTGCGAACACAATTTTAAACAAAAAAAGACCCGTGTGTTTTTTCGTACGACAATAATGTAGTAGAATTTTTTATTAGTATGAAAAGTTATCTAATATTGCGCTCAGGTTGGATAACGTTTGTTGTTGCGAGTTAATAAAAGATTCTAAAAAAAGAAATGGTTTTATTTTGTTTAAATTTTTGTCTTCAATAAGATGCACATAATAGGAAAAAACGAAGAACACTTCAAAAAGTCAATCCTTTTGTTAATATGGTTACAAAATCAACAAAGAAGGGTCTAAAAATCAGTTGCTCCATGTAAAGTATCCTTTGAAGTTAAGTTCTCAGATGTGTGAATTTTTTTAGACTTTACCGGCGCAACATAAAAAAATGACAAAATCGACTGACTTGACGACAAACACTTAACTTAAACCACATCGATTTATGGTGTTTGCAACTTAATTGGAGGGTTAACCCTTTAAATTAGTCTACTACTTATATGACTGACCTGTTCCTGCACGAAAGACGGAAACTGCTAGAGGAGACTAATTCGTAGCTGCTATTGGACGACCAATGAAAATATAATACTGTGCGCATGACACTGCGCAGTTTAAGGCCGTGATATTTGGAAAGAACTATACGATGCTCCACTGCCATGACACTGCTATGAACAAGCTTACAGCATGAACTGCTCACAATGTTTATTAATTCAAATATTGAAATATCGATGTTTTCTTCGTTAGTTCATTTAAAATGTATTAATCAAAAGCAAAATCACTTTTACGCAATATAAGCTCAAACAAGCTTTATTTTTAATATAAACTTAAAAGACGTTCTAATAAAATGAGAAAATAAGGTATTACGCTTTGAGTAAAGAGAATGAGCGTTTTCCATTTACATTAAATTAACTTACATTTAAGAAATTGTTTCATTTTGAAATGTGAGGTTGTTTTAATTGACGAATAACAAAAGGCCAAGAGGAAGATGTAAATTACGTGGTTGGAAAAGGGTCAACGCCATTTAAAAATCGATGAGCATTTAGAACGCATTACATTTCAAACTTTTTCAAGTTTCTAGAAATAGGTTAATAAACCAAACTCGATGCACTTTTTATTATAACAATTTATTTTTCCTGTAATTTACATTTTTAAGCTCTACTGAACTTAAATTAGTATTTTTATTCAAATTCCTTAAAAACAATCTTCTTTATCGGTGAACAACTAAATTAAATTTGTTTGTATAATAAAAGCCGTAATTATTATTTTTAATGACGAAATTTTCCGTAACAATCTAAAAAATTTGGAAAATTCGTAAGTTATAAAATATGAAATATCTATCATAAGCCTTCCAGCTAATTGGCCTTATTTGTTATCGGAATACGTTATTTACATATTAATTTATAATATTAACAGCACCCAATTAAGTTTGCAACTAAAATTGCAAGGTGAAGTTCCCTTTAATAATAAAAGCAATTTTACCAAGTAGAAAGATCTCGTGAAAACTTGTCCTCCTTCCAAGGGACTGAAAACGTGCTAAAGTCAACCAATTCACTTAAAATATTGCGATAAATTTTTATTTTCGACGTAACCTACCCGTCAAAAATAAAAAAGAAATAGTTTATGCTGTTATATAAAATTTATTTGCCCACAGAAGCCTAACCCTGTACGTTGTCGTTTAATTTAAAATGACTGCAAAGCTTCCAAGCGTAATTCCGTGGATTTGCTACGATAATATGAGGCGTCAACCTTGTTTCATTATACATGTCACGAAAACAAATAGATTGATATTGGAAAAAATATCTAACTTCTGATAGATAAATCATAAATTTTGGGAAAAATTTTTATTATCTCATTCTTTTACAGAGATTGCAGCGGCTCGCCAAAACGACGCCAATATAATAAATTTCTAAATCAAGAAGGTTCTACAGAAAAAATTGAATGTAAGTAACTTAATATTATAGAAAATAATAATAATTTTAATAAGAATGTAAAAAATTGGACAAGCTTCAAATTTGAACTTAAATTTCTGCAAGGAAAACCTTATTTTTTATTTATTATTCCATCTGTGTTTTTTATCCCCTGTTATTGTTTTATGCTTTGATTTCTGAATGATTTATATTAGACTCACGCTTTACTGGCTTAGGCCCATTTCACACTTATGACGCCGACGTGTAGTTATACGTCAGGTTTCAATAATCTACAGCTTACACTCAGAAAACTAATTTGCTATCGTTATTAAAAAAATATTAGCTATTATATTTTAATTAATGCCGACTGATTACATCAGATACCTCTAGTTTGCTATTTTAGCTGTTATGTCATCGCTCCCCCACCATATCAAAGTTTTGATAAAACGATAGGCTATAGGGGACCTACAGTTTCAAGTGTAACTTTCATTTTGGTAGGGCATTTTTAATCAAATTATACCTTGCTAAATTTTATTAAATACATTGTAATAATGAATTTGATTGCTCGGCCTTCAGCCTCGCTAATGATAGCTTTCCTACAATCTTCCAATTTGATATTCAAATCTGTCATAGTTGATTACCGCTGTTCCGTCAGCCCTGTCATTTATCAATATGACATCTAAATTTGTCACAGTTGACTGAAGCTCGTTGATTGGTTTATTGTAAACCAATTCCGATTTTATGAGTGAGTCAGTGGTAAGAACCCTTAGCATTGTATTACATAAATTATTGAAATTGGGAATAAAACAAAAACATATTTCGAATAAAAAATATCTTATTTTCTTTAAGAAAATTGGACCATGTAAAAAGTTTTAATAGAACCTAAATAAACAATTTCTTCATAAATAATATTGCCAGTATGTAACTTCCCTTGTCACTTCTTGAACATAATATCTTTATACATCGTGATTGAAAGCTATCGCCGTTCTGTAATAAATAGTTTACATTCAATATTTTTCTAAAAGATATTTTAAATAATGATAATATATTAAGTGCTATTTTGCATGCATAATATTTAATTATGATCCTCTGTGGGGCTAATAATAGCTAATATGCAAGGGTTCGAATCCAGATCAAAGAACATGACTTTCAGCGCATCGTCACGCTAAATTGGTAACCCCGATAGAACATCGAGCACCTTCTGTTCTAAAATCTAATTTATAGGACATAACACGCCTAACTCCGTCCTCTTAGGCCTTTCAATCGTTAGAAATTAATATCTACGGCTAAGCAAGCCCACATAGCATTGAGTCCACTTTCTCTCATGAGCCACATCAACCCTGCTGTTAATAACTTTGCAACCGACATGCTTTCTATGGAAATGGTAGCGTGGTGATCGTAGATGTAGTCAGCTGGTTTAACGCGCGTATTCACAGCTAGTACACCAAGGTTCGAATTAAAATTGTGGAACTTTTTTTTTCATATCAGTACGACCAATAACGTTCATGACTTCGGTATTTAAATAACATTTTTAGGTAATAGATCTGATGAATCCCCTTTAAATCTATGTAAAGTCACTTTTCAAAAGTGTTAAGTCCATTTATAGAATTAATTTATTAATCGTCAGTTAATTGTGCAATAAAAAATTTAAATAGTTTTTATTTATAAGCTTTCAGCAGCTTCGCTGGTTAACCTTTAAAATTTCTTTAAAAACCTTCTAATACTCCATTCATGGTAAGAAAACATGAACAGTTAAGGCCGTCTTGAGATATCAGTGTTAAATGAAGAACTAACAAGGAAATCTTTAACGAATGAGATGTTTCGATCATATACTAGATTTCACCCACAAAACAGATCTAATCAGATTCGTACTAGCAAAATGAAAATTTATTACACAAAATTTTCTCTTTTTCAACGACCGATAAACTTCTGTAATATTGCAACCAAGTTTTAAATTTCCCGCCCATCAGACCTGAATTCAACCTTATGACCGCTTAACCCAAACTCCATCATTGTGCATTGTCTATGTTTTTGGTGCAATAAATACGAACTCGGATCTTTGAAATTTCATTGAAATACTACAATGAAAAAAATTAAACCTTTACCGCTCTATTTCAAATTAAGCTGAAGTTTCAGCGGTTACAAAATTTTTAAAGTACATAAAGAATATGAGGTAAACAAAACCTGACCCACACTGATCAACTTTGTCAATTTTTCAAGTGAGAATTTTAAATGTAAATATAAAATTAACCACAATCCTACTTTTGGGTTTTGTAACTGGATTATCACCATCAAACAGGGTACAATGCGACCATCTCATTTATTTTATTAATTCTCTTTGTCAGCTTATTTAATCAGGGTTAATAAATATGCTATATATCTGGATTCATTTAAATTCAACGAATTTTTTGCAAATATGGCTACTTCTTCCCGGATGCAATGTTATCCTCTTGAGTCTCTATTTCTGGCGCGAAATATTGAAATTTAAAATTTTAAAAACCTTTGCCACCAAGTACCTCTATGGTGGTGGATGTATAAGTTCCATAAGCGTCCTATAACATCAAAGAAATTGCTAAAAGATAAAATAAAAATTTGTATTACTACATTCTTTTATGTTTTGGAATGAATGTGTGTTGCACGTTTACTCTGTAGATTACAATATTATTTTTTATAAAATAAACAACTTACCTGCAAAATCCCCAATAATATCTACTTGATTAACATAGGATTTGTCATCAATTATAAATTAATTGGAAGATTAACCCCATGTTTGCTTTCAATTTTATTTTTTAAACAACTAAAATGTTGTGTTGATTCCGGTCTTTTTCTTTAAGTCTTAAAGGCTTTTAACCTTTAAGTTTAACTAAACTATGCAAACTTTCACTACACCCTTATTTAAATTTTAAAGGTCTTTAAGAGATAAACGAAAGACCAAGATCGACATATAAATCTCTTCCATTCGCGACTCCATATACTATTGCACTTTGTTTATCAAAATAAATGTGCCACAAAATGGCTTTCATAACGTCGTTTGTTCAGTTGAATAAATTTATTATTCAAAACCAGTAAATGTAATAAATTTTTGTTACTTGTGTGAAATGAAATGGATTTGTTGTACAGCATAATGTTATTTTGCATCACAAATATTTTTGTAACAACTGCGAAATTTTCCAACAAACACAGTATTTGCAAATATAACAAATTCAGTTTTCTGACCTGACAAAAAATTAAGTTTGGTTTACAGTTTGAAAAAATTAACATGATAATGAAGGGCCTAACCAATTTGTAAGCAACTCAATAATTTTGGAATTTACAAAGCTTATAATTGTAAATAATTATTTAAAGATTAATAAGCCATAGGAACTATGGTTAGCTGATTTTTTTCTATAAATTACATTAGCCAATCACCACATTAATTTAACAGTTCTTGTTTCATGTAGGCATAAATTTTAACATTTTATTAACCCGATTTACTATTTAAAACTTGATAATTAATCTGTAAATCTGCATTTTCGCCTAAATCATTCTATTAGTAAACCTCTTAGCGATTTAGTGGGCTATAGCTTTAAGTTTTAGCATTAAATTTTACAATAGAAAATTAATTCATGCAAATTTGAGATGTTATCTACTAATTCTATCTTCAGGTACATCAAAATCGAATTATACATCGAGCACCTTGTCGACAATTAATCATAATCAATTCGATTTAAACGATCTACAGAAACGGAATTTCACAAATATTAATGGCCTAAATGAAACTAATGGTAAGTTTTAATTATTTTAAACATAGGTTTTACTAATTGAATTTTAATTGATGAAGAAAAAATGTTAACTTTGTAAAACTATAATTTTTATTAAGTTACGTTTCTCTATTGACCAATTGACTTTTATTAATGGTCAGAAAATGCTACGTCTTCATTAGTAATTATCTTGATAATTCGCTGGCGAACAAAATTTTAAAGTTTGAATTCCTATTTAATTCTTAATAAATATCTTGATGCATCGTCAGGAGGAATTTACCTACTTCTAATGAGAGCCTTATTTATTAATCCACCTTGAACTTTCAACATCTGACAGAAATTAAACCCATGTTGAAAGAACAGTTTTGGTGTGGATCTCAGTCCTCTGTACTCTGGATCTAATTTTCATTTCAACTTTTATACATGAAACTGACAATTTTATTTAATTTTTTTCTGTTAGTTAAATATTTATTTGATTTCAACAGCTACAACAAAAATCAATTATTCTTTAACTTGCCATCATGAAAATGTGCCTCATATAACATTCAAGCTCATAATTAATTTACTATTTAAAATTCTCTATAAAAAATTTTTACATTCAACTTTTCACTTGACATTGTACGATAAATATTTAAATTTATCCGTTTTTTTATCTCGAAATTATAAATTTTTGTTTATTACATTTCAGTTCAAATTTTCAGCACGTAAAGTATTTATCAGATTAAGTTATTGTTGCACAAGTTATTGTACACTCTTGTATTAAAATCAATAAACTGATAAACTCTTAACACAATAAATACTTTGAGGATCAGGTGGTGCAAAGATTACGTGCAGTTATTAATCAGCTTTTTTTTTAATTAAACTTTTTAAAATCGCTTTTGGCAATAACGACTTTATATAAAAAAAAAGTGGCGAGGAAAAATGTTTCGAGTACTAATCCTTTTTATCGAAAGAAAAATAAAAGAGAGGATCATTTAATTAAAAATCAAGTGGGCAACGTTAACAGCATTAATAGTAAATGTTGATTTATTAAGTTGGTATGTTATATTCTCGAGTCAGTTGTGTCTTTGAAGTAAATATCCCATTTCAAGAATTTAAATTAAACATGCCAAGACAGATTAGCATTCTTGCCCATTATTCTAAACGCTGATGATATGCTTACTTCTGTGACAGAGAAAGTAGTTTGCATAACATAATTGGATTTTTCTTCATAACGTTTTCGTTATCAAGTGCTTTACAAATTGATTCAATTTTCTGCTCAAATTATATGTATAAATATCTTTGTTCTTTTGAAAATCTTTTCCGTATTTGAATCAACAGTTAGTTCAATTAAGCTTGTAATCGCAGTTTTTCAAGTGTTTTTCACGAAAGGTCTCGATAAAACCGTTTCTGTAATTTTATTGTCAGAAGAGCCTGATGGTCCATACGGGGCCAAATAATTGCTTTTTTCGAATTGAACAAGCAGGTCCTGAAGGACTTCCTGCAATGTATACATAATTTATATATTTTTAAATTTTCTTTTCCGTGTTTTTCTCATTTTTAAAAAGTATAGTTAATTGTACATTGTTTATGCACAAAAAGAACAAATTGGAGAAAATATTCTGCATAGGATATGACGAGCGAGTCGATTAAAATTGCACGAATGATCAAAACTGAATGTATAACTTCACGTCATAGTTATTTGTATTTCTGAATTATCTATACTGCATGCATGGCTACAGTTTTCCAGCTGAAGTAATAATAAATCATTTGTTATACTTGGTTAAAACTCAAGAGAAAAGCTGGGAATTATTATTTGCCGTACCTGCAATAGTTTGCGAAATATATTGCATAATTTATGCAGTTTCGTCGATAAATTAAAGCAAGTTTTTTTTTGTTTTTCCGAAGCTAATTTATTATTGTTCCTGACTTTAAACTATAATACCTCGCTAATTTAAGTGTCTTTAAGTAATTGGTGTGTACAATATAATATTTATCTTGAATTATTCATCTCTCTCCATTTGATTGTTTTACGGTGGTGTGGTATCATATTTAAAGCAGAAATGAAAATCAACTAATGACTCTTCATAATATAAACTTTTCAGATTCTTATTGGTTAAAAACTTTCATGATAATTCAGAAATGTGCTTTTACCAATCATCAAATAGGCTTCTGGTATCTAACGATATGGTCACCAATATCATATTTTTTTACACCAAAAAGTTATATGCACGACGATATTTATGTTACTTATATTATACAAATATTATTTACAATGTACTACTATCGCACTCATTGTTTAAACTAAACTGCCAATGTAATTTAAACATTCTCGTAATTTCACTCACAATTACACAAGTATAAATAATTAAAACGCTGTTTTCCCAAATTGTGCCAATTACAATTTATATTCAAAAATATTCTCTCTCGATCGCCCTAATATTTCCTTCTTTAATTAAATGAAAACAAATTTATAGTTACTAAAACAATAAATTGCTGTTGTATATTTTAAAGAAACTTGAAATAACTGAAAAATGCAATTTTAAAATAGGAAATGAATTAATATTAAAATATATTATTTATTATGGCATGCGCCGTTTCCCGCAACCCACAGCCATTTCCTCCCATCGCGAGCATCTACATCCAACCGCCTACTTTTCATGATTTCTCCTACACCTTGTGCCCACGTTCTTCGGGGTCGTGCTCTTCTTCGACTTCCAGCAGGACTTTTATTCCCATTTCTCTTCTTCCATACGATTTCGATGACCACACCATATTAGCTTTTTCTTTCGATTCTATCTACATGATGTCATCCTGTACTTTAATTTTCTCTTATAATATTATTTGAGATATATTGCTATGATATTTGACAAAATTTTAATAGGGAACATGCATGAATAAAAAAATTTAGTTAAAACAGTATTTTCCGATTAATCCTATATATTAAATATCAAATCAGCAAAAATAACTTCTATTTATTGTATTTTGTTATAAATAATCCATTTTAAAATTCAATGATAATTTAAAATAAATCATGTGACCTTAAACGCAACGCCGTTGGTTGACGTCACACGGCACAATAACATTAACCCCGCTTTCTAGTTTACTCTACTCGTGGCTGTTTTTTGTTGTCTACTTGTGGGTTTCCATGATAATAACAGCTTTTAACACTAACAAACTTCAACTTTCAAAGCACAAAACCACAGAACAATAATATAAATGAAAGTAAAATTCTGCCCTGTGACGTCACAAGCAAATGGCGACTTGCGCGGTCGTTTCCTTCAATTCAAATTGACGGATTTTTAAATATTTTTTAAATTATTATCAAAACGAAAATAAATAAATTAAATAGCATTAATTAGTATATTTAGTTATTTTTGATCCAACTACGCTATAAAAAAATGTATGCATCTTGTTACAACACGTTCTGCATCTACGACACCTTTCCAACAGGTAATAAAAGGTTGGCTAGCTCAAAGTCGCGAAGGGGTGGGTTGGTGAAAGGAACGAAAGGGTCGTGTGACGGCACGTCGCAAAGCGTGTGTTTCCAATCGACGACCGGGCAATCCTCGATCGCGATTCTAAAAATTGTCAAAATCGGTGTGACTAATTTACACAGGGGGGGAGTTAAGTCAAAATCGATGGGGTTAATATACACGAGGGAGTTTAAATGGGCGCCACGCATACGAAGAAATGAATCTTTTTGAAGGGGACTGGTTATCACACCTTCCAAGCTGGTACGCGACAACTTGATGATCTTACGGCGAATTCTCACTCCGGAAAAACCTCGCTCAATGACCTTACCTTTACAGGAGGCGAGCTTTCCGTTGGTGAAAATAGCTAAATAAACATTAACACAACAATAATAATAACACACAAAGTTGGGAAATAACAAAAATGTATTAAATAAAATAATATCAGGGGGAGTTGACAAAATTTACACAAGATACTATCAAATTTACATGTCTTGTATAAAAATAAATATGTACAGTTGACGGAACCTTTCAGTGTGGTTTCCGTCGCGAAATTTATACTCGTAAAACAATTATTCTTACAAAAATACAAACGGTTAATATGCAAGGTATGATCCCGAAAGTTCATACGTAAAAAGGGGGGCGTATTGAATACAGCGCTCCACCAAAATTACTAGTTACTTAAGTGCAACTCGATGACATCTAAACTGTGATTCATAAAATTGATCATGAAACTTAATCAATGCAATTGATTATCAAAATTCCCAACAACGGGAAAAACAAACTTTAGCTACAATACTAAACTTGAAACGTTACGTTAAATGGTTTGGTTACACTCTGAACGCTCGAATGGCGTGGTAAAAGTTACGTTAATAATAGATAACAACCTTAAATAACACAAAAGAGGTACAAAAGGGGTGCGATATCGTCTTCCAGGGTTGAACTGAACGTTCATAAACACAACTAGTGGTCAATATGACCAATTAACATCACAATCTTAAAAATATAAAAAGGTTTCTTACTTAATTTGGGGTGGTTGATGTTCGACCTCTAGGTAAAGTCGATGACGGGTCCTTCAGGAGTGAGATTCGTCCTCGGAACGTAGAATAGAGCTGAATGCGATGTCTCAAACCATACCAGAAGGGCAGCGTAATAACCAGCTCCCAAAACCTCTTCAAATCGGAAGGCGGTGAAATGGCGGGGTGATTACACTCTCCGTAACGCGATAAATAGGGGTTCAGTACGAAATAATACACTGGAATATTTATTCGCGAAATTGCAATTGGTTAAAGCCGGCACTGTATAAATAAGAATCGTCAATGTGGTGTCTGATAAAAAAAACGATTGGACTGCACACATGGGTTCGTAGTGCAACACCTGTTCTATACCATACCGATAAAAGAAATGCTACGTAATTACCTCTAAGCGGCAAATATTGCGAGGCTACAGCTCGATACTTCAATTGCAATACTCGACGTTTATTAAACGTGATAAGCAGATGGTATAAACTGTCCGATAATTTGTTAAACGTTATTAGAGGTTAGCAACAATTGACGATATTAATTGTTCGATAACTGATTAAATGTTTAGCAACAATTGACGATATTAATTGTTCGATAACTGATTAAATGTTTAGCAACAATTGACGATATTAATTGTTCGATAACGTATTAAATGTTTAGCAACAATTGACGATATTAATTGTTCGATAACGTATTAAATGTTTAGCAACAATTGACGATATTAATGTTCGATAACTGATTAAATGTTTAGTAACAATTGACGATATTAATTGTTCGATAACGTATTAAATGTTTAGCAACAATTGACGATATTAATGTTCGATAACTGATTAAATGTTTAGCAATAATTGACGATATTAATGTTCGATAACTGATTAAATGTTTAGTAACAATTGACGATATTAATGTTCGATAACTGATTAAATGTTTAGTAACAATTGACGATATTAATTGTTCGATAACGTATTAAATGCTCAGCAATAATTGACGATATTAATTGTTCGATAACGTATTAAATGTTTAGCAACAATTGACGATATTAATGTTCGATAATACCTGCAGTTGACGCACAATAATTTTTTAGCACAAATGAATAGTATTGATTTAAGGATCTCTAATAAATGTGAGACCTCGGTATTTTAATTCCGCTTTTGGAAGCGCTATGATACGAAAAGGTAGTATCAGATTCTAAGTGAATCTCCTCGAATATGCAACTTGCAGTCCTTTTTATGCATTTTCCCTACCACAATGTAGGATTATTCCCACTTAATGATTGATTTGGATCCTTATAATTGGGTCCCATAAATTTAGAAAGAAGGGATCTGCCTTTTAATTGGACAATACCTAGAGTGTGAAGGCACGCTTCCGTCTTTCTTCATGTAAAGTGTATCGAGAAATTTTGCAAGACACGTGCGAGCAAAACAATTTTTTGCTCGTCTGGTTGGACGAAAAGGGTCTATCTTTTGCACTTTTTGTTTGTTTTTATCGAAACTCAAGATTGCGAAATCGCTATACCTTCCATGCTAAAAATTAACACATGGGTTTGCATGTCGATGCCTGTCTAAGATAACGATGTCGAATGCATTCGTTCACACGGTCTCACCACCGCACGTGCCCGTTTTTTGTATCGACGGCCGACGTGGGTTTATGGATCGCATAAAAGTTTCTCTCAGTCGTTTGAAAGATAATAGTAAAGTATAGGTATGAGTTGACGTTTAGTTTGCAACGCTAACGAATAGAGAATTTATTGCTGATGAGGTGAATTATGGATGGATGCTACGTCAACATTATTAACACTTCCTCATCTACCGTATGGTTTATTGGACGTGTATTAAAATATTTGATGATACTTTCCTAACTCTACAATTCTTAAGATTATTATGCATTTGCAAAACATAGATTTATTGGTTAAGTGAATGTTTCAATCTTTTATTTTTACAACCCGACCTAAAAATGTCTTCTCAAAGAATAATTTTCACCGGATCGATTCGAAATTTAAAATATGAGTTTAATAGATTATAAAAGCAAAATCTAAGGGTGCGCCCGATGCGCGTAATAAGGTGACAATCTTCCCTATTAAAGAAAAATTTATATCATTAATTTAAATCGTCACACGTTGAGCCGCCATATTAAATCTGCTGTGATATATTTAATACAAAAATTTTAATTTATGTGAAATAAAATTTAATCTTTTGGCTGAACTGGTGTATTTATAATTTTTAAATATGTTTTTGCGTAAATGTTTATAATTTGGAATTTATAAATTTTTACTATAACAAGCCTCAATTTTCTTAACCGAATTAAAATTAAATTTTCAAACTGAATTCTTAAAAGTCACTACACAAATAAAATATACAACGGTGAATATTTGTAAATTTCATATCCGCAGGTTTTCTTATTATTCATTTTAATTGTTCTTACTGTAACTTTTTCTTCTAATATTTTAATTTTCAAAGTTTCGTTTCACGACCGGTGTCCAAATGTTCATAAGATAGAAAATTCAGCGTCCTCAATTTGGATTCTTCCACTTCTTTGAGCATAAATTTAATGAAATATTTCTTCAATCTTTAATATTATAATCACTTTTATAATTTCTTCCATTTACTTCTTCAACTTGACAGAGTGCTCAAACTGTATACGTCCTCTTATGTGGATAGACGTAGCCTAACGGGAAGAGTCCCCATTCTTCATACCTTTTACCTTCAAAGGTAAAAATCCCTTTGAAAATTCCAATTTAGACGCCTATACATTTTTTGTTTATTGACAATTTTATCTGGTTTTTGGTAAGATTCATTATTGTTTTCACATTTCTGAACATTTTTTATTCATCTTAATTAAATTTAATTTTTTTTAAAACTTTTAACTTCTAAACATAACATAAATTAAAAACCAATTTTAGTGGGTTTAAACACAAAAACACCGGCTACCACCGAAATATTAAAGCTTAGTACCACCTAAGTTTCTATAAAAATCAATGTTGAATTTTGTTTTCTTTTTGGTTTTCAATCTTTATTTGTGGACAAACCTAGGGGGTGCTAGCTCTAAGGAATCGAGAGCTAGCCTTTTGAGAAAAATTATCAACTGGGGGGCTAGCGTTACTTTGCCGCCTCCCCGATAGAACATTGATTTGTGGAAAAACCTAGGGGGTGCTAGCTTTAAAATTTGAGTGCTAGCTCTAAGGAATCGGGAGCTAGCTTTTTAAGAAGTTTTTATTAACGGGGGGGGGGAATTGCTATTTCAGATTCCTTTACTTCACCACAATACATACTGTTTAGTTCTGACATAACTCTCCCGTCCCTGGTTTATTCTACTCTCAATGTCTTTCTCGCAGTTTGGGTTCTTGTTAAAAACTGATCCCAGGTACTTAAACTCTTCATACCTCTTTATTTCATCATAGTTAATTTTTAGATTCTCGCTTCCGTCACTTGCTTCCATTCATCTGGTACAACCTTTTTTCTTCTTATGCATCCAGGATAAATATTTGCCAGTACTTCATTAGTTTGATTCGCGCCATACTTTATCAGCTCGATCGGGATGCCGCCAAATTTCTCTAACAGAAATTTTTGGAAGTATTTCTCCCGTTCGTTAATTCTTATGAGAGACAGGCCGTCTCTTTCCTTCGCGTTTTTCCCTTTATTTCAGATATCTTCCAGGACACTTTACTTTTATACCCCCCCCTTATCACACTATATCCAGGCTTTCACAGACGGTTATCTTTTGCTTTAGTTACTTCTCTCTTTATTTCTGCACGCAGTTTTACATATGTATATCCTTCTAACCTCAGGGTTATTTGTACTTGGCCACTTCCAAAACGCTTCATTTGTTTCTTCACTGATTCTTCCCAGATCTTCAGTGAGCCATCTTGGTTTGCCATTGTTATTTCTTTGATTCATTACTCCCAGTACTTCGGTTTCACGGTTTTGTGAAGCCAATTTTTTAAGATTTCCGTTCCCATGAAAGTTATGTTGCACTAACTCTATATTTATAGAGAAATGATGATAAATCTTCCTTTATTCCTCTCTATTGTATTATTGGCTTTTTTAAGCAAGGTAAAGTACCGATGCTCAATGTAAATAGAGGTCATATCCACATTCGGTTCCACGGAACACCCGTACGTCCATTATTTTTATAACTGCTCTTTGTTTCATAATAATATAATCTATGATCGCTCTGAGTTTTTTAGTTGTCCCAGGTATATTTAAGTTTATTATATCTCCTTATGGTTGTAGAAAATTATGCGTAATGAGAATTGTTCGCTTATGCTGATAAAATCTCTCCGCTGTTGTGAATAAAAATATATCTATAATATTATAAAATAATAAATAACCTACTGAACTTATACAATATCTTTTTAGGATGGGTGTTTTGTGTTAGTTTTGACTTCAATTTAGCTGTTCGTTGAAATAATTAAAAACACTGCTTCTGCTTCTCATTCAAATTTTAATGTTATTAAGGTAAAATATTCTTACTTCCATAATATAAACACAACATATTAAAGAATAAATCTTACCATAGCTTAGCAACCGGTGTCCGCTCAGTGTAATGAAAGCAATCGTATACAGTTTGAAGCTCAGGTCATCAATGAGAGTTGGTCCGGCATTGTGATGATGTCTGAACAGCTTTTAACTGATTTTATGGCATATCGATTTATCATTTTATTCATTTCTTTCTTAAAGAGAAGATCCCTCAGCAAGGAAATTGCATGATAAGTGATTATATAAATTGTCAAGTAGAAAGCTGGCGTTATTTATAGAAACAATAATTATGAAGGGTAGTATTAGTAGGTAAAACGTTTTTGTCAATAATTCTCTAGGTGTGTAACAGCGGAAGGTTTCGTAAAAATGTTTTTAAGTTTTGATCGGTGTTGGTGTCATTTGAGAAGAGCGAATTGTTAACTGCTTAGGGTAAAATAGATATAATTCGCCATCTGGCCCTGGTGGTCAACCCTGCAGTTTTAAAGAGGATTACAAGTGAATACAAGTTACGTATTCACATAACTTGTTAGCTACCATTTGCTATTCAAGGTATAAGCATAAAAATAGAGCATCAATATCATTTTAAAATTAACATTATCTCTGACAATGGATTCATTCGATATAGGAAACACTAACGACCTTCTTGCGACTTAGGTAGAGCTTTTGATTGGTTCTTATTAATGCGAAATCTTGGAAAACTTGCATGAGTATAGTAACTGTGGATTATAGACCTTAATTTTTTAAAAGCAGTCAGATCCGCAAGGGCCTATATCGGGTCCTAAGCTTTTCCTTAAATTCAATAATACTTCTTTCGTTTTTAAGTTTTGAAAATAAAATATGTAATATACCATAGTTACTTCTGATCGGTTAAATTATCTTTGCTATTCTTATATTCCAATAGACAACTTTTACCAGAACAGAGTATATTATCTACCTTTTTTGGTTCTCATCAATTATTATTAATTATTTACTTGCTGTAGGACTTGGGTTTGAAACTCGAGAGGTCCCTGTTTGTGAAGTTGGGATTTCTCATGCTGTCGTTTTAATGCTAATTTGATACAGACATGTTTAAACGACATTCTGATGTTTATGACTGCAAAACTCGCAATAGGTGTGATTTCTTCCGACCTTCTAATTTTAAAGATAACGAGACGACCTCCTATTGTTTACATTTTCTAATGTATCTACAATGTATTTTAGTATTTTTCTTGCTTCTATTATACGTTAACGGACTTGTTGTGTATAATATATTGATCCAACAAATTTTATTATATTTAATGGGATCATTGTTCTACATCCGGAGCAACCCTGCACCATAATTCCATTCAAATAATGCATTCTTTTTTGTCGTATTCCACTTTACAGAGAAATCATAGTCGTACATCACTTTGGATTTAATCTTGAGTAACGCCATATGACTTTCATGGCAAATATAGGTAATTAGTAGGGTTGTTTCCGGTTGGCATCCCAATAACGGACAGATCAATCTAGAATTCTAGATCACAGCAGTGTAGTCCACGCTACCAAGATTATATGTACATAATTATAGTTTTCCACCCCATGCTTTGATTACTTTACGACACGCCACTGGTATAAATATTAATCAGCAGTGTAGCGTAGAACATAAATCGACAGGCTATTGAAAGTTAGATTCCTGGTCGCGCCCACTATACTGCTATGATCTAAAGTTGAAGATCGATCCATAAATTACGGAAAGCCACCTTAGTCGTGGTTTAGCCAACTTCCAACGTCGAGTTGAAGTGTGAAGAAGAAGAAAAATAATGAGTATAATTAATAAGTACTTATAATGCTTATTATAAGCTATATTATAATAAATAATAATACACTAATTACTACATTAGAATTTTATATAATATACTAGGTAATAAATATAAAATATCTATGATGCTAAATATTATGTTTAGCTTAAATAATATATAGTTACATTATTAGCTTGTGGAAATTAATTTTAATTTGTAATTTAAAACTTATTAAAGTAAAACATTTGGAAATTTAATAACTCCTTGCTGAAAGCTTATAACGTAATTCAAATTTTATTATGTTTGCTTATCTTATTAATTTTTAAATTTGTATTTAATATTATATAAATATACTTTAGGATTTTAATGATCAAAGTGCTGCTAACTCTGCCATGCAAAACCGAAAGTTTTGACATTCTCATTATACTCGTATTAACAATATCTAGGATTTTTACAATAGACCATTTCATTTTAGCAAAACTCATTGGCGCATGCGTCAAATCAGCTGACGATTTTCGAACCAAGTGTGGATATGTCCATATAACGTAGTGCTAATTATTTAATCATTTATTGTTAAAATGGGGCATAAATTGAATAAAAAACGTGTTGGTGCCATTAAACATTGTGTTTAGTGTTAAAAAAAAACATTATTTGCTGCAATATTTGGATTTTTTAATGTTGCTCCAGTCACTTAATTTGACTTGTCTATGGGGTATATCACTAGGGGCACTCATCTTGGGCAAAATGGTGGTAAAAAATATTGTTTAAAACCTAATAACACAAAACTATAACAAAATATCTAAGACGATATTAGCATGCGTTTTAACGTAAAAGTTTTGACATGGTTCGAAAAACAAACATCAGCTGTTGGCTTCGCGCAAGCGCTCTCGTTGCGTGAAATGGTCTATTAATTTTAAATTTCATTGTCCAATCGTTAGTCGGGACTTTAAATAATACTTTGAATCGTTGCATAAAAACGCGCATATCGATTGCTTCGACTTCGTAACATCAAATCACATTTACCCATCTGCCAGTCCATTGTTTCAGGGTGTGTTATTGTAGAACAGTGATGCTCAATCCGCGGTTTTTATTACGGAACTTTTATTAAATAAATTTATCCCAGGTACACAACTACACAAATAATAGAAAGGTCGCCGTTATTCACAAATTTAAAATCGAGCACCTTTACAAGGAAGAAGATGTGATTGTATGAAATGATATTGAGAAGTTTTATGGTCGTCCCGAAAAGGAATCTTTTTAACAGGGGGGGGAGGTCATCTTAATTTATTTGATGTAATTTCCATATAGTTTAGGAGAAATTTATATCAACCTCTAAACTCAACAGGAGCAGTCTTTTGGAAGTTGTATCACACCTATACATAAAATATAGGCCATATCATATAACTCGCCTGTAATGGTCGAATTCTCTAAATACTAAACTCTTATGTTATCAATGTATTAAAATTGAGCATGGGTCGATATCTCACACCATTCACCGTAACGGTAGCTCCTTCCTCATTTCGAAAGAAATATGGACCGAACAGTCAATTTTCATGGATGCAATGGAGTCTCAAGATAATGTTCCGGTTTGGTGTCAGTCCATATACGGCAATTTTGCTTGTTCACATACCCATTCAACCAGAAATGTGCCTCGTCACTGAACAAAATTTGGCAGTAAAAAAATGGATCCACTTCCAATTCTTGAACCAACTGGATCTTGTAAGGATGTGTACCAAGATCTTGATATAAAATTTTCCATGTAGTGGACGGACAAAGCCCAAGTTGTTGAGCACGATGGCGAATTGAAATGTTTGGGTTCTCTTGCACACTTTCACTAACAGAAGCGATAGTATCATCTACGCATATTTCTTTGTCTTGTTGGTGGTCTTACATCATGCAATGAAGAAGTGGTACGAAATTTATCCAACACCGTAAGAATAGCCTGTTCAGAAGGTCGATTATTTCGACCATAAAATGGGCGAAGAGCTCTATACGTTTCGCGAAAATAAATTTCCACAATTTGGTAGCGTTGCTCAAGTGTTAATTTTATTCATGATTAAATGGCAAACCTTTCTGAACACAAGTGTCAAACAACTCTCACTGTGACAAATTTCATTCAAAAGTTATCCCTATTGAAAGATCTCATGCAGCTAAAAAAACACCTGTGCCATGAAACGAAAAAATACAAATACTTTAATTATAAAATGTTGCTCTTGGTGAATAGTATAGCATTTCGAATTTGGGTTACTATTGAAATACAATTGGAGTAAATGCATGTAATTAATAGGGTGCTTAACCCAGTGCTCGACTTCTGAGATGAAAGTATCAATTTTGATTCCCCAAAATTAAAAAATAATTCTGCAACCAATCGTACACAATTCCTTAACCTGTTGTAAACAGCCATGAGGGTTTATATGCTAACACCTTTGTTTAGCCTTTAAACTTAGCCTTAACGTTGAGGAAAGGCAAAGGCAATGTATGTTGTAAGGTTGAAAATGATGAAATGAATCTAATAGCGTTTCCGAATTATACACAAAATAATATAAATACAGCTGATGATTGTTAAGGAATGTGGAACACGTGCTCTAGTTTATCATTGAGGTAATAGCTTGTTGGTTTAATTGTTAACTGATAATTAAACTTGACTACCTATTTCTTCATGTTATTTCAAAAGTTGTGGGTAAATAAACCGCTTTACAGAGTTAATTTCATGAAATGGCAAGTTTATTGAAATCTGTAAAACTTAAAAGATTTAAAGCAAAACTTAACTTGTTCCAAATTTATGCGATATTGGAAGATCAAAAGCTGTCGGGATATAATTTTTAATTTTCTTTTGCAAAATTTCAACACAAATTTTCTGTTTGAACTACAAAACAATCAAATTAAAACTTATCCTTAAATTTGTCTTAAGGAAAGTTAAGAAGAAAGTAAATATAATTCTTGTGTTGTTCGTGCTTTATCGCAAAGATGATAACCTAATGAAAACCAAAATACGAAATTAAACGAACTGAAAGCAGTCGTACTAATCCATAATATTTGACGACAATTAAATTATTATTTTATAAATTAATCTAATTAATCGAAATTTAAAATCGTAAAGTTAAAATGTACTTATTATTTAATTAAACAAAATATAAATAAACTTTTAAAAGCAACAAATGGATTAACATTTAACTATTATATTAGGAGTCCATAAGAATGTAGAATGTTAACTGAAATCGGAAGGTTAACATCCTCGACTTATACGAAAACCGTTTAATATACCATTTTTATGATGTAGTATATGTATGCATTAATTATTCAGCAAATAATAATTAGGCAAACCATAAATTTTAATTGATAAAATATAATGCCTAAATAATGTATACGATAGGTAAGTCATAATAATATGTATATTTATGCCTTGTCGGAAACATAATTAAATGGCAAGAATTTAATTATAAAATTACTTGCTGCTTTCGTGGCACGCTCCGGAAACCGATATCGTATTTTGTGACCCATAACAAAAATGTTTAAAATTTTGAAAAATTACCTCACATTAATTTAATTGAAAGTTTACGAGCACGATTCTTATTTTTAAATCAACAGTCAATTTAATATAGCAATTAATTTATTTTCGAATTATCCATCATCAAGTAAGAATTTCAAATATGGATTTACCTGACATATTTCGGCAAGCAGTCAGGTATGTTTATTGGCTTATGAGGTGATTGAGTGCCACAAGTCAGTTATTAATTCCGCACCAACAGAGATCGTCGGGGAAAAAGTTTCCCCTTGCCTTGGGATGATGAGGTAATAAAGTATGGTCGTTATTGCAAAATTTTAGTTAATCATCAGTGTTAATTTTATGAAGAACATCTTTAATAAACGTTAGGAAGGTGTAATTAAAAATTACACAATTTATATCGTTTGTTGCCAACTTGTTGAAATGAAAGGAACAAAGTAGAAGCTTTATTGTTAATTTGTCGCGTTTTATAAAGCTTCTGTTTGAAAACTTCAAAGGGTTTCCATTTAATAAAAATAATTAGGGTGACTTTTTATCACGAAAAGCTAATAAATGAAGAGACAGCGTTTTTTTCATAAATTGATTAATAATTGCAACCATTAATTTTCTTTTCAAACTTTTGAAAATATATTTCACTAATTAGGTAACTTCAAAATTTCAAAAATGATAAAAAATAATTGCTTTTCGTTGCCAATATAAGGAAGTAGCAATCATCGATTTGAAATTTTATTTCCTTGGATAAATTATGTCGCTCCTCTATAACACAGGGTTGCGGCTACAACTGTAAGATTCCAAATTGTGTCACCCGTTCAGTGGTTTGGCAATTTACCCACAAGTCTAAATTCAATACTTGAAAACTGTAAATGTATTACCAGAACATTTATAGTTATGAAACTCGTGAAAGTTTCCAAAAATTATATTTACGACCGTGTAAAAATAAAAGGAAAAGCGGACCATTATTATAATTTCCTGAAATAGTTTCCAAGTATCGCGAATCTCTATAAATTCCAAATTGAAAAATATCTGTCGTTTAGGATAAAAAAATTAGAAGAGAAAGTAAAAAAATAATCTCAGCTTGAAGCGGTAAATTTAAGAACTTTTCGAACGTAATTGTTTTTCTTCAATTACATCTGAAGCAGCTTTTATGAAGGAATGCAAGAAATTTAATATAAAATGGCTTGTTTCTTCCTATCCAGTCCTATTGAGGTTATAGTAATTACGAATTAAATAAATAATTAATTAAATTTTACAACAAGTTTATTTTTAGTATTTTAGTGCTTTGTCACTATAATTTAATGAAAATGTGCGATGCTCCCGTGCTAAATTTTGTTACAAACTTAAATTACGTGCAATTTTAATTAGTAGTTCTTTGTTCCTAAACTACATTAGACCATTTTTATTTGTATCGAATGTAAACATCTCCTGAAGGTGTGTCAAAAACTTATTAGTTCCATCAACTTTTATTATCTATACGATGATCGCCTTTATTAAGTTTGATCAAAACAAACAATGAAGACGCTGGCGTGTTTGCATCTTGTAAAGTTGCTAAGTTTTACTTAAAATTCAATATAAACTTTGAATATGAAAGTTTCGTGGTTAATGTGTTTTAAATATCGTGCAACATTTCCTCGTCAAGTAGTTGCATCGTGTAAACGTAAAAGAAAACCAAGAAAGAAAACGTGGAGAAGAACTTTTTCTGTTTTGCGGAAGTTTAAATGGAGAGATAAACAGAGATCCACAAGAAATATTGTGATTAATCCTGATAGTAAGCACTTTTTAATATCTTGCTTGATTACGCACTTAAATTTGACACAAAATGCTAATAATATTTTTTTAAATGCTATTTGTCTAAATTAATGTCCATAATTTAATTGTGGGTTTTAAAAATGCGCGCATATACTCGTAATACTACATCAGGTAATGAAAATTGATTTGAATAGTAGGAAGGGCGATATTTTCCCTTTTTTAATGACAATGAACAGCTTAAATTACATTTGGTATTTATGAATTCCAATAAATAGATTAATTATTTATAGGAAATTTTTCTATACAAGTAGTAGTAACAAAATAAACTGTATGAATGATAAATAATATTTTGGGAAAATTTTGAGTTTTGGAGTAATTATTGTCTATAGAAATATACTTGGAAATTGTTAAGCTGATGCAATAGATTACAAATTGAATTTTCAACCGCGCCTTCTGTAAATTAATCAAAGCGTTCATTAATTCCCATTGAAAGTGGTATCAATTAAAAGTAGGTTAATGATATTCTAAGTATTTTTACGTGATTCTCTTTCGTTGAGTTTTATTTGGAAGTTGGAACCCTTATATAAGTTTACTTTGCTTCTTGTATGACATTTGAACAAACATTTTAAACAGAAACCTTTAATTCTAGAAGCGAAAATCTAATTGCTAGTAAATTCTCTTAAGACACATTTCAAAGTTTACTGAAAACCCTATCGTTAATGTAATTTTAATCCTTTAAACAAGAACCAGATTTAATGCTTTTGTGGGGTAGCGATAACTAGATTTACATTATCCTTACCGAGGATTGTGTGCCACTGACCTAACAAAAGTCAATAAAAAGGCGTCGCGAAATTATTATACATTTTATCAGAAAATTTTAACAATAAACTTAGCGAAACTATGAAATACTTGAAGTTTAACTGTAAGTTTGATAAAATACATATACGTGGCAATTTTACTCAAAAGACGCTTTATAACATTTAAAAGCCTCGTTATAAAGTGCTTCGATTTTTCATATTTCCACATATAATTTTTATTTATTTTATTGCTATTTTAAAGTTCAAAACATTTTCATTGATGATTTCTTTTTTATATTATATTTTATTTTTTATCAGATCTTTTCAGATCAATTTATCAAGTTGTGGTTAATAATAATTATGTATAATAATAAATATTCAAGTGAAAATTGAAAATAAGAATGAAATAGCGCTACTTTGTATTTTATATAAATTTTCCAATTTTGCAATGCGTTCTAAAATTACCACCTTGTTACCTGAAAATTGCTTTTTAAGTAGTTTTTACATTATATATTTTATCATTTATAAATTGCTTTCTCTATTGTAATGTAAAAGTATCTTAACATTAATAATTTATTAATACCAAAAAATATAATTTCATACGTCTATGCACGCACCGATTTACTTTTTATACTTCACATTTTTTTTCTATTAACTCGTTTATTTTATTTTATTTCACTTCAATAAAAATGCCTAATGTTACAATAACTTCCCCAACAGTATATCACATTTTACTTGGCGCTCTAAGTATAATGAAGTTTAAATCACAGAAAATGTTCGACAAGTTTGGCTTTATTTTATAAATGCATGACTTTTTATTACGCTGTAAATAACATAGTAATAATTTCAAATCGAAATGGCGAAGTACATGATAGAATTTTTAATTTCATATTTTTATTTATTGGGTTATCATGAAATCGGAAAATTAAACGGAAGTAATATTATTTAAAATTAAACAATTGCTTGTGAATTTCGTACTGTACAATTTTATTAAAACTTGAATTAAATTATGTCCCATATATTTTCATTCGCCACAAACATTAATTATGAATATATTTAATTAAGTTACTCCGTTCCAGTCACCTAATAGGCGAATGTGGGATTTGTACCTCCCGGTGCCTGCTTGGTTTACATTTGATCATGTTAACCAATACAGCACACTTTTGGTTGACAAATAGTTTCTAAATATTGACAAATCGCAATAGTGAAAATGCGACGTGAATATCGAAAAGCATCAATAACTCGTAACAAAATTGAAACTATAATTTCTTCTACCTATATATTTATTATTACTACTACTTCTGGCAAAAACTTGAGACTGCCGAAATTTTATTTATTATTTAAAAATTCAGGAACTCAAAAGTTATCCTCTACACTTCTATAGTAATTCCAATTTACAATGACACATCACACCATATTTTCTATTCTTCTCAACGTACTTGGATATACATTTTTTAGTTTTGGTAGAAGGATGGCTTTCTAACTGATTAAATATGCCAAATAAGATGGATGTTCCCCTTTTTCACTATAATGATTTTTTGGTTTTATAAACAACTTCTTTTAACTACTGATTCAGCTTTCGCTAACATACAGTTGGCAATCATCAAAGCCCATCATAAATATAATTAACCTGAAAGAGTTAAACAACCATGCTAAGTTGTTAACATTGTACATAATAAGCTACCGGTCTTTTATAATATGTTAATATAGTTTTTGGAATAATTCGCCTCAACTCTTGAAATATCAAAAAGAAACTGTCATCAAAATAGTCACAAGGAGGTAGAATTCCACTATTCAAATTGCAATACCGCAAGAATAATATTATCGTAACTAACATGGTGTGTCTTTAATCACCGATGAGATCAATTTTCACTTGAAAATTTCTGTTCTGTAATAGTTACATCCCAATAGATATATTGGAGACATTCCTCAACCCAAAATTAAACCGGTGAGAACAAATTGACATAAGATAGCGATAATCCATACTGGAAATAATATGACTGTGTAGGTAATTGGATATAGATACTCGTAATATGTATGTACACAAGTGGTTATAATTTGGATTATCAATTTCCTCCGAATTATTTGCGCCGTGGTTCGTTACACGTTAAACTGTCAGTTCCATTGTGTATTTGCATATGTAGTAAGTTTGTAAAAATTCTGGCTTATAATTCATACGAGTGGGTTTATCTCTGAACAATTTGTGAAATTTAATTAACTCAATTATGCACAAATTGAGTGGTCAGCTTACACAAATTCTGAATTACTAATAATTAATTGATTGCATTATCTCATTATTTTTTTATAGATTCTCGTAATTAAAGCGCAAAGCTCATAATTATTGTATAAACAGTAGTTTAATTTTGGAATTTCTGAAAGAATTATTAATTAAATAATTTTTTATATTATTATTTAGATATTATTATAAAGGTTTTGACACAAAATATTTAATATCTCACAATACACTTGAAGAATTTTTAATAAAAGATCAAGTGTAAATTTATAATTCATATAAAAACATTTATTTTAAAGTTACAGAGTCGACTATTCTCAACTTTATGACAACAAAATTAAATTCTGTGTTTGAGAATTAAATTTCGAATTAATATTTTAAATTTACAAAACTAACTAGGGCACAATAATTACCCTATATTATAATTTAGTTATAAATGTAGTCAACGTAACTCGAGGAGGATTTCTATAAATATCTTAAATATTTAAATTTTGAATTTTCCAGATTCCTTAACAATTTTGCACCTTAAACATTATTTATTAAAGAAAATTTAACGTAGAAACAAAAATTTCAATAATTCATCATAATAAAAAACAATTTTTTTAAATTTTATCTGATTACTGCTAGTCATGGGCTGGCCACACCTGCTTTTTTTAATACGTAAAATTTTTTTCGTACAAAATTCACAGAATTCTCTACAACATATTAATTTCTAATGGTTCATTTAATATTTGATTTCGATCCCATTTGATATAATTAAGAAATGACCACATAAATGAAAATACACTTCAATAAACACAATTTAATAACACTACGCTGAAATTATTTGTCTAGTTTCCTGCTTCGATGATCAATAATATCAACTTTGCTACTTTATTCTCATACTTTTATTAATTGTTTCAGGACTTTGTAATGAATTTTCGTTTCAATTATTTCTAATTTATTTTTAAAATATAATTGTTAAATTTATTTACAAAAGTAAAATGATTATTTTATGAAATTTATAATGTCGAAATAAAATACTAAAATAGCTGCACAAAAACATAAACAGTAATGAATGGTTGGGGCCATCTATTTTGGATAGGTCAGGTGAGATGACCTAGCTAAAAAAATACTTAGTTTGAATATAATGGGAGACGTATTTATTTTTACCAAACTGATTGCATCGGTTTACAAAGTTTTAACATCCATCGTGAAATCACTTTCCACATTGCATACATCGATCCCAATCACTTTTTTTAGATTGACAGGATTTCAATGTCCTTCTCCCTCTTGAAGCACCACAACAGAAAATTTAAACATTCACAACTTGCATAAGTTTTCCATCTCCTAAAAGAAAAGGCGACCAAACGGGAGAATGCGGGAGAAATGGCTCACTTATTTTCTCAAGACGATACACAAAGTTAAACGTGACTTCTAAATATCACATTAACACACTGCATCGAGTAGAAGCAATTATTCTCTCTCAAAATGTAAATAAATTATAATTCAAGCAGCAAGCAGAATATTTATAATATGAGTTTATAATTTACCTAGTTTCTCACTTTAAAGCACAAAAATAAAACAGTGCAGTGTATCTTGATAACACTATGATCATCTCGCCCGCAAGATTATAAGTCATAATAATATTATTAGTATATAATTAGGCCAATATAATTAGGACTATCAAGGTGAAAGTAACATATTCGAAATCTGGTAAAACTATGCAAAACGCAATCAACTGTATAAAAGTTATCAACCAGATATGGGCAGCCATGGGGTCTAAATGCCAAAACCTTTCACTAATATTATTTGTCGTTCAGAACCGACTTTAAAATGTATGTCCTTCGTGCTCAACTTTAGAGTTGATCATATGAAGAGCCAGGGGGGAAAACAATTAATGTTATAAAATCTTAAATTTGTAGTAAGGCGTTTTGAAAGTTTGAAACTGTGTAACCTGGGATATGGTACAACAGCAAGTGAAAATGGGTTGTTACATAATATTATTGATGCACTTCTAAATAATGCTATTAATTTTATTGTAAATGTTCTTTGCAGAAATAAAATTATATCTAAAATATAACTCGAAGTCACAAATTAACTAAAGAAGAAAGATGAAAGTCTATGGACTCTTCGTTTTTCCCGAACAAACCAACCACATCAACAGGCTTCCACATTCTATTGAAAGAATCGTGGAAGGAGACTAACCTTGGATTTAATTTCTTTCATAGAGCTTGTAGATAATGGGCACTTCTATTTATAGTATGGACAAAAATGCTTTGCCCATGAACGAAAGAAGCTTTGTTCTACTTCTTCCACAGGAAACGGACTTGGTTTTCATCTTGCAGATTCGACCGTTTCTATCCCAATCTTGAAGTTTTTCTGCCCTATATTTTGGTTGATGAAGACAAAATCTTTATCACACTCCATGTGTAAATAGTTACGTGCATAGATTCAAGCCTTTTTCGAAGTGGATCAAGTGATGCAAGAAATGAAGTATTGTATAATTCTTATTTTGACCTCCGCACGAGTCACAGAATATTTGCAGTTTTCTAACACTGTCGTCCAAATATTTTCTCTTCCTTTTTTGCCCACTGTTTCTGGGTATACATAAAAAATACTTTGCATAATTCATGCATAATTTATAGATTCCTTTTTTCTGTCTTTTTGGCTGGATCTTTTAGTCTCTCTTTTACGATTTTAGAATATGGTAGCCTTCAACAGATGTAGTTTCTTTTCTGACCAAAATGGCTGAAGAGCTGCACTGTCAGATTCGCAAATTAGTTGTTTAATTTGCTGTTTAAGTTGAATAGACAACCTAAAGCTTAAAAAATTTCATTTTTAACATGTGAGTCGCTTATTTCCAAAACCGGCTAAATCCATATTAACATTTCTTTCAGTAGATCAGAAAAACTGCCATATAAAAAGTATACACCAGTTTAAAATTTCATTTCATTTTGGTATCATAACCTTGTTTTTTAGAACGGAAATGGGGGCATAATATGGATTTTATAGCCCGAGGGCCTATAAAGTTGCTAGGCAATGACAATTTGTTTCTGTATGTAGCAAGGATTTAGTCGGTTTTGAAACTCATTTGATGAATGAGTTAATCGGTTCTGGAAGTAAATAAAATGTTTGGTTTATAATTTGGAGGCTTTTAATTCATTTTAGACCTGAAATTTTTTTTGCAGCCGTAAGGTATTGATATGCTACACAAGATGGCATCAATAACTCATTTAGTGAAAAATATGGATTTAGCCGGTTTTGGAAATAGGCGACTCATGTGTGAAACTGTGGATAGCTGAAGTTTATATTAAACTTTCCATTAAAAATGGTTCTATAGGTATCATAAATGAGTTTGATGTAGGAAAATATTTCTTTGAAATACTATATACATTTTAAATACTATATTATTTAGTATCAATTCTGCACAACTTTGATAACAATCATAATAACATTACGTCATACTTTATAATTCATGGAGCCTCATCGTTATTTAGTCTTATGACTTTAAACATTCTTCCTTAGTACGTTGTATTTTTAAAGTGCAATATTTCTCGGAACTTTGAACAGTTTCTCTATGTATTTTTATTATAATAAAATCTGTATAGCCTATAAAACCTCAACTACATTAGAAATGGACCGGAAATGGACTACCATAGGTTTTTCCCCGGCTCTTCTTATGGCAAAGGAAGAAACTTTGCATGATATAATACATTATATGACTAAAGTAAATAATACATAATACTAATTTGTTAGCTATGAGCTATAATCCCTATAATCCACATCCCCAATGAGTTGTCTGTTTCTAAAATTTAAATTAAGTTTGAGAACATTGGCGGCAGCAGAGATCGGAGGGTCTGGGGGCTAAAGCAATACCCAAGGAGTTATTGAATACCCCTAGTATATTGACATTAGGCGGTAAACATTAAAAGGTGTTTTACTTTTCTGGACTAAGATGATATACTGAGTGGGGGGGTATTCCCTCCAGACCCCCGGTTTCTATTGATGATTTTTTTATAATTATTATAAAGTCTTTTCTTCCTGTAGGAATTTGACTGTCTCTTTCGAGACTTGACATAGTCATTTTTAGGTGGAGTAGTCCTTTATTACTTTACATTACATTTCTATATTTCGTTGTTAGTTCTTGCTTCCAATACAATTCTTCTCCAATACTGCCTATCTTCCACTTTCTCTTTTCAATTATCGATTCTCATCTCTCCAAATACTCACTTACTTGGCCGTACCATCTCAAATTGGGTCTTCCCCTTCTACGGTCCTCCGTCGGTTTCCACGCAGCGATTCCACCATAGATCCCACATCTCTCCTCATTACGTGACCAAGCCATCCTATTCTACGTGAATTGATTGTTTTCACTACGTCTTCATTGTCCATTACTCTCAGTATTTCGCTGTTCATCATTGATCAGCTTTCCTCGGCATCACTTTGCGCTGGACTTAATATTTTCTTAAATACGTAATTGCTATAATTTTGAAATATGGTGGCTGTTGCTCGGAGTTTGGCAAAAAGTCATTTTTTCCTAGCTAGTTGGAAATCGATATTGAAACGACGGGAATATAAACACACACGATGCGTATACTATTGACACAAAATTTAAAATGAGCGGGGCTGGGGAAATAAACGTAAGTTATGTCTTTGAATATATTTCACAAACGGTGTTAAAAATTCGAACCGAAAAATCAGAAACATTTTTACGTCCCCATAAAATCCTCCTCTGCAGGCACCTGAGTCGCATGCAAACTTAAATTTTCCGCAAGTTTTTGATCATCTATGGCCACCATGTGGAATAATGCACTCGTAAAAAATCTAGAGGTTATCAATTAAAGCTTCTTTAGAAACAAATAAGTACATTAAAATTAAATTTTCTGGTCTTTCTTAAAAAAAGTCAAAATCGCTAGATCAAATCCTGAACTCACCAGGAATAATTATGTACTCTCCTTTCCGTTATCCATTTTACACAACCATTCTTCTGCGAGTGAAAATGTTGACTAGTAAATATTAATCAATCCCGAAGAAAATTTTCTAAAGCTAAAAATGTATATTAAAATATAAATATTGTATAGCAGTTCATTGACGGACCTCGTATTTCACAGCACACAATGGAATAATAACAATTTGCCCCATAATTCCGGAGCTTATTAAAAATGTATTTGTACTTACAAAAAGTCATACGTTTTTTTGTATTTAGTAATATGCACATCCTATCAGAAAATTGAAAATCGATAAATTAACAATGCAATTTAGCGAGCTAGAAATTTTGTATAAAATCGACTATAAAATAAATTAAAGTGACCCATAAACATGCACGTTAATTGTCAACATTTTAACATAAAATCAAGGTCAAACTTTATAATAATTACAATATTATGCTTTTACTTTTAACTGTGACTAAAAAGTTTTTGTGAAGGAAATTAAGAATGATGGCACCAAATCCTGTCTCTAGCTTCCTGAATTTTATGGTGAAGCGTTGTATTAAAATTGAAATTCTAACAAACTATTGTTCTTAATTTGCATACATCCTATTATGTAAATAACGTATTAATTAAATTATGTAAATTATAATAAGATACCATGTAATTAGATTTATTATTAAACACAAATTATAAGGCACATGGACAAAAATGTCAAATCTCTTGAATCTCCAAAAGCTTTCCCGGACAATAATTGAATATATTTATTTGGTGGTGTAATTTATTCAATTTTTGGTATAAAAATGTATTATTATTATTTTTGAATAAACATTAGACATAACTGTAACGAGATACGGTGAAACAAGAAGCAACTTATAATTAGTCTAGTTACTGGAACGTCCAGTGAGTGTAAGTAATTAAGTGTTTACGTACAAAGTTATAATCAGAGAGCAGTAAAAGCACGGCACACTACGAAATTAATTATTTACTTTGCATGGAAAATGTGCTAAGTTGAACGCTTTTTATTATTTATTGTTTTTCCGTACAAATAACAGCGTTTATCGATCAAATATCTTTTTAAAAAATCAAGCTAATCTGTACTGGAAAGCATTAAAGAGAGTTAATTAAATGAACAAAATGATTAAATACGATTGAGCAACGATTGTAAATTTAATGGTCAATTAAGTATTGTTATTTATTTAATTAGCAAATCGTTTGAATTATTTAAAAAAATCAAATTACGAAAAATACTCCAATTCAATTAAAATAGCAAATAATGAAGGTTATTTTAGAAACAAATTAATAGTACACATATCACCGGCATTATCGTTTGTAAATACAGTACAACCCATATTATTCAATTTAAGGTGTGATTGTCACGCTTCGCAAAATCCGGTAAATGGCACTCCCTTCCTCCGGTTTTGTATTCATGCCCGGAAGAGTAGTGGAACTTTGTGATTATGCACCGCATATCCCGGAGTCTATATCTTATCCTGTATGATCCGCAAATAGTTTACCTATTACCGTGGTATATTTTGGTTGACAATTTAAAATTGACTGTCAAAATTCGCGATCGAATTATTGGATTACATTTTGGTGCTTCGATTAAACAATTCTTTCAACGTGAGTTTATTTTTTTGCATCGCACTTTGTGTTGGTTTCGATATCAGTGTTTTCGGTGAATTTTTGGCAACACACCTTTATCATCTCAAGAGAACAAGTGTCCTTGGTACGTTTATTTTAAAAGTCAGTAAACAACCAAAAACTGTTTTATTCATTTTGTATATATCGAAGTAAGTCTGATAGATTTCTTGAGCTCTTCGCGATATTTTTTGGTAGATCTCCCCCATTTATCAATAAATTATGCATCCGTGTGACAGTGAAAATAATGAAACCACGTAAGGATGGCTTTTAAGAAATGCTTTAAAACAAAATTGATAAGTAACATTAAATCCATTTGTCTAATACGAAACGCGAATTCATTCTCGTAAAGATTTAAAAAGTCTTGCTCGCGGTGCAGTACAAATAATTGATGAGATCCGAAACAAAATAAATCGAGAAGACGTTAAGTAAGAGGTATTATACCTAGAAATTGTTTAAAATCAAATCCATGTCTATTTTATTCCATTTTATATTGTAACAACAGCATTGTTTAACATGAAGGTCGCATTATTTTACGTTTTAAATTTATTATATACATTGGTAATTCTAAATATGCATGTGGATGAAGTTCCATTAATTAGAATTTAGAATAATCGTAAATCAAAAATTATTGCCACTAGGTAAATATAACTAAACTTTTAGTGACGTTTGTTCATGATTTTATCAAGTTTATGATAAATTTAATTAATTAAAGTTTGGAATAATAAACAACAAAACCAAATTAATTTTCCTGTAAGTTCAAAAATTACCTTTTATTTTAATTGTTGTTTGAAACTGATTACAAAAAGTACACAGAGAAATAGAAACTTCTAATTCATAAAATAATAGAAGTGTTGAAATTTTTAAATCTTAAATAATTAAAAATTTTAGCTGATACGGATAACGTTGGTAAATAAAACAGAACAATAAAAAATTTACCTGTTGATCAAAGAAACTTGGTGGACTGCATACTTGACCTTTTTCCTACCTTTCTTTGAATATATTTTTACAATTTCTGCATTTTGCTCGATACTTTTAGAAAATGTCGTATACTCAACGAAAATAATGTCACATAATTTGTATCTAACTTTTACGTTTAATTTACGTAAGTAATACCTATTATTGGGTCTAGAGTTAGTATAGATCAGCAGTTGTCAAAATGGTATTTATATTGTCATCGGCAGCAGAACCTTAACAATAAATCTCGGTGATTGGTAAATACGTACTGCCATCTATATTTTACTGCTAACCTATTGCAATTTTTTTATATTCCCTATAGATTTCTTTCTTACGAACGTGTCAATGATACCCAGAAAACTGTTTGCCATTTTATTACTTCATTGTTTACTTAATAGTATATTAGTATAGAAGAGCTGTAAAGGTGATTTACCGTCGAGAAGTAGCTCGAGTTTTAGTAAGATATTTTGTTCATTACTAATTAAATAAATTGACAATAAAAATGGAAACACAAATTTGGCGCAATTACATTTAAACACAGGCATAATCAATTTTTAATTTTTAAGTTTTCAGAATATGACAAGTAAAATTCAAAGCAGTCATATTTCGTATTGTGGTTCCTTGTAAATAACAACATGATTAATTCCTATAACACGCTGTTTTGTAAATCGCCGAATTTATTCCTTAGCTAATGCATATCTAACGTTAAACCGAGTCCATAATTTGCTATCAATGCAGATTTCAAGTATTTATTGCCCTAGACAAACTTGAATCGAAACTTGAGTAATATCTTAACATTATATTCAAATCAAAATATCATCAAATTATCAAAAAACGATGTGTTTTATTTAAAATTTAAATTGTTAGCTCCAATTATTGAATCACCCTTTATAAGCAATACTGTCAGATATAATATGTATTTCGAATATTTCCATAGCTGTAGAAACTTCGTGAAGAGTAAATTTCACGCTCAACCTTTCCTCTACCTTATTTAAGCAAACAAAGTTGATTGAACATGACCAAACATTACTTGCAGTTGGGCCCCTCATCTCAGTTTCATGTCAACTTTGTAATGCCTTTCCCTTGTTTGGAGGTTGTAAAGGGTAACATTATGTACAATCAGCTTCGTTTTGTGGTACACAGCTGATGTTTTCGGGCTTAGCAGAACTGGCTCTAAGTCAAAAGCGAATATCATCATCCAATTTGTGGCGTTTTTTTATTCCCTGGCGTCTTGTTCCAAAATGTAATATAGCTGGTATTCCTCTTCACTAAAGTTTTTTGCTGTCAATAAAGCAAATGTCGCATTCATCCTTCTCCGGTATAAAAAGACATAAATTCATGACTTCAAATGTCGCATCAGACACTGCTTGATCGCTTCTTCCTTGACAAAAATTATCCATATAGAAATTATAAAAAATTATAATTTTTTATACAATTTTGAATTAGGAGTTCGGAAGTAATGGCTTTCCATTTTGGGAAGGATTCCAAAATTCATAATTATTTTGCAAGTTTTATACTGATTTGTTGATTAAACCCATAATGTGCACTGATAACCTTGTTTTTACCACTTTCAGATGTTTTGCTACCACCTTAAGCCTTTTTTAAACAACAATTTTAACCCTTTATATTTTTTTTCTATTTTTAAAAATTAGGTTCAAGTAACCCCGCGCTGGGGCTACTTGGTCCAACTCAGCAAATCAATTAGAAAAGGCTGTAAAACAGGTGGTGGGATCAAGAAGGATCAATTATTTTGAAATAAAACTCAAATATACATTATTGTGCATGAAACTTTGTTTCATGCACCAGCCTTTGCCTAGTGCTGCTACCTGTCAGGGAGAAGGTCAACTACGTCTATATATTGAGTTTTATAGGACCAGGACGGATTTTAAACTCTTTTTTCTCCGTGGTTCAAGTAGCCCCTGGAGGCTCAAGTAGCCCCGGTTTACGGTACCTTTCCCTTGCTTATGCTTAAGACTTTTTTCTGCTACTTTATTAAAACTACCTTATTACTGTCATCAATCATCAATCTTGAAATCATCAGTCTTTACCCAATTACATACAGCTCTACCTTTTAGTTCAAATGTTCCTAGACAGCCGGTAATACAACCTATAATTCAAGAGCATGACAAATTTTTAAGGGGATTTACGAATATTTTTATTACTCTAAAATAAAATTCCTAGATTATTTGGGAGTAGCTTGGCTAATTTCCATTAACCCAATTTGGACAAAAAATTGAGTTTGGCACTTTTCTTATTTATTAGGCCGACTATTATATATTTACCTTATAAAAACATCAGTATATCATCCCTATAATTTTAGAACATTTTTATTCCAAATTAAAATTCAATAACATTTTTCAAAAAGGGTATAATATGCTAAAGTTTGTTTACATGCATATAATGTAAAATTGAAAAGGATTCAAATTAATGAAATCGGAAATAACGAAATATCGACAAGCAACTTAAAATATTTACGGATGCAAAACAACTACGGTTACGTTGAATTACGAATACATCTGAAATATTAATTGTCTTTCGGTATTTTTGAATCGTATTATGTTTTAAGGTCTGTTGAGCTTACTACTACATCGGCATAGCTTTACTGGTGCTTTCAGTTTTCAGTTCCGATCTATGTTTCAATCAGGTTCCATCTTATCTGGTAGGATTCAGGTGCTTTCATGAAGATGAAAACAGATGTAGGGCGCTTAGCACTTTAAAACACAGTTTACAGTAAAACATAGTAGTTTGAGAATAACACAGTCACTTGTTGAATGCAAAATATGACCACCAAGACATAATAAAATTGACACCTCATCCAAAATAATTAAACTTGGCTGTGTGTATCAGCACCTAAAATATCTCAAAACGGATGATGCACATGAAGTGAAACTTTTGATTGCAAAAAAACAGATCGAATACCAATAAATTAGAATATTTATGGTCTTCCAACCTAAAAGGCGTTTCTAACAGTCTCTTATAAAGTTATTTTTTACCCAACAACAGCAGCCTAATTTTGTTTTACCAAGAGATGAGGCAGATAGCGTAATTGTCGGTAATTCGTTAGAACCTAATAATCAGCTTAATTATTTAAAATTTATTGTCATAGCCATAATTATGAGTTGAAAAATGAATAATAAAATGTTTTTAAAAACTAACATCAGTTATTTAATTATCTCTAAAGTTATTTCATGAATTCTGCCACTATTGCAGCCAAGAACCAACTTGCGATATAGTGGTTAAAGTTTGAAGTAGTGGTTAAAGGGGTAAAGAAAAGTGAATTTTTTTATAGAAACGAACTTACTAGCTTTTGTTATAACTTTAAGTACTGCCAAGAATAATAATTATATGAATACATTTATTTAAGATTAATCAGAGCTTATTCTTGAAATGCAGAGAGCTTTTTTTTTCTAAATGTGTTGTCGTGCAAAATGAATGATATAATTTTATAACTGTTGATGAAACTCACATACAGTGTGCTTTATTACGAATTTCGTCAAATGTCGCAACACCCGCTTTAAAAAATATTTATGGGGTTTATTCGAACCTATTGTAATCAGTGCTATTCACGAGAATCTCGTTAGTTAACAATGTTGACAAAATATTGATAAGCATTGATATGTTACATTTAAATTAAGATTAAATGGTTATTTAGATGCGGCAGTATCGCAAATAAAACTATAATGGGCTATAATAATGCGACATTAACCCATTTAAATTGCAATTTAGTCTTAATTTAAACGTAACATTTTAAAATGTTTACAATAAAGTTAAATAACGAGATTATCGTGAATTTACACTTCTGTATTTCGTGTTTGCAAAGATTTAAGTCCAATTATCACGTAATTATTGGAAAGACTGAATTCATTGTGGTCGATCTTCAACAATTCGACGACATCAATTTACAAAGAATTTTGGTTCAATATGAATTTTACCCTCTTGGGTAAACACGCTAAAAAAATTCAATCCTGTATATTTTTGTACGTTAAAAAGGAAGCCGAAGAATTAATAGTTATTCCAGGTTAAATGCTATAGATCGAGCACCAAATTAGATATACATTCAAAAAAGCTTTGCTGAGTGTTTAGTGGAATACCGACAGCATTGTTTAGTTTGATATATTAGAACATAATGGCCGATATCCAGCGTCGATAATTAAAGCGTCGAAACGGAATTGTAGATACTAATATAATGTTTAATATTAATTGACAGAAAATTAATTCAGCAACGTAAAATTGAGGGTTAACTGGGAAGTTTGACCATGTTGGCCTTTCCTGTAGTCGAACAGGACGACTACCTGTTCGGATCACAGAAACCCTTTTTAAATGTCAAAATTTTTAGGCATACTCGACAGGCCTACAAAAACGTATTATATGCATTCTTTGCTTCACAGTCAGGTTCATTTGAAGAGTGACTTCAAAGTGTCGTAGATTTTGATGACGATTGTAATATAATTATTATCTTAACGTTAAATGTATTTTTCGTTTTTAAAATCGAAAAATTTTACATTAACAATTAATTGTACTAAGTAATTTTGGTACATTACACTTTAATTTTAAATATTTAATTAAACATTGAAAGTATTATTTATTTATTTACGATAATATACAGAACTGAATGCTCTTGTTGGATAATTAATAATTTCAATGTTTACTTAACTATTTATTTTTCAAGTTTATTTTGCAATATTAATTGTTATTGTACCTATACCCCGACGCACTGTCAGCAATTCCTTCTAATATCTGATGTCTAGCACATCGCAGGCCATTTTTATTGCACCCACGCTTGTCCTGAGCATTCTATTTTATTATTCATTCCAATAATCATTTTGTGTTTTGAATATTTTAATTTCTAACAATATTTTAATATTTACATTTAACTTATTATGGTTTCATTTAAATCTTAGAATTTCACTTCATTACAAAATTATTTTGTGATATTCCTTTCATTATTTTGGTACAGTTTTCTTTTTTTATTCATGTAGGGCCTTATCCTGGAGAAAAAATAGCATACGTGATACGTACAGAAACGATCCATTGCAAATTCACTTATTGTAAATTTGCAAATTCATTCGCAATGGATAGTTTTCTGTAACTCATACGTAAATAACTATTTCAAGTAAACGGTATTATTTACATTCTAAAACAAAATTGTACACGATTTTCGGTAGTAATACAATACGTTATGTTTGATTGTTTGAATTGGTAAATTAAGGTTATAAGGAAAAACGTACGGTTGCTTAACAACGCACCTATATAAACCAGCTTAGTCTTTCTCTTATACGGGTTAAATATAACTTTTTGTTCAGATACTCAGATCGCATTTCTTAATTAATCTTTATACAACTTTACATGAGGATTCTTTGTTATCTCACTAGTTTCCTACGCAGCACAATTAACAACACGTTGCGTACACAAATATCTCAAGACGTTCTAACAATTTGAAGTTTATTTTTTATACCTAACCTAACATTACAAAAGTCCGTTTGTTTCACCCTAAGTTATACTGCCCTATAGTTCCTTTGCACTACACGTCGATAGTGTTGGTTCATTCGTCACTGTATTGTTCATTCGTCTCACGTTCTCTGTTGCTCATCTCGTTCGTTACATGCCTCTCTTGTTCGCCCCTTCTCACGTGCTCCACCAGTATAGTCCTCACATGATAACTTTATCACCTGAGCAAATTTGAGCTCAAAACGTTTGGAACAAATTCGATACAAATTTTTTAGGGGGATTTTTCAGAAAATCTTCGCACACGTGAACCTTATTTTTTTAGCTGTCACTTTTTTATGCCATTGACATATTTTTATCGTGTTTTGTTTTTGAGCTGTGGTGTAAATTTTTTAAATAGCAACCCTTATTTTTCTTTGAAATTTGGAAAGAGCACAATTTTCTGAGTATGAAAATGTCAACACACTCTGACCTTGAAGTGAAAAGTTTTCAAGGCAATCCAGTGGTGGCTCGTAACGTCTTCGAATGGGAGGACATTAAATAAACATATGAATAAAATTAGGTATGCTGACGATACAGTGATCCTATCTCATAGTATACTGGGGCCAGCAGCTGATGTTCAACGTGATTGAAAGTAGCTGTCAATATGAGTTGGATATTAACTTGCACAAGACTGAATTTATGGTAATTAGTAAGAATAACATCACAAACTGCCAACTAAATGTCAAAAACCAAACAATAGTATTGAGTCAGTAGACACATACCTGGGCACCATCATCAATGAACAATGGGACCATTCCCAAGAAGTTAAGTATCGCATCGAGAAGGCAAGAAGTGAATTTATTAAAATGAATCCGCTGTTTAAGAGCTATTACATGATGATAAAAAAATAAAATAATGATCCTATGTTACGCTTTATCTGTATTGCTCCATGGGATGGAGGCGTGAACGTTGACAGAGGCGACGACAAAGACACTCCAAAAGGATTCGAGATGTGGCTATACCGCAGAACCTTGCGAGTTTCATTTTTGGAACGTGGGTGAACGTTTCGTGGGTGGAACATGTAACGAACCGCGAGATACTCAGAAGAATGGAGAAAGATCTTGAAATTGTCAACATAATCAAGAGTAGAAAATTACAGTATCTCGGCCACATAATGCAAAACGAAAGTAGATATCAACTGCTACAATGAATCTTACAAGGTAAAATAGCCCGAAAAAAAGTGTCGGCAGAAGAAGAATATCCTGGCTAAAAACCTGAGAGCTCTTCCAGCCAACATTCGGAACGGATAGGCACCTGAAGAAGTAACCTGCGATCAGGATCATCTTCGTTTAGTTCAACCAGAACCACTTTATACGGATGCCACTTCTTCAATTTAAAATATTTTATAGCGGAGCTCTGAACTACCGCGTTGTTTACTATCAGTTGACTAGTGGATAAATGGGGATTTTCTTGAAGCGTAAGTAAAATATTTAGCTGAATATCTTCTTGAACTAGTGGATGACCGTGGGATCTCTCGTATGACCCACTAGCAAAACTTGTTGCTCTATTTTGCTAACGGTGGCACATGAAATTGATTTTCATACTCAGAAAATTGTGCTTTATTCAAATTTGGAAATAAAAATAAGGGTTGCAATTTAAAAAAACTTATGATGACGTCATAGCTAAAAAGGAAAATACGATAAAAAATTTCAAAGGCTGAACAAAGTACCTCTTAAGAAAATAAGATTTACGTGTCCAAGGATTTTCTTCTAAAATCCTACTCAAATAGTTTATCGAATTTATTCCAAACTCTACGAGCTGACTGTGTAATTCAATTAATTTTTTGAATTAATTGCCAAATATGACTAAACTTATTTAGAAAACTGTCAAGTTTACAAGGGTAAAACTAAAAAAGAGTGGTTTTTGAATACTTCCAGGATGGTCAGATCCCTTAGAACGGTTACGATATAGTTAGTATAACTTTTCATTCAGTGCGCAGGTTATACATACTTCGAAATAAATTGAAAAAAATAAAATCACGATGTAGAAATAAATTATATTCTCTATATCTTATTGTATTACTTTGGAAATTCTCTGAATGATTATACATATCGGTTAAAGTCGTTGCGACTTAATTCTTTCGGCTGGATGGCATTGGGCCTGACGAATTCATATTTTAAGATTACTCTATAATAAATATTGTTATGTTTTATAAATTAATATTCGAAGATAGTTGTATAAAATAGTAATTTTATTGTAGTTTAACATTAACATGACTTTGACATAGGTCACTGTTCACTGTCCCGAACGCGTTCCTATCTAATAAAACACGAAGAGCCATTCTTATCACAACGATAAAACTCTCTTCAATGTATGTGTTACTATAACTGTTACAAAAAAGTGTTAATTTTACCTCAATTTATTCTACGCATTTGAATACATTTTATTACACAAAAATGTTTACAAATAGCAATCGAGTAGATTATGTTATTCTCCTTTCTCCACGGTCATTTAAGCAAGGTTTATGATTTAATTTTCTAAGAATAGTTTTATAAAAATTGGGAAAGGTAATACAGTATGTCCTTAGGTTAAATAAAAATTAGCACTTTGAAATTGATCCATTAGCAAAAATATTTGTATTTCCGCCTTCTAACTCGACCAAACCGCTGGCGTAACAAAAAAAACCGTTGAAAAAACATGCTTCTTCCCTGAACGTTTATTCATTTTCCCTATTTATTTTCGAACTGCAGATGATGAGATTCCCTTGAAAACTGATACCTAATGTCATAAAACTTTAACGAAGAGTTACGTATCACTTTTCTATTGGGATACCGTTAGTTGCTGAATCCTCCAGTAAAAGTTTTATGAAAGTGGGTAGGGGGATAAAGACCATGCCATCAACCTGCCATTCCAATGTTTTTTGGATCTGTTTTATTCCACCTTTCTGAATAAAATCTTAAAATAATCGTTGGTTATTTATGAAAGGAATTGGTATTAATTTCCGAGTAAAAAGTTTGGAAAGGTCGATAGTTGTTAACAAACATCATTCTCAATGAGTAACATCATTAAACACCCACATTTGTTATTAAAAAATTAAAAATATTATTTTTTTAAATTTAATTTACTATTTGCATAACCTAGTGACATAATCAAGCAGTTGACCTTCACCATTTAATGGGCAAACAATTTATTCTTTATTTGTATTTTTGCATCATTAGCTTATCGGCGAGCAATTTGTAAAACTATAAAATTCCATTTAAATATTTAAATGATGTATTAAATTAAATTCAAAAATTCAGAACGTGCTAATTTTGAAACTACTAAATTCGTCGATCGACGATCACAAATTGATAGCGTTAAAATCTATTTAGTTCTCTTTGAAATCCTATTTGGAATTTCAATTTATTTTTGCTTCTGTGTTTGTACTTGGTTAACGTGTTTGAGCAGTAAGAAGCGTCGATAGACGAGAAACTCATTATTAATTTGGAATTATTTTTCAGGTGCTCCTGAAAATGGTGTAATTTCACAAGTATCTACTTTATCTTCCAATTGTAGCTCGAATTCTTCAGCAGGATCGTTAATTGCAGACCCTCAAGGTAAGAAACTGTATTTTTACAAGTATTGTACTAGCGTAGGTGCGCCTTCTTAATTAATTCAAATTACCATAATAATCCTGTACGAGCAAGGTACCTACTTCAGTCGATAGTTGAAAGTTTTGCATGTTTGTGCAGTTTTGCATTTTTAATATCTTGGAGTTCATATTTTGAGACGTAAAAATGATCCTAGAGGAAGTTTTATGTATAATGGTTGCAGAAATGACATAAAAGTTTAAAGTTTGCAAATTTTGAAAAAATGTAAATTTTATACATTTATTAGTGGCGACACAGACTTATAAAGGAGATGTAACTGTTGAATTCCTTTGATCATACTTTAAAATCTATCCGCCCAGTCGCATTTACTTTCGAAGTGAAATTTTCATATTTACGATGTACTTATAGGTTACTTTTCCAAAATATTTTTTGCATAACTTACAAAGTTTGGATGATAAAAAAACATATCAATATGCATTACATTCGTGCCGAGTTTTAACTTGCTGAAAAAATGTAGCTACTTGATTTAAAAACTTGCTTCGCTTTATTTCACTTTCGTATTAAATTTTTTAAAAGAAAAAACTTGAAAAAATTGTAAAACACTAATTTAAAATTTTTGATTAGTACCGCACTGTGTGTTTCCACTATACAAACCATGAATGCGTTCTTATTTTAAAAAGCTTTTATTTCCTTTAAACATTATTGAACGAGAATAAGCACTTCATATTTTTTGATTAAGCGCAAAAAATGTGATCCACATGCTTGTGAGGAAAATCAAACTTTATGAATGGAATATCGCAGGATCAAACAAGTGGGTGGCTGTTAAAGAGCATAAAGCTTTTGAGAAGAAGAAAATAAATTTTTCAATTAACATTGAATTCATTTATCAAATTGAATTCTGAAAAATCGCTTATTTATAATTCGAATGGCTCTTCAAAAAATATTTTAGCCATTTGTTCCGCTTCTTGTGGTAATGGTTCGACTTCTTTACATCAAAAATTTATTCATCAAAAGTAAGGAAATTATTACCATCAAAGTATTAAAATACAATAATTTACATATAAAATAAAAATGGAAAATAGTCACTTTGCCAATGAAGTAATTTAAATTCATGAATTAAATGAATCTACTTGCTTGTTTAAATTAAATCCACAATACCTTATTGTTATGTAATTAAACCGACATTTGATTTTTAAACACACATAGGTGATTAAGCTAATAGAAAAAAAAACAATGATAATTATTACGTGTTCTTGATATTGACATTCTTGCACCATTAGTTAAACCTACTCAAAACTTGCTAAATACCTTATCAATTTTACAAGATAACCAGTTTCATAATAGCACAGTTCAAGTCTGTAAATATTTGAAAAATTTTAAACAACATGCTTGTATATTCTTATAATAAACACTGCGATGTGATAAAATAAAGTAAAAGTAATTGAATTTATGTGTTATTGATAAAAATATGAATATTGATAAATTTTTATTGCTTTCGAAATATGACTCCGATTTGTGCTTCGCCTGTTATAAAAATTAATCCGGCATGATTTTGATGACATAAAAATAGCTAATAACATTAAAACTTGCGCGAGTTTTGTTTGTGAACGTAGTATCGATGAAACTACTCTAACATCCCCTATATTTGTTTAACCCCGCCAGTTTATCTTTGCTGATAGTGTCGTTTTCTCTATATTGATGTCTTAATTTTTCACCTGCCCGCCTAACATAATGGTGTGCACTTAGGCAATCAAATACGTCAAGAAGGACGCGAGACTGCAGCTCTGTATAACGTAACCGAGAATTCAACAAAATTAACAGGCACTAAACCTGTCTCAGCTGATAACGAAGTAAATATTTTAATAGCCAATAGCGATATGGGGGGAAATTCAAGGTCTAATAAAAAACGATCGCGCACAAACCGTAAAAATTCTAAAAACTCGAACATAGTAACGACTTCCACAATTGTAGTTAATGAAATGATGGTAAATGTACCGTCATCCTCATCAAACAGTGATATTACCGAACATAAAAATGACATTAAAAAATGTGAAAGTAATAACAGCATAAAAAGTGATACTGATAACGACGAAATTCAAACAATCTGCGAAAATAAATTATTTGAATGTGTGCAAACGAATTACAGAGTGGAATCACCAAACGAAGTGGCAATAAAACCAGACGTTAAAGCTTCAAATGGAATTGTTAAAAGCAGGAGTTTAGATAACGATGACCTCAAAATTACCGAATTATCTTCCGAGGCCAGCGAAGGTGAAGATAAAGCTATGGCTGAATGTAATGCAGTGGTATCGGAAACAGAATCAGATGTAGAATGGGAGGTAACGGAAGAAATATCAAATGCTACTGAAAATACTACCGATTGTCCAAGTATTGCATCCATAGCGCCAGAAGACCAACTCGAAACTGTTCAGGTGACTCTTATTACCGCTGAGGAAGAACGCAGTTTGAGAAGCTTTTTAGATGGTTTAAATCTTGTAACATCTCCAGAAGAAGCGGTAAACCAAACTCAGAGAAGCGAAAGCTACAAAGAGAGAAAAGCGAGAAAGAGAGCTGCCATAGCAGAACACTTTATTCCTATTTTGGAACAACCTCGATATTTGGAAGTAATTTGTGAGGAAAGTAACGATACCAGCGATAAAGACCAAAGCGATTCGAATAATTCGTCACGAATTTTAAAAAATTGTGAGATTAAAGAAGGAAGTCTGGGTGAAAAATCAAATGTGGAAGGAACTTGGAAAACATCTTTAGCTGAAAGTAGTAGTTTGAAAGCAGAAATTGTTTACATAGATGATAGTTCGAACAGTGGAACTTCGAGTAGTGATAATTCTGACATAGAAGATAACGAAGATGCGGATGCTGAAGAAAGTAGAAGTGAAAACGTTTCTCAATATTCTTCCAATCAAGATATTAACAAAAATTTAATTGAAGTCAAAAGTACTTCTGTAATGGAAAAACAAGTAATTAACTGTGGTGATGATTCCAATCAGAAAATTTTGGAAGTAACCATTCCTGCCTCTCAGTTAACCCCACCTCCGACGCCCGATTTACTAACCCCTAAAAACGAAACGGTTTGTTTAGAAAATGAATTAAACGAAACGAAAATGGACGAAATTGAAAATACTAACACTTTACAGGAAGACTTAAAAAATGAAATAAATTCCATGTTACCTAAGGAAAGTGTTGTTTCTTTGCCGTACGAAGATGAATTTAATAAAGAGTTTCATGGTTTTTGCGACGACTTAAACGTTCAATATCCCTGTAAATATTTGAATGCCGTGAGCCCGTTAGCAATTTCGAGATCGTCGTCTGTTAGCAGTGAAGGGTCAAGTAGAACTCAATCTCAACGCACAGTCAGGCTCAATTCTACGTGTTCGTCAATCGCAGATGTTGCCGATTTATTAAAAGACTATGAGTATGCTAAAGACACGCATAAGGTATCGACTCCCAAAACTTTGAAAGAAATGTGTTTAAATAAAGTGATATCTTTGCCATTTGGTTCAGACGTTTTGGAGGAACTAGCGGACGTTTCTAAAAGCATGGAAAATTTAACTGTCTTATTGGAATCAAAAATATCGCCAAGATTAAGTAATTTATCTCATCAGTTTTCTACTAAAAAACAATCAACAATAAAAAATGTTAATGATATTAATAATTTTAACGTTCCAGTTATGAAAGAAGAAATTGATCGTGAGAATTACTCAAAATGGGTAGCGTTACCTACCGAACAGGATCCGGGAGTATTAATGTGCTTATCGCCCACTCAAAAATTACATTTAGAAACTACTAAAAGGGAGTTTGACGAAGCAGGGAAATTATTACAATTACACGAAAAATTTATTAACAGACGAGGATATAATGAAGGAACTCGTAATAATCGAAAAATGCCGGAAAATGTGGAAATTACCGTTTTATCTAATGATAGCGAGGCTAATAACGCGAGTAAAGCGTCGAAATTTAGTAACAGACTTTTGGCAATCATCCGAGAGTCTTCTGATGCGCAACCAATTTCGTACCTGAATGTAAACAACGAGAATGTGATACACACTCGCGAACCTTACTTATCCAAGTCGCTAGAAAATCTCCACGGGGTATCGAATATGGAAAAAAGGTTGATTAATACTACGTTCGATAAGGAAGAATTAAGTGAACATTACGAAAGCGTAATAAATAGAACACATCAGATCAAAAATAACGATATATTTAATACAGAAACAACAACTGGAAGTTATCAAAGTGAACCGGCATCTTATGAAAGCAGGCAAGTACAAAGTTCCGGTGGGAATACGGCAAGTTTTACGAATATCCCTAACCGTCGATTTTCTTTACCGCAAGAGTTTTATCAACGTCAAATGCATTATATACGCGAAAAAGAAAAAGAAATACAGAACGAAATAGACGAACTAGAAAAAGAAAAAATGAAAATGATGCAAGAAATGGACGTAGATATTCCTTTAAAATATTTCGAAGCGGACAAATATTGTATATCCAGAAAGGGAGACATTGCTATACATAATGACGAGATAAGATCGCAGAAAATTGAATCTCAAAAACAAAGTTTAACGTTACCGGCAGCTCCTACAGAATTTTTCCGTCAACAGATGTACGACGAATATATGCTAAAAATTGCGGCACGTCAAGAAAGAAAGTTACAAAAAGTGATAAAAATAACTTCTTCTCCGAGTTCACAGGTTGGAGAGTTAACAAATTCTAATAATATGTGCGACGTAGTTCACATAAGTGGCATTGAAGATGAGTTCATGAACAAAGTTAATGAACGAATGCGAAAGTTTGGATTGAAACGAGACAACAGCGATGAAGTCAAAAATGACGATGGCAGTGCAGAGCAAACCGAAGAACCTATTTTGGTTATCGATGGCGACTCCTTGAAAGAAGTTAAAGTTCTACCCAAACACTTGCAAGAGTTTCTTGATCTAACCAGACAAGTGGCAGACACTTCTGAAGATGACATCAAAGAGGAGGGTGAGTGGTAAATTGCTGGAGTATTGTGAATTTGTTTTGACTAATAAATTTTGCATTCGTTAATCTTAAAGATGCTTTTAAAACGTGAAACAAGTTTATTTTTTAACATGGCTAATACGTTCGAGTGCGTCCATGAATTTTTATCGCTGCATTACAGTAAAATGCTAAATATAACGTTCAGAATTAGGTTACAAAGAATAGTTTTAGACTCTACCACAAAATTTCACAATTTTTGCATTTAAAAAGTTGTCGCCGTTTTTTGTCCATTTTATTTTCAAAATATTCCATTGGCTTGCATCAATATTGTTCGCTTTGGTGCATGCAGTAAGATGTAATTGACGTACATATTTGTTCTAAATATACAGTTGGCTTAATGTTTAATTCGATTGATGCATTACCGGAAAGTATATATTTCGACACTGACCGGAAGATATATGTTTTAAAATTAGGTCACTTTTGGATGTGCTTTATTTGTTCTATTTCGTGTTATTAACACAAAATTGTTTATTTTTATTGATGATTGAAAATTACCAACCTTGCAATGTTAGGATTATACTGAGGCAATTGTGTGGCCGGAAATTTACGGTTCTATGACTGTGGGTGTGTTAAATAATTGTAACAAAGCCGATATTATTAAACAATTACATTGTAACTACGTGAAATATAAATTGTCTTTATTGTCTTTCTAAATTAACTTTTCAAATCAAGTCTTGCTAGCCTTTTACATAATATTTCACCTAAAAATATTAGTTTACCGTTTGGTTGTTAATTTAAGTGTAGTTTAATTATAACCATTATGCAATTAACATGACAAAGTTATAATAGGCTAATTTTTTAATTATAATTAAATTTATTACGAGGGAGGTTCAAATGAAAATGGTAAAAACCTAAAACTTATCAGCTTATTGCTTGTAAACTATAAATAATATCCCTCAGTTCTCATGCTGCGGTTAAGTTGATCGGCGCAATTGGAGCATACGGATAAGCTTAACAGCTAGAAAGCAGAATGTTACAGTCAGTTGCAGGTTGCAGTACGGAAAGTTTAAACTCCTAGAATGTTCCAACTGGACAATTGTTAAACAAAAAACTATTTATGAAACATGGTCCCACTTCACTTGCATTCAATTTGGATCTACCTTGAATAATTTTACGGTCTACTCTGTAGCTTCTAAAAATTTAACCGATTTTAATTATCCTCCGAGCGATTTAGAGATATAACTTTTCTAGCTGGAGGGAGTTTTTATACCATGATAATTTATCGAAATATTTATCGAAAATGTTATCCCACATAATATTTTTAAATGTAATCGTGATTTATTAATACGAAAATGTTGTTAACATTCCATAGTTTTCGAATTATCGCCATCCAATAATTGCCTTGTAGTTCGACATAATAAACCATGTTCAATATTGCAGTACCTAACACGAAAATCATGATACTAGATCAAAATTTGTAAAGCAAAAGAAAAATTTTAATTAGAAAATGCATAGGTACTAAGAAGTGTTAGGGAGTTTCTAAAAGTACAAATATATTGCTTATATTAAATTTACAAAAGATGTTGAAAATAAAAATACATTTGTGATAAAAATCAAAATAAGTTTCTAACAAACGTGTCTCTAGTGATCGAAAATTAAAATAACCGTACCTGGGGGAATTCAATTCGGCTACCTTAATACTTAGTAAAAATTAAATCTTGCAAACTTCTAAAACCATCTCAAATTGATTCCGTAGTACGGTTCTTCCTAATAATATGATTTTTATCAAAATTGTAGTTATTTAATAATTAAATAAATAATAAATATGTAGGTCATCAAAATTATTTTAAAAATAAAAAATGTAATCAAGGATTAATCATTAATGAACCATGCAATAAATATACCATATAATGGAATTAATAATTAATTTTAAAATTTGGACATAATTTATTATAGGTACGATTGATTCCTAGTAATAATCGCATTTGCCTTATATTAGCTCTACCTCATACGGGGTGCTGAAAAATGACGTTATAAATTTGGGGACGATTCTATTAAGGTAGTTGAATTTTGTTATTATGCAAATTACAATAAATATTCAATTTGCCCCCATCGGACTTGCATACTATAACCTAACAACACGTCTTTTCATAGATAGCCGAATACTTTTGAAGCCTACTGGAGTGTTGAGCATTTGATCGCAGGCATTCACGATTTGTTGGCGCAATTATTGACATCATCGACAGGCGAAGCGTAAAACGTTTCTAAATTACCCTAAAATTAAATCGTAATTTGTATCACTAGGTCAGAAATTTAACTTTTGCGACTACGAGTTGCTTCGAGAGGCCGAGGCAAATATCCGTGTCCTGTAAATTCGATACTCACAAAGCAGTTTCTGAACACAATAAGTTTTTTTTATTTTTTCAATATGTATTAGAGATTTCCATTTTATGTCGTTGACAGCAAAATCAAAACATTTGAAATTTAAAATCAAAATCTATTTATTGGCATTGCATTGTAACGTAGAAAATCGTAACGTCCACTTTTTTAACATTTCTTCTACTTTTTCTTTCTCGGACGTTAGACCTGGGATCTGTGTTTTACCAATTTTTTCCAATTAGTTCTGGGAGCAGAATTGGTTTTTACATCTTATGCAGCTTGCTAAGGCCGGCCTTCAATGTTACTGTACCCTGTTTTATATTATTATGTAGGCAAACTATTAACACAGAGGACCGATGACTTTATATGCACTCCAAAGCACGGAGACGGTCAAGAAACGCTCAAACTCACAGTCGAACCGGGAAACCCTAACAGTTGATTTACTTAATTAACAGGCTATGACCGCCGTCAATGATTTTTTCTACAACTTCAATAACAGAGAGGTTTAGAAACCAACCGACGCCAACGCGAATGTCAACTTCGTTTTTATGTTCACATTTGTACGTCAAATTTGTTCGATGTATGAACGTAAGCATAGGTATTGTTTCATTGTCCATTGTTTCCTCGGTCGCCCAACTATAGAATGGTATCCCATTATCAGTTTTACTGGTATACTGTTGTGTATCCTGTCCATACGGTCACACCATCGTTGTCGGTATATCTTAAAAGACTTCATCAATGGTTTCATATTAAGCTCGTATCCTATTTATTCGCTTCATATTCTGTCAATTCTAGTGCATCCCCTCGTGGCTTTCAGGAATTGCATTCTGCTCTCGTCTCATTTTTCAACGACCCATGGTTCACACCCGTAGGTCAACGTTGGTATTGCTGCAGTTTTGAGTTTTGTAGAATTTTAGTCGGGTATCCTTTGTAGTTTTATTTTTTAAGTATTTATGGATTGTGTCGCTTATAACTCTAAATCTGTTTAGTTTGTTTTGTATGTCGTTGCTTTTCTCGTAGGTAACGTCACAGCTCAGGAAATTGAAATGTCGACTTGTTCACTTATGATGTTGTGTATTATTTGTCCTTATTAGGTCTTATCCGGCGTAAGCCATCGTTTGCATTTTCTTTGTCGATATTTTAAAATTATAATCCGAACATATGAAATGTAGTTTGTGAACCGCTATTTGGAGATCATTTTCCGTTTTTTAGAACACCACTTGATCATCAGCACAAAGCACCGTGGCGAGTTTTCCGTTGTTAATTTTAGCTCCTTTTCTGAGCTCATTTTTTCACCGTCGTATCATATCGTCTAAGTATTTGGGGACAGACCGCATCCTTGTCGAACGCCCTGATTGGTTGATATTTTTTCGGTAAGTCCCTTTTCTAGTTGGAGTGATCTTGATGTTCCATTGTATAAAGCTTTAAAGTTATTTATAAGATGTTGATGGTACCCCCTTCTTATCATAATGTTCCAAAGATTTTGTCTATTTACTTTGTCGGAGGCTTTCTCCAAGTACACAAAGGCCACATGTATCTCTCTCTTGTATTCGCGGTGGTTTTCAATTATTTGTTGGAGTATAAAGATATTATCCATACCTGTATGTCCAGTTGTAAAGCCTCATTGTTCGTTTAATATTGTCGCTTCCATTAATGTTTTGTGTCTGTTGTTTATAATTTTATAATTGAAGAGTAGATCTTATAGTCCGCTTATGCCTCAGTAATTTTCGCAGTTGGTTTTATTACTCTTCTTGAACAGAGAAATTACCTTCGTCCTCAACCATTCCCCCGGAATTACAGCCCTTTTCTAACACATATTCATACATTTAAAAAATATCATAAGACTATCAAAATTTTTGTCTAAATTTTAACTCAGGGGTGGCAGAGATGGCAAAGCCTTTCGAGTTTGCACACCAAAAACTTTTTTAGAATAATATTATGTCGCGTACCACATTCCATAGAAATTTAAAAAAAAATTGTGGTTTTAATATCTGTGGAGTTGGCAATTTTTTTCTCTTCAAAGTGAAACATTCGCCTAGCATGCAAAATTATCTCGCGTGCCGCATGTGGCATGCATGTCATAGGTTCTCCGTAAAGGCCTTTCGGGGTAGTCCCCTTCAATGCAATTATTTTTAAATTTTTATCTTGAAATGATCATAGCACCGAAATATTGATTTATACTGTTATTAGATCCTAAATATTTTAAAGGGATTGAAATTATCTACACACTAGATTGCTACCCTTTATTGTCTAGAATTAACGAATTTATAGTTATGGATCAAATTATGTATATGTAAAGAAATCTTAAATAATTTGAAGTTTTATTTGGTTTGCTGTGATCCCTGGTTGAGTTACGGTGCGGAAATAGTGGGTTCGAATAACGAACTTCACAAAATTTCTTAGCACGGCCCTCCGGTGAACATCAACGCTCGTGGATGAGTTGAATGGCCAAGTAGGGGATAAAGGATGTATGAAAAAACCTGTTGATAGTAAAATTATATGCCTATATATTTTTTTGTTTTTCATGCAAACTCTGTATTACCTAAGTTTTAAACAAAAAGTATTTTGAAAAACTTCACGCCGCTTTTCTGATATAAAATTTAACGGTTGTATACACTAAAAAACAACTATGCAAATACTAATGAATAGTTTATTGATTTTCAGGCAATGTAAAAAATGTCATTGTATTTATGAAAATTTCTTATACTAAACATTAATGAGAAAATTATAATATTATATTATGTATCATAAATGCAATAAAATATTTTTATTGGTTGAAAATAAATGAACCATTCATTGATATTTTTTCAATGTAGTAAAATTTTTCGAAAACCAGTCGATATCAAAGAAAACCTTACATTAACTGGGAAAAGTGTAGTTTTTTTTAGTAAAATATATTTCACAAAGAAACTTCAAATAAGTCAAAGATAATAAAAAATTATTTGTAAATTATTTTGTTTTTAAATAAATTGGGGGTTTTATACACCAATAACACTATCGTAACAATAATTTTAATAAATCATACTAAAAAGGTTAAAGTTAAAGACTGAAGTTAAAGCGCATTAAATTTTCTATCCGGAAATATAGGGAGGGATCGGAAGGCGTCCATTTTTTGTAAAACATTTCATTTAAAAAATAGAAAAAAATTTTCGAATTTTTCAACATTTTTTATCTTAATTTGATTAATAACTCGATACCTATCGATTTTAACAATTAAAGGTTAGAATCCCGTTTTTAGACAATTTCACGATCGTTAAAAACGTACTGAATTATTAACACCAAAAAATCAATATTTTCAGTGTTATGGTCTTTTGAACTTAGAAATGAAAAAACTGTTCTTTGAAGATTTAGACTGTTTTTAGCGTTGAAATTCAGATAAAAATTGTAATCAAACATTTTTCTTAGAAAAAGTGTCTTCTATCAACACCTAAACCTGCATGCACACTGAATAGAGCAAAAAGTTTCAAGACAAAACGTTTTGTCACACTACAAAGTATTTTGCTTTCTAAAAACATGATAGAACAAAACGTTTCGAAACAAATTGTTTTGTTTTATCTTAAAGCGTTTTGTCTTGTCTTCAAATGGGTTGTCTTGTCTCAAAACGTTTTAATCAGTTTGTTTTCAGATCAAGCAAAATGTTTCAATGCGAAACAAGACGTTTTAAGACAAGACAAAACGCTTTAAGACAAAACAAAACATTTTGTTTCGAAACGTTTTGTTTTATCATGTTTTTAGATAAAACAAAATGTTTTGTCTTAAAACGTTTTGATCTATCAATGTGCGTGCAGCCTAAGAGTGGTAACCACATCGGTCACTGGGACACCCTGTATAAAATATTATCAAGTTTTTATTTGAATTTGAAGTATTTATAAATATTATACTTACTGTTATTTACACAGAATTATTCCAAATATTTATTGAATAAATAATACAAGAATTCTGAAATTGTTCTGAAGTGGTGATAACTTAGTATATAAATACGTACTGATTCGGGGATTGATCACCGAAGAAAAATGTATACACCAAAATTTGCACGATATTTGCAAAAATAATTGAAAACAGCCTTAAAATGTTTTCATAGTTCGTATTTAGTTATGATCTAAATGTCGTTGAACTTGAAATTTCATTGCCTCTCTTCCTGATCGAGAACTTTAAGTTAGAATATTGCTTATTATAGTGGGAAGAAGTCCTGGAATTTCTCTTGTATGATATTAAATTTGTAGCAATTTTATTATATTTACAATATTATAATAATGTTTCGATTATTAACTCGTTGAAATAGTATTTAAAGTAGAATGTTTTTAGTAAATTTAATATCAACAAAAATTTTAATAAACAGAAAACAATTTCTACAATTATTATTGTTCCATAATATTTATGGCAACAGATTCGAGAATATTGATTCTTAATTGTCGTAATTATTTACGATCTTTTTTTATTAATTATTTACGATTACGATTTATCTCATCTGAAGAGCTTAAATGAAAACGAAACGCATGTCATATTTTAACATTCCACCTTATTTATAAAGAATATTAACGGTGTTTTAAGAACAGAGATTGTAAAATCATTCTATTAATATTTCCACCAATAAATAAACTTTAAAAGTTAATCAGTTAATTAAACAATAAAAATTAAATATTTTCAGTTTATAAGCTTTCAGAAATATTTATTGCCATCTGAAGAAGTAATAATTCAATGTTTGTGATTTTTTTGTGATTCTCGTGTTTTGTGGGTCATCTTATCCTTAACAACATACGATATGTTACATAAAAAACTATGATATTTTATCTCTACCGCCCGCATATTTGGTAACATTGCTAAGTAGACAGCCCTCTTGTTGCATTTGCTTGTTTTAGCTCCTCGGGAAAGCATTTTACGCAAAAAATTTATATAACTAAAATTGTACAGAATGAAATTCGACGCTATATACGTGTCTTAACTTTGTTGTAACATTATATTAAGGGCGCCAAATTTAAAATACTATACTTATATATTATTTGTGTTTGAAATTTTCTATAATTTGACATTTTTCATTATATTCTTTCAACCATAAACAGAAAATGTCAATAACATAAAATTCTACTGAACCGGAATACTTTCCTGTACAATAATCAGAAATGCAGAAAATCAAAAATTTCAAAAAAAACCCAAAATAGTTTAAGACTGCTTCATTCATTATTCACTAGATTGATTGAAATTAATAGTGTGGCGTAAAGCATAAATCGACGTTTAATGGAGAGGAAAACCAAAGTTATACATGGTCGCACAGGCAATACTGATATGATCTCAAGTCCAAGATCGATCTATGGGCTTTGGAAAAGGCAACGGAAAATTACTCCAAAGAACTATTTCAGAATCTTCAATCCTATAAGTTTTTGAATTTTTTATACGTATTGCTGACTTTCGTCTTGGAATCGCCACTGGAATAATTTTTTTCGGGTTTTCGGGTGAAGTTACAACCCATAAGATATTTTCTGTAAAGTATATACTATAATATTTGTTCTTAAATTTGGACCTTATGATTTATTTCTGTACTTAAACTTTCGGTTTACAGCGTCTGTACTTAAAATTTCCGAAAAAATCACCTATAGATAATTTTTAAAAATTTTCAGTAAAAACATTTTATTGCATAATAAAATTAACCATGGTCATATTATGTTACATAAGTAAATCAATTTATTTGAACTTGGAAACTTTTCAAAAAAAAACCTACGACGCTTTTTGTTTTTAACTTTTCTTGTAAATTACTTTTCTCATCTATTTTAATTGGTAACAAGCTGTCGACTTAGCACGGATACTTAAGATTTTTTTGTAACGAGATATTGTTGCCTGTCCGCTTTTGAGCTACGCCTTTATAGTTTCTACAAGGTTCTGGTTTATATACCGCAAAAAATATAAAGAAAATTAACTACATTACAATCAACAAACTTCGTGTCTTTGTGAGACCATATTTTAATTATATTTTCAAGATAAACATCGCAATCAGTATGATCCGAAGTTTTTTATTCCTCTAAAATGTTAGAAGTTGTAATCCCTTCCGATCAACTAAAGGTAACTGAAAACTGTATAAAAATTCAGTAGCTGTATTCTCACTTGATACAATAAATGATACCCCATGTGCTTTCAGAAAGCATTTACACGTTCTATCTGGTTATCAAAAACCAGCAGCAGTTAAAACCGTGGGGGGTTGGCGATGAAGACTGCAATGGCTTTCTTATGTTTAAGATTCCCATAATCGGTTTTGAAACAAATTCGTTTTATTTTCCGGCTTACCAATGAGGTACAGTTTAAGATTTCCGACTGGTCCAACTTAATAGGGACGAATCGAATTGCATTTAATTCAAAGATCAAAATACAACGCTTCGACCCAAAAATTAGATAGGAATGGGAAATTAAGCTTATAAAAATGCGCTGAGAATTCCGTCAAAACTAAGTTTATTTTACCGTTTTCATTTGAACCATTGTGGTATTATGGTAATCTTAAAAATTTTCCTAATTTAAATTTCATGCACAATCCAAAAAGTTTCTATTTAAATTTTGAATTTAATTAAAAGTGCAATATTATTGCATGAATGTAGGTCGGAGAAGAATAAAAAAGGAAGCGAAAAGGATAAGTCGAGCACTTAGCAGGAATCGGCAACGAGATAGTTTTAGTCTTCTACATGAAATTGACTCGGATCTTGTAATAGCTCGTGGTTTTCTGCTTGGTAGAGGTTTGTTTGTGTTGTGCTTTATGTAGATCATCGTTCATTTTATCTTTTTCATAAACAAATAGACGAGAAGTCACGATTATAAAGAAGCCATGTGGAATGCATGGATTGAAGTGCGTTTTTAAATGCGCACCGTTTCATTACTAACTTTTTATTTGCTTACTTAATAGAAAAACTTGTAAACCGGGAAAATTGAAAATGTGTTTAAATAATTGATGGAAGACAAATTCTTTACAAATTGTTACGCATAAATTTAAATAAGAACACGCCGCGCCGGTTAGGGAACTTTTCAATTTTATTTTGCAAGGTAATTTAATTATTGAACTTATTTGAGGAATTAATTAGCATAACTTATTAACGATTACTGCGTTGTGTTCTTAATTTAAAACCGCCAGTTAAATTAGAATATAAATACCAACATAAGGAAGCAACATAGTCTTTATTCGCATTCATTGATTCGTACGCATAACAAAAGTACATGTTTGTAAAAAGTTCTTTGAAGTGAAAGGCAGCCGAAAGGACTATAATCTAAACCTTAAGAAATGTAGATTTCCATTAACGTAACATGTCTTTTCTATAAAAGGAAAACTTCTTTGGACTTTATAGTACACATAAATCAATAGTTTACACACATCTTCCCTATTGTATTTTATATCTCATGAAGATTTAATATTTTCTCTATTGATATCTGCTAAGCGATTTAATCTATAAAGAAATTCGTAAAAGTTTGTATTAGCAGTTTATTAATTTTTTCATTATCTTCTTCGACATTATACTTACCAACGTAGTAAACCTATGCAGTTTTTGTTACTTTTTGTGGATCCTTTTTATTTAACAGCTTCATTATCATTCTTAAAGTTTCCTTGGGACTGTTTACACTTCAACGAACAAAAAAAGGTGAATTTCGAAAGAAACTCGATTACGTTCCAATAGTGGACAAAGTAACGCCCTAGTATAATTTAATTTATTAATTGTGTGTCGAATCTCGAAAACTAACTTTAAATATTTATTTCGTGTCGCCACAGTAGCGCATTCATTTGAATATTATTTAAGTGGAAATTCAAGTGGTAAATTAAAACCACATATAAGAAAAGTTTCGTTGTTTCGTTTATACATAATGTAATAGAGCTGTCACAAAAGTGGAAAACTACAAACTAAAACTTCTAGACCAATTTTGTCTCATGCAAAGTTGTTATTTTAACCAAGTTAAATACAAGTTGTCATAATTACATTTCCTTTTAATTTATTTTCTAACGGCCATAATTAACAAAAAAAGCCCCAACAATTTAGAAAATTCTTTATACAAATTTAAATTTAATGTGTTTTTTAGTCTACAAAGGATCAAAATAAAAAAAAATAAGCTTATTTAAATGATGACATTTTTCAAACACATTTACGTTCAAAACAAAATGTAATTTTGTGTACATGTAAAGGACCTGAATTTATTCTACTTTTTAGAATTCATGAAAAATGTGTCTTTGTACTCAAAATGATTTAGAGAAACATAAGTCAGGTTTTCAAAAAAAAGATGTTACAGGATCGTAATCAAAATCCAGGTAAAGCAGATTGCTGGTGTTAAAACTAATATTTTACTTAAATAATCTTTTCAATTCACAAAATTTACCATTTCACCCCAACTTCAGTATCTTAACACTCATCAATTTGATTGACTGGTGTTATGTGCCATAAAAGCTTTTATGGGAGATATCAGGAATGAACACGTACGCAATTTTTTTATATGATTTTAGAAATAATATTTTTTGGTAAACCGTCGCGGCGTAACAATTGCAAATTAAGAAGTTTATTAATATGTTACATAATTTGGATGTTTTCCAGATTTTTATTCTTGAACTATGATTGCGAAAGAGGAACAATAAATTACCGTGTTCTTCATTCACTTCGCATTTGTGCGGTCACGCAAAATTTATTTTGTAACTTTTTAAGTTTCAATTAAAAATTAAATCAATTGTAGTAATTAAGATTTTAGCGTGTTTTGCAAAAATTAGACAGGATGTGTCAATCGAGCTTGCTAAACAAACAGTACGTTCGTCAAATTTAGTCGATTAGTTGGCAATGTGTGAGCTAAATCTGTCTCTAAGCGTCGCGGTGCAGACTGGTGGTTGCGACGCCAGTCGACTGTTCGCGTTCGAACGATTTGCTGTTCCAGATGTGAAAGTGTAGTTTGAATTTAGTGCTTTCTCATTTTGTGACTGGGACTTGTTATTATGATTGCCCGTGCTCCTACACCCTCCTTCAAAGCACCGGCCGTTCCTTCAGGTATTTTTATTGACAACTCGATAACTTTTATGAACTCAATAACGAATGTTTTTATTGCATAAAAACTCCCCTTCCAAAGTCACAAAAGAGCGGTATGTTTTATAATCGAAACCATTTACATTAACATTCCAAGTTAGGAAATCCAGACGATATTTACCCACGCCTCATTAAGCGTCTCGCACAAGTACGGTCTGAATTTAAAAGTTTTTGCAAAATAGCTTATTGTTTACATTATGTTGACTGTAATTAAAAGCGAATGTTTACAATTTCTTTTTCATTTTTAAAAATCTCGTTATACCTATAACCGTTCTAGCCTGTGTGCTTACTAAATTTAATTTGATTTTTTTTTTAAACGTGCGCTATATTACTTTTTCACTTCCAATAACAAATCCATACAAAATTGATGCCGTTATATTAAATTTTCCTATTTGTTAGATTTGAGATGTTTGCTCTCAAGTCAATTTAAAAACATTTACTTTATTAATTTCGAAAACTGCTTTAATCTCTCCAAATAAATTACCATTAATTCAATTTGGTTATAACACCCTAAAAATTCTTGTAGGATTTTATCATCAAATGGATTAGATAATCCTGAATTTTAATTAATGTAAGAAAACTTGATTAATAATCAACTTTGCGGTTCGATAACAATGACGAAAATTTAATTATAATTCCGCAATTATATTAAAATGTTAATTATTTTCAACTGACTTTACGTTAAAGATTATATTTGGTTTTGATTCAAATTACTCATTTGAGATTTTGATTATAATCTAACAAAACAGTTACCGCACGAAGAAGACGACGAAGCAAAACCCATTATTTTCTTTGTAAAATTATGAACAAAATTTGTTGTTCCTACCTATGTAATGTTCATATTTTTGGAACTTACAAAACTATTTCCTACTGGGTACTCGAATAACTGCAATTTTTTAAAGAAACACGAAAAAGCTTTCAAGGAAATATTATAAATGTAGAAGCGTGAATTTGTACCATACTTCATGTTCTCAAAAAGTACTGTTGAACGTGCAAATGATGTATAAATGGAATTTACCGCACAAAATTTTATATAAAGGTAGTAAATGTTAGTGATAAATGGTAAACAAATTGTGTAATTACAATTACTTGAACTTTTGAACATCAGGAATTGCCTTACCGGCACGCTCCTGTATGTAACTTTCAATTTGTGTAACTTTAAACGTTCACACGTAACAAAATTTGTCGTGACGTATAATCCATTAATAATCGATTTATCCCAAGTGATTAATAAACTTGAAACTTGCAATTAAGGCGACTTTCCTGAAAGTTAATAATAATGACAAAAAGTATACATACGAGCCAACTTATATAACCGAAAAACTGTTAGAACTGTTAAAAGTTTGGATACCTCTTGTTCGCATCTCATAAATACGAAATCACTTTAATTCGCGGTTACCGCAAAGAAATAAGAGTATATTGTAATTTTGCCTTATTTTTAGCATTTTTTGGAAATATTATATTTACCTAGAAACGGGGTGCTTTTTCAATAAATACTTGAAAAGTAAATGAAATTTTAAAGTACCTTCCGAAATGAAATACATCTAGAGAGTTCTTCGTTCTTATTAGTTACGTGCTCAAGAATATATTAGAAAAAATGTTATACTCTTTTGAAAAAAGAAAGTTCAGAAATGGTTTTCCAAATAAATATAGAAAATATATTACAAAATTGTTTACTTTTTCCATGCATGAGTTTCCTTGAAATTTTGCGAAAATGTTAATAGATTCGGCAGTTTATTTAGAGCATTCCAAGCCATTTAGTTTAAATTACATTTTATGATTAACCTATTAATTTCTACGTTTGATTCGAAAATGAAAAATAATATAGAAAATTAGCTTCGTTAGTTAAATATCGCAATTAATTTAGCCTTTTGATCACCGAACGAGAATGACAAAAAGTTTAAAAAGCTATTTAAAAAATGCTGTCAATTAAACTTTCCTGAATCAATAAACAAAAGATCCAAACATTTTCCTTAGTACATAAAACAAAGTTGAAACTTCTTTTAGTAAAGAATGTTTTGGGATTTTTACCAGTACTTTTAAATTAAAAAACTTTAACTGATTTTTAAACAATAAATTTTTAAAAAAGTAAATTAGGTTTTTAAATTGGTGATTAAATTTTGTTGTTGGTTCGTTTTGCCAAAAGCTACCCATTTTGCTATTCGAACTATTCGGAAGTAAGTTGAACCGGGAAATAAATTTCATTTCTGAGCTTTTCGTTGACAATTACATAATTACTGCGCTTCCAGAAAATGTTGTGCTGGGTTTCCATCTAGAACCTGCGTCGTCTTCATAGTCCACTTTATATTATGTTACCGTGTCACTATGAGCAAAATCCTTTTCCGCCGCTGCTTGCTTACACCTGCAATAAATAACACTAAATTTAAAGTAGGTAATCGAGTACATCCCTGAATTAATTGATAAGATTAGGCACGTATTAGAACAACCCTTTAAGTCCGCATATAAAAGTGGTTTGACCCTTTATATTAACATTTATTGTTTTCCAAGGCAGTGTACGAGTATCTACAGAATGTTTTCGATAGTGATGTAGTTTAATAAAATAAATTCAGGGATTGTGAAGAGATTCACGCTGGATAGACACACCAAAAATTAACACTAAGACTGCCGAGCTAAAAAGGTGTTAGTGTAAATCGTACCCCAGGTTTAGGATGCGAAGTGCTTAGCTACCCTTCCGTCTTCAACGTTAAAGAAAAACTAAAAGAATTTTGATGAAAAGAAAATTGGATGATTTCAATTAGGCATAATTTTATTATAACTGTACAGCAAAGTTCAGTCTATGCGGTCCATCATCTCGTACGGGCAAAAATTTCATTTAAATTGCTGCGATTTAAAGTAAAATATTTCAAATTTTCCGACATCGTTTTAATTTAACTTAAGGTAAAATTTGCTCAATATTGCTTCCGATATGTTATTAAAAATCCTTCAGGTTTCTGTGGGAAGTTTTCGTTTTACTTTAACATCTAAGCAGAATATTTATTTTTTTATTATGGACGCTGTGTTTTAATAGTAATAAATCTACTTTCAAGTCATAATAAATTTTATATATCCAGTGGGAAACAAGTTATATTATCTGTGTATGTATGTATTACTTCTTTTTTCCAAACCCAATTCACGTGCGATGTGCATGGAACTATCCTGCTTCACTGATCTAAATAAATATGCAATATGAGTTTTCCAGTTTCTATTTTTCTAATATTGCATTTTTAGTTATCACAGTTACCCGATTTAAATTTTGCATGCGATGCACTTGAAAAGTTTGAAATAAATTTGCTGATACTGCAACAAATTTAGTTTTTGTCGCACTCAGCGATTAATGGTTTTCTAAATCTACGAGAGGAATTTTAATCGCTATTATTTCTTTGTAGGTAGGTACTATGTATATTTTGCAAAGTAGCAGTTCAGTTTTTGGATTTATCTTAAATACACTTTTTACTAAATTTCTTAGTATCTAGATTGAAAATAGTACATTGCTCCTTTGGGAACTTTGGTTGTCGTTGAGGCTAACGGTGTCTGATGTACACTATCTTTGTGGACGGAGACCGTAGCATATTGATGGAAACCTTAAGTAGTCTACTCCTAATTTCACTGAATTAATTTGCAATCAAGAATAGATTAATTGAACAGTCTGCTCGAGACATAGCCGGCGGTTAAACTTGCTTCAACTATTTCACTATTGCTGCGCTTTGATTTGGTATGCAGCATTGTTATAAGATAAAGTATTGGCAATGCATTTTTACTTATGGATCAATATTTTTCTTCCATAAACTGAAAACCACTAGGGTGAATTCCAACAACCAAAAATATGCGTGTTTGGATCTGACTAGACATCATTAGTGGCTAAATGACGTAGCTATAACCCAACTAAATAATCTGATTTTCCTTTATTATTAAATTTAAGCATAGTGTATAATAACCACGTTATTTAATCACTTGCAAAACTTTCTCCTCTGATGAGATCTAATAATATCGAAATACACTGTATGTCATTCTTGGAATTTTTATAAACGATTATCAGTTTAAAAAAGCACCATAGTTACAGTTCACCCTGTACACACCCATTATTAAAGCGTACTTTTTAACTTGGCAATAATTATAGGGTGCTTAAGTTCATCTCAATACCAACTTGTATCTATCAGGGTGTAATTACGTTGACGATAAACCTTACGACCGCAACCGAGTGTTGAAGAACTTACTTCATTTTTATGCTATATTATTAAGAAATTTTTACTTTTTAAGTATCTCTACTGGCACCTTTTTCCACGTTTTCAATTATATATCAAGCTATATAAACGCCCAAACTACCAAAATGAACATCGAAATGTACAGTTTATTTCCAAGTAATAATTTCTCTATTTGGTGTCAGAATTTCTAAGATGCTTGGTCGATATATTGACCGGTGATTTTAAATAAATGGTATATTGTTGAATTAGGAGGAAAAGTGTCACTTTTGTGGTGAATTGTAGAGTTTGGCGGACGATCAGAGAGAGTCCGACATCTACTGATGAGCCACAAACTCCAAATATTAAACATGTCATTTTTTAAGTAGTTTAAATTTTGAATGTTTGAAAAAACGAAGTTTATTAATTAGTTGACCAATTGGTTAAAAAGTATTTTACTATTTTTAAAATGTAGTCGAGAATGCTATCTATTAATCTTCATAAGTAAACGAAAATTTTACAAGCAACCGTGGAACCAATAATTGTTTCAGGACCGCATTTGGAATTGTATTATTTTAAACTGAAAATTGAACAAATAATTGATAAAGTCCAGGATCTTAATATATTACAGCTATTTCAACCTTAAACACGATTTTCCAATCGGGATTTTGGAATTTATTTTATATTTTAGTACCGAAATGAAAATATTGTTTGCAGGTCGCAAAGGTTTAAAAATTACCTTTTAAATTTGAAATTTGCAAAAAAAACACGAACACTATCCTAAGCGTTTGTGACGTAATAGGTCGTATCAATTCTCAAAAACATATTAAGCAAATCAAGCAAACATAAAATTAAATTTAAACGTCAAATAACATATTAAAATTGTCGATGTACTATTACAAATTATTGTCACGACCTATTACGTTTTACTGACGGCAATTTTCATTTTAAGGCCTTTTCGGCACGCAAAAAATTATGTAAAAAATAATTCAAGCATATTTTCATGAACACTTTCAAATCATAATTTAAAAAAATGGATACGAACACCTAATTATTGGTTCCACGGTTATATACTTATAGAATTTTCGTCTACTTATTTTTATAATTTTAAATAGATCGCATTCTCAAATTTAATATATTTTAAAAATTGTAAAATATTTTTTAGTTGTCAAAAATCGATTAAAATTAAAAGATAATTTTTGAACTCTTTGACAAGAAATAAATTTTGAGATTAGATTTACTTTTACAGCCGGATATAGGAGGCAGAAAAAGTAAATTCTTCGATTAGAATTTAATTTTACACCTGAGACTTCAAAGTAAAACTTTTGGTATGCATAGAGTTTAATAATTTTACCCCAATTGGGTTCAACTCGATGAACTTACGACATTACTTATAACCCCACCAGAGGGCGTGGCAGTGCCAACAAAACTTTAAAAAAACTTTAACTTAAAAAATTAAAATACGTTAAAATAATAAATTAAAAAGGTATAATGAACTTTTACTAAAACTTAATTCATTCTTAGATCGTCGGTGACTGCCGGTTTGTGTTTCATAATATCGGTATAATTACATTTAAGCTTTTAATCACAGTAGTCACCGACGACTTAAGTGCGAATGAAGTCATAGTGAAGTTTATTTCTATATCTTTAAATATTTTTTATATTATAAGTTTTGAAAGTCTTAAATTATTACACTTTATAATCATGGGAATCAATCCGCAAGATCGGATTAAAAATCTGATCATCGGCGTCAGGAAAAGTTGCTAATGGCTAACACTTTTAAAAATGCCTCTGCTTGGCCTAATTCCTTCTCTAACATTATCGGAATTGACGTTAAACAGTAGGTCCCCCATTCTCAACTTAAAAAGTTAGGAACAGTATGCGGCAGAAAAGGATCCTTATATCGATCGATAGTTAACCTGATAAAATACTAATAGACCAAACATAAACAAGCATCTATAGCTTAATGTGAAGTCAAACCACGCACACATAATTTGGCACCAAATGTCCAAAACGGTTTGATACCTCGAATAATTTTTGGATGCTCCATTATACTGCCATCCTTAGTTAAAACGTCCTATAAACATTGTTATAACATCTATGTACATAAAATAATTTTTCTCCCGAAAACTAATTTGTTAGTTACGACGTTCTAACTAAGGAGAGCAGTCCATTCGTTAATATACTTATGACCGATTTGATAAAACTTTTAACAAGCGTTAAATTTTACTAATCAATAGAAAACTTTCGTTAGTACTAACAAGCCAATAGATATCGTCCGGCAATTTTAACGGTTAGTTAAAAATGTTATGAAGTCGGGCTTTAGCCTGCTATCCAAACATTATATAAACATTTAACACCTTGTAACTCATTAAAAGCGGTCATAAAAATGTTCCTCGTCAGGGGTCAGCGTCAGGTCAGCTTGAAAAAATTCGGATCAAGCTAAAATTTAGTGTCCGAATGAACTCCCCAAAAGTTCTTTAAAATTCCCTGTTGGCTTCTCCATAAATTGGGAATTTTAATTATTCTAAGATAGTTTGTTCATCTATAACTCGCTTAATTTCATTTTGAGGGCAAATAATCATGAGAATAAAATTGAAACGCATAAATTTCTCTACAATATAGATTTTTCAGAATTAATTTCAGATCATGAAGATCCATGGATGACGATGTTATTCGAAATATGAATTATTCAAGCGCTTTTTTTTGTACAATAGAATTTCGTTTTTTTGGAATTAACTTTAATTGCACGAAAAATGTTAAAACTCTATTTTATATTATACATATTATAATGTTATGCTCTTCAGTTTTAATCCGACGAGAATTTTCCGTACAACTGAAATTAAGCAAATTATAACTAGGCAAAAAACCATGCCAGCGAAGCTAAAATTCTCAATTGGGGAAGAATCGGACAGAGGATTTTAAAGCACTTTTGGGGGGTTTCTTAGGAGACTCAAATACACATTTCTGCAATATTTCAGTTTTTGAAAAGTGAAACCATTTTTCCGCATCTTTGCCTGGACTAGCATGAAAAATTCTATCTTGTAGATAATGTTATGCTTTTTTTAATTTTGATCTAATGAGATGTTTTCGTAAAAATAAAATTAGGCGAGTAATAGGCGAATAACCACATTGGAGGAACTAACATTTCTAATTGAGGGAGCAGCCGACAAGGGATTTTAGGGACTTTTGTGGGGGTTTGTCCCATTGGGATACTGAAATGCACATGTCTACTAAATTCCAGCTTATCCGAATTTTGTACAAGCTCTAGCCATTTTTTCGACTTCGTTGTCTGGACTATGTAATAAACAATTCGTTTGTCGTATACAACTATGCTATAAGAAAGAGCCCCATTAACTCATAAGAAGTAAGCTACTATCAATAAACTGCTCTAAGACCTGGTTTTAATCCCCTTAAAGGACATCTTACACACATGTACTATTAATTAATTATATCTCATCGATTACTAATTTTTTATTCAAAAAATTCTTGAATCCTAAAAGTGATTGAACCCCCCCCCCTCCTGCAGAGCTTTACATACGACACTGATTTCGTGGTTATTACCAATCATCAGATTCATGGGCTCTTGTTACAACTTGTTACAAAGTGGTAAATAAGACTTCAAAGTGTTTTTTTGACTACCTGAATCTCTTACAGTTAAAATTCAATTATTTTAATGCTTAGTTAAGCATTTGATAACTTTTTTAAAATTTCTTTTTTCAAGTTGAGTTAAAAGTTCTTGCACTTCAGGCAGAGTAATTTGTAGCTGTAATATTATCTATGATTCTTTTGGTAAATTGGGAATAATTATTATATCTGCAATAAAAATTGAAAAATAATTTGACACAAACAGCTTAAGAGTGCATGTATACCCCGCGAAATATAGGTTGTTTTAGTGCCGTAACATTAACATGATAAAATCAAAACTATATTACTTTTTAATATAATTTTTAAATATTTCAATTAATAAATGTTCAGACTAAGGTTTAACGAGTTTAAATTTCAATTTTAAATAGATATTAATATAGTAAACTTAATGTAATGTAATTGAAATTTGATGTTTTTTTGTAGCCATTATATATTTATATTTCTAAGTTATGTAACCGTTATCAAAAAATTTTGAAGCTTTCCACCTTAGAAAAACATGTATACTAGTGATTGCACCTTGGTTTATTTCAATATTTATCTTACTTACATAATAATTATGTGATTGTTGAAAGTCTATTTTCATATAAAAATACAGAAAAATTAATATTTTCGTTGGAATAAATTCTTTTTTTTTATTTCCCATCACTTAGTTAGCCAATCACTTTATTGGGCGTATATCAGAAAGAAGTTCCACAAAATATTCTAAAATTTACTACCGATGACCAGCGACCCTGCACATGCACTCTTAATACAAATTTTATTATTTGAATCCATATTTTTTCAAAGTTGAACAAAATAAAAAGTCTGCTGGATTTTATTCGTATTTGCTTGATTGCAAATCCGTTCAATCCTGTGCATTGCCTAAGTAGGTACCTATCCTTAAAAAACCATATAGTGGTTCTTTGTACTGTTTGATGTTTTTTTTATAAATTTCATACCTTGCTTTCATGCAAAAGCTTAAAGTTTATCTATAATAAATGATATATACATGATTTTGATATGGAATTCCACATTTTGAAGTTTTATTTCGATATTATTTGTAATAAAATATTAAGCTATTGGTATAATTCTGCGGTCTAATGGAAATTTGTGGAAAGTATCGATACACAATCAACTTGCAACATATATTATGTAGGTTATGAGTGGCAATCTGATCAGAATCACATTGATATTTGACAACCACGTTGACTGATAAAGCTGTAAAGGGCTATAAGTGATCATTCAATAAGCTTATAACGTGGTACTAAATCATTCCTGAACAAACAGTGTTGATAATATTCTATATACGTACTATTTTAGTTGGGTTCTCACAGTAATTTGCACTTTGTATAATGATTTTCAATTTTGTAAAATAAAATTAATTTTAGGGTCCACTTTGACCACTTATGACTACATCAAAATTTACATAATTATTTCAAAATGTAAGAAAAAATAATAATAATTTCTTTCGTTTATTTGTTTAATCAAAATGGAAAACTATTGATTAATTATTTGTTATATAACATCAGATTATAATTATCAAAACCACAAATTCTGCTATTACATTATCTCTATCGAATGTTATGTTGTTAACAAATTTTCAATTAATTAAAATATAAATTTTCTTTTCTAAAACAGTTGTCTATTTTTAGTACCAGCATTTAAGACCGCTGTATTAATTGCAAATAAATTGACTTTTATCTATTTATATCTCGTATCTTCAGATCGCTGCAAGCATACAGTTGGTCTTAATAGTTGATTACAATAATATTTCATTGAATAAAATACGTGGATGATACCATTAACGTTAAAAATATCACAATTATGAAAATTCGATATCCGTCTTTATTCAATGCTAAAACTTGTATGAATGAAAATAACCACGTGCCCCTACACACAACCGACTCGATGAAAACTTTAGTTATATAATTAGTTCAAATAAAAATAGAATTCACGATTTATCAAAATTGTAGATTTTTCTAGTGGCGGGATTTGGCTAAAAATAAACTTTCTCTCATAGCATTGTTTGCATTATTTTTTATTTATTAAAATTTATTTTATTATAAAAGAACTAAAGCGGAAAAAATGTTTTTGTATTCGGATTATCTCAAATTCGATCTAAATTTATTTTGCAGTAACAAGGAAACGTGGATCATTTTGAGTAGCGACTAGGGAACGCTAAGTTTGAGTAAACTGTCGCTGGCGGTGAAATTTTCGAATTTTCTTTGTGGTATCGAAAACGATCGTGTGTCTAATAACGTAAAAAATGCTCCTTTTTTGTCAACTTTTGTCATAATAACTCGACCATATTTTTTTGATGACTTACCTATGGCTGTCGCATCAAATTTATAGCTTTTATTGGAAAAAAATTAAAAGCTCCTTTAATCTCGAGACTATTGGACGGGTGTCACATTATTTAGCTAATAGTGCAAAATGGGTCAACAGGTGCAAAATCTGTTCTAAAATTAAATCTAGTTTTGCACCTTAGCTATTTATAAAAAGTTCTAATTACTTTTGTTGTTTCTAATTTGTGCTCTATTTTAAATCGTTCATAGGAAGTTGCATTTATATGGACGATGGCGCCTTATTTTTATTGGAGGCGTATGTTTGCGTGAGTCAAGAGATGTTTATAATTAGTACAGGTAGTTGTAGCCAAAACTAAAGGTTCATTAAAATTTTCTTACACCTACGTTATACATAATACTTTATTTCACCATATATAATTGATCGGTATCGTTTTTCTAAACAATTACGGTAAATGAAAACTATAATTATTATGCTTGCAGAATGTTCAATTAGTTGTTTTAACCTTCGCCACATTTCACATTTAACAAACCTCCGAACGTTTAGTTAATGTTGTTAATTAATTGAGCTTATCTTATAGGAGTTTGGTCACCAGGTCAAAAATCAATAGAAGATAAATATAGAGAAACAATAAAACTAACAGATGTGCAAAAATCAGATGATGAAACTATTATACCCGTATGGACGCCACGTAGTGCAGGATCCAGCCCAACGCTCGAACGAAAAGAATTTCGACCAGTTAATTTCGAATCGCCAACTCTGAAAAGGAAAAATAAACTAAAATCGGAAGTAAGTGTTAGTGCACCTATGTAGTATGCACTAAAATTATTGAACGAGGGCCACTTGTAATTCTTGTACAGGTTACAGAAACACCCGATTCGCCGTCTGCACATCCCCCATGGCAAGTTCCGGAAAGCAGTGGTAAAGTAGGTGTTTCATTAAGTTCGTCTTTAGAAAGACGACTGCCCACTAGCCATTCTGCACCCGCTTCAGGGTTTACCGAATTTTCGTCCTCTCGACTACCAAAAGCGCAAAATCCTACAATAACATTACTTCAGAAAGCTAGAGGTACGTGATAACTGCTTTTGTTATTGTTCAGTAACGAATATTCTTCATACTATAGAAGGACAATTGCCAAGAGGTGCTTCTTATTTACATACAGAACATTCGCATAAAACTTTGGGTGATAAACCACCCCATATTGGACCTGGAGAAATTTGTAAGATTTAACTGATTGAGTTGAGTTTTTTTTATATTATATCAATTTCTTTATAGTATATCAAGTTAGAAGGGAATATACAAGCAAATCGGATAACGAAATACCTAGAAGAATGGCAGATTTAGGTTCACGAAAATATGAAGTCGGTATTGGACCCACAACAAAAGATGGAATGCCATTAGTATTGAGATCTGTAAGTTGGAATTGTTTTCTCTCTCTCTTTCTCTCCTTTTACGTATTAATGTGCGATAAGCGATAAGCTACGTAATAAATTGATAAACGATAATTCCAACGTCAGAGATTAGTTATTGTTGTATTGCAGGAGGTTAAGGACGGAAATCAGTCGCGGTGGTATAAAAGGATGTACGACACAATTCACAAACAGAAACCAGATCGTAAGTATTGAGCCTTTACTATTAAACGACTCCCACTAATTTATTTTACAATTTTACTACACCTAATATTTACATTTTCAGGAGATTACGTAACAGTCCGATATAAACAACGTAGAGGTATTTTATTAATTACAGATTTTGGTGTGGTTAGCTTCACATAAACAGTTGAGCTATTTCAGTTTAAAGTTTGTCGAGAGTAAATTTTACCGAAAATTAATTATTTTCATGCAAATTTCATCAAAAATATTAATGGTAACAAAGCGTTTCTTTCGGCAAACTTAACATTTGACGTAGTTTTACAGCTTTGCACTAAATTTTAAAAGGTAATTTTGTTGACGTAGCAAAATTAATTATTAATAATTTTTAATTGCATAGATTTCCTAATTTGCTTCTAATTTTTTTTTAGTTATTAATTAATTATAAAATTATCAAACGTAGTTAGTTATACTTTCATAATAATTTTATTAATTCAGTTAGCATGTCATTCAATATTCAAAGATTTATCTTTACGTAGATTACCTTAAATGAATCGAGAAGTTGGCGATAAATTACATTTATGCAAATTCAATTTTTTGTTGACGACTATCAATCAATATTTAATTTCTTAGTGGAAGAAGATTTTCACGTTATTTGTTGAATTTATGGCCCACAATTTTATTTGATTAAATTTAATCCATGCAAATCTTTACTTTCATTGATTTTTCTCACGAAATTTATATCCCTAATATAAAACTTTAAATGATGACGTAAAATTGTTTTGGAACTTCTGAAGATCATCAGATCTAAATTTATCGTAACTTTTTCTCGTTTTGCATTTTTCACGTAATATCTTTAAATTTTTATCAATCACGTTATGCGAATGGCGAGCTTATTTAAAGAATAATCTTGATACTACAAGGGTTGACTGATAAACATCTGTTCTGATATACTTCGGGAACGACACGCGAGTCTGTGTTATATTAATGATTGGATCAATGTCCTTTGCACCAAAGAAAGCTGTAATTTAGAAACATAAACAAAATTTATTTTGCGGCCCTCAAAATGTCTAATAACAATACCAAAAGCATGTTAATCCTTTTAAAAAACTCGTTATCCTTGAATTTTTAATAACAGGAAACATTATCCTATCAAGATTTTTGAACCTATGAACTACGTTGTACCTATCGAAAATATGAAAATAAAAATTCTTACAATCCCCTCTTGCCATATGACTTTCTCTATTTTTTTAATCATAATAAATTTGAAGAAAAGCCATTATGAGATCATTCGGTGCAGACAAATATTTAGTCATTGTGGTCAATCTTCTTATAATTTTATTAGATACTAATTAAAATGCTTATCAAAAGATGACCGGTTATTTTAAAATCTGTATTTTACGGAATATGAAATATTTGGAATCAAAACTCAGCTTAAAAATCGCTAGAAAAATAAAAACATGTGGCCTTCCATGTATCTAAGTGTAGACTTCCACTGTTCCGTGTCCAAAAAAGCTCTCAAATTAGGTCAATAAACCTGGAATGACATCGGTAAAGATTTACAAAACGTCCTGAAAATATTCTGTGGCATTGGTAGTGAATTTAACTGCTTAGTTAATTACCCTTTTTGCACTGTCCTTGGCGTGGGATTCTAAATTATTAGTAGTGTAAGCTTTCCAATGCCATTTTACCTATTAATTTGGGGTTTAATTGTATTGCTCCAGAGGATTCCCTGCATTTATGTTGATGATAACTACGCCGACAGTATTTACGGCGACAGGTAACTGCTCTGAAGATGTTTTGCCCGACAAAACAAAAAGTTGATGAAATTTATGCCGACGGTATTTACGCTGACTTGCGGTTGCTTACAAAGACTATTGTATATTTTCTTCCTAGTTGAGGTCAAATATAATAATGCAAAACTATTTATTGAAGAAACCTAACCTAAACGCTAAGGTAATTTTTCGGCCTAGGACATTTTTGACCGCGGTCGAAATACCGCGAGCTAAAATACCGCAAGGAGAAATTTTCGCGATAATCCGAGAAAATACCGCGAATATTTCTTTGAATTTTTGTAATTACTTATGTACCTAATATTTTTCAAAGATTTTCGTAGAAACACAACACGTTTGGTGCGATCGCTAGCTCGGATTTTGCGAGTCCGAATCATGGAGTAAGGTAAAATTAAAAAAAAATCTTTTTATAAAAAATGTCACAAAAAATTGTACACTCTCTTGCAAAATTAAATTGTAATTGCATAGGAAATTTGTATTGCCCGTATGACAATTAAAACTAAATTATTTCGAATGGAAGGGGTAAACATTTTAGGGATTATAAAGGATAGATATATAATAAAGATTATATTTTATAGTGGGTTGGTAAAAATCAATTACGAGAAAGAATCAACACTTCCCTTCCAAGACTAGAATGTATCTCCCACAATCGCCACTAATGGAATATTAATATAAAAAATAGTAAATCCTTCAGTAAATTTACAGTAATTTTTCTTGTATAAAAAAGAATATACTATACTACAAAAAACGTGCTTTTGACTACCAAATATAGTAATAATGATGTTTGTAGTTACAACAGAAAATTAATCTTAAAAATTCTAAATCTTTAAGTCTATAAATAAATTTTCAAAATTTAAATTTTCATTGGGCACCATAGACTTTTTTGTACTTTATAAAATTTTACGCTTAGCATAAGTTCTCTTTGAATATTTTTAACTTCATTCCTTTCAGTTTTCAAAACCTATATTTAAATCTGTTTAATTTTGACAGGGAATGTTTATGTCTCCTTTTAAGTTTGAGAAAATTTCAAGATTATAATAAATAATACCATCAATAACAGAAAGTATATAAATCTTTGGATACTGAGCCGAAAGAGCAGATTACTCAGGTACTCATTCTCAATTCAATTCTCAAAGACTTGATACAAACTTTTCACTAATTTTTATCGCATTTCCCCATCACGGGAAGAGCACGTAATATGGCACCCGGATTTTAAAAATTCCCCTTAGATATTCGGAGAGCTGAAGGTTTATATAGTAGAAGTATAAAAAAATTGGCAGACTATTCAGGTTTAACCTTCAAAAACAATCCTTGAAGTTGATTGAAAATTTTTAATTTTAGAGAGCTCAACCAATCAGAAACTCGCAGTCGATTTGCGGCGGATTACGTCACGCATTCTGTTGACAGTCCGTGTGCTTTCCTATAGTCTAACACTTAGAAAAATTTCACCTCAGAAGTTCATCGTTCACTTTATGTATTTATATTTGAAAATAAATTACATTTTTCAAGTTTACCGTAAAAATCAAGATTCGTGTTCTTAAAAATCTGTCGTGCTCAGGGATATTTTTTTCAAGTTGAACGTTAAAAGTTACATGGACACAAAAATAATAACAAACACTCATCCAAAATATTTGGGGCCTAAAAAGAGCCAATTTTTTTATCAGCATAACATGCGAAACAATGCATCGTAATGTCTTTAGTAACTTTAGTAACAGTAATTGATGGCTGCAACTATTAAGCTAATGATCGCCTCTTTACTGCCACTTTTAAAACTTTTAAGTACCTGATTTATTGTTGCTTTTGTATTATAATTATTTTCTTATTCTACTAGGAAACCCATAGTTCCGAATCAAAATGTACATATGCTTTTTATTTTTTGATATTGAATTAAATTTTAAATAATGCATAAAGTAATTTATAAATAAATATTTGAAAAATTATAGTTAATGCGCAGTATACTTTTCTACAAAAGAATACAGCAACGAAATCGACGGTCAGGGCCATATTCCGAATCAGTGATAAAAAAAATACGGCCCTGACAAATTATAATGACCTATTCCTCAACTATTAAAAGTCGTGGTCCTTCTTGCCCCCCCCTATATAGATGCCCATGGCCATCTGACAGTTTACTGGCAGTTTTTTCACAGTAATTTTAGTCATAATGTCTGCGAAATTTTAGCTGCCAGCCATTTCCCACGAGTTGTTGTAAACAAAATCAAATGAAAGCATTTATTCCAGTTTATAATAATATGTAATATTATGTCATTTCAGTAATTTATTCTATATTATAATTAAACACAATTCGCGGTATTTTGTCTGCGGTATTTGTGCTTGCGGTATTTTGGCCGCGGTCAAATGTCCTATATGCCGCCAATTTTTACATAATCAACAACATAATGTCCACTATAATCTAACCAACCTCTAATCTAACATGACCTAAGATATTCAAAAATATTAATTTTAAAACACAGCTTTATGTATTTTTTGCCTATTGCAAAATGAACATAATAATAATTATAGTAGTTTTTGCTATCGGTGTAGTTATTTGTCGGCGTAGTTATTTTTTGGTGTAATTACCTGTTGACGTGTTTACCTGTCGCGGTGGTTACCTGTCGGCGTAGTTATTTGTCGGTGTAGTTATCTGTTGGCGTAGTTACCTATTGGCATAATTTATTTTCTGTCGCCGAGATTACCTTTGGAGTAATTTCTCGTCGGTGTATTTATTGTCGGCGTAACTATATGATAGCCATATTTCTACCATTTTGTTCATAATTTGTATTCTAAAAGCATAATAAATTATAAGACTTCTTCATATTCTTAAAATTAATTGTAAAATACTAATATTGCCTCTAATAAAACAACTGGAACGTTGTTTAAAATTTAATTTTTGAGTACCGTGAGAATTCTGCTACATATTTATCCTATGTAGTAATCCAAATTCATTGGAAGATAAAAGAAATTTATATTTTTATGTTCTTCTAACGTTTTCAACAATAGTTAAAGTATCTAATAGCGCAAAATTGTATTTGGAACATGCGAGGGGGAGCAAAGCCATTAATTTTCCATGTTTTTTAATCTGTCTACTTCTTCTTGCTCGTAATTTTAGGACTAGATCCTGTATTAATCTTCCTCTCTTATAGGGGACCTGCAGTTTAATGTAGACTCAAACCCACAGGAAGTGTATAATATCCTTCATTTTGAGAAGCTTTGCTATTTTCTTTCGAGGGGAGACAATCAAAATAAAGTTTTCACTTCGATCGGAGACAAACCAGGTCCTCGACATAAGCGGTGAATGCACTTAACCTCCAACCAATGACCGCATTTATCTGTTTACATTATTGAATATTTCGCTATAAGTAGTACAAATAATATTTTTTTACTTGTAGAAAATATTTTCAAGTATATTTACTTTTTTTCAATTTTTTTCATAATACATTTATTGATAAATTTCAAAAAAATAGTCGTTATAGCTCTAAACTAAGCAAGCCCTTTGTTATTAACAGCCCACCCCTGGAGTTGGATACTCGCTAATTATTAGTAATTCCTTAGTTTGGCTTCTAAACCACAACACAAGCAGGTCAACATAGACAAGTTTCAAACTCTGGTGTTTGCCTCAATGACCAGGCTTTCCACAGCGACATCAACTGCTCGTATTTCTTCTATAACTTTCTTTTGATCTTGAAAAACACGTAAACTATCTTTTTCAAGTGTCTATTAATAGTCCCACTGCGATATTAACAGTCATTTCAACATAAAAGTTGTCTCCCTTTTAATTTGCATGTTAAATTATTTAGATCATAATTCCACGACTTTCATCAAAAAGTGTCTGTTTAAAATTGATTCAGAAACAGCTTTTCCGATTTTCGATACACCTACCTGCGGGAGAGATTCAATGCTTATAATTAAATTTTACAAGAAAATACTATTTTCGGCACTTATTTTATTTCTTAACGCATTAGTGGTTGCGTTCCCCTTGGGAGATGAACCCATTCAAAATTTTCTAATCACTGCGTTTTATTGAATAAAATTTAAGCTATTTTTACATGAATTATGTAAATTTTATTCTTGTTGTTCATCTTTGATACGTTTTTTATTTTTATGTATCAGAAAATCCCTTTAGGTAACACGTTTTATTTACTGAAGTTTTTGAATCCAAATGTTTTTTAACGAACAATAATTTTTATTAGATATTATTTTATGCAAAATAAACCAGAGTACAACACTACCCTTAACCACCCTAGTGGTCGCGTACTTCAACTGGGCATCAATCCAATTTTGTCTACTGAAGTAATTTTTCACTGCAAATTTCAACTTAAATGATGAATGATAACACTAATTGCTAAATTACGTTTACTTCACTGTAAACGCTGAAGTGCACGAAGTCACTACAGAGTATTTATTATCACAAAGCAAACATTTCCCTAGCATTTCCTGCTATTGTTGCCTTCGGTGTAGTTTCAAAAAAAATGTTTAGTAAAATCAACAGTTTTTTTTAATAAACTTGATAGAAGAATCAATTTACAAAATTTCATTGATTATTTGTATTTTTCGCGTGTTTTATGTCGAAATTGATCGTAAAATCATAACATTTAAGTTTCGAAATTATTCAAACAAGTTGTTTTGAGAAACTTTGTTATTTTTGGCAATGAAAACTCATTTCTGGTTGAATTAGGTTATACTATAAAATTGTAACTATGACAAAAGTCTAAAAATAAGTCTGCAACGTGAAATAAAAAATATCAATCGGAATGAGAAATTAAAACAAAAACATAAATTCCTATCGAATTACTAGACAATCTTTTTGAATTTAACGGCATCCCTAAGGCACTTGCCTATACAATGAAGTAGTAAGTTCTATTCATGAAAACGGTTACATAGGCTGTAAGTTATTTTCAGAGGTTTATTAGTTTCATTGTTGCTGAAAATTTATTTGTGAAGAGAGATAAAATGAAATAATCTTTTAACGCCGTGTAGTAAGATGAATTTTGTAGTCCTCTTATCTCTTGTTATTATTTACATGTCGCATTATCGTTTGTCCCAGCTTAAGGCAAAGTGGTGTGGTTGCTTCACATAGACTTTCCATAAATTTGTATAATAGAATCATTTTTCTTTCGCAGCTCGATATCCATATTTATCGGGATACTTTTCTGAACCTGAACAGAGTGCTTTTAGTGCCGATTATTACGACAGCGATGGGGCAGTTTCGGACAGTAAATATGCAACTTTGGATCGTCGACGATTGCAGGAATCTATAAATGGTAAAGAAAACGAGTACATTTCTTGTACTCTGCCAAAATCGATTAACGTAACGAGAAGGTAAATTGACAGATTGAATTTATTCCGGTTTAGACTTCACGCTTGTATTATTTTAGGCAAACAGAAGATGTGTACAAAAACCAACCGGGGCGTATCGAAAACTATATTCCAGGACATTCTTCAATCTCAGAAAAAGAAGCCAAAGAGGTAAACTTTTAATGCATCTTTCCAAAATTGTGTTTTAACAAACGATTTATGTTGGTAGTACCTGTTCAAAATGTGTGGATACGTTTTGCTTCTTTATTAATGTCTTCTTTTATTACACTTGGGGGATTTTTACCTATACAATTTTTGTCATGTACTACATTTTAAGCTCTGTGTTAAGTGTTGCTTAAATAACTAAACGCTGTGTTTTTTATTTTAGTGGTGGGACGAAGTCATGGATATATTTGACGGGGTACGATATTTTTGATATCTTTTTTAATCGAATATTGGTTTTTTGATTTTTTAAATCGTAACATTTTTTATAACGACAAATATTTTTATAACCATAATTCATTAATTTAATTAATTTTTGTATTGTTGAGTGTGCAATAAACTAATAAATTATCACATTAACTTATTTATTGGAACACAGTATATTTGATAAGGTTTTTTGGTGGTGTGACTAACAAAGTGTTGCTTATTCATTGCACAGTGGCTGGACGACCATTCTGCTCTACCTAGCTACAATATTTTTCTATCAAAGGCGACCAGTAAAAGTGTAAGGGAGATTAAACCAACAATTATGTTACTCAATTAATAAAAATTAAACTGGAATGAAAATGATTAAAATTTGATTATAACATTTTCAATTCGGTTTTTTCTAAGGCATATTGTGGAAACTTCTATTGAATGTTGTTACACACTTCATACACCTAACGCACACAACTTCTAAAGCATGCTGAAAAATATCCAATAATAATACATGCATGTTGTGATGTAAACTGATTTCTCTATTTGAATATGCAAATTTTGCATCCATGTCTAAGTGTTGACGTTTTTCAGCATTTAGAACAACAAAAGAATATTCCACAACCAAGAGGTCACATGAGCAAGTAAGTTGTTCAATTTAAAGTTTAGTTCCAAGTTAAACACGTTGCCTACGGACATTATTGAACTGCAAGTTCTCAACCAGTTCACGTACACTGTCCACACCTCACAAGACAGGTCGTTCATTTAAATACCCTAGCCTGATAAAAAACGTGCATGTCAGTCAGACAGAAGTATTAGAAGATGTGTCAACATAAGTCTGATATTTTCTAGTTTGCACACTTTTCTGAGAACGTCCGTAGCCAATGCTGTTAATGGAAGCATACTTGACATTTACCGCAATTTTCTATTTACAGAGCTTTAAAAGAATCGGGATATGAAAGCGACTCGACGCTGCTTTTTAGAAAACGAGAAGAAGCTACTCAACATCTAAGCCCTTTAGAACACAAGGAAGCATACAAAACCATTCAAAAAGGAGGAGATGTTCCTTTACATGGCCTCAGAAAACTAGCACCGGAACGTCCTAAAGGTACGCCTAAATTTATTAAAAATAAATAACAATGTAAATGTCGGTGTGGAAGTCTTCTAGGTGAAGGTATACTAATTACATCACTTTAGCTTTAAATGTAGTAACATCTTAATGGTCGAGGATTTTTCTACCTAACAAAGGTTTGTTGTCAAACTCCTTTCTAATAATATCGCATGAAGTTTTGCTTAACAAGAATTGAATTATTTTTGGTAACTTGCACATTATTTCCTTTTCAAAAAGTACAAAAAATAATATCTACCATTTTATTATGAAGTCGACACGCAAATTTAAATCTTTCGATTACACCATCTATATTAACTATGGTCTACTGATTATCTAATTACCTAAATTTGTTAAAAAAAATATTTATTTCGCAGAAGGCACAAACGTCGAATATATTTCGATATCACCAACTCCGATTCGAATTAGGAATCAATACGTAAAGCCACAAAATCAAGTTTACTGCTACCCTTTATCGGTACCTCCACATCCTCGTCACGTTTTTGCCGATTACAAAAGAACAGCACCGACTTCATTTCCTATAATACCTAAATCGTTTCCAAATCCACCGTCACCACCTAAAAGACTATCGTCAAAAAACAGCACCACACTACGTCTAATTTCTAACATGAAAGAACGTACTGAAAAATCACCCATTAGTAAACGTCACGAAACGTGTTTTACGTCCAATTCAAAAATGGAAAAACATAAAGTCAACTATTTGAAAGATAAAATTACCACGAAACTAACCACTGCGTCGAAAAAGAAATTTGAAAGCGAATCAAAATTGCGATCAAGAGATATAAAAACAGCAAGCGTTGCCCCAAATTTTAAATCCATCAAACCAGAATCAAACATTTCGAAAAGTTCAAGCTCCCTTCGATCACTTTCAGCTAGCCCTTGCAGAAAAATAACCAAAGGGGGTTCGCAAACCAATATCAAAAGTCCAACTGCAATTGCGAAAGTAAAACCAGGAACTTTTGGTACCGAAAAACGAAAAGTTGATTTAACCTTGCCAAAATTACCAAATAGAAGTAAAAGTTTATCAAAATCTACGGAATTGCTGTCGCCTACTGAGGTGAAGAAAGCGGTTATATCCCAAATTAATTCGTTAAATTTGGGACCTACTTATAGGAACAGCTGTGCTTTATATTCGTCAGCCAAAAATGGTGCTAAATTATGTAAAGAAAAGATTTTGCCTATACAAGTCGGTTTTAGCGAACGTAGCAAGGAACTTTTGAAATCAACACGCCCTTATAGTTCTCTTCCTGCAACCCCCGTTGTAAACCGATCAACTCGCAGATTTGTATCATCGCCTTGCCCGTCGGAAAAATCTAAAAGTTCGTCCCAGAGCAGCTTGTATTCAAAATCAACGTTAACAAAAAATACTAAACCAAAACCTTCTCAAAATGAAGTCGAAAACAAAAAATTAAGAAAGTCAAGAAAAGATCAGCTGAATGGAGAAATCGCAAAGCGAGTCAAGAAAGCCACTGTAAAACCTATGGAAAAACAGGTGCCGAAATCTTCTAAAACATCTACTCGGCCCACCACTGCCCAAAATATTAAACAGTTAAACCGAGCTGAACTTGAAAATTCCTACGAGCAATTATACCACTTAACCCAAGACGTAATCCAAAAACAAAAGGAAGCAATTCAATCGAATTCATTCTTCCAACATCTTTTTCTCGACGATATACCACCTCCCACAGTTTCAGTTGTGCATCCTCATTCAAGGATTACCGAAAAAACCAGAATGCTTCAAAGAAATGCATCGTCACTTTCGGAACCAAGTATCGGTGCGCTTAAAATTTATTTGAATCACACCAAGCCGGTTTCGGATTCCAAATTTAAAAGCCTCGATGCTGCCATTATGCGATCCAGATCTGCTAGTCCAAAATCCGTTACTTGGAAAATGGACGGATATTTAGAAGATAAATACAGAAGTCTTAGTTTACCCCCAAAAATAATTTTTTCTGAAACCAGTCGACCAATTTCTCCAAGCCTCGTTCGAAAACAACCGGCAACAAAATTAATATTTGCCGTTTCGCCCACTGTAAAAAGAAAACAAAATTATGAAAATGGACCACTAAGTGGTCAACCGATAAAAAGAAGTGGAAGTACTCCTAAATTGATTTTTAGCGAAACCAGTCGACCAGTGTCTCCTGTAATTACACCCACAATTAAAAGGTCGTTATCGTATTCGCTTCAAAAACCCGGTAGAGACGACATCGCTAAAAGTCATCAAGCAAGAAAAATTTACTTTTCCGAAACAAGCCGTCCGACGTCACCTGTAACGGAACGAAAACGTAAGGACGAGAGAAAATTTTGTTCTACGGAAAAATTAGCCGAAAATACCTATTCCTTTTCGCCAGTATTAGAAAGACGAATTATGCCTATTCGAGTTGAACGTTGTAGGTCTTCTAGTCCATCATCAAAATTGTTTTTTTCTGAAACGTCTCGTCCTGTCTCGCCGTTAAAAATTGAAAAATGTAGATCTCCCAGTCCATCTACAAAACTATTTCTTCCTAAAACTTCCCGTTCCGTGTCACCGTTATTTGACAAGTCACGAAACCGGTCAGAAAGTCCACTCCAAAAAATAATTTTTAGCGAAACAAGTCGGCCCGTATCCCCCGTTATTGAAAGAAAATTTAAGGTAAATAAAGTCTGTCAAGAGTATGAATACGAACGATCGTGCAGTCCTTCGTCAAAATTATATTTTAGCGAAACAAGCAGACCTGTGTCACCCGTAATTCAAAGAAAATATGCGAATGAAATGAATGACAAAAACATCGGAAAACTTTCTCACTTAATAGAAATAAGTTCTGAAGTTAAACGTTCTACTTCGCCAATCGTTCACAGAGAACATTGTGATAATTTATCCGTTTCTCGTTCACCATCCTATAGAAAAATAAGTCAAGCAAAAAGTTCACGTTTTCCGAACGAATTAAAAATTTTTCGTTCACGGAGCGCAGATGCAGTTAAGGATTTAACTTCGATGGACGACGTCGATAGTTTAGCTTCGGTTGACCTATCGCAAGAACAAAACCGCAATTACCAATATAGTAAGCCATTTCATTCGCCCAGAAGTTGTGCTAAATTTAAGGAATTAAATAATTTTTATTCGACGCTTGAGAGAATGAATGAACTGGAACGTACAACCTCGTCACACGAACTTCGTCCTAGACGTAAAAATGAGGATGAAATTATAGATTTTAAACGCTGGAAGGAGGTACACGTTCGTGAAAGAGCTGAAAAAGAATTAGAAAAGTTATACGGCAAACTGAAAAATGCTGAACAAGAAAAGGGGTTTTTATTTCAGCCAAAAGACGTCGAAAGATATCGTTGGAAGAAAGAGCTGGATCGAGGTTTGAGGATCAAAGATAAATCTGTGAATAATATTAGAGAAAGTTTTGAAAAATTGAAACATAATTCTTATAAAAGTGAAGTAAATGAGGACGAGAGAATTTTTAATAGAGATCTTTATAAGCCATTGTGGAGAGGTAATTCGGTTGTAGATTTAGCTTCGAATATTGTGGAACGACGGTCGCAATCTGAAGGAAGAGTCAAGTCTGATACTAAAAAGTTTCTAGTGTCTGAAAAGTTGCTAACACGTGGAATTGGCAGTCGAATTTGGAGCAGCCTCTCTTCTGAACAAATTAATCTTTTAAAAGGACAACTTGCAGAAATTTATAGTCAAAATGGAAACGCAAAAAGTAGTACCGACTACAATGTTAACGTTCCGATTCACAAAAAATTTGTGCCTAAGTTAAGCGTTAGGAGGAATTCTGAAGAGTATTTTAAAAAACCTAATTCTCACACTTCCATTCTTTTAACTGAAAACGAAAAAAAGAAATTGTCGCAAGATTTAAGTAGAGAAGTATTGAATCGAGCATCTAAACGTAAAAGTTCTTCTGTTTCTTTGGTAGTAGGCAAAGAAATGCGAGGAGCAATTGCGGTAGCAGATGCAGGTTTAAAATCGATTACACCTGATTTAGAATCGCCACGAACGTGTTATTCTTTGGAAGTGTCGGAAGACGAAAAAGATAAAAATCACAAAGATAGCGATTTTTTGTTAGTACTAACGAAGGAAGATGGCGATGCTTATAAAAACGATATTAATAAAACAATGCAAAATTGGGCTCAACCAAAGAAAGCTTTAGTTTCAACGGACGCTACAAATCGTGTAACATCCATGAGTGAAACTGAAAGCGGAAGCACTGATGAGTCAACAAAAACTGTTATTCACTTAAATAAAAAAGACGACGTTCTAAAGAAAGTCGAGTATTTTGAACACGTAGCCGAGGAACAGCCTTATACGCCAATAATTTATCGAGCGTCTGAAAACTACAGTTGCGATGCAGAAATCGAACCTAACGCAGTATTAGATTTGAACGCTACCCACTCTGAAGACTTTAATCAGCCACGTAAACTTATTTTGTCACAATCTTATCAAGATTTTAAAGAACTGTTTGGTGAACAAGAACAAAACAAATTTTCGACGCCTGGCTTAGCCGCAACACAACTAGCGTCGCATTATTCGAGCACTACTAGTTTAAAATCCACTAATGGCATTTCGATGAAATTTAATGAAGTTGAACACTTGAAAAATAAATTTGAAAATATGGAAGATTTTTATAGTCATCGATTGACTTCATCGCCGAGACGGTGTAGAAGTAACCCCGAATTGACACGAAAAGAACAAATTATAATTCCCGGTCAAATTATGGGAGAAGTTGATCATTTAAGAAGGAAATATGAATATCCTTGGATATTTGGCAGAGGGCGAAGTAGAATTCGTCGAGGTGGTGTTGTTTCTCCTGTGAGTTTTCCTATGGAAGACCGTTATATGCCGCACATTAATATAATAAGTAAGATTGCGAGTTTGTATCCTAAGAAAACTGTGTTTCTTTCCGATGTGCGTAAAAAGTCGGTGGAAGAATTGGCAAGAATTTTAGGATGTCCAATCGGAGAAGTTGAAAGAATTCGAAAAAAATTTGAATCACCTGAACGCGGTGTTTCGTTACTTGGGCATATGTTTACTTCATCCCCTAGCATAAACGAACTACGTGACATATCTCCTTATCTCACTGCGTCATGGACCGCTCACAAATATCCAAAAATTGATGACAACACTCGATCCTTATCATCTCCCGATCATTCTCCTTCTTCGTGGAACACCGAACTGGTTAAAAAACAATATTCTAGACCGAAATCGACGTCTCCTGTACGTTCTAAAATAAAACTGTCGCCAATTTTAAAAAACCGTCAGAAAAATGGCACTTGGAAGCAGAATTCGAACGGAAGCCATCAACACGTTTCACGTCCGAGTTTTGAACCAGTAAGGTACAAACCTTCGTGGTCACAAACAGCCAAACCCACAGTTACATTTAAAGGTGTTGTATTTTAAGATAAGAAAAGCACCGTAGACAACACCTTTTTTTTATTTGCACCTTGTAAGAACATCTTTACGCAAATTACTAAGAATAGTTCAATTTTATTTTATCTTTAGCTCACCATTTGTATACTAATAATTGCATGTAGTTGAACATTCGAAATTTGTGAAAGATGCATTAGTTAAGCAAAACTTCACATAATTTTACAATATTGAATACAGAACCAGAACCTCCAACACCTCCACCCAAAGGACACCATGGAATAGAATTTTTCGGAACAGGTACTATTTTATTTCTTTCTTTATTTAAATAATAAGCGAATTTTATAAGGAATTGATTTTTCTCTTATAACCTGAAACTTACATTTCTGCAAAATTAAGGTTATCGATTGTTATCAAGGTTAATTTAGCTAAAAATAAGCGGAAATTAGTTCCGTCAAACGTCTCATTTTGGCTGGATTAAAAGTTTAACTCTAATGAAACAATGTTACTTGAAAGTGGTACTTTAATACAAACACTGAGTAAGAAATTTTAATTTAAATTAAGCGCAAAAATTTAGTACAGGATCAGCCAAAATTATTATCATAAAAAACCCATTAATTTTTATTGCATGATTGTTTGATTAAATATTATAAAAAATGCATTAAAAGCAAATGTTTTGATTTTATCGATCCAGTAAGTACCGATGCCCGCACGTAAACATTGAATTCATTGTTTAATAATATTGTACCTTGGATTATTGTATTATACAGCGAGTTATTTTTAAGACAATGTTATCGTGGTATTTCAAAACCTATTTTGTCATAAAATATACTAAAACATTATTATTTCGTACAAATGCGGGAACAGTAACGCTTACGCTGAAAAGAGTTCTCGTCTTGCGATAAGAATTGGGCGGTGTTATGCAGAAAGCTACCAAGCCACGTCTGCATAAATCCGAGATAATTAACAATTAGTACAGTATTAAATTAAAAAAATAAGGAGGTAACTTCCTGAAGAAATTAATAAGTTATCCTGTGGCTTGGATGTTTTCAGCAGAATGTATAATGAACCTTACTGGCTCCGTACCTTCAATAATTGAAAAAAAAAAAATGTGGCTTGGTAGCTTTCTGCATAACACCGCCCAATTACGCTTTCTGTTTTACTAAACAATTACACGTTTTTGTTTACAACCTTAAATTACCCATTCAAATATGAGATTTTGTTGTTATTGCTATTGATAATCTGTACGGTTGTTATTTTATTACGCTGCAATAAAAAATATATCCATAATCCGTATAATATTTGTGCTAAAACTTAAAGCGACGTTAAGTTACTTTGCCACGATTCCAATTTTTCTTAAATCTTTAACATTCTATCACACGTAGGGTTCATTTTATCGCTTACACGTTGTTTTAACGGTTCGTTTACTTTAGTATTCTACATATTCATGTGTGTTGAAACTAACACAAATTTTGATGTCGGCTTAAGCGAAGAATGTAAATTACCTACCTAGACACACAGCTACAATTATGTAACAAGTTGAATAAAGATGTAGTAATTTGATATGTAAAATGAAATAAACAGGGTAGATAACCACAACTGAAAAAATCCCTAACGCTGTAACAATGCTTTCATGAATATATCAAGATGAGTTAACCGCTTTATTCAATCTTTAAAAATTGTGCTGTAACAGCACAAAGAACAGCTATTTTTTATAAACTGATTTGCTTTAGTGAACTGATAATTTTTCTTTTACAAAACATAAAACTTATCTAAAATTGAATTCACCTCTTGCACGTATTATTAAAACGTCGATTTGTTTGATTCGTGATCGCACCCAACCCGTTTTCACGGGTATTAATCGAGGAACAAAATTTTTCGACACTGAAACACGTTCGCTGAATACATGTTCGATATAATTAACTTTCATTTCAAAATAAAATTCAATTTTATTTTTCTATAACTTATTGTGCTTTAACAAAATAATGTTTACAAAAAGTTTCTGGCACAATGGTGACCCGATATTATTTGCTATGCACCAATAAATTTTACATTCCGTTTTATTAATTTCATATAAAAAGGATGTTTTATAAAATGCTAATATACATTTTCCCAATAATTTGCGTTTCATTGGACATATGTAGATAATAGAAAAGTCTAATTGGAGATGTCTTTGATATACCAATTTTTCCTTTGGTCGAATAAAAAAATTTCCATGTTTCTCTTCATTAGGTTTATTAAATCAAACGCTCGAATAAAGTGGCTACATAAAATTCGAAGCTTATTTCCAATTAACTTTCGTAAAATATTTTGCTAATTCCGGTAGGTGTGTACAGGGCTTAATGCGAATCTGATTGAATTTTTTAATTTAAAAATTGATAACACCTTAATTTAAATATTACCTTCAAAACCGCAATCTAATTTAATTTATTATTTTCCTACATCTTTTTAATATTGCAAAATCGGTAACACGGTGAGTAATTATTTTGTTAAAAAATTATATATAGCTACCTACAAATTTAGAAATATTTTAACAATACTATTATAATACTTCCTTGCTAATCATTAAAGCAATAAACCAAAATTTTTTAATGGTTACGAAACATGCACAACTTTTATCACTTGGCACAATTAATTTAAAATCCTATTGTTGGGAAAAACTTCACTTCACAATTGAGTTTTCAAGTGGTGAAAAACCATATTTTCCATATAAAAGCTAAAACCTGAACTTGGAGATAAATTCATCAAAAATAAAATAATAACAAAATAAATGAAAATTTTATTTTTCCTCTTTATTAACCTTTTATCAAAACAATCACGTTGACGCATTATAAAAAAACCGTATAATCTTTTCAATAGTCACATTTTTAGACGCGCCGAACTTTTCAATAAATTTTAGTGGTGTTTGACCTACATGTATTGAATTGCAATTTAATTGATTGTTCGAAAGAGTCGTACAATTTTGGTCATTACTTTTTGTGTAATTACTTTTTATCGTATAAACGTACAAAAAAGTTTCAATTTTGAAACGTCAAATTTTGATTGAAAATGTTAAAATGCTAACTGTGCTGTTCACTAAAATTGAATATAGCCTTAATGTTTTTTTGCCAATCGGTGAAAGTAAATATGTATGTACTATGTGTACTTATGAGTATGCATTACTTTTTTCGATAGGTATGCATATTATGTAGGTACTCCAAATATAACTCACGTAGTAATCCATCATTCATTGCACATAACGAGAACAGAGTGCTTTGAATATTTAAAATAACCATCTCAACTATTAGTATTTCTTTTGACATCTTTGCAATTAGTAGGTACTCTGAAGGAGTTACAAAAAATTCCGTATGCAATACAAACATAAGTAAATTTTTATTCAATTCTTGTGAGTTGTTCCATATGAAATTAACCAATTTTTTGCAATTATTTTCACGTCCTTCTTCGACTTTGCTCAAATTTGGTATATTTTTAAGTTATGCCAAATAAACGGACCCGTATCTTTTTGTTTGACCGTAAAGTGGCCCGTTTATATTGTACAGTCCTCCAAAATAATTCAAATTTGGCTTATAGAGCTTCGATAAATAATTTCTACCAGCTGAACCGTACCACTTTGACACGATTTTTTTTGTGAAATGAAGATATTGAATAAACCTTTTCGGTGACTTTTGTGTATTAATAATTAAGATCACAAAATAGAGATCCTGATCAAATTTTGAGTTTGAGTGCCCCTCCACAAAATTGGGGTAATTTAAAATTCTCAAAAAATATAAATATTAAGGGTATTCACACTCTCTTGTATATTGCCCTTGTATTTATACACAAGTTTACTAGGGTGTATTTATCCCTCCCCTACTAGTTATTCCCCCCTAATATATAATCATTGATCGAAATTGAAAAATCTAAATGAAATTAAAGGATGGCTTTAACTGTTGCTAAAAATCTAAAGTCAAAAATTCATTTTGATAAAGATATATTTTTCTTCGAAATACTATAAATCTGACAAGTTGGTAATAAAGTGCCATAATCCAAAAGTTGGTAACACTTTTCTGTAGTAATTTTCCTTATTTCCTATCAAATGGAATACACCTAGGTGTTGTATTTATAAGTAGCCCTTGGACGTGTTTTTTGGTGTTGTATTTTAATACAAATTACGTTAGTGCATTTAAGTAAATTAAATTTGAAATGGATAAAAATATGGTCGACGATAAAAGAGGAAAAGTTAAAGCAAAACGCCTAAGAAAGGGGCCGAATAAAAAATGGAATGAGTTGGAAGTCAATCTGCTCATAAACTTTTTAAATGAGAATAGGCCGTTTGAGAAACCAACTGCCCAAATTTTTTACGAGAAATTTATTCAAGCTATATCCGGGATTTCTAGGATCCCGCTTTTCTAAAATCCCGATTGGGGTGGATTAATATTCTTCTAGTATGTTTATCCCAAGTAACCATTGTCAAAACCGCCCGGAGGAGTCGGGAGCGGAGCGGGCGGAGCGGGCGGAGGCTCCGAAGGATAGGTTTTGACGATGGAACAACCTTCAAATCGAATGCACACCTAAAAAATTCGAAAATTATACCAAATTTATGGTGGGCGTGGTTATTTTACAAGCTATAAAATACAAGGGTGTATAAATACAAGGGCAAATACTAGAGAGTGTGAATACCCTTAATATCTTTATTATACTTTTGGCTACTTGTATACCAATAAATTTTAGATTGGGCACGCTTTTTGTTCTTTTGGTACTTTTCGTAAAGGTAAAGTGTTTCGATTTATGACCACGATCATTTATTTCGATGTCACTCCTAAAGCAAAATTGTGCCCACTCTAAAATTTTGTATGCAAGTAGCCAAAAGTTTAATACAGTTAATTTATGTTTTTTTGGAGAATTTTAAATTACCCTTCTTTAGGGGGGAGGGGCACTCAAAGTCAAAATTTGATCAGCGCCCCCATTTTGTGACCTTAATTATGTACATACGAAAACTTTTCATAAAAAAATCATGTCTCTAAGTGGTACGGTTCGACCACTAGAAATAATTTATCAAAGCTCTGCAAGCCAAATTTGACTTATTTTGGAGGGCTGTACAATGTAATTGGGCCACTTTACGGCCAAACAAAAAAATACGGGTCCGTTTATTTGGTATAACTTAGAAGTATGCCAAATTTGAGAATAATCCAAGAGGGACATGAAATTACATTGGTTGATCTGATATGGTATGACCCTTGTACATTATCGAAGAAGTTTACAAAATCAAAAACTAGGTGTCTTTGAACAGAATTATCTTGCCCATGTATGTTTGACTCTGTGGCATAGTCATAAGCACGAGAGCTCGAGAATAGCCCACTGGTTAGAGTAACCAAAAATTAGTAAATGCAACAACTAATAAATGTAGGTAAACGAATTTTTTTCCTATTCAACCTCTGCATTATGGCACGATACGAAATTAAAAAATATTCACCGAGGGAGGCTCTATTTAAGTAAAATATTGTTCTTCAGTTATTTAAATTTCCAGGTATTAGCACTTGCTAATTTTTATTCAGATTCAAATATATGTCCCTGGATGTGAAACTACTACATATTATGTACATACTCGAGCTCTCGTAGTTACTACTATAATATGTACTACTATATTCTAGCCTTATTTCTTAAAAGCATCTTTCAATCCGTTCAAAGTGCGTATTTTTAGAGCTAACCTTGCTTTCTAAAATTCTCCACATGAAGAAATACGATTGAGATCCGTAGTGTACGTTTGCACCAAGGAGATAGAGAAATTAACTCTGAAACGTTCTTATTTTATGTGCCGATGAATTAAAATTAGCCATATTGGAAAATTCACCGCTAGTATTTGAAATATTTCAGTGTCCACGGTCTCAGAGAAGAATTTAACACTAATAAATTTTTAAGTCTAACATCTAAATTCAGAAAGAGCCATCCATCGTTTTCAATTGCTTAACCTAACTTATTTGGGCAGGTTGGTAAATTTGAAGGGCTCGATCTTCACCTTACATTTTAGTATTTCATTAGTAATTCATTTGATTGAACATTCAGGATTCCTTTCTTAGTTGAAAGGACAGTTGCATGTCCTTCACGCCATGGCAGCTTTTGTTTTACAGGGATCTCTTGCTTTCTCTTGATCGGGTTTCATTATCACTTTACGTGTAGATACACAGGTTATATTTCTTAATTCTATGTTATGAAAACTTGAGTAAGAATTCTTACGAACCACGAAAATTACTGGTTTGTTAATTAGTTTACATCGATTTATAGGAAAGTCGAAAAAGTGTTCTAAAAGGGCTATTATGAAAATAATTGACAAGCTGAAATTTTATTATCTTTATTTGCACCTCGAAATGCCAATTTTGCACAGTTTAGCGAATATTTGTGACTATATCGTTTTGGATTCATTTGAGCAATAGACTTATTAGGTAATTGAAAATAATATAAACTAAATTTTCAACCAAAAAAGATCCTATATTTTTCTTGCAAATCAATCGGTTGTCAAGTTACAGCCATCAGAGCGTGCGGTATATGTTTCCCATTCTTTATTTATTCATAATTACATTATTTGATATTTTGTGTCTTCTAAAATATTATAAAAAATAAAATATACATTTAACCGACTTATATGAAAAATTATATTAATAGTAGGTATTCATAAAAATGTTTTCTTTGGCATGGTGTTTCAAATCCAAGATCTTTTAACCCATCAAAATTAGTATGCATTTTTGGAGCTCAAAATAAACATAATAAATTTTATTTCAGCCTTTTCCCAATTATTCACAATCTAGAGACCCCGAATTTGGACGTCATATTCATCCACGCGAAAATATACACTTTTAGGAATAGTTAATAGTTAAATAGCTAAAGCAAATCCATTAAAACTAATTTTTTTCCGAGCGGACGTAAAGTGCCACATTTTCCACCCAATTCGCCGAATGGTACTTTTCGTTCTAGGGAGAAAAACTACTACTTTATTGCCATAAAAAAGCAGTTTTTGCGCATAGTTCGATAAAGTGCATTTGTACGCCGGCCGTAGGAAATTATTATTATTAAAACATTAATTCATTATTTTTATTATTAAAAATATACAGTCGCCTTAATTTATCTATTGAAGTATTTGTGTGTCTGTAACGCCTTAAGTGCGGCCCTTAGGCCCCACAATAAAGACAATCGCGTTCTAATAAAGTAATAATGATATTATTATATGCTTTCAATTGAATATCACGTTCCAGTAATTAATTACATATTATAATTGATGAATCAGGTTGAACAACGACTTAATTCGCGTTAAGTAGTTTTTCCATCCAATGAATATTTAGTTATTCTATTTCAACAACAAATATATCAAATGGTGGTAATTTTTAATTTGTATTTTATGAAATGCTTCCCATTTACTGTTAAAATTGGATTATTTACCGAAAATATTTAAAAATCTATAACAGCAATCATCTGAAAAGTCGTTCTTCCACCTGAGTCCTCAATTATTATTATTAATTTTAAAACAAGTAATAGCTTAAATAAAAGTTTCTCACTTCTTTCGCTCAGATAAAAAGTTTTGTATGCGCTTCGGGCATAAAGTATATTTTTGGCCCGCGGCGTGAAAGTTATACATAAATACTATTTAGGGCACACAGAATGTTCATAATTAAAGTAAAAATAAAGAATGGCAAGCAAATATATACCACGCACTATAATCGATTAACAAGAAAATGTATAAAATATTTTCTCAGGAAAATTTAGTCCACTTCATTTTTAATTATTTAACATTTTAGTACAAAGTGAATGTAAACCGAGATATTCACGAAAATTCCTAAAAGTGTATTTTTTCACTTGGTTTTTTCAATATGGCAGCCAAATTCGGGGACTCTAGATCGTGAAAAATTATTATATTTTTGTAGAAGTCCAAATGAAATTATTAAATTTACTCCAGCTTACCCCCAAATTATTTCCATGATAAAATACTTGTCGATTTAAATCAATTGTCGCGAAAAAAGTTGTACCTGTAAATTACTACGCTCTCGTCACTTGAGAAGTCGACAAGTCCACAGTCATTGTAAATTGTTTTCTTTTCATACGTTAAACAATTGCATAATTTCGATGAGTTTTTTTATGCAGATAAAAAATTTATAAAAATTAGCAATAAAATAATTAAGATAATATTTAAAATTTAAAGTACTTTAAATGTTGAATGTACTTTAAGTGGCATTCGTATACAATTTAGTTGTAATTCATTCATTGTAAGATCTTCAGTAATATATACAGCTAATCTCGGCAGTAAGACAAATAATTATTTAAATCAACTAAGCGATTAATTTCCCGAATTCATATTATGTAAATAATATTTATGTTATACATAAGTAAAATCAAATTGTAATTACTTTGAAACGTTTAAATGCTTATTAAAATGACACAAAAAGTGAATGTGAAGGTTAATAAATTGATTTAGTATAATATGCATTAGCACAGTTTTGCGGTTGCGGATTAATTCTTACGGCTAGCATCCGCTATGCCTGATGTAACCTTGGACGTTTGGTTTTGAGAGAAACAAACTTTTATTCATAATTTAGATTACAGGGTGTACAAAAAAATCTGCTGATTTGACTCGCTGCCTTTATTTGCTACGATGTCTATATTTACAAAACTCCGAAAGATATAAGCGAGAAACAAGTCATCAATATACTATTACGTATAGTTTCCCTTGGCATTTTCGTTTCGTTACGTGTTGAAAATGTGTGACAGACACAGGAGACCTATAGCTTGACGTGAATTCCGAACCACGGGAATAGACTGGTGATTCAATAAGAGGCGTCATTTTGATTTGTTTAAAAAACACATTAATAATTAGAAAAATTGGAAAACTTTGCTATTATATAGGGCAGCGTTTCCCAAACTTTTTTGACCGCGACCCGGTACGAGGTTTTAAAATGTTTCGCGACCCACCTTATGAAAAAATAGTTATTTATGTACCAAGGGCGATATAGGTATGTTTATGCCCGCGGATGCAAGTTTCAGCCGAGGGCCCTTGGCCCGAGGTTGAAAGCAGTCAAGGGCATAACCTATATCGCCCGTGGTGCATATAACGTTTAATAAAACATTTATTTACAAAACAAATTTTATTTTTTAATAAAAATCAAGTTATTTGTTTGTTTATTTGATACACAAAAATTGCAAAATAATTATATAACAAAAACATATTAAGTAATTAAAAAAACATTATCTTCATTTAAAACTGTAGTAAATGAAGTAAACTTTGTTTACAATTTTTGCCGCGACCCAGCAGAATTTTTCTGCGACCCGGTGCCGGGTCGCGACCCACACTTTGGGAAACGCTGATATAGGGTGTTTTTTAGCTGCATGAGAACTTCAAATTGAAGTAAAATATTAAAATATTGATGTAATGTTTTTTTAATTATTTTTTTATGAAAGTAAATTTAATGCTATTTATGATTTGAAAATTATTTCCGGCTTGTGACCACCACGACTAATCGTTACGAAGCGCATCCGATCAGTCCAATTTTTGACCACTTTTTTCGATATTTCTGGCCTTATTTCATAAATGGCTTGCTGTATATTGGCCTCCGATACTTCCAGAATTGTTGGTTTGTTAGCGTAAACCATGGATTTAACATACCCCCAAAGAAAATAATCTGGAGGCGTTAAATCACACGATCTTGCAGGCCAATTGATATTAGGACCATTTCTTGAAATAATGTTGTCACCAAATTGTCCTTTCAATAAATCGATGGTTTCGGTAGCTGTGTGGCACATAGCCCCATCCTGTTGGAACTATAAGTTGTCGATGTTTAACTCTTGGATTTTTGGAAACAAAAATGTATTGAGCACGTGTCGATATCTCACACCATTCACCGTAACGGTAGCTACTTCCTCATTTTGAAAGAAATATGGACCGATGATGCCGTTGGCGGATATTCCACACTAAACAGTCAATTTAATGGATGCAATGGAGTCACAAGATAATGTTCCGGATTGGTTTCAGTCCATATACGGCAATTTTGCTTGTTCACATACCCATTCAACCAGAAATGTGCCTCGTCACTGAACAAAATTTGGCGCTAAAAAAATGGATCCACTTCCAATTGGTTGTGGGCCCAATCTGCGAACGCACGACGCAATCGATGATTATTAGCCTTCAATTCTTGAACCACTGGATCTTTCCTCACATATTTTTATTAAATTTACCTTTACGCTACGAGAAGGCGTACTTCTTGTACACAAAATTGCACCAATTTTGCGAATTGTAACTGCAAACTTTTTATCATTTTGGTAATATATTTTCACAATAACGATCGGGTAACGTTCCATAATCAAATCGTATTATTTGTAAATGACCTATACATCAAATATGAACCCTGTAAAATCTAAAAATCACCCTTTATAACACTTAATCCAACCACCCTGTAGATAGAAGCTACAGAGACAACTTGTAGTTTTTCAACGTCGAAACCCAAACCCACGTATTACCACCGGTGCATTTCTATCATGGCAAATTAAAAATCCAAGAAGTTAATTCAAAAATCTGTGTTCATCTTTTTAATGATAATAATTTGAATTGCTTCCATTAAAAATTATTATTCTTCTCGCGTTACTTTGCATTGTTCCTATTCCTCCAACGCATACGCTAATGGCGCACACAGCACAGGTACTAATTCCCATTGTTTTAATGCAATTGCTTATTAATTAGTTTTCTGCCGACTTACCTTTAATCATTAGTCGTGAACGTATCTTTACTCAAACATAGTTACATAGTAAGACGGCGACGTTCAAAGCACGTGCTCCAGTTCTTAATAGTAGTGGAAGGTTTCGCTGAAATCAATTCTCTCCTTTAAAAATGTCGCAAAAGTGTTTACCTAAAGTGAAGTTTAAAACCATGTAATCGTCGTGTTTAACGTTTACCCATATAAATTTGTAACTTTGTAGCCAAGTGTGTAAATTGTGAATGGGAAGGAAACTGAATGTATCATGACAACTACAGCAGCGAATCTCCGCAGGAAATCGCCTAGCCAAATCACTCGTATGCAGGAAACGTTGTTTAACAGACACTCCATCGGAGGAAACATTCCACTAGTTTATAGTCCTATGCCATACAGTTAGTAAAACATCTTTATTAAGTGTCAAGTTGTTACCTTTAGTAAAAACAAAATATACCTTAAACATTCAAAAATATTCCTTTTAGGACACTCTTTGTTGTTATCGAGATTTTCATCCATTTGCATTTAAAAGAAAACCAATGAATATTTACTACATTATTAAAATGTCAGAAACGTATCGAGAAATTGATATGAAAAATAAATTGAATTTTTATGTTTGAATGAAGTTTTTTTTTTGGAGTTATTTATCTCGGCGCAGTTTATTTATTTTACACGTGAAAATGTAATCATCGCAATCACCCAATTTATTTTGTTATATTAGCATAATGAAACAAAAAACCTGTCGGGTGTTCAAATTGTTTTAATAACCACGAATTAGTGATGTTACTAATTTTCTATTAATTTTAAATCGAGTGTAAATTGCAAATTTTGATATGCACATAAATTATAAACACGCTGCTAATGAGACAATTCAGTTTAAATACAAATTAACGTTTTAGTTAAAAAATGAATCGAATGTGGTATTGGCAATTTGTAGTTTTGTGTTAGGATTAATTTTAAAATAATTGCATTTGCAAATTTGACGCTATTCAATATATATTGCAAGTTAATTATCGTTAAAATATTTCATTTAATTAATTTGTTTCCGAAGAATTAATGTTGCTGTACCACTAACTAATTACTAATTTAAATTATATGTTTGTGGTAATTACTATTTGTAAATCAACGTTGTCTTTGTGTTCATTCATGGATGTCAAGTAGATAATTACCTTAACTTCATGCACTACGATAATTAAATCATAAATGGATTTTGGGTTTTTTCGTTTATTTTGCAACCCTGTCGATTGATTTCTCTATAACTGAATACATAACAGAACAACTAGGAACTGCGATTAGTCAATGCAACAAATTTGATTAAGTAGTTACTTAGAGAAGAGATTTGGAGTTTACAGTTTCTGATATTAGCATTTCGTTCAAAATATAATCATTATTCTTCTTAGAGCCTTACAGGACCTTTAGTTTTTTTTTTTTTTAGAAATTGTCGAAAGTTTCTTAAATTGATACACAAGCAACAGAGTAAAACTAATACCCATTACAATAACAATCGCGATTGATGCCTTTGTCTAGAAATATATACGGAGAAAAATAAAATCAGAATGTTTTGATTTATTAAAAATAATGGGATTGTATTCGAAAAATCAACACTAGCAAAAATAAATCCTATTTGAATTCAAATTGCTTATTTTCTTTTTTTGCATTGTATTGCAATAATTTAGTTAAACCGATATTTTTCCATTATTATCATCGATTTATCCGATTAATTGGTGACCCCAATAGAACATAAAGCACCTTCTGTTCGGAAACAGGATTTCTAGAAAATATTACGCACAACTGTCGTCTTCGAATTGTGAAACACTGAATATGCCGTACAAGAGAATCCGTTTCTTCTCTTCATCGACAATGGCTACTACTCGCAACCGATATTAATTGCCAGGGGAAGATGATGTAGCGGTCGTAGAATTATCAGAAAATAAATCAGATTCATACAACTTAAAACTAATTATAGTATATTTCACTTTAAATGGAATTAAAAAAAGTCATAGCATCAAATTACGTTGATATAAAAACGTACAAACTATGCGACGAAATATAATATAGAGATAAAATAACGTATATAACAAGATAACGAATGCATTGCTAAAAGCACGTATTCAGGAAATTGTAAAACTTTTAAATTGAAAGAATAAAATACAAGAACTCAAAATAAAATAGTATAGCACAAAGTGTACCTAACTCCTACACTGTATAGCAATTACTGTGCACCTGTCTTATCGCAATAATTTGCATAGTTTTACAATGGTTGTACGTTCTTATATGAAAGTGATATGATTCTATGACTTTTTTTAATTCCAATTAAAGTGAAATATACTATACCTCGGTATGCTTTGAGGACGTAATCACGCATTTTTGATTTCTTAAATTTGTGAGTGCATAACTTTGAATTTATAAATTCTTGTTTCAATCTCACTTCCACAATTTAACATTTTATTTTGAGCATTGATTATAAATTTAGGAAAGATAAGCACAAAAAAATTATTTTCAATCGGAACGGGCACATGGCAGTTTTTTAAGATTTTGAACGACCAATGTTACGAAAAAGTTAGGACATCTTTTTTCTAAAATAAATTTTGTAGCACAAAAAAGGTCAATAAAGTAACCTTCGAATCTAAAAGAAAAAGTAGGTACGAGATAATCGAGGACTGGCAGATTTTTTTACATAAACGCAATTTGAATTTTGAAGGGCACAACAAAATTGAGTGCGAATTAAGTATCAAAATCAAGTTTTAAAAAAGATTATATGGTTTGAATATTTAAAAAAAAATTCATCTTTGTATGCAATAAATACCTAAACATTATTTAAATTTGATTGATTTTTGCTTTGGTCTGGTGGTCATTTTTTTACCGAGCGCTATATTTTTTACAATTTAAATGGTTTAAGGAAACTTAAATATCTCAGGCCCTATTGGTCCTATCAACACGAATCTGAAAGCAATTTGTTCAGTAGAACAAACTAAAATATTATTCATCAAATATTTTCTCGTAAATGCAATCCTAAAGGATCAAATTACAGCCTTAATTCTTTCCCAGCTTCACGGGAAAGTTTTTGGAGGAAGGAAAAGAGTATGAAAGTTAATTTTGTTTTTACATAATTATGTAGAGCTGGGAATTCGTTGATATATTGGGTTTGTAAATTTAGGAATACCGCAGTTTCAACACTAAATTTCTTCCGTGGGGTGGCCAGATAAGGATCTTAAATTTCTACAATGTAAATTGTAGAAAATTGTACAACAATTCTTGTATTGCAGCTAAGCAACGACAATTGATTTTATTTTTTTATTATTACCAAATAGAAGTCATGCCAAATAGTTTTGTAAATGCAGTAGATGCCGCTTTTTATAATCACGAATAATGAGATCAATCGGGTATTGAGATCATTTTTGTGAAGAACGTGCAGGCCGTATATGACTACACAGAAAAACAATCCTGTACAGTGATCAAAATTTGGTTTATGCGATTAAATTTCTGTTAAAATGCATTTTTTTAAATGCAAAAAAAATTTTACAAGCATTTTATTAATTGTAGGGATAAAATCTACCTGACACTAAATAAACATGTGTCTATAAATAATATTATGTCCTGATGTGATCACATTAAGCGGCGTCTACTGTAATAACAAATAAAAGGAGCAAATTCTAAGTCATTTTTATTAAAAAATCAATTTGCAGGGGTTATCATTATCATGGCAGTATTATGGATAGTATGCAATTTTTTTAATGAAGTTTTTCGCTATATCGCTATTTTGCTTCTTCAAAAATTTCACGGTCCATTTTCTGAAGTGAAACAATTGCCTTTCTTTCTCTTTTACTTTACAATCCAACCTATCCACAGGTTCGTTACTTTGCTCCCCTCCCCCAATTGATATTTTTTCGCCAAAGCTAGCTCCCGATTCCTTAGAGCTAGCACCCCCTAGGTTTCTCCACAAATCAACATTGAAATACCAAAAATATCAACATTGGTTTGTGGACAAACCTAGAGGGTGCTATCCTTAATATTTGGGTGCTAGCCAGTGCTAGCTATAAGGTATCGGGAGCTAGTTTCTGGTGGGAAATATCAACGGGGGGGGGCTATCGGTACCCCCCGGTGGAAACATTGCTTTGTGGACCTATCTAGGGGGTGCTAGCTTTAACATTGGGGTATTAGTCGGTGATAGTTCTAAGGAATCGGGAGCTAGTTTTGGGGGGGATATCAACTGGGGGGGCTATCTGTACCCCCTCCTCCCGGTGTAAACATTTCTTTGTGAACAAATCTAGGGGGTGCTAGCTTTAATAATGGGGTATTAGTTGGTGATAGCGCTAAGGAATCGGGAGCTAGCTTTTTGAGAAGAAATATGAACTGGGGAGGCCAAAGTGCGGTTCCCCCTATCCACAGCATATTGATGTTTGGGAGAAGGCCACGCTAATAAACTCCGTGAAGTCTGCGATTCGAACCCAGAATTTCTACACTGTACTGTAACCCAACCAGCCATTGCTGTAGTTTATGATGGCCATTATACGCCAAAAATTTGAACTTGTACATTTGGCTATAAATAGAGATATTACAAGTTCAAAATGTAAAATATGCACACTTAAACGGCTGTATATACACGGTGTTTCCTAATAATTTCATCTAGATACTTTAGGGCGAGATTCCGTGACTTATTTTAAAACTAAAAGCTGTAACAATCATGATGGAAAAAAGGCCTCGTTGCTGAGATATGGAGTATCAAAATTTTCAAAATATCTATCCTTTGTTGAACTTACTCGAAGATGTTTTAATGTAATTAGTTCAATTCTTGTCTACACAATTGACATGTCACATCCAACACCAACGAACGAGTGTTAAGCTAATTATAATAAGGTAAAATTATTGGGACATCCATCAAACACATGCGGGGGCATTTCTTTTCTAATTTTTCAATTTTTTTTCAATTTCAAATTTTCAATTTTCCTTCTATTGAACACCGAACCTCCATACTGAAGGCAAACATTAATTATAAAACAAAAGAATAAAACCAAGAAAACAAAAATGCATCAGTAAATAATTATGGGAATTATATACCTATAGGGAATATAAATTTTATGAAATCTTTAAATTACTTTCACTAAATTATCTAGAAATATGATCCTATATTTTTATCTGGTTAATTGAGTGGTTAACCGGCATCAAAGCAAGCGGTATATATATTTAAAATTCTTTATTGAATATTGTTATTCATCCGCTGGTTCTCAAATATGTACAATGCATGTCGTTAATTCATTTTATTTTCAATTACTTGACATTTTTCTCTCAAGTGCATCCAAACTTCACGAATATTCGTAAAATGTTATTCTGCACGTATTTTTTTTGCAAAATTAGTATGTCTTTTTTGAAGTTCTAATAATGATAATAAAATTTATTTCAGCTTGCTCCCATTGTTTTTATACTATGGCAGCTAAACAAGCAAATTCTTCTTCCTGCCCTTTGTCCCAACTTATTTGGGGTCGGGCCTCCTTGTACTTCTTCGCCAGGATATCCTATTCTGGGTTGTCACTGATTTCAAATCCCGTGCTTTCAGGTCCTTTTCGACACTGGTCCACCATGTAGCCGGAGGTCTTCCTTTACCTCGCGATTTCGTAGGGATGTTTAGTACGGTTTTCACGGAGTAGCTGTCGTCTCTTCTCATAATGTGACCATACCACCGGAGCTTGCTTTCCTTGAGCTTTTCGGTTATCGGAGCTACTTTAAAAGATCCCCTGACGTACTCGTTGCGGATCCTGTCCAGTCGCGTAACCCCACCTGCCCAGCGCAACATCTTCATTTCGGCTGTGTGAAGCTGCTGTTCATGCTTTTTGAGTATTGTCCAGCATTCTGCACCGTACAGCATTGCCGGTCTGACAGCAGTCTTATAGACTTTGCCTTTGGTCTTGAGTGGCATTTAACCGAGGTATTTAAAGTGTGATACTTTGGGTAGATTGACGTTATCGATAGTTATGTGGCAGTCTGTGTCTTCTGTGCCGCCGAAATCGCATTCCATATATTCAGTTTTTGTACGGCTAACTCTCAGGCCGTGACGCTCAAGCTCGCGCAGCCACACATTGCAGTAAAGTAATTGCTCAATATGCTTTGTCTTAGGATGGCATTCTGGTATATAAATTATGACTCATAAATACATGACTACTGAATATAGAATGAATATTTATTAATTTATGTCATGTGTGTAGTGTTTAATCGTATAGAAATTCAATATCTCTTCAATAATATTAATAACAAAGATTACATAATATAATTTCACGTGTAGTGGGGGTTTGTAGCACTCGAAAGTTGCTAGTCCCTCCGTGTCTCGCCCCCTGTTCTTCTTTGCATAGTCACTCGCTAACCAAATTTTTTTAAAATACATACTGCGCGCTTTGATGACTGTAACTCCTTAACCGCTCAATTAACCAGAAAAACGTATAAGAACTTTTTTCTAGACAATTTACACTGATTTATTTTCAATAACTCGACAATTTTCTCTAAAGTTCATTCGAACTGTAAAAATATAATTTTCGCTTGGTTCTTCCACTATGGCGGAGAAATCCGCCATCGTTAAATGATGCAAAATTAATATTTGTTTTAGAGGTCCTACTAAAGATAATAAAATTTATTCCAGCTTGCCCCATGTTTTTACGCAATAAAATACTTGTTGACAAGGCTATAGGTAATTACATAATAAATTAAAATTATTTTTGCATAAACTTTCAGCAATATTTTTCAGCTTTTTCATGGATTTTAATTTCCATAGTTAAAAAATCACATATTATAAAAGTTAATCAGGAATCTTATACCACGTGTTTTAATTTATTTATAATCGTTTTAAAGCAAGAAAATGTTCAATCGTGCAAAAAAATATTATAGCTAAGCAATTCGTGCGAGAAGAACATTCTTATACCGAATAACCAATAAACCGAAATTGTAAAATTGAGTTTAGATGCTCTTTAATCGTGTTTACATGTTATGAAATAGGAGTAATAATAACACATCTATTTATCGAAATAAATTATAGAACAAAATTTTTGAAAATCAATGATTTTCATCGCGATATTCAAGAAAAGGGAAGCGCTAAAAATAGTAAAAATTAAAGAAATGCAAATAAAATCGCTAGTCATTTCAGACTCCTGCAATCTTAGATCGCATTAGCTCCAACAGACAAACGATGTTATAGATGATCTCAAAAATATAATAAAATTCTTACCAGAAAAGGTAATCATCTTGACTGGATAAACGCCGAACATCTTGATTACCTACAGATATGATCAAGCTAGTAAGACAATCTCGTTGTTTTATCTCGCTTATTTGAAATTATTAATTCTAAGTTCAGCTTTAGTTTAGTAACAGAGTTTAGAGTTTAACTAACATAATTTTGCAAAATCGTGAGAGACAAAACTAATAGACCCGACCTTGGAATTGGAAAACTGTGATACGCAAATAAAAATTATACTAAAATTTAGAGAATACTTAAGGCCATGTTGAACAAATACACTGACAATTAAAAAATCCATTAAACTAATGGCATCTTTATTTATTTGGGTTTCATTGATATCAAATTATTCTAATATGAACAACCAATGCATTTAATATCAACATTTCAAAGTCAATATTACTTTTAATGGTCCGGAAAGCAGGAAATGTTTCAATTTAAAAAAATATTTACCTCATCCAACTTTTGTTTAATTTTTTTGTCAGCGTTCACTTCAAATTCAAATGGTTTTTATAATAAAATTGCTAATTATAAACTGTATAGAAAATTGTCAGAAATTCTATAGAACAATGACGTGAAAGATGAGTTTTGTTCTCTGTGTTAATAACTAACGTCAAATGAATAGCTACATGCTTTCAGGTAAAGGAACAGTAGGGGGTTCACAAAAACGCCAAATTATCTAGTCATACTGAATGAAACTACAACACTAATTGATTTACATAACGGATTCTACTACAATGTAATACGATGTAAAAAGCGAACTAAAAGCATGAAAAATTAAGATCGTCACGAAGAAAGTTCATCGGCGAGCAAATTACGTCTAATTAACTGGCTGAAATTATCGGTGTCAACAATCGAAATTTCTCTTTTAAATGCATTTAGAAAATTAATTAAATGTAATATGGTAAAAAAAATATTACTATTGCTTTTATGTCGTTGCTTGTTTAAATGTTTGTCTAGATTTTTAATGAACTAGACCTCATTTACTTTAAAACCCAGTGAAGAGTAGGTCAAACCCAGAATCGGTCTCCTTTATAACTTTATGTTAGAGAAATGATTTTTAATAAGCATTTATTTCCATCATCTAAAACAATAACTTAAAATTGAAAGTTTTTGTTTTTATTTACAGCCTCGAGGAAGTTTTCTAATTGGTTATTAAACAAAACATAACCCACTTTTATTTGCTAACTGTGGGTAATTTATATTATGAATAATTAGTTGCTACTTAGAACTTTTGCTATTTAGTCCTTGTTTACTTTATGCAAATAACCGAGACTACCTAAAAAAAGTGGAATGGATAGTTTCAAAAAGCCATTCGTTTTGTTAATTTACAACTTTTTCTTACAAAATTTGCTAAATGAAAGTTTAAAAATCAGGGATTCCAAAACTCCAATAGTCAATCTTGTTATGTCTGCTCGCCCAATAAATTTTACCGTTAGATCTAAGAACTACTATTTAATAATAATTATTATTAACGAATTGATCTAACTGGATTCTAGGCCATCAGGTCTGGAAATTAATAATTTATTATTTTTATGTAAATTGTTAATATTTTTATAATGCAATTATTGCGTAATTTATGTGTAATGTTATATAATGGGATTTGAGAACCACTGAATTAGACAAATGCGGGTATTAAAGAGAAAGTAATGTTTTAGTTGACATCCTATGCGTTGTGATTATTACAGTAATTATAGCTTTATTAACTTTAGCACAATTTTCTCTTTACGATACGCATCGGCTATTCCATCGGCAGTAACAAAATTATTGAAACACACAAACTGTTGTGATTCAAGTGGACAGTAGTAATATTAAGCTCTCTCATAGCGCGACCAACATATTTGTTAGCGAAAACGGTCACTGGCACAAACTTATTATTAACCATGAATGGACAACGTTTTCACCATATAACTTAAACATTCCACAACTCGACAACATAGTTTAATAATTAAATGATTAATTAGGAAGAGATCCCAGCGAGCTGTAGTAATATATTGTGCAAAATTTATGAACCAAATTTACATCGAAAAGCGTTAACAAAATTTAGCAGTGACTTGTAGTGCAAATAATTCTACAATCGGAAGTGTAGTTTTTCAATTCGCAATGAGAGATACCAAAATGGGTAATGTAGTTAATTTTTAATTATACTTTTGACCAAATTTTGAAATACATTTTGATGATTACAGTTCAAGTTAATTAAATCACAAAACTCTCTCCTGTAATTTAAACTTGTCATTTTCACTAAAAATTGTTTTTCGTACGCTGAAAACTTATTAGGTAATAGATTAAAGAAAATTTTGGATTTGCATTAAAACTTTCGGGAGTTACACGACTCTCTCCCAAAGGGGAAACTTGAGGTTGTTATTTAGAATTTTGTATATTATGTCCAAAATGTTAAACTTTTTTTTTATTTAAACTGTTTCTAAATACATCAAAACCAAAATCTTTGTTTGAAACTTTGGCCAGGCTATTACTCCTTCCGGCAGTAGAACATTCTGTGTTATCGCCGAAACATAAGCTACCTTGTAAATTCCTAATATGTCAAGAATGCTTCTTTTGAAACCATTATATTAACTACACTGCAAGTTTTAAGGAATATAAATTGCAACTTAATACTAATCCGGTATAATCATTTTAATAATATTATGCATAATATAACAGGTGTAGACAATCCAAACTTGTACGTAAATTCTGATCTCGATAATATACAGATTAAAGTAATAATTCTACTTGTAAGGGAACTTTTTGTTCATTTTAGTTTTTGCGGAACTTTTAAGGGTTCTAACTTTTTATTTTTAAATCATTCAATTTTTTTTCACTCTCTAAAAGGAATTCCCATTTTTGCAAGCAACTTCACATTTTTTTACTGAAACTCCACATCTCCTCAGTTTTTCGACGATATGTTGATAACTGACCGTATAGGATAAATTTAAAATTTTTATAAAAATTGTCGAATATATTTTTTTGTAATTTTATTGGATTCTCTGTGTAAAATAAATCTGAATATATAAATAGGCAATATAACAACCATCACCATGTTGGAAAGATGTGCTGCGATTCAGTCGGTGCTAGTTGCAGTCGATAGGTAGCCCCTGGACAACCCCACTCGGCCCGAAGCCCTAACAAAGCTAAGCATTACGCAGTCTATGGGGGATAGGGATGATTTTTATTACCCTGTTTAACATATCGCACACCCACTGCAAAACTGACATAACTCAAAAACGATAGTTTCGAGATAATGAGCCTTGAATATTTTACGTTGCATTTAAACATAGCAAAGTAATACTATCATAAAGTGGTCCCCATTGTTTAATATTGAAGCTACAGTTATGAAAATTTTACACTATAAAATATTGAATTTAACCAATATTTTAGTGTTCATAACTCGAAATCGTCATTTTTTGAGTTATGTCAGTTTTGCAGTGGGTGTGCGATTATTAGATCAGGTCAGGGGTCCGCCGGCTTTACGTGCCCTCCGAAGTACGGAGACGATCATAGAAGGAAATAGAAAGTCCGAAAGAAGATTAACTCTTGCTGAATTAAAATGAGTGCCTTTAGCATCAGTAGTTGATTGCTTTAACTACAAGCCAGTGAGCGCCTATCTGGAAGGCTATTTTAGTAGGCAATGAAAGTGTCCTGTACGAAACTTAAGGTTCCTGCTCTAGATTGTTTATTAAATTTGATAACATCATGTAATTTTAAGAATAGCTGTACGGATGCAGAAAAGCAGGATTGCAATTTTCAGCAATATATTGATATGGCTATGGGAATTCGTAAATTTACTGATACCTAAAAGAAGACTTCTGTTGGGAGAAATTATAGCGATGTAAGCCCTTGGTGTCAAAAGCGGCTAGTTTTTACCAGCGTCGAAAGCATAAATGTTCGTGTGACCTTTAAAACAAATATGAAGAGTCAAGAGGTTTGTTTTATTTACACACAAAGGGAAATAGTCGAAAAAATGGGTTTTGCATATGATTTTCAAGTTAATAACTTGGCACATACAGAAACATTTAACTTTGAGAAAACAACAATAAGAACCGAGCTGATGGTTTGGCCCCACGGAAAAATTATGAAAATAAAACAAATAAAAGTTGAAATTACATTGAAAATGTAATTCAACAAAATAAACCAATTGTGAAGTCCTGAAGGGGCAAACCGAGAGCAAATCCAACAAAATAGATCTACTTATTTAAATAACTAATTGACGCGCAAATCATCGTTGAAACATTTGAATATATGCATAAAAAAAAGTAATTACAGACAATATTCCAATGGTCAGAAGTGCAAACAAAATTGTAAATGCAACTTACCCGAAGAAATCTTTACTTTATAAAACTATTATATTTGGTATATGGACTCTCAATGGGGTCAGAATAAATGAACAAGAAATGTTCTCACCTGTCCGAGGCATAAAACACCCCTTTTTGTGAAAACCCACCCCTAATCGAGACCCTTTCTTTTTGGGAACTGGGTTTTCTTCCAAACCGTTCGGGTAATCCTCGCCTAATTCTCGCAGTTGATGTAAAGTCCAAGTTGATGTAAAGTCAAATAAGCCTCTGAAACCATTTGGACGGGAATATTTATAAAGATTGATATTTGGTACATATGTTACACTCAATACCCGAATTCGGGCAATGCCCGAAAAAAATGCGCAAAACTAGTTTTGAGCAACGAAGATTTCCCAAACCCGAAATTTTACTTTTAAACGGCTATTGAGCGTTACAAAATAAGCAGAACTAGTTTTGCGCATTTTGAATTGTACAAAACTAGTTTTGTAGGTTTCTGAATGACCAGCACTAGTTCTGCTTTTTTCATTTAATCAGCATCCGAATAAAATAAATAACATAAACATAAAGGGGGTGAAACGTAATAGTTTACTGCCCCATACCGCAACTATACTTTTTAATGCTATTTCAAGGGTCTCTAAGCTCCCGGTTTTTTACATCCCGGTTTTCTTGATCGTAGGCGCTTCTCGTATATTTAGCCTAGTAACCAGAGTCAAAACCGCCCTGGAGGGGTGCAACGCGGAGCGGAGCGGCGCCCCGTAAGGGTAGGTTTTGACGATGGATTACCCTCCTTATCGAATGCACACCCCAAAATTCGAAGGAAAACAAATTTTAATTTTTTCACTTTTTTGGCAATACACGGGTTATTTTCCATTTTTTTGATTATATTTATTACTAATGACACCCCCACCTATCCGAATTTCATAGAAAAATTCAAATCGGAGCGAAAACTTTTTTTACTTTTTATCTGGGTTCGGGCGGCAGGCGTTAGAATTAAATAAAACAAGCAGAACTAGTGCTGGTCATTCAGAAACCTACAAAACTAGTTTTGTACAATTCAAAATGCGCAAAACTAGTTCTGCTTATTTTGTAACGCTCAATAGCCGTTTAAAAGTAAAATTTCGGGTTTGGGAAATCTTCGTTGCTCAAAACTAGTTTTGCGCATTTTTTTCGGGCATTGCCCGAAATCGGCTATTGAGTGTAACACATACACTCTGGAGTAGTGCAGAATAAAATATTCGTCCAGTTTCCCTCTCTTAGGGGGCGCTTTATCACATAAAATTCAAAAAAACACATCCGAAACAGTGAATATGTGAAGTTTTTCGAAATTATCTCGTAAATGGTCAATCGCCTGGAAAATTTTGTGTTAAGTAAAATTGAAGGGAACATTTTTTAATAGAATTTTATAGTTCCTGCGGTATAGAGGTTAGAAGTGGGAGGTGTAAGCATAAATTGCGTATTTGCTTGAGCAAATAACTACCAAACGAGTTTTGGGACGTGAAACTCGGCGAATATTCGATTCTACTGTATAATTGTATAATCTGGAACTGAATATCGATGATTGGGTAAATATTTACGCACAAATGCAGAACTTATCACACCACCCTCCACTTCGAGCCTCTATACCGCACTAACTGTAATTTTTACGTCAAACTCTATTAGATAAATTTTGTTAACATCAATTTTACCCGATATAAAATTTTTCAGGGGTGCACCATCCACGAAATACCTTTAAATTCTTCACCACGTTGGGCCGCCAATTTAAAGATGCCAAGTTATCTTATAATGTTATAATAATTGAAATTATTAATTAAAATTTTAAAATGGATAAAATTGAAACTAATATTTCAGTAAATAGATAAAAAATTTTATTCTTATTGACTATAGAACAGCTTTACAAAAATCCTTTATATACATAAGTTAATAATTTAAATGTTCAAAACTTCGTGTCGACACATAAAAATATAAAGTTATTAAATTTTATTATACCTGACGTCATTCTATTATCTTGATGGATAAATATTCTACCAAAACTTCTTGATCTTTTTTTTCATATATCTGCGCTTTTCTTATTCTGTTGTGTTCCAGATGTACCATACCATTTGACTGGTGCTTCCAAATATTTGTACTTTGATCTCGTATTTACGAACACATATTTTAACTTCTAAAATTACTTATAAAAGTGGAAGCCCACTTCCAAATCTTCATAAATTTCTAATTTTCTTACTTTTCTAAAAGAAAAACGCTCATTTAAATTTTAACAACTTGTTCAGCATAACCCCGTGGCTGTTCGCCTTCCTTTTTATTAAAATTAGTGTGGTTTATTATTTCCACGAACATTTTACACTTTTATTTAATTACTTTATTTAATTTTTCTTTTTAAACATTTTATCGAGCATTTTTTATATAACGCTTCCTCCTTTTGCTTTTTGCCATTTTTACACCTCAAGCGTCCCTTTTTTGAACTTAAAAGTTTACGACTTTTAACACATTATTCTGACATCTATTGTTACAATTCAAAAACAAACATAAATTCAGCGGAGTTACAAAATTTCTTTCTCAGATGTCAACAACCTTCCAGGAACAAAAATATAAATTTTCTTAATAAAGTTTTTGTATTAAAATTTGATTGATTCGGTACGGCCCTGTGTCTTGAGTACAGAGATTGTGTTAGAATAGAGCAATTATTCAGGTGTATATCGAGATTTTGTTGCATACGGATGCGATATTTGAGTGTTGGAACAGTGTAGAGAAAGGGAGAGTGTTGGCAGATCGTTGACTGCACTGGAAGAAGCTTTTGAAAGAGAAACAAGAGGCTAATTTTTGAGGTTATTTGACCTTTAGATAGAGACAAATTTATCGTAGTAGTGCCAACTTTACATTTGCATAGGAAAATTGAGAAACCATACAAGCTCTATGAATCAAAGAGGCCACCCTTCCGAACTAGAACGAAAAGCGACGTGACACAACCGGAATACAGCAAGAGAGGTAGAGGGGAACCAGAACAGCTACAAGAAGCCGCGGGAGAGGTATTTAAAAGAAGTAAATTAGTAGTAAGAACGCCACCAAGAGAGAACAACGAAGGAAAGGAAGACAACATAACAGTACAACAGAAGCACGAAGAGGAAAAGAAAAAGAGCTTAAAATAATGATAGCAGCCCTGCCTAAGACGGTTTTGCGGGCAGCAGAGTAGAAATAAAGGAGCTTACAATAAGGATGGAAAGAATGGAAGAACAACTGAAGAGCGAAAGGGAAGAACTAAAAAGCGAAATTGAAGAGCTAGAAGCCAAAGTAATAAGACAAGAAGGCGAAATGAAACAAATGAAGGAATATATGGAGAAACAGGAAAGAGAAAAGAAAAGGTGCAACATTATTATTAAAGGAGCTCTACAAGGAGATTTGGCATCCAGAGAAAGAGTCCGGTGAGTCAGAGTTGGTGCAGGCTGAAATTGTAGAAACCTTCAAAATAAGAAAGGTACCCGGAAGAGAAGTGGTAGTGGCTAAGCTGAGGGACCTCAACCAAAAGATAAAAGTAATGGAAAATAAAAGTAAGCTGAAAGGAACCAAAATTTATATAGAGAACGACCTGACGCACAGTGAAAAATCAATACAAGATAAGATCTTAGAGTTCGCCAGAGTGGAGAGCAGGAATGGAAAAAGAGTAAGGGTTGGATATGGAAAGTTAAGGGTGGAAGGAAAAATGTATGTATGGAATAACAGAAAGAAAGAATTGGAGGCGGAAGCAGAAACTCCTGGGACGGCAAAAAACTGATTATAGGAGACGGGGTGACCGGATTGTCTCAAAAGGAATATAGCGAAAAAGAGACACATAAGACGACAAGGCAGTGTGAAAGGAAAGAAGAGATTGGAACGTGGATTGTGAGGACGCTGCAGAGACCGGGAAAGAATGGATGAAGTGACAAACAAATTGATGGGATACGGTTTTGAGGTGGCCGCCATGCGGGAACTGGGATGGAAGAGGTAAAAAAGTAGGAATATACAATGTTCCATGCAGGTGAAAGGACACAGGGAAGAAACAGTATTGTTTTTAGATTTTTGATAACAAGAAAAAATTTTTAAACATTCAAGGTTGTGAAAAAATAGGAAGGAAGAAAAAGTGAAAACGCAATGTATTATATGGGGCTTAATCCTCCCCTTAAAACGGATTTGTGAATCCCGGTAAAGGGATGGCTATATTCTTTATAGAATTTAAAGCCTTGTAATAATAATAAATAATTAAAATCTGATTATTAAAATTATTAACTCAATTTTTAAAAATATCGTGGCAACATATTCACCGTTTCGGGGGTGTTTTTTTCTAAATTTGATGTGATGAAACCAAACAAAATTAGAAATATTTTCATTGCCATTATATTTTTCGTTCGACTAACAATTCGGAAGAAAAATTAAAAAATTAGAATCAAGTTACCATTGGGGGTTGGATGTTCGCGAAAAAGATGAGGTTTCATCCACTGTAGAGATGTGAACTTTTCAGATTCTTATTCCTGGAATCATTGAAAGTGCTTATACTAAATATAAAAACTTTTCTAAAGAATTTCTCCTCTTAGCATTATATTTACATGAACTAAGAGCGTTTTATAAAATGAAAGATTCTTCATTTATTGTGATGTGAACCTAAGCTCCGAAATACACAATTGATTACATACCAACCTGGGCTACTATGTGCAATTTCCTTCATCCTTAACATCGAAGATACCACAGCAGTAGCTTGGGGTGAGTTGTAGAGGGGTAATTCCGTGTTAGTATTGAAGATTATTGCAAAAAAAACATAGAAGATTCAAAAAGTGATAACAAAACTTTTTTATCATACTGCAGGCCGACTTGCAAATTGGAAAATTTCTCAAGAAATCCAAAGTAAATGCAATCGATGACTTTTTTTATTGCAAACAAAATCCCAAGACATACGATTTTTGCCAAAATAAAATAGGTGGTCGAACTCAAAACCACATGGCATATGACGTCAATATGGACAATGTTAGTAAAAAACTCCTCAAATACAAATCTTCGTTCATAAAATTAGTTCATCAAAATTTTCAAATGATTGAAAATCTATCGCGAATAAGAAACTAAAAAATTACATTTTATAAACTTATACAATGCCACAAGAAAATTGTTTCCTGTTTAACAGTCATGGTTTCTGCAAAATGCTTATCAATATATTAACTTTGATTTTGCAATTAGACACGCAATCGAGAACAAAATAAAAACACAGCTTTAACTATAGAGATTCAAAGTATTGAAATGGGTGTTAATAATTATGTAGCGCAACCATGATAACATTTGGCACGTTACCAAATGTTGATGGAAATGATAAATTTTCATCTGTTATTATTCTACACTAAAAAATAAACTCTCTAGGAGGTCTGAAGAAATTTCCATTTTCGACTTTAAAATAGAGCGAAACCAATGAATGTATACAAAAATGTATTGTAATTTTTAATGCAGATTTTTATAAACTTAATTTTTCAAATTTGTAATTATCTTGTTAGAATGGCCGGTTACCGAGATATTAGTGAAAAATTAAATGGTGATTTGAGCATTACTACTTGACTTCAAGACTTTTTTGTGTATTATAATAATAAATATAACCAGAAAATAATATGATAAAATTTACGTTGGAAAAATGTTGACTTTGATAGACTTTCCAAATCCGTCCGGAGTTGGAAATGTCGTCAAACACCTGCAGAAAATATAATGCAAGGACACCATCAAAAAACTCTTCAAACGTCATTCTCCCCTAACTTTCATGCGAATTATGTAGTATATAAAATAAGAAAGTTCTATATTGTCCGCTTTAATAGAACACTTCGTATAGATCAAAATATTATGAAATAAAGTAAATAAATAATTATATAAAGATGTTGATAACATAAATATCTTTCTAATTTTAGTATTAATAGAATTCACCATAACTGGGCTATCCTGTATGTGTTATATATTTAATTTTACATAACCACTTTCATTTTAAACACAATTTTTACTATTATTTTTGCATTCAAATCATGCAATTATTGAAACAAAACCGATCTTTCCGGGTCGATTAAACCCCACATCGCGTAATCTAATATTAATCGTATAGGAATTTCGAATGAAAAATAGTAATTGACGGCAAGTCTTCTCTTGCTTAAATTAATACAGAAAAAAAGGATTGTCGATTTAATTCAACAAGTCAATTCATCAATCGCTTTTTGAAAATCGACGCATTTTTTATCTGGCTTTTCTCTTTGAAAGAAAATGATACGTATGTCAATATATATATCAAGTAGAAATCGCGTTAAATTTATAGTGATTGACATAATGATCGACAACGCCATGTTATAATGGATTGGTTGAACACCTCATTTTGAAATATTTAGTTCGAGAATTATTCAGTTTGATAGACTTTTACACCTTCGTCTGCAAAACTAAGACTTTAATAAAGAAATATCTTTTCTTTCTTCGTATAATATCAGAATAATTTAGAATTTGTTCAACCTTCATGCTTTTACTGGCTGCTGTAATAAAATTACGAGTGAACTTACAGATTTATTACTTTGCACTTAATGCACTTTACCTGTCCGTTCATTGAATTTGGAGTGATTTAATTATTAGGCTTTGATTAATACAGTGCTAAAGTTGAAGTCATTAAAGCTCTACATCACACCTAACAGCTGACTGAGTTTGATATTAACAACGAAGTAGAACTACTGTCGAATGCGATACTACTTCGGATACCGATTTGCACTATGTTTCTTGACGTTTTCTACCCCAACAAGTTTCTCAACGAACCCTAGTAAACGTCAAAAACAAAGTTGATTGGATATTATTAATCGAAGAATTGACTATTCAAGACGTCTTCCTGCTTTGTGTAGGTACCTAAAGAAGCTTAAAATATTTATCTCGCATGCGACACATTCAAGTTTAAATGGAAAATATTTCCAGCAGCATCGTATATTAAAATTTTAATGGTTCGTACATAATCTAAATAAAAATTATCTTCAAGTGCCACACTGTCACTTTAAAATTTCGTGAAGAATTGAAAAGTCTCGTCTCGTGGAAAACTAATTATAAGTTATGCTTTCTAAAAACTACATTTATTATTAATAGCTCCATATACTCTCTGTAACTTCACGATGTTTTAGTAAGTGAATATTTAAGTTTTCATTAAATTTGACGTTAATTTAACTATTACGCATTCAGCGTTAATTTATAAAAATTATATGGGGTACTTCAACCCTAAATACTAAATATTTTAGAATATAAACTACTTAATGCCGTTAAACTTAAGCACAGAATTAATAAAATTATAACTTTATTAATCGCATAACTTAGTTGTTCTATTTTAATACGCGTCTAACTTACATAGCTTGTACAAAATTAAAGGTTCTTACACTCGAGACCCAAATGGCACAAGCACTTGCATACTAATTTAAACTTCATTATGAAAATGAATGAATTTTTGGTCAAAATAATATAATATTTTGAATGCAAACTTGTGTGTATTACGCCAATGGTGAGTCAGTTATTGCATTTTTTTATTAAAAAAAAACCATACTAACAATAAATTAGTTCCACATTATTTCCCATAAAAATTATTGTATATCTTTTACTGACATTAAAAGCACACGGAAGCACAAAGAGGGCGAACAGCCTAGTTTAAAATGTCGCATAAAAGGCATTGATTTGCAACATTTGCGTGCACAATATAAAATATCTTGCCATGAATCATTTGCTTTATTGAAATTTAAATTTAATTTATGACTTTTAATAAGAAGACAAAAGCGATAAAATTATTAATAAGTTCAACCTAACTAAGAATACAATGGCATTTTATTTAGGTGAGAAATGTATAATTAATTTTTTCAGTTTTTCAAAATGATTTATTCGAAACTTCTGTGCTATGGTAATCTCGATTTGCGTTACACGTAACATTAAGCCGAAAGATAAGTCCATTTTAAATTGTCGTTCGTTGTAAAAAAAATATCACTGTATGCACGACTACAAAACAATAAAAAATTAGAAAACATTTAATGTAAAATCGATATGTGAAAAAGTGAAATTTAACATGCTAATAATTTTCAACGTTATTTTATCGTGAGGTGCCTTGCGGCTACAAACGAAAGCAAATTTCTAATGTCTTCATAAAAAGTTGGAAATTATCAAGAAGATACTACTTCATCTAATCAAAATGCGTATCTAATATCAAATATTTTCACTTCATTACTTTTACGTTTGCTCTTTCTCTTATTAGTTTACACGAGTACGTTGCACTAAGTTAAAGATTTATTTCATAAATTTCAGCATTTGTTCCTTTTGCAGAGTCGCCCCGGAAGTATGTGGAAAAGGAAGTAACAATTCATTACAAAAGTCCCATCAGACAAGAAGTGAAGGAATCACTGAGCGAGGAAGAGTTATCCAGAAGGCAGGCGGAGCACATGAAACGAGCATATGAAGAAGAACGTCGACGAAAATATCTTCAGGTTAGCGATTCTCTGAATGTAAGTAGATTAGTTAATTTATTTCATTGCGCTGGAATTGGAAACAATTAATTTTTGTAATAACAACTAATAAGGTAATTGTGTTATATTACGTTTTTATTAAGTTACTGCCGCTGAAATTTTTGGTTCAGCTCATGTAGAAAGCCAAAATAATAACAAATTTACTAATATAATTTAAAAACTTTTTGTATGGTTTGTGGTACTATAAAGCGAATAAATTTGATTCATAATATTTAACGATGTACCTCCAGCTGATTAACGATGTAGTTTTATTATTCTTTATACTAATTAATTTTTATTGAAATTTTATGTGAGAAAATAATTTTTACGTATTATTATAACTTTTTAAACGAAATAATTCTATATTGCAGGAATTGCAAGATATGAACAATAGAAGACATACAGATAATTTTATTCCCTCTCAAAAATCTCCAATTCCATTAAACAGGTACGACGACTTTCCCGTGGAAGATGTACATAGCATAAAATCACAACCACGTTCACCAGATTTTCGTTTAGTAGCAAAAGCTTTATATAATTTTATTGGTCAGTCGGCTAGAGAACTAACCTTTCGTAAAGGAGATGTTATCTACATCAGGCGGCAAGTGGATAAAAATTGGTACGAAGGCGAACACAATGCCGCAATTGGTCTTTTTCCAGCAAATTATGTTGAGGTTAGTAGGTTTAAAAGTTTATAATTGCAAATTATAAATACTCTTCCACTGTACTCGCCGAGAGAAAAAATATTTTGCAAAAAAACAAAAACTGTGATTTAAGGACTCACAAACTGTCCTTGAGCAACTGAAACGGATATTTGTTGAATTTAAAGTGTAAATTATACTTTCACTGGATTTTCCTTATATTTTTATATTTCTTCTGAAATTTTACCCCATTGAAATGATCCTTATTATTAAAAAGACAAGGGTCGCATAAATTTATATTATAATTTCAGAGGGTTCGCAACAATTCCAAGTTTAGTTAATTTTACCTAATAAAAATATTAAATTTTCTCCAATAATATTACAAAAAATTGTGTTTTCAACGAAATTCAAATTAAGGACTTCCGTCTGGATACCACTTTATTTCTTTCGGTATTTAATAAAATTTTTTATTTCTTTACCTTTATCGATCAAACATACAAGTAAATCAACAGATTTAATTTTATCTGATTAAATCACGTCACAAGTAAAACACGCACGAAATTACAATAAACTTTGCGTTGTTTTACCTTATATATTTATATTGAATCAATTTACTTATACAACTAGTAAAATTAATTGGTCTAATAAAGCAAACAAGTTTATCGAGCTTTACTGGGGTCGAAATTGCGAATGTAGCTTGCTAAAAACTCAACCCTTAGCTATTTTTACGATGCTTTCTTATTCGAATTCCCTAAATTGGGAGGTAAAAAAGTCACTTCATTATAAAGTGTGTCTTGTTAGACACTTTATAAATAAATAGTTTATTTTTTTTATATTTCAGATAGTACCATACGATGGTATCAAATCGACACCTAGAAAACCACACGAAGGCCAAGCGAGAGCTAAATTTAACTTCATAGCTCAAACTCACCTCGAGTTATCATTAGCGAAAGGTGAACTTGTAGCCATCACCAGAAGAGTCGACGATAACTGGTTTGAAGGTAGAATTGGCACACGTAAAGGAATATTTCCTCTAAACTACGTGGAAGTCCTAATTGATCCGATCGCACCGCCACCGCCTCCGTCGTCAAATCATAAGCCTGCAGCTTCACCAGCAGCTCATTCAATTTTATTAAATGGTTCGGCAGGTGGAAAAGAATCAATGGGCAGTCATAGTTATACTCCAATAATTCATCAACACAATTTTACGTCTACTTATCGTGCCAAACCAACACATCCTGCTGGAACAAATTATGGTTCCTTAACCAAATCGTTAAACAATTCAAAAAATCCAATCAATGAAATATTGCACATCGATACAAATTCGGAATCAATACCGTAAGTTTTACTAGCACATAATTTTTATTTCTAACTTTTGAAAGAAAGATGACTGGAAAAAAATACTTTAGGGGCGAAGGATAATAAATCTTGCTAAATGATAAAAATCCATCTTTGTAAGTTTTGTTACGACCATTGTAACCTTACAGTTGAGCGAGTGCTGTTTCACTTAATGACATTAGGAAGTCACTATAATAGAAGTAAATAGGGTAATAGTTTCGGGCTCATATAACTTTCTTTACTTCGTTATTGTTTTTACGGGACCATTTTCATCATGTTTACATTTTCATTTTCAAATCTAATAAGTGGCAGAAGAAAATCGTTCTTACGTTAAAATTTAATTAATAATTGCAATAAGTTTGAATACGTCTGAAATTTGGCTCGCACGGTTTCTAGCTGTAGAGGTTTTTAACTCGACCGCAGAACGTTTGTTGGAAATTTCAATTGGTCGTAAACCAGTAGAGTAGTCGTAGATTCGAATTTCACAGCTTCACATTAAGGGTATTGTTCAAGTTTTGTATATGAATTTCAATTGATATAGTTGTAATCTTGCCTTGCATTGTCATATTTAACAATGTGGAATACCACTATGGGGTCATATAGTACATACTTCCTTCATAAGGGTGGGTTCGGGTTGTAATGCATGCAATTCAAGTCGGGTACGATCTAACTGAACGTACTGTTGCATAATGGGACATACAGCTTAACGTGGAACTTAAACCACGGATAATTATTTATATTGACGAATACAAATAAAAATTAGATTGACAAATCACTGCCTTGTTTATAATCAATATACTAAGTAATTGGTTGTGTGATGTAGGCCCCAGGTAAGAAGATTTTTCTTACTCGTCATATTTTTCTTATTCGCATACATGGTGAAACTAGACTAGATTCTTTTGTAAATCTCTGTATAGAATAGCTTTCTAACTCTAATGAGGCCCTAGCTATGGAATTTCAAAGTTGATCATTTTTTACTCCTTTTGAAGAATGTTTTCAGGATGATTTCAGGATTTAAAATTTTTGAAATTTATTCGTTTTAGAATCATCACCCCGGCCGCTTTCTTTCGAAGCGCCCATCCATACTTTTTCAACTTAAATAATAAAGTTAAAAAATTACCGCTCATAGTTAGTACAAACTTTAAAGAGTTCAAAACAGCAAAAGTTAGTAAATTTTGTAAAAAAGTATACTGAGGATACTAAATATTTTTGATATAGTATGCATGATCACAAGGTATTCTTCTACTGAATTTACTGGTTTGTTGTTCGATTTGAACTATCTACAACCCTTAAAATTGAACTATCGACTAATGTGGCGATTCTGGTCTTGTTTTAAAACTTAATGACTTAAATTTTAAGTTTGACCAAGCTAACCAATGAAAACTATGATTTTATTTTAACCCCACCGTTTTTAAAGTTTAAATGCTTTTAAGAGAATAAAGGAATGGCGAGAATCTACGTATATAAGTTATAATTTTAAGTAAAACCCGAAAATAATACATTTTTCCACAAATATCCCACAAAATAAAAATATTTCTTATGTGTTTTTATCGAAAACTTATTGTTGCACCATAAATAATTAAAAATAAAATATTGCTTATTAGTCCAAAAATATTCTCGAGCCGGTCCTGCATGACACGACAAAATTCCATTGGTTATGATTTAAAGTAAATAGAATTCTACGTAAGGGTCAAAAGCAAATATTATTCTCGTACTTTTAACATTAGCAGTTTTAGAAACTGAAAAAATGCTATAAATAGCACAAAATTAAGTCTTAATTTTTAAGTTTCCTGAAAAAATTACTGCAGGTAATTAGTTTGGGGAAAGGGGGATAATTCCACCCTAGCCATCTCTAGTTGCGCCTACACTGAGACAAAAATTTATAAAACGCGTTTAATCGACGCCCATTTTAATGATGTCTACAATTTGCGTTTAATAAAAATTGTCGTTTAGATAATACTATTAAATATTTTATTTATTTACCCTTAATAAAAATTTAATGTTTCAAATTATCAAATTCAGATAAACCAATAGATATCAGGAAGTGTTGTTATGCTTGATGTTTTAGTAAATTGTACACATAGATATTTTGCAAATTAACTTCCACTTAGATAAACCAAGGAACGCCGTCACCCAGGCTAAATATAGAATATCGAAAATATGAAAATAAATATTTTAAAAATAAATCAGAATAAAAAATTAAAACAACTATCTCACAAGTTCACGTTTAAAGAAAGACACGTTTGCGTTTCATGATTGGTTTGTTTAATAAAGAGAAACGGGGGTGGTTGATGCTTTACGGCGTTAAAGTCTCTAAATTTTAAATTTTTTACTACCATAAGCAAAATGTCTGACAGGGGAGACGGTTTTGCTTCACATATCTTTCGTCATTGACAGCTTCACTGTCAATCTGTCATAGCAGGTGAACTGCCTCGCAGTTTACCATTCACTTTGTTCAATCACGACCGACATAGCGATATAATCTTCCTGGCGTCTAAACTTAATGTAAAATTCAATATGAGTCAATATTCGTGCGGCCGATGAAGAAGGTCAAGCGAGCTACGTTCAGAATATACTCCACAATGCCACCTTTTATTCTATACTAACTTTTACTTCACGAAACTTTTAACTAACTTAATTAAATATAGATGAGAGGGGCCCCATGCTCCGATATTCTATAACCTATGGAACGCGTGCTTGTAAGGATCCTCGAGCTACGTAATTAATAAATGTGATTTGATTTTAATACGGTACCGTTTGGTTATGCGTGCCTGACGAGTTGAGTCCGTTATTGCCTCCTCCACGACCCCCTCCACCGGTGTCTATCCATTCCAATTTCATTCCATTTTCTGATCTTCATTATTCTTAGGTCATTGCATATCTCTTCTTCCCATCTCATTCTTGGCCTTCCTCTTGGCTTTTCCCATCCGATCTTCACGTCTCTATTTTCTTGCGATCTCAGTACGTGCCCGAACCAACCCAATCTCATTGCTTTAATGTGTTTCACAATGCTACGCTCTTCCAGTTCAAATTCTATTCCCTCGTTTGTTCTTCTTCTATATTATTCTTCGCTAAATTTGACTAACCCTAGAATTTTGCTCATTATCTTTTTTTCGAAAACTCGCAGCTTCTCTTCCTCGTTCTTCGTCATGCACATTATCTCCATTCCATATATCACTATGGGTTTATCAGGGTCTTGTGTATTTTTATATTTGTCTTTTTTGTGTTTTTTTACTCATTATTAGTCTTTTGCTACAGTAGAACGCTCTGTTTCCAGCCATTATTCTGTCTTTAATTACTTCTTGTCATTTTCTATTAGTAATAATTGAAGACACGAGTGGATGAAGGTGTTATGTTACATTTTATAAATTGTCGATATCTGTGTGAACGAACGTGTTTTGTGCTATTGTTTCATACCACATGTAATTAAAAATATATAAAATTTAGAACTTATACATATAGTTAAATATATAAGATATTTTTAATTAAATATGGTATGCAACAATAGCACAAAACGCATTCATTCACACCGATGTTGACATTTTGTAAAATGTAACATAACACCTTCATCCACTCGTGTCTTCAATTATAAAACTAATACTGGAGATTAAATTTTTCTCTCAGTGTATAAAACTATATCTTACTTCAATATTTGATTTTTTAACTATTGAGAATTAATAGTAATAAATTTAACTTTAAAAATAAAATAGTAAAGAACATGTGGAAAGAATGAACGACGCAAGAATTCCGAAAAAGAAATGTCGGGCGTCCACGCAAAAGATGGAAAGACGTATGAAGTCGGAACAGGCTATCCAAAGCCTAATCCATGAAGTGTTGAAGAAGAAATAAAATGGTTAATTAAACGAGTATAATATTATATTAATACTTTTTTATTTTAACATAAAAGTTAAAGTAAATAAATAAGACCCTTAAGTTCCTCTCTTAGGTAACACCTTAGGAAAAACAGAATATTACACTAAAGATTCATGGACTTTCATAGAAAATGCTAAAAAATTTGTTATTACAAATAATTATATACTAATATGTATGATGTCAAATCCAATGCTATACAAACATTCCTAAATACAAATTCGTAAATTCTTTTAAATTATGTTTAGAAACAACTTATTTTCAATACAGTAGAAAATTATTCCAACAAAGTTTTGGACCTGCAATGAGAAGCCCAATTTCAACTACTATTTCCAATTTAGTTATGAAAATTTTAGAAGAAAACCGTATTTCTTCGTTTGCATTCCAATTACTTTTCTATAAACTTTATATTGATGACATCTTGATCGCTTTTCAAAAATAAAATAACACCTAATGATTGAACATTTTAATGGCTTCTAACCTCGTTTACAATCGAGAAAGAACAACTTGACAGAATTAGACGTCCAATTAATCCATGAAAATAATTCTAGAAAATATAAATGAACTTAAAAAACCAACCTGGTCCAGAATATACTTAAGTTATAACTCGTACCACCATAAAAGTCAAATAATAGGCGTAGCCACATGGAGACTACATAGAAATAACCTTAACATCGTAAAAGAAACTTCATTAAAGAACGTTTATAAAAGAGTAGCACGTAAAATGGCACCCGAAATTTGAAAATTTCCAATGGAGATTCGGAAAGCTGAACGTTTTTATAGTAAAAAAATCAAAGTTGCGGCAAATTCATACGTAACCCCAATAAACAGCTTTTAAAATGGTAGTTACTCATATAGGGTAGCTCATAGACTACACCCACTCCGGTCTTATATTAAAACAGCACTTGGAGCAATTTCACTTTAGTAGCTAACGCATAATGGCAACAATAGGTTCCCTCTGCTTGATGACATTGCGATGTTGGTTCTTTCTAGAACCCAAATAATTTCAGAATTGGGTTTATGTTATGTTTGTGTCCATCTCACATTTTGCGTTCAACTTTTCAAGGGTTGATTTTAAAGGGTAAACGTAAATATTCCACAATTTTTTTTAAATCTACTATAAAAACGTTCAGTTTTCCGAATGTCTGTAGGAAATTTTCAAATTCCGGCTGCCGTTTCACGTGCTCTTCCCAAACTTTACAATGACAACACAGACCTGCTAATTTCACGGTTATGCCCTATGTTCAAAAATTAAGCGAAAAGGTCAAGAGAACTTTCAAACCTTACAACATTAATATGAAGAACTCTATATTAAATTGAAAGATCCCGCTTCAAAAAAGAAGTCAGATTTACTTAGTATACAAACTTCAATGTAATAAATAATGTAACCTTGTATATATCGGTCAAACTAATCAATACCTGCACAAAAGAATGAGTGGACATATCTCAACAATTAGACTCGAAATCACTGCCATTGCTAAACATATCTTAGTTAATCGAAAACCATGATGCTGATTTTAAAAACCCGAAAATAATTAAATCAGTTAAAAATTATACGGATCGCCTTCTTCATGAAATTATATGCATCAAGAAGAAAAAAATTCAATGTACAGAGAAACCGACATCGATGGTTTAAGCACTAATATACGTATACAGAAATTATTACTTCGATAAGTTGAGTTTTTCCTATTTTGATTTTGACTTCTGATTTTAAGACTCACGCTTTTTATTTCTAGATCGTATTAAATGACAATACGTTTAATCTGTATTACCCGTTCCATGTACTTATTGATTAATAAACATCTGATAATAACAGTATACACTGCTAAAAGCTTAATGTAAAAATAAAGAAATATTTTACGCGTTTAATTAACTATTTTTCTTTTAAAGTTCAATTTATTATCTTACGATACTTCCTCATTCACCACGTTTTTTATCATTTCTAAATAGATCAGATTTAATTTTCAGTTTATATACTATTTTCTTGTATTTATCTCTCAAGATTTATTAAAAAATTCTTCTTCTTGAACTTATTTAAGATCCGTTGATTTGTTTTACCAATTTTTTCAAATGAGTTCTGTGAGCATACTTGGTTTTTTTACATCTCAGGAATCTTCCTAAGTTGACCCTCGATGTGCCTATTACCCTGGTTTTTATTGTTATGAAGGCAAGTCATTAACACAGGGGGACTGACGACTTTACGTGCTCTTCGATGCACGGAGGCGGCCAAGAAATTATTACGTTCAGACCCGGAGTCGAACCGGGAAGCCCTACTTTAGCAGTTGGCCGCTATCAGGCCATGACTGCCGTCATTAAACATTTCGAAAACAAAAATCAATAGATATCAGGAGAAATGATTTATTAACGTAATTTCTCCTAATAAGGTTAATGTTTTGTAAAATAAATACATAATATTAAAAAAAATGTAATAAAGTTCCGTATTCCTATAGAAATGAATAATTTTCAAGTTTCTTGCATAATTTTACAACTTTTGTTAGACTAAAATAAAAATAATTAATACAAGATGATGAAATACGATCGTTTACAATGACAGAAATGTGTATGAAATGTTATCGTTGTTCTGCATTGAATCGTATAGGTCAGATTAATATTATGATCAAAATTTAAAATTTTTTCGTATAATACGAAAGTGCAAAGTCATCTTTTATTATCATATTCTAAATTAATAATGTTAAATCGATTGAACCTAAAATTTAAAGGTCTAACTAAATTTTTTGTTCCTATATAGATACCGAGCTTTGTACAAATACAGACCTCAAAATGATGATGAACTGGAGTTGATGGAAGGTGATCTAGTATTCGTGCTGGAAAAATGTGACGACGGTTGGTATGTAGGTTCAAGCCAAAGAACAGGAGCTTTTGGCACTTTTCCAGGAAATTATGTAGAACGAGCTTAGCATACAAGGGGAAAATCTATTTTTCACAAATTAAAAAATTATAAATTATTTCGTTCAACATAATTTGAAATTTATTGTCAAATTTGGAAATATGTATTATCGGATGATTGAGTGTAAGCCTTTACGTTAAATGACTGCCATTTTTGCCAAAAATTATTCAAAGTGTTGCTCTTTATGTTGAACTTTGATCATTTGATTTAAATTTGTAATAACATTCAAATAATATTGTTATACGAAGAATATATACGCCGATATTTAACGACATATACCTATTAAATTATAGTAAATGTCCAAATTAAAAGAATTGCATGCAACTCAGCTAACAATGCGTTCATTGCCTGTACAATAATTAAGATTTTTATAACCAATTCACTCATGATAGAGTTTGTATGTTTTCCAATTATTCAAATTGTCGTAACAATTTTAAAACTTGCTTCTAGTTAAATTACACTCATCACAACTTTAGGCAAAAAATCTAGTCATTAGCCAAATAAATGTAGTTTTACTTATAATTTTACCAAAAATGTTGCTTATAAATTGATATGTATATTATAATATGTAAATTAATAAATTGTTATGAGGCGTTAATAAAATAAAACTATATCAATTATAAAACGCAAGTTCTTCCAAATAAAATTATCAAATTATTATCAATATAAATCATTTTTGCATAATTGTACAAATTATAAATTTAGCAACTTTGACCTAAGATATTATTATAAATTTTGTAGATAATCACTTCAAATGTTTACCTAACAATTATATAATTTTCCTTATACTTATTAGTTATGTACAAAGAAATTGTTAGAAAAAAGTCAGCACGAATCTAACATCTAACGGTAATTTTATTGACAGTAGTAATTAAAAACTTTAATCTGTACAATTAATAGTTTGTAATGTAGAAGGCAAGTCAATAATTGTGTTGCTCTATCTATGTAAGTCCAATTTACATAATAAGACTTTTGAATTAGGAGTGCCTTTTTGGAATACAAAACCTGTAACCTTGTTGTTTATTATTAATGTTTAAGTTAATCAAAGTTAGATGAGAAGAATACTCGTACAGCTTCATGAAATACATTGCATATATTTAATGTTTAAAATAATGTTTTTTGTTTTATTTATTTATAACATTGTTTTTCAATAAATTACACTTTAATTAATTTTTATTTTCTTTTTACAATAAAATTTTTTAATCCATTTTAATGTTGTTATAAATTATTCCATTTCAATCAGAATGCAGAGAAATACGATCTTTCTGTTTTATTATGATTTACAAAAATTCACCATCCTCCTTATCGTAAAAGAATTGGTGTATCAGTAACGCTTACTTTATTTTGAATTCTTTAATAACGAGAAAAATATCTCAAGTCTAGACGATTTGCTAAAATATGATATGATAAAGGAGCATCTTTTTATGATACCTTCCATGTTATTGAAGCTAACAATGTTTTATCACAGAGGAATCCGAACCTGATGTTTTAGATTTTAAAAAATTTGTGTAATATATTGTTGACGTTTATCAAGCACATAGTCAAATCTTTTCCAATTGCACTAAAAGAAAAGGAGATTTATTATGCATGGTGATCTAGCAGCTCATTATCGTAATTTCCTACAACTTTGGTGCTGATTATCCCATTTTTTACATTCTTCGCCCAAGTTAGTAAAATAAATCACTACCAAACATTTTTTTGTTTTCGAATATAAAAACGAAAAACAAAAATCTGGAGACCACCAAGGCCGCGTTCGGTCTGGCACTTTTTCGCGTTAAACCTCCGTCAAACGCATTCTGATAGTTCGGTTTGGAGGTTTTTACGCTTTTAAAAGCTTTATCTGCACTGATTTAAGAGTTTTACGTGATTTAAGCTGCCGAAATGGGCGGGACTACAGTTTTGCAAGGGCGCATCAGTTCCAAATCGAATTATCAGAATGTGTTCCACGCAGCTTCAAAGCGAAAAAAGTGCCAGACTGAACGTGGCCTAAAGCACACGAAATATATCGGACTATAGTTCAACTCGAATTGTGATTTTATAGGAGTTTTGCAATAAAATCAAAGTAAAGTATTTATTAAATGTGTGAAAAATTAAAACTTACATGGTTACTAACATGTCACTCAAATATCGTAGTTTTAGTTGGAACCATAGTTGTTACTTTGGATCATAATAGTAGTGTGAAATTACGGTACGGATTTGTGATAGACGCAAAGGAAAAAAATTAAAATAAAACAAAGATTGTTATTGAAACTCATACAAAGTATCGAACTGCTTTTAATGTTAGAGCTTTAATAATCCTAAAACTAATTGTAAAGTTTGAAGAGTCTGTGACAGTTGCAGAAGCAAAACAAACTAAGTTAAACACAATAATACACGGCGAAATACTGTTGGGATAATTGACAGAAACATTGCAAATATCTAGGAAAATGAAGTAGTAAAAATTTATTAGCGTCTGGTATGGTTATTTGAGCTATATCAAATTTAAATAACTAAATAAAATGAATTACAAAGGTTATTTTGCAATCAAGTCCTTTTGTACTCTCCAAGATTTCTTGCGCATTAGAACAATAACTGTGTAAAATTTTCTTCATGTTTATATTTAACACAAATATTTCTCAAAAGAGGATTTCTTAGATCTACGAAATAAAATAATGCCTACAGTACTACAAAATCGATCTTGAACAGGTGCACCAAAATAGACAGCATCCACAATGTGCTTGATGCCAGTTACTGGGGCATACAAAAACTTACTGTATGCGTCAACAAAGATGTGCCAAATGCAACCGATTTCATGATAATAAAACGTGTCATGTATAATATTAATATAAGAATTTGAAATGTGGTTATAAGGGTTGTAAACAGTGGCGGCTGGTACGTGAAGGGCATCAGGGCGCCGCCCTCCCTATGTAGAACAACAATTCGGAAAACTATTGATTAATGCGATTGCACTGCTGGCAGCATAGCAGGTCGCCACTGAATATTCGCTCAGTAAATTCACTTAAATAAACAAATGCTGCCTGGATAGGACGAGAGTATGACATGCATATCGAGATATAAACGGTCCAGTGAAACATACTATAAGTGATCTTTTTGATTGGTAAACTTCTCATGCCCTCCTATCCAAATTCGAAAACAACAACTATCTAGAACAAATAATAATAATGGTAAGTAAATATCAATATAGTAAATTTACATTTTTCCCCTTGCTTTAAATTTTGTGCCATCTCCGATTGATCGTCCCTTCTGCAAATGAAGTTGTAGAAAGTTGGCGACTGCTGAGCCCGCTGGTCTGGGGGTTACAGAATACCCCCCAGCGTATAGAGACCAAGATAGACAAGACCAAGACCCCCCCCCCCCCCGTTTATATTTTCACTTCATATTATTGACTTTAGTATTTAATTTACAATGAAGAATATTAACATTTTAAAAGTAATACAAGAATAAACGTATTTAATATTAGATTTTTCCTTTTATTCAAATTTTGTGCCACTGAAACATGTTACGAGCCGGCACTGATTGTAAAGTCTACAACGAACTTCCAACAAAGACAACACCCAGCTCTACCACAAAAGATTCAGCGACAACAAATAAGAACGCTCCTACAAACGCTACATAATCTATTTCTACAAGGGAAGTTAATGTTAACATTAACAATGGCATGTCATTCGCACAGTAACGCGAGAGAAAGAAGTGTTTATAAACAACCCCCAAACAATCTCAGCAGAACTTACACAAAATAAAACAGAATCTCAAGAGTAGACAAGCTGTAATATCTTAAAGTTGTAAAAATATCTTTAAGCTGATTCTGCACCATTTGTATCAAAACTTGGTTGTTTCAGACGCTAGCCTCTTTTACATTTGTAGATGAACTTTATGAACCGTAGTAACCCGTGTTTTTAGTACCAAGTCCCGAAAGCTGGGTTGCAACTGGTTGCGTTCGTTGATTCTTCCAATACTTTTAGATATTTTTTGCTCACAACTAACTGGGAAAAATCATGTTGCTATTTGAAGGCGCAAGGTAAGCACAATAAAACAAGTGAAGACTGAAGAAAACAGCACTCAATAATGAGTCTACTTTGAAAACAGTGGGCGAAAAACTTAATAATAGTCTGAAAAATCAAGATAGTGATAATACAGATACTAAAGACAAGTGGAATGCAATGAGACCTGCAATAGAGGATATTTGTATTGAAAATCTTGGACATATATCCAAACAAGAAAGGAAACAATGGATGACAGACGAAATTATAGAACTAATGGAGGAACGTATAACTCTTAAAAACAACAAAAAGCGTCTCCAAAATATTATAAGACAAAAAATTCGTGACGCTAAAACACAATATTTAACCAATCAATGTGTCGAGATTGAAGAACTTCAAGCAAAGTACGACTCCTTCAATAAGTACAAAAACAATCAAAGAATTTTGGCAGGCATAGTTAATAGAAAAAGGATTGGCTGCCCGACCACGCACGACGGGCAGGGAAAGGTCATACCGACAATAGAAGAAAAACTTCAGGAATGGACAAAATACATCACCAAATTGTTTGATGATAATAGAGCGACGAAGCCCCCAGAACTAACAACCTATGAGGGCCCCAGAATAACATGTGACGAAGTGGAATATTATGCTACGTATCAAACCTTCAAAAAACACAAAGCTGTCGGTACTGATGAGATTCCATGTGAAATATATAAACTTATCGATGATAACAGAGCTTTAGAAATGATAACGGATTTTTTCAGCAAAATCTACACCAGTGGAAAAATTCCCAATGAATGGCTTGGTTCTGTTTTTATTACCTTGCCCAAGAAGGCAAATGCTAAAACATGTAGCGAATATAGAACTATTAGCTTACTGTGTCATATATTAAAAATATTTCTATAAAGGTGATTCATGGTTGAATTTACTCTAAGTGTGAAGAATACTTGAGTGAATCTCAATTCAGATTCCTCAATGGTTTTGGCACAGGGGAGGCTTTGTTTGGTGTAACGTTTTTGTTCAGAGAAGTCGTGATATGTCAATTGATCTGTTTTCCTGCTTTATAGACTTCCAAAGGGCTTTTGATCGAGTTCAACATGATAAACTAATAGAGACCCTCAAAGGCATTGGACTGGATGGGAGAAATATGCGTATTATCTCTAATCTGTATTGGAACCAAACATCCAAACAAGCACTTGAGGAAGAAACAACGGGAATTATTGTCAATGGTAAGGTCATTAACAACTTACGGTACGCAGATGACGCGGTGATCCTGGCATCCTGTCAGGGGGGACATCCTGGACAGAGTTATGTCAAAATGTGCCACAGCTGGTCTTGCCTTGAATTTTAAAAATACAAAAGTGTTGGTGATAAGCAAAAAACTTGAGATCGTAACTAACATCACAGTTGGAGGCAAAGTTCTGCAGCAAGTTGATCAGATAAAATATCTTGGCAGTATCCTAACAAGTGGTGCTGACAGCCAGACTGAAATAAGATCACGGATTGAGCAGTCTCGTGCAGTTTTTGGGAAGATGATCTGTGCTGTAGGGAATTTGGGCTGCCCTTAAAAATTCGTCTTCTGAGGTGCTACGTGTTTTCTACCCTTCTGTACGGTGTGGAGGCCTGAACCATTAACACGAGGGAAATAAAACGTCTTGAAGCTTTTGAGATGTGGTCCTACAGGCGGATGCTAAGGGTTCCATGGACAGAGAAAGTTAGAAACTCTGAGATATTGTCACGTTTGCAGAAGGACACCGAGATTGTGGTCACAATTATGAAGAGAAAATTGGAATATTTTGGGCATGTGATGGTGTGGAATATTTGTTGCATGGAATATTTGTTTTTGCAAACGTTCATCTGTTTGACTAATTTAAAACTGTGTGTGTTCATTGTTGTAATTGAGTCATACAATTATTTTATTAAATTTGTTAATTTTACATCTGCATTTTTATTTTTTTAAGTAAGCATTTCTCGTAAGGCATTGCAGGCTACCTACGACCCTGCCTCCGCTAAGAAAAACATAGCTAGCCGTATACCGACCACCAAAGGCTTAACCGAAAATAAAAAGATAAACTATTTCTCAAATAGTTTATCGTGAACTAGATTTGGTTCAGATCAAAATTCGCTGTAAATTGTATGTAAATACTGTAAATAAAAATAAATAAAAGATCAAAATTCCTGGTTGAAGAATCTTCGAGTCTGGTATGACGTGAACTCCAGCCCACTGTTTAGACTGGCGTTTGACAAGATAAAAATAGCCATGATGGTGACCAACGTTCTGAAAGGACATGGTACTTGAAGAAGAAGTTTTCAGCAAGCCTCGTACATTCCAGGTCTTTAGAGTCTGAGTTTTGAACATCTTTAGAGTCTGAGTTTTGATAATTCTCAAAGCGTTCCCCCCGGGAATCTAATTGGGGGACTCGTTTTACTTCCGGAAAATTTATCCTTGATAACAGTCATCTTTGGGTTTTGATGGGAATAAAGTTCAAGGTGGTTTCCTTGAAAATATCTTTAAAATATCAGGTAAATATACATTGTCAACGTGTTATATGTACTATATTAAATGTGACAATTAAACATACATTCAGATGTAAGTAAATTTACATGTACTATGCGTTATTGACGTACAGTAAATGCATGTAATAATTAGTTTTATCTCTTGTAACTTCAATATCAGCAGACTGATGTACAAGAATGGACCAAAGATACCGAATTAAGATTATGCAGGGAAATAAATTCAGATCGATTCTGAATTAGAAAAGGAAGACGAAAATTTAGTAGACAAACTTATTTCAACAAATCAAGCATAATAATTAAATATCCACTTTGCTTGGTTTACATACATAATTTAAAACAAAAAAATATTAAATATAAAATTATTCAAAAAACAAGTACAAAGCAAAATAACATCATTTTTCGTACCCACGCCGTAATCATGTTTGTTTTTTTTTATATTAATTCCGTTTTTCATTTTATTTTTCAGTTTTGTATAACAATATAAAAACGTGAACACCCCGAAAAAGTGACAAGTCTTTGCCTATCCATGTTTAACTCACTATTTTGCGGCTCAACTGTAGTATATTTAAAGGATTAATATGATTAATATAAATTATACAATAAAAAAAATAAACTACGAAAAAATTATAAAAAAAATAATTCTTAAGAAATGACTAAATGTGTATTAAATACATTCAGTCAATTTTCAAAATTACTGATCATTCATTTATTAATAATTTACTAAAAATATAAATTTTTTATAATTTTTGTTGAATTATAATATATTTAATGACATTGTTTTGCAAAAGCAATGCTTGATATGTAAAAATAAAATAAACAAATAATAATAAGCATTTAGTTTTATCAAGCAGAAATTATAGCAAATAGGTTCCTGGGTTATCGTTTAAAAGAGCTTTTTAAGAGAAATAATATACCTAAAAAATATATAGGACAGGACCGCCCCTAGGAGTATGCAAAAAATATTTTCGCCGACTACAGCAAAATATTCATATTATAGTATATTGTACGTATAATACACGTTGATAATGCGCGTCACGTTTACATTACTCGAAATCAATGTTCAATCAACGTCGAAAAGTAAAATTGTTACAATTGATATTATGGTACATTAAATGTTTACTTGTTACTATAAACATTGTCGAAACGTATTTTGGATTGCAAACTGCTAATTACACATCATTTTGAACATATCCTATAGACGTAATTAGAAGACTTTTTATTAACGTTATTTTGTTAACTTTAAAAATATGGACGTACAACATATTTTTAAAACGTATGATATCGTATACGCTATATTTTTAACGTTTTAACGATATTATTATTATATTATTCAAAATTTAATTAGTTCATAGCGGTGGCTAGAGTGCATACTGGTTGAATTCGGAGCGGTAATTTCGGGTTCGAATAACGGACCTCGCGGAATTGCTTACTCGATTCCCCGGTATGTATCATGCACACACTGTGGATCAAAAACCATACAAAAACAAACCCTACCAAAAATGACGAATAAACCCATACCAACAAAAAAAACAACAGGTGCTAATAACCTAGATGTTGATGCACCTTAAAAACACATAAATAAAAAAAAAATTTAATTACTTGTGAATGCCTCCACAATGTTAAATTATTACATTGTAATAAAAAAATAACTCTTTACATAAATATATTCACTTCCGATATTTTTTGTTGTAAATTAATTTGACCAAGTAAGAAAATTCTTATATTCTCATGGAAATTACCACTCGACTAGAGAAATTTTAGTTTTATCTTTGTTTTTATTTACAGACTACTTATACATGTATATTATACGTAATAAGACCTACAGCTTAATGTTAATTTAAATTGAATTTTATGACATTATTTATTAGTACAATGAAAATAAACTTTTTTAGAAAATACTCTCTACAGTTTCTTGTTTTTCTTATCTGGAAAGCGTCAAAGCACATAATTGATCACCAATTTATGTTGGTATGCCACCTTTAGTAATAACGAGTATGTTATTACATTTTGTACATGATTTGATATTACACCAAACATTAAGGGTTTGAGGGTGTCCAATACTATACCTTAATTTTACAGTAATCAATGGATTACTTCGTAGTTCATGGAGTTTGTAATAAGGTGGTGATATGTCTTAATAAATCAAGGCTCAAACTAAAAGTGTGTTGATTCCAATAATAATTTTAGAATATACTATACTAATCTAACATAATACATATTATGTACCTACAAAAAATTATTATTTATTTATTACAAATAAATTCAGAAAGAGTGAAGTTAAAAGAATGATTGTTAAAGAAATGAATCCTAATAAAGTACCAGGATTTGATCTTATCACCAGTAAAGTTCTACAAGATGTAAGCAGTAAGTGCATCAAAGCTATTACTCAAATTTTCAACGCTATTATCAGAATCAATCGATTTCCTAACTAATAGAAAGTCGCTCAAATAGTTATGATTCTTAAACCAGGTAAAAAATCCGAAGATGTTAAATCATATAGGCCAATCAGCTTGCTACCTGTGTTGTCTAAAGTTCTTGAGAAATTTCTACTGCAAGGATTACGTCCTATAATAATTAAAGAAAGAAACCTGATTCCCAACCATCAGTTCCGATTTCGAAATAAGCACGGAACCATCGAACAAGTGCGCAGAGTAGTCAGAAAAATCAATAGGGATTTTGTAACAAAACGCTTTTGCTCAGCGATATTTCTTTACATCAGCCAGGCCTTAGATAAAGTGTGGCACGATAGATTGTGCTACAAACTTAAAAAAAATCTTCCACACCACCACTATCAGATCCTTAAATCATACCTAAGCAATAGACAGTTTTCTTCGTTAAACAACAATGTGAACTGACTACTCTTTATCCTATCGAGTCGGGAGTGCCACAACGAAGCATCCTGGGTCCCATACTATACTTGCTTTACACATTCGACCTACCAACATCAAGCTTTACTACAGTGGCAACATTTGCGGATGATACCGCAATACTATCGTCCCATGAAGATCCAATAATAGTATCTAAATATTTGCAAACAAACCTGAGCATGATCCAGAATTGGCTTAAAAAATGACAAATCAAAGGTAATGAAGCAAAATCAGTACATGTGCCCTTCACCATGGGTACATACATAACTATTATTTACTTACGAATTGATTTAGCATATGCAGTGTTCTCAGGAGCGCTTTGTACATGTCATCATTTACTTTCTTTCTTTAAAAGCCTTGTTAGCATTTGTGATAGATTGCTGTATTCAAGGAATTAAAATAAAAAGAAAAAACTTTTTTGGAAATCTTGTTTTTTTAGTTCTGAAAAACTATTTCTACATTTTTTGATTTTGCATTTTTTTGTACAGGTTTGGTACATAAAACATCAATACAATAAATTGTTTTATACCCAATAGTTTACGAGGTAGAGCCCTTCATAAAATCCCAACTTTTTCACAAAAAAACTTAGTTTCCAGTTTTCGCTGTAAACATTTTTCTTACTTTTATCTAACGCTAAAGTATACTTACTTAGTCCACATATTATGAGCGAAACTAAACTAAATTATCTCTAAATTTCCGCCTAGAATAACTTTCTAAACCCCTCTGAATACATGTAGGTCATCAAGCGCAAATACTGCCACAAATAATATTTAATCATTGGAATTGTTTTAGATTTTCATTACATGAAGCTCTAAACATGATTGAAGATGATAAAGCTGAAGGTAATATAATTACGTATTTTTTATTAAAAAATGTCTAATTTTTTAAAATTTATTTAAAAAATCTTTTTTTACTTTTTATAAAAAAAAATTTTCTTACTTGTTATGTTTAGTTCTTTCTTTTCTTAGTCAAACAATGCTAGTTTTTATTTCTTCTTCTTAAATTGCCGTGTCCTCTCAGCGAACGTTGGATATCAACTTGACCAAAGCCAAGATGACTAATTAGGGAAATAAATTTAAGGGGGTAGTTTCCCGTTGCCTTCCCCATAGCTAACAGATTTATATTGGGATCACAGCAGTATATCCTGTGCGACTAGGTATAGAACCACGGTTTCCTGCTCGCTAGCTTGCCACTGTTAGCTTAACGGCTCGCTACTGGTTTTTATTAATAAAATTTAAAAAAAACAGATGTGGACGCAATAGGCATATCTGGGTTAATGATACCGCCACTAAAGGAAACATGTTTCAGTTCGTTTCAGTTCTTTTTAAATTTTATGGTTTTACTGCCAGTTTTTAATGTGACACTGATTCTAAAGACGGCCCTGATTGTTGATGTTTGTCAAATAAAATTCTATAATTTATTATCCATTTACGGTCAACTACATGTCTAAAAAAGAGACGGTCAAAGACGGTCATATGTAGCTTAGCGGTCAAGTGCTTCTACTTTTAACGAGAAATACACGGCTCACATCCGGGCAGAGTTTAAGAACTTTATTATGACCGTCTCTCCTCGAAAGGTAATGGCAAACCACCGAGGCTGCCATGAGCGCCTATCTCAAAATGAAGTATTTTACACTTCACGTGGTTCGGAGCCCACGTTAAACAAGTAGGTTCCCTCTGTATATGTGAAAACAATTAGAGCGCACATAACATGCATAGAGATGGGTCACGACGCTTAAGGAGGCTAACTACTGTGAACAGTCGTTTTCAAGCTGATATTTAGGAATGAAATTTGAGAAAACTGTTACAGCTATTGAACTAAAATTTAGGATACTTATTTATTCACATTTAAACTAACACCTGAAATTTTTGTAAAGCTTTTTATTGAAAATTGTACAAGGTACAGATCGACACGTAACTCATGTTTCGAAATGACGCGCCCATCGGGCGCATCGAGATCGACCGATCCAGTTATCTGAAATAAATGAATTTTTTAAATTCTTGTTCTATATGAATGTGGCTCCAGTTGGAACCTCGAAAATTTAATTTAAACAAAAAATGACAAAATGGCTAGGATTTAAAAAAAAACTTTGATTTTTACGACAAAATATTTACTTTTCACGGCCTGCAAAATGGTAATTTTAAATATATTTGGGATATTTTAGGTTCTGACTGGAGCCTGAAATATATTCTAAATGCCTACAAACAATCAAGTTAATCAGCCAAGTAGTTTGTTTGGAAATGTGCGCCCGACCTAAGAAATGTAGTTCTGAGATAAATCGTTTTAAACTTTTTCGTGCTGTATGAACTAATGAACTCCATTACAGAAAATCCGTTATAATTCGGGTAATTTGATGAATTTTACTTTAATATTTTCTTGACACATTTGCAAGACCCCAAACTATAAAAATATGTAATAAAAAAAAATCGAAAAAATTTATCGGTCACAGTTAGTTAAAAGTCAAGGAGGCATCACGACTCCATGACTCCGGCAAAGTAGAACAGGTCTAAGAACAGAATCGGCGGTTACTCTATCACTAACTCAGCCACTCGAAACAAAATTTCTTCTGCTACACACTAAAGAACACACCTATTTTAGCAAATTGTAATAATAAAAAATGTGAATGTTATAGTGGTGATCAAGATGTTAATTTTTAATTATAAATATTATAAAAGAACTAAATAAATACATTTTATAATGCACTATTGTAAGTTTCCTTAAAATATATGATTTTTTAACTATTAAAGATATCTGACTATAACAATAAATAAACATTCCTGAAACGTCATGAAAAATAATTTTATTTGTTGTTAGTTTAAGGGGTTAATTTTTAAAGTTAATTTTAATATTACAAGTTTCATGGAATGTTTACTATAAAAATAAAATGTATTTTCAAGCAAAAATTATGAATGAAGGCGAATAAGTAGGTATCTTAGCGGGTCGTGCGGCAGGAGGGGTCAAGCGGAATATGTTGCTGTGACTTTGGTTTTTTGGCTCCCCTGTTCCTATTTATCAAAATAAGTATGAAATATTCCTTATAAAATTCCGATGTTTGTCACGTGTAGGAATTTTTAGATTTCGATCACAAAAGAATATTATTAAAGAAAAACTTTTCATTTTAACCGAATAAATTTCACGCGAATTACCCGTTGCCTAGATAATGTTAAATTGGGGTTGATTAGAATTGAATTGATATATATTTTTATATATGGTTGGAAAGTAGACATTTTATACTAAATAATAGTGTTAAAATCATCTCAGTAACTGTAGTGGCTTTCAATCACGAGTGCGATAAAAAGTAGCTTAAACTTATTTGAAATTTTTTAGTTTTTGGCCTATAACATTTTTCAGTTCAAACGGCCGATGTCGTAACTTTAGATTTTATATCCAGTACTTCAATGCGGACATTTTAAGGTATCACTGAATTAGTTCTACGCCAAGATTGGGTTAGTGAACGTTTTTGATGTTCATCCGCCCGTCTAAGGGGTCTGCCGCATACTCGATGCTAATTTCCCGTACTTTTCAAAAGTCGATATTGGGGTTGTTTTTATTCAATGTACACTTTTTTTTGTTTTAATAGACAAATATAAGCATGTTCTTTAGTGTGTAGCACTCGAAAATTTTTTTCGAGTGGCTGAGTTAGTGAAATAGTCCCCGAATCGGCTAAAGCTTAGCGGTTAAGTGCATCTATTGCTAATGCAAAATGCCCGGTTCGACTCTGGGCATAGTAAAAACCACCGAGAAGCACGGAAGTAATCTGGCATGAGTACCCATCTCAAAATAAAGTATTTTACTCTTTCCGTAGTACTTTTTACTTTTTACTTTTTTTCTCAGAAATGGAAAGATATACAGTTGCGGTTTGCTCCAATCAATTGAAAAAAAATTTTACATCCGATACGTATTTTATAATTTATCAAAAATTCAAATTTTTTTGCCATTACTAAAAGTATGATAAGTAGCAACTCGATAATCTCATATTTTTGAGGATTACTTCAGAATGGCCCAATATATCAAAATTTATCAAGATAAGAAAACTAAAGCTTGTTTAAATAATGCCTAAATAAGTGCTGTACGAATATACGAGGATTCGGTAGAATTACATCACAGCGTTTTTTCTTCATCTCATACTATGAGTGTTAAAAGTATTATAGCGTAAATACGATATAACTTTTCTACATTATAGGTACACAATTTTACAAAATTTCAATAGAAACTATAAACATAATATCTGTTTATGATTTAACTTTTTTTGTTTAAAAAATGTAAAATGCATTCGCTTAAAAAATAAAATAAGATGATAACATACTTTTCTACATGTCGAGAAAGTATTCTACATCGTATATAATTTGACAAAAAAATTTAAAATTTGCTACTTTGGCTGAAATTTAATACGTTCTGTAAGGTAAATCGAGTATAGACGTGATTGTAAGTACCTTAAGATGTAATTTATTCTTTTATTGTTATACAGATTTTAAAGAATAAGAGGGAAAAATTTTTATAAATTTACATAATAAATTAAAATCGACCAAAGAAATTTAGTAAATAATTAACAGATCACATATAACAGTACAGACAATTATGGAAATGTAATCTCTCTCACAAAAAGGTTTTAAAATACGCTGCGTAGAGGACTTTCTCAAAAGTTAAGTTGATAGTGATTTTCATTCTATTATTAGAAAAATCAAAAAACCCTAAATTTAGTGGCGTGAAAATGGCACCTGAGCTGCAAACACATTAAGGACAAATATACGAGCTATTACGGTGCATAATCATTTACAAAAATTCCGATTTTATTGCAAAATTACCAGTGAAAAATATTTTATAAATGATAGCAATATAATCGAAATAGAATAACAAGATTTAAATTTACAAAATAATATTAAAAATACGACGGAAAACTTTGGAATCGGATGATACTTAGCGAATGAGTCAAAATTTAATATTTTTGGTTCAGATGGCAGGTAATTTGAGTGGAAACGGAAAAAATTCAAAACTAAATGAAGAAAATGTAGTATATCCTACTATGAGTATTATGCTAGGAAGTATTACTATTTATATGGGGTTATGCAAGTGCCTTTGGTGCAAAATCTTTCCAATTTATCGATGGTACGATGGACCACAAAAAATGTATATCAACATTTTACGTCAAAATTTACCAATATTTGTATATTTACTGATCGCAATATGGGGCTACAAAATAATTACATATTTATCCAAGATAATGATTTGAAACAAAGCTTATATAACGGGACATGGATCCTTTATAGCACACTAAAATATTTGGAAAAATCTCCTCAAAGCCCAGATAAGTATTAATCATGTTGAACATCTATGCGATGTTCTTTACAAAAATATTAGGCAAGACAAATTAGAATTAAAAATGTTCCAAAAACTGTTCTTAAGCCGAATCGGTTAAAATTCCATCTCCAGTGGCAGGAAATTTAGTAGAATCTATGCCTAAATATTTAACTTTTTAAGTTGGGATGTCGAATACTTTATACGCGTATTGTAATGTGTTTTTTTAAGCGAATGTGTTTGATTTTTTTTTAAATAAAACAGATTAAATAGTCAAAAGATATGTTTATATTTTTTATTTTTAAAATTAGATATAATTTAGAAAAGTTATACCGTTTTCAATTCAAAATATGTTAGTTGACGAATATTTCGCACATAAATTAACGCAAATTGCTAGTTTCTATGTCTTCCCGTTTTTGCACAAAAAATTAAACATTTTATTTATTCCACCCCTAAATCTCTTTTTTTGGTTTACTCCATGCATGCTTAAAAGGGAAGTAGTATCTGTCCATTTTTAATTTCCTAGGCTATCATCAATATAATCCCATAGATAGTAAGTAATTAATTTACAAAGTTTCAAAAATAGTCATTCAGTTATCTTCCCAGCACAGCAGTTTATAACAAAATTTGCTAAATATAGAATTGCTATAAATTGATTTTTCTGTGGGTTGATTGGGGTGTACGTCAGGACCTTTTAAAAATTGTCAAGAAATGATTTTCTTTTGTAAATAATATCTTAGAAGTTTGACATTCATTTTATAATAAATTTTTTTTTAATTTTCCAATTTATTCTACAAGGAAGTTTAAAGAAATAATGCTCACCATTTCGGTTAACAGTTCGGAAATGTTTCATCAGTTTTTCGATGATTAAAAAAAAATTTTTTTTTCGAAGTTTGGCACTCCAAGGGGTAAAGAATATGATTGTGAACGAAAATATAATACAAATCTTCAGTTTATGCCGATGATGTGGTATTGTTTAATATTATCGATGTTTCACTTTTCTGTGCTGAAAGCATAAAATTTCATAATAATTTAAATTATGTTATTGCTTTAGTTTATAATAGTTACAAAACTGAAAATCTGAGAAATCATATTTACATACATTAACATGATAGTAAACTATTTTTATACTACGTACATTAAGTAGGTACATAAAAGAGTAATTGTCTCGTTTTGAAAAAAGGGTACGTTTAGCTTTCTTATTTCTTTCACTGAATAATGAACATTTTTTATTATTAATTTTTATTAGGTTTATTTATATAGGTAATTTTAATCAACAAAAACGAATTCATTAAATGGCCAAATATTTTTAATTTTCTTTAATTACATATGTATTAATATAATCTTGTTTTAGAAAAACTGTCCTCTGACCTACCATATTTTCTTTATGTGATCCCAAACATAGTATAAAAAATTGGGTAATATCTGAAAAGTAAGATCATTTTACACCGACGTACTGTTTTGATTTATTTTGTATCAGTTTAAAAATATTTTTCATCAAAAATAAATTATAATTGAACTTTTACGTAATGATATATTTATTTTAGAGATTACAAAATTTTGTTATTTTTTGAACTGGAAAACATTTGTCTTCCTTGATTAAAAACTTGTAAAAGGCAGCAAAACTACGATTTCACTTTCAAGGAAAATTTTAATCTACTCACCCGCTTGATAAGTTAAGAAATAAAGGTGTAGAGTAGACTCACTTCTCGTGTGTCTGCAGACCCAGCATGCTGATAATGGATAGATTATTTTATTATACTTTTCAAAACTTATCTTATTCTGTCTGTCTACTGATTTTGCTTATTGTATTTTATCACAACACTAGACGAGGTTTTAATTACTTTCCTTCCATGCTGAGAAAATTTTTGAAATTATGTCATGGGATGAAAATAAGTTAAATAATTTTAATCGATTTCTCTGAAAACTTATTACAACAGTCGTAATGTGCTATTAAGCAATGCAAAAATGATAACTATCTTTCGAAGATTGCGGATAGTAACTAAAACATAATAAAATCGTTCACATTACATATTTCTACATATTATTAGATATTAATTAAAAAAATTAATAATTATGTGTACATATTCATATTTTAACATAAAAACAAATTATGCAAATCTTACCAATTTTTAGTAATGATATCATATCTCAAAGAAAAGATTTTCAATACAGAAACTTTTGTCAACATTGTTCTATGTTCAAAAAGTTATTAGTTACTCCCGATAGCCGAACAGCTTTCAGAACTTTAGCCTCCCATATCTTCTGATTTGCTGCTGCTTCTTCCCAATCATCAAGCCAAATTATTTACTTCATTATCAATATTAATTTTATCGCTAACATAGCTGCAATATCGCTTTAATTTACTCAAACCAGTCCGATGTCGGCGTCCCCATAGTGAAAGTTCCATTCGGGAAAATAGGAAAAATCGCAGGGTGCTTGGTCAAGCGATTTATGATATGGCGTTAGTTCAGTTTTTGGCTAAATAATATTTTCGTGGTTGTTTTTCCACAATTTCAGACGTTTTCTACTATCGGTAAGAAACCTTTATGTACCACACCTCGATAATCGAAGAAAATTATTGTTGTAACCTTAATTTTTTATTGAATGCTTCGTTTCGGTGCCATATCCATAGACCCATGTTTCATCCCCAGTTATGATGCGTTTTATGATCGCATCAAAACATCTTTGAGAAATCGGAGAATGACTGCTATTTCTAGCGAACAACATTTATTTTGCCGCTCCCTGTATTATAACCATTAACTTAATCTAAGGTCAATTTTTTTAATTTATTTTCGTATAATCGGTTAAACCAGTTAAACGGATTTTAATAATAGAGCTTTAAAAGCAGAAAAACCGAAATTATCAAATAAGGTCATGTGATTATTATTGTTTATAATCTAATTTGTAAATCTCTTTTTAAATTACGTTCAAAAAATTGTCGCAGAATCTTGTAGATATATTGAACTCATTTTAGCCATAACGTATTAAAGTTTTTTTTAAATTGGTCCAATTCTCCAAATTGAAATTTAAAAATAGGAATTTTAGTAGAAATTATCTCCAAAACTAATGGGAAAGCAGAGATTTTTGGAATAATTTGGCATTACGATAGAATAAATTATTATATTGGTTAAGTACTACTTATAACTGCAAATTATTCAAATCGTATACCTTTTGGTGAAAATGACGATAGTTGTGTCATCAGGTCAAGGTTGTGCTGATTTGTTTGTCAGTCAATTTTCTGCTATTTATGGTAACAATATAATCCAACGTATTCATATTTTTAGTAACTATACAATCATCATAATTGCTTTGTTATTGTATTATGTATCGGTGAATGTATACCATATTTTAAAGCATGTTCAGAAAAAATTATTTATTTTTGATTCAGTTTGGAATTTCCAAGTACTACTTTTATTTAATTCCATGGGAACAAGTTATTTAAGCTTTCGCTGGGAGCTTTGAGGAATACTTATTAATATTATAGAGTTCTGAAATCTTTGTATCGCTTACGAATGCGTTAAGGATAGCAAACAACATAGTGTGAACTGCATAATATATTTTTCAATCCAATGCGATAAGATTTATATATTTTTATTCACAATCAGTCAGTAACTGATCCATTACTAAATTTTAATACTTTGGGAAATTACTTTCCAAACTTTAAAAAGTTACCTACGTGTGTAGTACATGTTATAACTTACCTACTGGTTAATTCGAGAAGTACTCACTTTTCGAACCTTTCTTGGGCTATCAGTAATTGATCAATTACTTTCCAGCCCCTAGAAGGTTCCTAAAGTAACTGACAATTTCTTTTTATGTGTTGTTATTTAAATTAATAATTTTGATAAAATTATTGCTTTTTAAAACTAAATAATTAGCTGCCCTCGGCGCTTCCCACCTCGGTCATCTACCTTGACCCACGACTGTAACGAAGTATTTTCCACCTCAGTATACAATAATACTATTATTAGATTTTCTTCTAAGTCCTTTTTTATTAAAACACACATTTATATTTCTTCTATATTAAGCAAAACTTGTATACATAGCGAATATTACAATCACATAATATTACAAGTAGTAATGTATTACATCAAAAATTTGAACGCTTCAACACTAGCATTGGTCGCATGGTAGTCAATTATCTGTTATGAGCAAGTGAAAGAACTTTTTATTGAGAGAATAAATTTTGTTTTAGCACATAAGTGATCAATATTATTGATGTTATTTCTTACAAAATAAAACTAATATTTCAGTAAATTTGTTTCATTCCAAAATTAGATCAGTTCCTAATATGGAATACTTGCATGTTTCTAATATGGAATAGGAAATCTGTATGAATGTTTTGTTGTGAAGACTTTTTTGATGACCGCATGGGAAACATTTGAGTGGAATGCATTATTTAATGTTACAAAAGGCATTTGAAATTTGCTTAGGAGAAGATAATTAACAATTTGAACTTGATTATGCAATATTTGCAAATAAATCTAAAATCTTTGCAAATAAGGACCTTAAAGTCTTCTTTTTATTTGTCCTACACAGATTTAAGCTAACTAATTTTATTTGTATCTTATCCTGTATTTCCAAACTTTTTGAGTGCATATAGTTACTGAAATTTTGTATAATGCCGTCAAAGTATCAAGGGTATTATAATCGAAGAACAACATAAATTTTATATAACGGTAAATCTACCTCCATATTAAATAAAATATTAAATAATATGGTTCTTAATATATTCAAGTACAAAGTTTTGAGTTTTACCCATAAAGAAACCAATGTACATTTTTTATGTCGACTTTCTGAGGCAGTTTTAGAGAAATAAAATGATTTCAGAGACTTAATCCCGTCTTACACCATCAATAATAATTATGATCGTAGCTATGGTCACAATCTGAGCCGAGACAAGTTCAGCAATTTGCGCTTTACGCATAATATTCTACGCAGATTACGACCATAATATTGAGGCCGTGAGCGCAAGAGTGGCGTAACCCCAAATATAACTATTGCAGATATTCGCACGATACAACACAAGGGCTAGGACAATACTCAAAGATTCAGCGAGTACAGGTTTTAGCAAGGAGATTGCACGAGCGAAGCGAGTTCAACTTCAAATTAGTTCAACTAATGCGTTGAACCGGTTTCCTACATCGCATCTGTTGAGTGCGTTAGTCATACACACTACATAAATTATAATATTCGAAGAGATTTTTTATTACGTATGAATTCTTTTACGCTCCACTACAAATATTCAATATTCTGGTAGGTTATTTGGAATATTTTTTATTTTCGGATATTATTCGACTGTGCATGCGTTGTACCCATTTAACTACAATGTAAAATAACGCACGCTGATTGGTCGAAACGACAAAATTTGACCCTGAATGGAATTATCACCACTATTGCTTTGAAATATGCATTAAAGATATGTATTTCAAAAACAATGTATGGCTTCCATTTATTAGAATATTATAATAATGTCGGTTACATCGATTTTATTTCAAAGGTATTACGTATTACTAAGACAGAGGCATTACACCAAAAAACCCAACTTTGGCAATTTGAGGGTTACACCACTCTTGCTCTCACGGCCTCAATTACGATCGTAATTATTGAAATGTAAGACGAGTTTTAGATATAAATAAATAAATATGGATAGCAAATTAAGTTTCACAGGGCACATTAATGACTTGTTTAATATATGTAGCTTCAAAAATGCTAGTCTTTATAATTAGGCAATCGATCGATTTCATGCAACATCAAATTATCACCTTACTCTAATCGAACATCTTGTATAAAAGCTCAAATTATGATAACATCCTAAGTTATTTTAATATGTCGACATTGGATGAGAGAAGATCGTATTCAGAATTGGTCTTTCTCGATAATATCTTAAACAGTCATGTAGATAGTCCGCCCATGTTGGAATTAATGCATTTTCCAACCAAGCTTACTGTAGTGAGAAATCCTTATCTGTTTTCCATTGATTTTCACAGGACAACATTATGGTAGACTTGTTTCCATTTCTGAACGTCCTGCGAGGAAAAAGTAAACTAATATAAGAGGATCTTAGTTGCTATTGGACGATCAGTGAAAATATAAGGCTATACATACGCATGTCACTGCGCAGTTTAGGACCGCGAGATTTGAAAAGAAATAATATGAATTACTCGCCTATGTAAAGAATTTGCAACCTAGCCAGCCAGTTGCATATTGAATTCTTTACCGACTCCATACAAGGATTTAGGAGAGAAATTAGAAATTAATTAACTATGTATGAGATATGTCTCTTGTCTTCAGATTCATGGATAAATTGGACTAATGCTTACAATTTTTGAGAAATTTATCAGGAAAACGTAAATATAGAAACTTTATGACTGTTTATGTTTAATTATAAAAATTTGTAAATTTGCATGTATGTAGTTCAAAGAAATATTCCGAAAAAAAACTAAAAATAAAATAAAGGAAATTATAGTATGAGTAATACAAATGCTTATTCAATAAAAAGTGATTTAGTTATATGCTCATACATATCAAAAATAAGCAGGATATGGATTAGATAATTTTTATTTCGCATATAATAACTTTTAGATAATAATATTAAGAGAAATTAGTGGTTTTTTTTATAATAAAAATTATTATAATTAAATGCTCCCTTCTCGTAAATTAAATATAACTTTTTTGTTACGAGTTTCGGCAACCAACTGCCGTCGTCGGATAAACATAAAAACGGATTATATTGTAAATTGACACCTTTAGAAGCCTTGGAAATTTCTAGACAACAAAAACGAATGAAGGAAGGTTTCTACAATATTCTATTAAATATTAAACCAACAACTGATGCTGATCAACACTGATCTGCTGATCTGTTTGAAGTTGTTGATAATAATTTAGAAGCCTAATTTTTAATTTTTAATTTATCAATTTTCATGTTTTCACGTAAATAACTAATATAATAAAGTTATATTTAATTTACGAAAAAAGTGCATTTAATTATTATATTTTTTTTAACTTTTAGATACCCTTTTATATTAACCACAGCGCATTTTTAAGGAGGGAATTAACTCATTATTACATTTGACACCATCCAGATAATGAAGTTAAAGTGGAAAAAATTAAATATCGCTCACAGAACTTTCTCGCTACTGATACTGCATCGAAAATTTTTAAAAACACAGTATGGATTGTATTCAAATTTAGAAGATTTGTACTTGCAGAAAAGCAGTCAGCACATTTTTCCATTCTCTATTTTCCTGCAGTCATAATACCGCCCAATTTCACATTTACTGACCGAATACAGATATCTCCGTCATTGCTTTCGGGTAGTTCAAATGCTTTCTACGAGACCCTATGATATTTGTTACATAGGACAAACACGAAAAATGATCAAACTCGGCAGAATATCTGAATCCCTGGACTCAAAGTCATTTCCTTGGTCTGCACGCATGGTCCGAATGTAGTACATCAACACATAGTTTTGGAAAAAATGGAAAAGCTTCCGTTTGAAAAGTCAGCAGCTCTGAGAAAACTTGGAAGTTGGAAAATTTCTTGATGGTGACAGACTTTTGATAGAAAAGATCATTTATGTCAAGTTTACTTTCTTGGCATAAATATATTAGATACTGAAGAGCTTCGGTAGTGGATGTTTACAAGAAAAGCAGATTGAGCAGAAAACTTGCCCCCTATAAATGCATCGCTACACCATATTATTTTAGTAGAGTTCAAAATCAAACCATACAACGAGGGTTTGTGTCGATCAGCTTTGCCCATCAGATTTTTTTCCACCATCACATTTTGAATGGATTTTCAAACAAAACCAACCATTACGCTACTGTTATTTGTATGAGATCATGGTACCATGTGCTCCACAAACAATATTTCGAGAAGGACAAGATCTATGTGAGAACTGTACTGGAACAACGAATAACGAAGATTCATTGGAAGACTTTTTAATCTTTATAAAGACGATACCATAAGAAAATGGCATATTGTTTGCAAACGATCAAATGGTTATTGCAGACTCTGAAGATATTCTTCAAGAAGCAGTACACAAATTACATTTAATAACTAAAACCTAAAAAATAATCAGAAATTTGACACAAAGTACTAAAAATGAAAACGGGGAAAACAGGCAACTTAAAAATCTACAGTGGAATTTATGAAGAATTAAATGATTACGTTTATCTAGCAGTACATATAAATAATAAAAACGAGAGACAGGAAGAGCTAAAAAGAAGGATACAAAGTGAAACAGAGCATTACTATGCAAAAAAACACCTGCTGTGCGATAAACAAATAATACCAAAAATAACTAAGATTAGAATGTATTTATAAGACTAATTGATAAGGCTGGTTCTCACGTATGTAACGGAAACTATCCGTTTTAGTAAAAGAGAATAGGAGGAAATGAGAATCTTCGAAAGAAAGATACAGAGAAAAATATTGGGATCAATCAGAATCGACTAACAGGGAACTAGACCAATGATGAACTATGAGTTACTGCATAAGATAAACAACTAGGACATTGTACGAACAATAAAATCGCTCAGAATAGGATGGATGGGACATGTGATGAGAAGTGACGAAAGATCAAGTGTTTAAGAGATAACCAAATGGACACCAGCAAAGGACCGTACCAGAGTTACGACCCAGGGTGAAATGGTGGGATCAGGTCACAGAGGATTTGAGAAGGATGAGGGTCGAGAACTGGAAGCAGAAAATAGAAAGGCATAGAGAAGAGTTGTAATGGAAGCGAAAACAGGCGGAAGAATAAAGAAGTGAAATGTATACATAATATGGGAACTAATTCACTCTAAAAAACTGATATGTAAAATCTCCTCTGAGATTCGCTAAATTGCGTCAGGAATGTCATGGGTGCATTATTAATTTACTGAAATCTGAAACCCTGAACTTTCAGACGAAAAAACTATGGTAATAGCTTTCAAAGAAACCGATTCAATTCGGGCCAAAATTATTACTAATAGCAGAACCATTCAACAAGTCGATCATTTCAAGTATACCTACTTGGGCTACGTTAGCTCGTACGACAACCAAAATGACTTCGTGATTAAATTGAGAAGATTTAAGCATATGTACGGAACAATAAAAAGATATCTTGAAGATGTAAGCAATGAAACAAAAATGAAATTTAAAAAGTGATGGCCGTACCTGTCCTGTTCTATGGGTGCAAAAATTGAGTTTCAAGAAAAAAAGACAATAGAAGGATCGAAGCAACAGAAATAAGATATCTGAGAAGGAATGAAATACGACATGAATTGGAAATATTTTTAATTACAGAAAAAATCGTAACATATAGGCATAGTTAATTGGTAACAACATATCACAAGAATGGACAATAGTCGTATACCCAAACACATGCTGAAATATCGACTAATAGGAAGAAGAACGGTGGAATGGGGGCGGAAGAAACGGAGTGATGATTAGATCACTTTACTCTACAGATACAGGGGATATTATTAGAGAATAGGAACAGACCAATTAGTTTAAGCCATGATTGTGGATCATGGTGATGAAAAGCTTTAGGTAACGGATGTTTACTATTATAACAGCAGACTTGAACAGAAAACTTGCCCCCTCAAGTGCACCGGTAAGACGATATTATTTTCAGAGAGTTTTTCATATTATTTCAAACCATGAAGCTCAAAATCAAACCATAAAACGGGATTGTGTCGATTAGCCTTTCACTTCAGATTTTCTTCCACCATCAGATTTTGAATGGGTTGCTACTGCCAACTAATCGAGTTTTACGTTGTATTAGCGCCATAAATGTAGTGAATTTCTTTTTAACCCTACAATGCATACGTCAATAGAAATCACACCAGTGCATACGTACTAGGGTCTGTCAGGCCCATAGCTTTAAATCGACGAATGTTTGGATATTTCAGGAAAATATGATAATTTTTTAAATCTATATAATTTATTAAACTTAATAAAAATAGAAAATTTTTAAAACAAAATCAAAATTGTTGAAATAAATCAAATAAATTATTACGCAATATTAAATCACATTGTAGTTTATATACGGTAACGTACAAAAATTGTAAAGATACTTTTGATAATAGTTATAATTGAATTACATGGAAATTATAGCAGTATAAAATTATTTTGCGAGTAATGATTACCATCAATTGTTATTATCAGCTGAAAATTTTTTTTTACAAAGCTTATAATTCGATTGGAAGCCGATTAATATAAAATAGTAACGCCAGTTTTTTTTTATTTATGGCTAAAAAACTTCCCTGATGGAGTAGGCGGTGTAAAAATCGTGTATTCCCGTGGTTCGGAATCTACGTTAAGCTGTAGGTCCTCTGTGCTCGTCACACATTTTCAACACGCAACGAACAGAGACAGGGAGGTATCGGGAAAATGTCGCAAGACGTTCATAACCGAATATAGATAGATAGTAACGCCAGTGCATACGTCGAGCTACTAGGCCCAAAGCCCTTTTATTGGCAATCCATTCAACTTTTTTGCCTTCAAAAAACTTCAAAAAATCTCATATTTCAGACAGCTACTAATGATATGGTGAAATTAATTTCAACGGTTCTTTTTTTATATTCATTTAAATGTTCACTCGGGCCTGCTAGGCCCTACGTATGCACTGTAGGGTTAAATGAAAATTTTTTTAACATCTTTCTTAATTAATCACTTCTTAATGTTAAAACTTTATTTTCATACACCATTTATAAACTTTTAAACATGTAATGCCCAAAACAATTTCAAAATTATAACTTTTTTACAAACTTTTACATAGTACATTCCTCTTACAATCAAGGTTTAAATGCAACTCTTCTGCAAATTTCTGGCGTGATCGCCTCGTCGAGGGTCATTCAGGCACTTCTTATTAACAAATTTCTAGCGTGTCTACGCCGGCACAGGCCAACAACACACTGGCTTAAAGTTCAGTTGTGTTCTCGCATTATTACTGTCTAAACAATGAAATTTTCCTAACAATAATATTTCAAATTAAAATAAATAAAAACATTCAAATTAGCACAAAATAAAATCTTTTTAGAAAAGTTACTACAATATTTATGTTGTATGGATGCTAATCATGTGATGTTAATTGCATGATATCATGATACCATGTGCTCCACAAGCAATATTCAGAGGAGAAGATCTATTTGGGAACTATACTAAGATAACGAATAACGAAGATTAATTGGAAGACTTTGATGATGAGTTATTTTAAATAAGATAAATTTTTATAATTCCAGTCATTACGTCGCTAAAAAAAGAGGTCTGTGTGGAAATAACTCGGAAATATGATTTTCTTTGCTGAAACCCTGCAGTTTTGCATCAGAAAAGATCCCCTAAGTTTTCGATATAAGGCTCAAGCAAGAACAAAGGAAATTTTTCCTAAGAAGGTTCCAAAAATCACAAAGTCATGAATCCTATGCCCAAAATAGGTAAAATCTAAATTAAACTAAATAAAATTGTGAGCAAATAGTAAACATAAATAATCTTCTAGTCCCTATGGCGTTTTCATATTTTGATGTAGGCTTTTTTACCTGTCTATCTGATATAATCATATCTGTCCATATACAGATAAATCAAAGTAGATTTAATTCTCTATAAAACTCTGCGTAGAAAAACTTCGTAATTATGAAGGTCATTGTTCCAGTACGACTGAAGATGATCTTCTTCCAGGTGTACATCTGGGGCCTGGCTTCAATTCTACGTGCAGAACGATACCTCCCACCTACCTCTTTCGCATACATGAATATATAAATTAAATTAAATTTTAAGCGGGGGGATCTTGGGGGTATCGAATACCCCCCAGGTATATGTAATTAAAATGTTGAAGTCTTCAAATTTGTATAAAATCAAAAATGCCTATAAAGTTTTTCTCTATCCTCAATACCTTCATTACATAATTTATCTTGAAACTCGTAACCTGAGTGGTATTCCATAGCTTCCAGACTCCGCGGTTTGCATACAGTTTAAGTTTTTGACATTTCGTTAAAATTTTTTTTGAATGGACCGGCCAACGTGCTATGGAATATAATCCACATTTTATATTTACTAATATTGGGTCTTTCTCGCTTCAGCTGCAGGTAGATCAGTAGTTGAAAGTCTTCAAAATTGTGCAAGATCCTTCCTTCTCAGTCCTTTTACCCTAATGAGGGTTTGGTGACCCATCTCGTTCTATCTCTTTCTATGCATATGATGTGCGATCAATTTGTTTTCATATGCATAGAGGACCTACTTGTTTAACGTGAGCTCCGAACCACGGGAAGTGTACTAAACTTCATTTCGAGATGGATTTTCTTGGCAGATAACCTCGGTGGTTTGCCATTGCCTGCCGAGGAGAGACGGTCAGAATAAAGTTCTTACCCTGCCCGGATTCGATCCGATCGTTTCGCATTAACAGTAGACGCACTTAACTGCCAAGCTATGACCGCCTCAAGGTAGTGCAAGATAGAAGATTACAAAATGAAAATTACTTTGATTGAGATTTCAACTTTTGAAAATAATCTTGGAGCTGATGGAGTGATATGGTATTACCATGCCTCCTAGGTACGATATGGCAAGCTATGGGCTAATGGACTATGGGCTAATGGTAATAAGAGGCACGCTCATCATGACCACCGAATTTGAGTAGTACAAATTTTGTATAAGTGAGCGTTGAAAAAAATAAGTAATATATTAAAATAGAGTCTTTTTAAATTGCGTAGTTTTGATGCCGGTGGCATAAAGTAACAGATTTTGTTTTTTAAATTTTATTCGCGACTTTGAAAGTCTTTCACGTCCAAACTATTACATATACAAATATACCGTCAATTACCTTTTTGTATGAAATTTAATTCCTTACAAAATGGTTCATACATATTGCTAGGATTCAAAATGATAAATAAAGGCTCCCGATACAAAAATGAATAATAAATTCAAATAAAGCATAAAATTCTAAATCGGTAGGCACTTTAAAAATTTTGCTCTACGAGAAAATTTTATTTTCTAAAATTTCAATTTCACATCCAAATTTGAATCTCTCAGGATAAAATAAAGATGATAAACATTGCTAAGAGTAAATAGATTGATGATTGTCACATCAAAAATAATGAAAAAGATTGAATTAGCTCAAAATCGATAAATAAATCATTTATATGTAAATCGTCATAACCTATAAAAATGTAACATCTTGTAAACTGAATTATTTGATAAATAACATGATTTGTACAAAACTGTTCACACAAAAAATTATGTAATTATTTCATGTAGTTGAAGTGAATCTTTTTAAGACGAAAATCGTTAAATTTGTACATAAAGGTCAATTTTGTGTAAAATCCAAGAGTTCATATAAAATGGCAGATATGAGTCAAAGAGCCGTCCAAATAAAGGCATGAAAACCAAATGTACCAGTAATACAGCATGGAAAGCACATCAAGAGACATGGATTTCAATGCAGATAATGAATCTGAAATAAAAACGAATTAATGAAAAGGTCAAAACTCCAGAAGGAGAAAATTTGACTTACTTTGAAGGAACAATGGTGCCAATTTCATTGATTGCGCTCCAGAAAATAATGTTTACAAATCTTTGGAGGTTAACCAAATTTCAGTTGACTTTGTGAATTCAAGTTGTGTAGACGTATCGAGATGTCCCTCACAAATCAATTGTTTACAAACAATTGAAGGTTAAGATTTCAACTGGATTGGAGTGGATTTATAAATAGATTCAACTACAACAATGGCCGAGCACAAGATGCCTCTACAAAATCACAATTCACAGGTTTAATTCAACAACACTGGATCCAAAACATATTGTCAAGGATATGTAACTTACCTTTTTCTCAATTTTTAAACATCTACGATTTGGTAAACAACAACAACAAAATTATAAAAAAATTTAATTCAATGAAGCAACTTCACGCAACGACAATCAGTTGGTGACTGGTATAATTGAATATAAGGCCGATGACTCACCCATGTGATGCCAACTAAAGTGAGCCACACACAATATCCTTTTTCAAAAATTAAAACTTCGATTTGCCGATGTGAAAAGGTACAGTGAAACTTATTATTTTGTTAATTTTATTATAAACTTTGCCTTCTGCGTATAAATACAGGATTTGAGAAAAAAGACTTCTACGAAAGTGTAATTTCCAATACCCTAATTGACAGGTTTTTTTTTATTCAAACTTTATCATTTAATTTGTTCAGGGTTAAGCTTTAAATAAGCACTAATATTATTTAAAACATTTTACACGCTAATGTACAGCGAAAGACTTGTTTTAGTTTACAACTAAAACAAGCACGTCAGAATAAAGTGAGGAAGCCACTTTGTTTTGAAAACAAATTTTTGCATTAATTGTTTTTATTTAAAATTTAATTAATGGTAGATCTGCGATCTACAAATATTTGTGTAAACATTTATTTATGTAAATATAACCATCACTTTTTGTTGAATATAAACAATTTCTTTGAGACTATTGAAATCTTTATTTATTTTTCAATAAGAAAGCAATAAGTATCCCGAGAGAGCCAAATAACACCCTAAAATCGCCTCTAATATTGAATGTTACAAGGAACCCACCCTTGTGCGACTCATCACCGGAGCTTAGTGAGGAAGGGCAATAGTGTTAAACTCCTTAGCTAAAAATTATCACCACGAACCATTTTACCTGAGCATATTTTGGCTAGCAAACTTAAGGGCTGGAGCCAAGACAAATATTTAGTTAGGGAGGACATAGCAATATATAACTTTTTATTATTTGTTACGGTTTTTGCAGCGTTATGCAGTGTGAATTACATAATATCTCTCAACCACTAATGGTTCGACTATTGGATCATACAATAAGCCAGTCAATTTATGTTATAACGTAAAACATTTTTAACGTTAAGGGTGCGATTGGAATATTTAAATATACATTTCCAATTGACCCCAGTAAGAAGGCGACTTCACTTGCCACCGCTCGTTGAGTTTATCTTATATTGTTATATCGTACGCTGTTTTTGGGGATTTTTTAAATTTCAATTGAACTATTTAAATATACATGCAAATAAGTTAGCCTACAATAATTTGACCATTTCACGAGGCAAAGGACATCCTAAGAATCGAAGTTCTTATATAGGGTGTTTTATTTAACTGCACGAGAACTTCAAATTGAAATAAAACATTAAAAAATTGATGGAATGTTTTTCTAATTATTTTTTTATGAAAGTAAATTTAATTCCATTTATGATTTGAAAATGATTTCCGACATGTGACCACCACGACTAATCGTTAGGAAGCGCATACGATCAGTCCAATTTTTGACCACTTTTTCCAATATTTTTAATTATATTAACATTATCAGGAATGTTTCAGTATCATCAGTTACATAGCATCTCTCACTTATATTGTTTTGTAACCCTTAAAGTTTGGGCTATGAGGGGTTATTTTTTATTAACTTTATTATTTAAATTGTAAACGTACGGTTTGACACCCCCTGAAAGAAAGCACCCTGGCCTGGAGCCCATCCTGCCTACTCCTTTGAGCCGAGCCTGCCTTAATAGTTTTGAAGATAAGTACGGAAGAATAAAAAAAGTTTTTGATGAAAAATTTGTAAGTATAACCAAAGGTATAACTTACATTTATTACTTTTAATTATAGGGCTCCCAAAAAAAAACTATTTCCGAAACCAGAATTTAACAGTTTTCAGCAAAAATTTAATCAAAACTTGTTGTTTTTGGAAAGACATAACTTTAAAACTATTAGGGTTACACAATTATAATTTTTTTAGTTTTATCTGGAATTTTATAATCTATACTTGAAGTTACGATATTCAATTTGTACATGAGTTAGGGTAGGGTGGTCAACAGTGGATCGGTGGTACACAGTGAATCACTAATTTATTAGTTAAACCATTGTGTGAATGCCCTTCCGGGAGATGTACGTGGTAGCCAATGTGATCCCTCATTGACTCATTTCACAACTGAGCGGTTCCGTTGATAGTCGGATGTTCACCAGTTACATTTGTGGTTTAACGCCTCTATTTGTTATTATCAGGTAAGTTGAACTTTTTGTGTAATTTGATCAGATCTTCTATGATAGAGTTCTGGATGTTTTCATTGTTTTAAGAAATAATTAACGCACGTGAGGACACTTGAATAATAGGTTTTACTCAATTTGTTTTGTCAAAACCACGGTTAGAAAATTAAATGGTGGGTTGGTCAACAGTGGATCAGTGCTAGGTACATGGTTAACCAAAACATGGTCAAAGAACAGGATGTAAGATTCATCCTTCCGAATCCAATAATTAGCGGTACCTCTAGGCGACGGTCTTATTATAAGTTCTCAGTTGATCTTTCTCTATTGAAAATGTGCTAATTTTTTTGTTTTCCTATATTTTTATCTCGAAAATGTATTTTTTCTGTTTCTCTATAATATATTTTTTTCGAAAATATATTGTTTTTCTATATTTTTAGTTAGAAAATCTGTTAGTTTTTCCATTTTAAAATATGTGCAATAATCGTGGTGGCTGATCCACTGTTAACCGTAGGCCGATCCAATGTGGACCACCCCTGGTCAACACTGAATCATTATGCACTTAAAATTAAATATTATTTTCATAGTTTGCTTGTAATACAACTTAGTTTAAATTACCATATTTCGATAAGATTATAGTCCATGTTACTCTACCCAAAATTTCAACAAACTTCATGTATTATTTTCCAAGATATATGGGTTTGAAAAATTGGTGATCCACTGTCGACCACCCTACCCTACACTAAAATTGAGTTATTTGCAAAAATGTAAAATGTAGTAGAAAAGGTTATGAAACAAACAATTTTAAATGCTCGTAGCTAAGAACTAATTAGGCCTACAAGGTCGTTCCATTTCCAAGTTGTTTTCACACAAATGTACCATGACTAGACAATTATAATTATTAGTAATGGTATTTCAATTAGCAGTAATCACATCATAATTATTGTTTTTCCTTTAATAAATACCTGTTGCTAATATGTATGTATTAATTACGTTGTAAACTAATAATGATAACTGTGATGACCTGTAACTCCTAAATAGTAAGGGATATGAAAAAAAATTCATTGAACAATATTCTTCCTTATTTCAGGCTTAATAAAACAGTCATCAGGTCCAAGCACTATGTTAGCGTTTAGCACCAGCGAGCGGCGAATGTAACTAAATTTTAATCAATGCGGTCAACAAAAATTTCAATTTTTGTTAGCAGTAAAATTCTAAAATCTAAAGGACACTGGCAAACAAACCTGAAAGCTTTGTAAGCGGTGTCAAAGATATAGTAGGTTTTTAGATGGATATTAAAAAAGTAATAAATTTAAATTATAAATGTTTTTATATTAGTTCTATGATTAATGCCTTAGTAGTCAAAATTTTATGCTTTTCAAGTATCAAATTTATGATAATATTAATAATTAAAAATATTTCGTAATAACATATCACGCTATATGGGAAATTCTTCTTTTATGTAATTCTCAAATAAGTTCTTATAAGATTTTATTTATCACTACTTACTTAGTGATAAGTAATGTTGCTTTATATTTTTTGTAAGTTCAATAGCAAATACACATAGTTTTCAGAAATTAACATCTAAAAATAAAATTTTGACCTTTAACCTCCAGGTTACTGTGTTTAAGTCTCAAATAGCTCAGACGCAAATCCTTTCAAATCTCTTCAATGTTTTTAACAAAGCTTGGAAGCTACGTACGTACACATTTTATTGTAATAAATACGTAATGGTATTATACAAAAGTAGTATTTCAAAGGAAAATTTATCAATTTATCAAGTATGCACGCTGCATATGTTGCAAGGACAAGCTTCCCAGCTTTCCACATGACGTAATAATAGATGAGACCATAGATTTTGTAATTATTTAAATTTCCCTTAAACTTTGCATCTCTCTAAGATGAGTTGACAGAAAATTGTATTCTCCCAATTTTGATAAAATTGCATCATATAACTTGAACCAAACCAGAAAAATAAAATAAGTTATTATTAGTATAAATAATTTTATTTAAGTTTACTATCACTGAATGAAAGTAGTGGGGGTAATTCTTGATAAAATTATTAATTCAATAAGTTACCCCAGTTCCAAGAGCAGAGAGTAATTATTTAGTTCGAAATCAGAGTGCATAGTGTTGTGTGTTTAATACTTATCGAGTTTTACAAAATTGAATTACGAAGGTAAATTTTTATAATAATTTTTTAATTTTAATATCAAATAAATGTTGAATTCGTATGGAATTATCCAAATTTGCTCTTAATCTATAATTAAGAAATTATAGTCAGTTTTTTCCAAATATTCTAAATTTTGTAAAAAAAATTTAAATATGATTTTTAAAACAATTTTTGATGTCAACTATTTTTAAAATTTGTAGTGGTATAAGTCAATTTTATGGTGTTCGTTATTTGTTTGAATATTTTATCTATATAGATTAACAGTTTATTTGTTAACCTATTATACTAGCAAAAATATAAACAATGCAAATAATCTGCATTTTTACATTTGTTTGTATATTCCCAAAATAGATTCTTCGGAAGGATTCTTCTTTTTTACCTTTTTTTAATATTGCTGGCTTCATTCTTTAATAATATTGGTGAACAATTATTACTTCTTGAAGATTTCAAGAAACAAAATTAAAAAACAATTTTCTTAATAATTTTACTGCTTACCTTTGGTATTTCCCTGGAAATTAAACAATTATATAACATGAAATAAAATCCCTATTCCCTATAGTTGTATTTCAATTAATTATAACTAAAAATAAACTTGTAAAAAAATTTTATTTTAGTTCGTTACAATATCTGTATTAAATTACTGATAACCAAATTTATATACATAATTAAAATTGTGAAATTTGCTCCCAAATTATTGAGAACATTAAAAAAAGTTCAATCACTAATTTTTGAAGGATTTTCTAGATGTTACTTTCTGAACCACCCTTGTAAACTCTCATACTGATAAAATATGACCTAGCAATAAGAATCTATTTAATTTAACAAATATTTTTAGTTTGATTGATTTGCAGTAATTTATAATGTTATAATAACGATAAGAATAATTCCGGGTAAGGTTATCACTAACGAGACGTTAATTTGGTGTTAATTCTTCTTTCGATTTAATATTAATTACTTATCAATTTTCTAAATATTTTATCTAAAACAATGTAACAATATAATGGGTACTTAAATTATTTATAATTATTACAGATTACATATTATCAAGTTATAATTATTATCAAAAATTCAGTAGTAATACATTGCCAAATATGCAATCTGCGTGCTTTCATTTAAATGTTATCCTTAATAAATTTCAATTACAACACAATGAACTAACCCAGTAACGCAATATTCATAACAATATTATTAAATTAATTTGCATGATAAAAATGCTGTATGCTGAAATAATAATCAGAGATGACGATAATTTCGGTTATTGTTTGGTAAATTCCCAAATCTGCTTAATGCGCATTAAAATAAAATTTTCACTAAATTTCCAATGATGTACCTAATTAATGATATTATTTAAGCGATTTCATAAATTAATTTTATTCAACCCTTTAAGCTTAAGTCAACACTTTTATATTTTCATAGAGATTAATAGGATAGTGGTTGACAGATTGGTCAATTGATTTTAAAATAAAAATTCTATTAACTTTTTAATTATATTTTCATTTAAAAATATTATAATTTAAATATTAATTTATAAATAAGCAAAATAAATTATTTTACGAAATTTAAATTTATAATAAGATCAAGTTCAAATACTGCAACATTTTTTGCCTAATATTTCGGACAAATTTTGATTAAGAATAAGCACAAATCCAATCAAATAGGGTCAATGTTATATAGTTGTTACTTGAAGAAATTATTGTTTAGATTTCATTAAATTTGGAATAGATTTAGGTTATTCATAAATTATATTGGGCATTTTTAGCAACTTATTTATTTCAGTTTTTAATAATAATTTTTGTAAACTATAAATTCAAATTTAGAAAATTTCGTCTTAATTTATTACCGTTATAGTCATTAGAAAATCATTAAATGCGGGTATCCGCATAATTTCTCCAAGGTAATTCCAAATTGAAAAACAATTTTTATTTTAATAAACTATCGAACCAAAACTTCTGCCTAAGCAGAAGGAACCGAAAATGAATTGTTACAGTACGACCTAAAAATTTATTTTTACTTTACAAATTCATGATCCTTGCGGACGTTAAACATTCCTTTTTCTTAACATTAGATACATAATGATCCTCGGAAGAGTAACGATTTTTAAAGGGGTATAAAACATTAAAATTACGCATTAACTATAAAAGCAGAAAGGCAAATTCGATATTTTATTTTAGATATTAAAGTTTTTAATGATATACTTCCAATATTTTTTATAATATTTTGCGAAAATTAATTTATCAGTATCGGTACAAAGAATTAATTTAGGATGAGCATTCACTGAACTCTATAATTTAAATATATTACATAATTATACTAAATGTAGAATTAAATCAAGAAATAATTTAATAGTTTTTATTTAAAACAAAAACAAAATTTATAAATGCATAAAGGGAGAGTCATTAATTACGTAAGGACAATCTTTAATCCCCTCCCACCCCATATAAGGCTATAGAAGATTTAGAGATTCCAGAATATGTTTCATATATAAACAAAATTTAATTTATGTAATATTAATTTATTATATTATGAAAAAGTAATTTAGAAAGTAAAATATAAATTGATTTCAATTAAGATACTTAAAAAAATTTATGTAAGGAACACTTTAGATCCTCATCCCCCACGTAAGGATTTATAAGATTTTATACCCCGTCTTTCTCCCAAACCCATTACGTAATTAATGGACACTCCAGATTGTTATTAATATATAAAACATAATTATTTAATATTTTAACGACTTCCTCTTATTTTTCTTCGGCCACCGTATTTTAGAGTTTTCCTGAAATTCGGGTATTCCAATTCAAACCACATCCCCTTGGTTTCACCACTAGCAGGATAACAAAAAACTATCAATATACAGTGGAGTCGCAAAGACCTTTCACTTTTTCGAGATTGTTCACTTTACAAGTGAATCAAGGCTTTATTTTAAATAAAATTTATATTATACATATTAGCAGAAAACTGAAAAATAAAATTTAATTCGGAGTTTTATTTAAATTTATTTAAGTGCTTTAATATCTAGAATCTAGATCATAGCACTAAGTGAGAATTGAATTACAATAAATTGAGTTTTATAATTTGGAAATTAAATCGGCGCGGTTCAGAAAACTATGGAGTAATTGAATGTTTTTAGGGTGGTCTGCCAGGATTTCCCGTAGGGTGGGTGCTAGTTGCAAGGCTTGTACTACTTCCTTTTTATTTAATTCATATTTAATATTTGTTATTTTAAATTATGTAAACCAAGCAAAGTGGATATTTGAACTTCATTTTCTTCACTCCACTGTATAACTTCATTTATAGATGTCAATGCTTGATTTGTAAATAAGTTTGTCTTCTAAATTTTCGTCTTCCTTCTCTATAATTCAGAATCGATCTGAATTTCGTTCCCTGCATAATCTTAATTCGATATTTCGTGACATTGAAGCTACAACAGATAAAAATAATTATAACATGCATTTATTGTACATCAATAATGCATACATGTAAATTTATTTATGTACATCTTAGTCTGTAATCTAAATTATTATATGCCAACACTTTTCTATTACGAATTATTCACCTCAGATACATTGTAATGGCATTTGAACCAATAGCAGAGCTCTATTTGTGGTCGTCCATAAGTGACATCACAACTGTGCACTAGGACCTGTATTTACTAGGACAGCGCCTTCGTGTTAACCTTTAGTTACATTTTAATCCTGAGGGGGTAGGTTTTGTACGGATGTTGCTCGGAACAACGTGCGCCTAGTTGATTTTTCAAGGAAATTATACTTTCCGCGTTGAAGAAAGAATAATTTCGATGTATAATCAGCGGAGCAGCAGCTCTGATATGAAAAATCTTAAAATATACATTTTTTAAACAATACAAAGTATTTAACTAAGAAACGGTTCGTTTCTGGGCAGTACATACAATAGTACATTACCCTAAATAGTTTCCCTTGCTTTTCGAACACCCTGTACAGTTAAAAAAATATCTGTTAAAACCAAATCAAAATTTATTTGTGCAGGTACATAATGTAAATGCTATGACTAAATTTTATTTATATTATAAATAATATTTTATTTGTATCATCACAAATTATCATTTAAAAATAAAATTGGTTGTTATATAATACTTATGCAATTTATTTAAATTGTATCAATTGTAAAAAAATAAAAAATTTTCGTATCACAATATTTAATAATATGCTTTACAATAATATTAAATAAATAAAATGGATCAATGGTTAAAATTTAAACAGATTGGGATTTTGAGAACAGTGAAATACAAATTGCAGTATGTATAGTTTGTTTCAGATTAATTGAAATTAAAAAAGTCATAGAATCAAATTACGTTGATATAAAAGCGTACGAACTATGTGATAAGATATGCTGTCGACCAAGCATATGCATTGCTAAAGGCTGGCGCGAGATTAAAATAATTAACATTATCTCTATATATTATGATTCGTTTATAGTTTGTACGTTTTCATATCAACGTAATTTGATTCTATGACTTTTTTTAATTTCAATTAATCTGAAACAAACTATACCTATTAACCAATCAGATAACTTGAAAATGGGATTAGTTCTAGCTGGTCCACACAGTTATTTAGTCAATGGCTATTGATCAACTTAAAATTTCTTAACTAAATTCGTCCTATTCGTACTATTATTACCCAGCAGTATAATAGCATGATCTGCTCAAAAAACATTTAATCTAATTCGTATTTCTTCATGATAAGCTTAAATATTCGGTGTTTCGAATATTTAAGAAAAGCGGAAACCTCCGCTTTCGATAGAAGTCTTCGTCAAAAAATTCTAAATGCTCATTTTTCCCTTTAATTTTTAGCAAATTTCAAGGAAGAACTCCGTACCATCTTCCTTATGGAGAAGACCCTGACATTACCCTTTAAAAATGTTCGTCGAGTCCATCTCTGCCTTCATAAACTATTAGTACCCCTCCCACAAAAAACCCGTTTGATTTCCCAGCGGTTTTAAAACTGAGGGCCCATGTTAAATTTACTGTAGACTTCAGAATATTTACCATTTATCACGTTTGCAAAAATGATTGCAAAACTTTTTCTCGAATTGATTCCGAATTTGGCATAAAACGTTGATTTAAAACTTTAATAAATTTTTACATAGCGCTATAATTTAATCAATCGTTTTCATCAGAATGGCCTTCTCCAAAGTGAAATTAGGCCGGAGTCTCACTGTACCATCTACTACGAGTACTACCAAATAAAATTTTAACTAATTCAATTGGTCCAAACAGAGTTCAAAGACACCCACCTAGAAATCAGCAACTTCCATTAGTTATAATTTTATTTTGTAGCAGTAGATGGTACAGTGAGACTCTGGCCGTATTTAAATATTAAGGGGTGCGGGGGAGGGGGTAGTTTAGATCTACATGATGGTTTGTGGCATCTGGAGAGAAGAGGAGCGTCCAAAATTGTGACACTACAATGTCAATTTTTTAAATTTTATTATTTTGTTAATTTTTAACATTTTAACTTATAGAATGGGGAATCAAGAGGAGGGGGTTACAAAGATACATGACGTAATATTTAAAGGTATGACCCATATTGAAATGCGGATATTTTATAATCTATAGAATAATAATCAGAATCATAAGCATCACTCATGTCGTTAATAATTTGTTCCAAAGCAGAATCACGCATGCCCGAATCCATAGACAAAATATTAATTACAATAATTACAACTTTACTTGAAAAATTAACCCTTGCTACTTGAGTAACTAATTTTTATTGGTGCATTTCAGATTAGTTTTTTACGATGTTTCTGAATTCCTAAGTGTTGTTTCTCACAAATGCGTCTACGTAATATAAAGTTGACCCTTAAGTACGTACTTGTACTTAAGTAACGACTATGAATTTGAGCGTTAATCGTTTCAAATGTAATAAAACTTTAAAATGCACGTGTATAATTTTTACAAACTGCTAATGACAATAGTAGGTATAACGGTTAAACAAAAGAAAATGTCGAGTTAAGTAGTGCACATAAAAATTCATTTATTTATGGCTCCACCTGCAGATTAAATCGGAAAATTTTGTGCCAGATTTTATCCACAATTTTTTGCGATCCTCAATTATTTCTTTAAAAAAGCGCCACGGACGATTTTACGAGAATTTTTAAGGTCCAAAGTATTAAAATTAAAAGTTACAGATTTACAATTGCATCTATAAATTGATCAAAATTGACATTAATTTCCTATTGGACTTGAAACATTTAAACATGACTCTTATAAATATGAAATATTTAACCTAAACTGAACCACTAGCTGCCATTGGGGTAGGCGAATGTCACAAAATAATAAAGTAACTGTTCAAGAAAAAATAAATAACATTTTTGGTACAGCGACGTATTAAACTAAAATAATTGGCAACTTATTATTTGAAATCAACATCATCTTTGGCAATGGGCCTATTCAGCAAACTCAACATTGAGTAAAATTTTGATTAATGCATATTTGAACTACTGATAATTAACCAATGTAACTGAAAAGTCACTGTTTCACTACTAATACGTTAAGATCAATGCTATCATTTATTTGTTCATCAATTTATATTATTGTCATTTTTGGAATTTTAACAAAGCAGTTGCCAGTCCTCTCCTTCTAAGTCCTCTCCTTCTAAGTCCATGGTTATTGGTTTTGGCACTTAACAATCATTTAAATTACATCTAAAATGGTAATTATTACCCTATCGGCCTAATAAATGGGCTAAATACATAAACTATTACAAAAAATTTAAATTTTTCTACAAGATGAAAATTGGAATCTGAAGTCTGTTGTATTTCAAGGACCCCTTCGTTCTGGGCCCTGTGTAAGTGCACCTGTTGCACCTGCCCAGTTCCGTCACTGCCTATTATTAAAAACACTATTAAAAATTTATATTTTACCTACTTACCGTAATAAAAGATGCAATATATGCAAATTATTCGGTTTTACAAATTCAAATTACAAATTGGGGCGTTAATTATGTAGTACTCCAAGTAAAGATAAAATTTATTGCATCAAATTTTACCAGATCATTGAACGTTCTAAATTTATGTGGGGACTTGATGAAAAATAAAAAGTAATTTAATATATCACAATTTTAAAGTATTAAAATAGTAGATATAATATAAACCAAGAATCAATTTATGTATGTAGAACTCTCATCAATTACTTTTCTTTATCAATAAGCAAGTACCTACTACGTAAACATTGTTGAGATGATTAAAATACGTAGGAAAATGTACTTACCTATTTTTATCTGTGGGGTACCTACTTACAATACAATAATGAAATTATTATATTTTCAACAAATTATAAATTCCATTCATTAAATACTTACAATACAATGGACCATTGGGAAAACTGGGTAACCTACAGCAGCAATGGTTGCTTTTTTATAATTTCTAAGACAGTGCTACATCATAATACGTATTTTGATTATAAATTATTATTTGTTCTACATTTTCGAAAATTTGTCATATAATAATAAAATAAGATGTATTACCTATTTATTACCTACATATATAATTTACTAGCTGGCACAGTCGGCCTACCGGCCGCCTTTAGCCATCTAGACCGTGTCGGATGTGGTTGTTCGGCCTTCGGCCTCACTCAAGGGTATCGCAGGCATACGTGTAGACCGTGGTTGTTCGGCCTTCGGCCTCACTCCAAGGTACTAAAGTAGCCTATGGTTTTCGTAGCGTTGTAAATAACTTCTACACCAAATTTGGTTAAGATTGGTCAAATAGAAACGTAAAGCACGTGCACGCGTATTTGCATTTTCGATCGTTTGACAGCTTGACAGCATTCATTATTGTTTTTTAAGTTGATTTTGAGTAGCCTGCCTTCCTTTAAGGAATCTCGATAATCCATTCATGCGCGTCCCATAGGACGCGCATGAATGGATTATCGAGATTCCTTAAAGGAAGGAAAGCTAATCAAAATCAACTTTCCTTTCCTTTGCGAATTTTTGCACTATTTCAATACAAAAACATCGCAGGGACCTATATAATAACTGTGCCAAATTTGGTTCCAATCGGTCAAACGGTTTAGGAGTCTATAGGGAATATACATACATACACACATACATCTTTTATATATATAGATTATTATGTAGGTAGAATAATAGGTTTAACCATTGATTTAAAATAAATACTATTAGATCCAGTGCTGTAACAAGCTTTTCGTCTGTCCTATGCAAGAGGTTTCATATTTGGGCCCCTTAACTTTTTTTCTGAGAAAACTAATAAGAAAAGCACCGCAAGTGATTTTTCGAGATATTTCAGAGCCAAAAGCATTAACATTAAAAGTCTAAATTGTTTTTCAAGTTTAAAACAAAAATGATAAAAAAAGACATTTGCATAAATTTCCTATTGAACTTTTAATTTTTTAAATATTGTATTTAAACATGGAACATTATTTAAACATAATATCTATTTTAAACATGAAAATATTTTGAATGTCCAACAATGGTGATGCAACTAAATCCGAAAATTCTTGTTTCTTCACAATAATCGAGGGGCGCAGAAAAAAGTGACATTGTTAACAAAATAACGAGGGGAAATCAGTAAGTTCGGTAAAACCGTTAAAAAGAATCAATATTTTTCAATAAAATAAATTTTATTTTTCGACATAATCTGCTCGAAGCTTACTGCTTCTTTGAAGTAATGTTTGTAAACCACTGAAAAAAACTTGTTTTAATAGTCTTGCAAAATAGCTGTCTACAGCATACATCGACTGTTCATCGATATTAAATTTCGGGTGCGGAGCCCTAACCATTAGCGACCTGACAAAAATTTCTTCAGCTACACACTAAAGAACAGGCTTATTTTAGTCTATAATAGAAACAAAAATTTTCGAGATTCGTTGAAAAACAACCCCAATATCGACTTTTGAAAAGTACGGGAAATTAGCATCGAGTATGCGGCAGACCCCGGTCGATGTGCCATCGGTCGCCCGTGGTCCCTTGAAAATGCGTAAAATTTTTTCGCTCCGATTTCAATTTTTCTTTGAAATTCGGATAGATGGGGTGTGATTAGTGGATATTAGTAATAAATATAATCAAAAAAATGAAAAATAACCCGTGTATTGCCGAAAAAGTGAAAAAATTTAAAAAAAATATTAAATAAACATAAACAATTATGGGCAAAACCTAGGCCCTTCGGGGCTATGCCCCGGGGCCAGTTTTGATGGCGCAAATTACTTTTTTGAGTGGATCTGGCATGGCCAGAATTTGGCGCATCAAAAAACCTACCCTACGCCCCTCCGGGGCTCCGGGCAGTTCTTCAATCGCGTACGACGCTCCGCGGCAGAGCTAAACATACGAGAAGGCGCCACCCATCAAGAAAACCGGGATGAAGGCAACCGGGATTTTAAACCCCCAAAAAATCGCATAAAATCAAAAAATAATCGATGTTACATGTACGAGAGCCGAGCTGCATCTGTCGGTGCGAACCTTTACCTTTACCTTTACCTGATATGTATTTGATGGAGCATCCCGGCGCAGCCGGCCTTCTCCTTCATCTGAAAGAATACATTAATGACATTGGAATTTATAGAGACCGGTGGGTCTCTGGGAATTGGCGCTTGGCGGACTGACTGGTAAAAACCTGAGCTGTGACTGTGAAAATGTAATATGAGAAGAAAAAGAAAATTTTTACGTTTGCCGATATAGTAGAGTCCCTAATTCGAAGAAAGAAATTATGAATTAATTTCTATTGATGACCTCGAAGTGATTGGCTTCTACTTGGAACTAGTCAGAATTGGCGACTAGTGGGATTATAGTGATACTATGGGGGGTGATTTATCGAATCTTGTGAAAATTGATCGAAAAATTACACAAATCTAGTGAATAAATTCACTTTCGAAGAGAATTTGTGTAAGTTAAACCTATGAACATACATTAGTCTGTGTGGGGGTGAGTTATGGTCAGGAGTTGTCCGTGGTCAGGAGTGATTTGGGACGGGGAATGAAAAAGTCGGCTGGGTTGTATTGACCTAGTTGATTTACTAGTGGGTTTTCTGAGAATTTGGATTTGTTGTAGAGATTGGTGGCATGTTTACGATTAAGAGTGTTAATGAGGTCTAGTTTGGCGTCTGCATGTAGTCGCCTGTTAGTGACGTAATAGGGGGCGCTGAAAATAGCTCGGAGATTTTTGTTTTGGATGACTTGAAGTTTATTTATGGCCCTGGGGCGTGCATATCCCCAGACAGTGGAGGCATAAATCATTGTCGGGCGGATGTCGGTGCGAACCTTTACCTTTACCTTTACCTGATATGTATTTGATGGAGCATCCCGGCATGGCCGGCCTTCTCCTTCATCTGAAAGAATACATTAATGACATTGGAAGTTGTAGAGACCGGTGGGTCTCTGGGAATTGGCGCTTGGCGGACTGACTGGTTAGAAACCTGGGCTGTGACTGTGAATATGAGATATGTGAAGAAAAAGAAATTTTTTACGTTTGCCGATATAGTAGAGTCCCTAATTCGAAGAAAGAAATTATAATTTCTATTGATGACCTCGAAGTGATTGGCTTCTACTTGGAACTAGTCAGAATTGGCGACTAGTGGGATTATAGTGATACTATGGGGGGTGATTTATCGAAGCTTGTGGAAATTGATCGAAAAATTACACAAATCTAGTGAATAAATTCACTTTCGAAGAGAATTTGTGTAAGTTAAACCTGTGAACATACATTAGTCTGTGTGGGGGGTGAGTTATGGTCAGTAGTTGTCCGTGGTCAGGAGTGATTTGGGACGGGGTATGAAAAAGTCGGCTGGGTTGTATTGACCTAGTTGATTTACTAGTGGGTTTTCTGAGAATTTGGATTTGTTGTAGAGATTGGTGGCATGTTTACGATTAAGAGTGTTAATGAGGTCTAGTTTGGCGTCTGCATGTAGTCGCCTGTTAGTGACGTAATAGGGGGCGCTGAAAATAGCTCGGAGATTTTTGTTTTGGATGACTTGAAGTTTATTTATGGCCCTGGGGCGTGCATATCCCCAGACAGGGGAGGCATAAATCATTGTTGGGCGGATTATGGCTTTGTATAATCTTAGTTTGTTAGCGGGGGACATGGTACTTTTTGCGTTCATGAGGACGAACAATCTATTGAAGAGGCATTTGGCTTTACCGGTTGCGGAGGAAATGTGAGCGTCCCATTTGAGGCGCCGGTCCATGGTAATGCCAAGGTACTTGACCTTGGTTTTCCAGGGGATTTGCTCCTCAAACATCCAGACACTGGAGTTGTGAGGCTTGCAACGATTTCGAAACATGATCGCGGAACTTTTGCTCGAGTTAACCTCGATGCGCCAAGTTTCGTACCACCTTCCGAGATCGGTGATCGCCTCCTGGAGGCGGGTTGTGGCTATGTCCGGGTGGATTGAGGATGTGTATATTGCAGTGTCATGTGCATATAGTGAAATTTTTGTTGCGGGATCTAAGGGGGTTGGAATGTCGCTCATGAAGATGTTAAACAGTGAAGCTGCAAGGATCGATCCCTGGGGGACCCCGGAGGTGATGGGGCGCTTTGTGGATCTGGTGTTCATGAGTTTGACTTGGAGATTTCTGTCGTGAAGGTAGGAGGCAATAAGTCGGACTAGTGGAATTTGAATTTTGGATTGAAGCATTTTGAACAGGAGGCCTTCGTGCCAGACCTTATCGAAAGCTTTCGATACGTCGAGTAGCACTAGGCCGGTGAATTCTTTTTTGTTGAGTGCCTGCGTGACGTGCTCAACTAATCGGAGGGCTTGGTGGGTCGTGCTGTGTCCAGCACGGAAGCCGAATTGTTCGTTTTGAATAATACTGTTATCGAACATGGCTTCTTGGAGACGGGTGAGAATGACTTTTTCAACTACTTTTCCGATGGAAGGGAGCAGGCTGATTGGTCTATAGCTTTTCGGAAGTTTGAGATTTTGACCGGGTTTGGGGATTACCACTACGTCAGCGGTTTTCCATATTTGTGGGTAGTAGTTGAGTCGAAAACATGCGTTAATTATGCCGGTGATGGCAACTTTGGCTTTTTGGGGGAGTTCTTTGAGGGCGGTATTGGTGATGCCATCGGGACCTGGGGCTTTCCTCTTTTTGAGGCGTTTAATGGCAATGGTGACCTCCGGAAGAGAGGCGGGGGTGATATGTGTGTCATCGGAGGTGTTTAGGGTGGTGGTGACATAATTTTCGACCGAATTGATATGGTCTTGGTCTAATCTTGTGGTGTTGGGGGAGCATTGAGCTTGGAGGCTGTCGGCGAAGATTTCAGCCTTTTCAAGATCGCTCCGGGCAATAGTGCCGTCAGGGCGGGAGAGAATTGGGATGGTGACTTTCTTTTTCCCCTGGAGGGCGGCGGCCATGCGCCATGCGGACATGTCTTTAAATGATAGGGAGTTAATGGTGTCTAACCATTCATTGTCATGAAATTCTTTGACTTTAACGTCAACTTGCTCTTTGAGCCGGTTGTATGACCTTTGGTCATCAGGGTTGCGAGTTCGCCGGGCGAGTTTCCTCGCTCGGTTTTTGGCTCTGATAAGATCTTTGAGGGAGGGAGTGAGTTTGTCTCTGACGTCCGTGGTGTTGACTTCAAATGAAGTTTCGTCAACGGATTTTTTGATGTTGTCTTGGAAATTGGCAATGAATTGGTCTAGGTCAGTGGGGGACTCAAAGAATGGGATTGGTCCAAGGTTTTTTGACAGAGTGTCTTTGAAAGAGGTCCAGTCTGTTGTCGTTCTCGTGGGAGGGCCTTTTGGGGGTAACAGCGGTCCAAGTGTCAGGAGGACCGGGTAGTGATCTGAGTTTAGTTCTTCGCTGGTGGAGATGTCGTATTGGAGTTGTACGTCTTTGAAAATGGCTATGTCCAGAATGGACGGCGTACCTGCGTTAGAAAAGTGGGTGGGGGAGGTGGGAGCGATGATCGCGAAGTCCAGCTCATTTGCTAGTGAAAGAAGGTCACGTCCTACATGGTTTGTGTGTTTACACAACCAGTTGGAGTGTTTAGCATTGAAATCGCCGGCGATGATCTTCGCGTCGGGGCCTTCGAGGAGGGTTTCTAGGTCCTCTTTGAGGATGCGTTGCTGAGGGCGATTATAGACGGAGGAGATTTGCAACCAACCGTGATGTGCGGTGTGGATGCTCACCGTGGTGACTTCAAGGTACTCTAGGTCGGGGGTCGGTATTGCGACGTGTTCGATGGATGATTTTACGTAAATTGCGGTTCCGCCGCCGCGTCCGTCACGGTCATTCCTATAAAGTGAATAGCAAGGGAGTTTTGCCAGTTGGCCAGCTCTGAAGTGGGTTTCGTTGACCAAGATTACGTCAAGGTCGTGATCGTGCGCGAACGCGAGAAGTTCATTTCGTTTGGCTGAAAGGCCGTTGGCGTTCCAAAAAGCCGTCTGCAAAGTGGTGGGTTGGAATCTGGGTTTAGACATTAACGGGTGTGATATTAGTGGCTTTGGCGTTCATGATTATTTCAATATTGCGGACGAGTTCGGCATTGGCATTGAAATTACGAAGTTGTTCAAAAATTTCTTTTGTTTGTCGGGAGGGAGTCTCATCGTAGGAGGTGGTGGGCGTGGGGGTGGCGTGAGTTGCTTCCCTGTGAGGGGCATGCCGACTAGCGACTCCCAGATAGGAAGGTCGATTGGGGCCTTGGGAGGAGGGGTAATTGTAAGTGGGGCGGTCAGCGAAGCGGGAAGCTGCTTCGCGGGCTGAAAGTTCTCGCCTCTTGGGCTTAGGGAACGAAACGCAACCTTTGTAGTTTGCGGGGTGGTTTCCTGTGCAGTGCTATGTTTACCCTCCTTTCCGTTCCTAATGAGAGAACGGTTTGGAAAGGCAAACAAGACCACGCAGAAGTAAAACTCCTACTTATATTCGTGGTAACCCTGATGTTGGTATAAGCTAACTCGCTATAGCCTGGAAGCGAGGGTCGTAAGTCCAATGAAATTTCCACTCTGCGTTGTGCTGAAAAATACGAGGGTACGCTTCGTCGAAAAATAAAACAATAATTAACAATAAAATTTTAATGAAAATTGAAACGATTACGACAATTACAAACGCTCGTGGTAGTGGCGTGCCAAGAACAAGAAGCACGTTAACTGATGGTGACAACGGTACGTCAAAGGTGACACAATACGGGACACCAGAATGGTAGGCCCGTCAATACAAATAATTGACTGTAATGAATTACCACAATACCACAAGAATAAATCCACACAAGAATATAAAATTTGTCTCACCTTGATATCAATCGTGAGTTCACACAATGGAGATGACAGCAATAATCCTTGTATGGAATGCAGTGGTTGATGTTGAATTTCAATGGCTCCCAATCTAAGATCCTCGGACTGCAGTACACCGACGTAATACTCGATGAGCAGGTTTTGACAGGCGGATACGAAGATGGACAGGCGGCACTCCGCTGCGTTGACAGTATGGTACAGGTTGACGATCCAAATAAAACAAAGTGATCGTCCAGTACAATTTGATCACAAAAACTGAAGCCGCGATTGACAATAACAATCGACTTCCAAATGTAAATAAAAGCAGCTGTCAAAATAGTCACCAGACGAATGTTACCAAATAAAATTATGGTTGGTACCAATTTATACTTCGATAAAGAAAATATGGTGGTTCGATACAACCACTCGAATATTTTCTAAAAAAATGCTTGAACTGGCTAAAACAAAATAGCTACGCACTGCTTTCACGAAATCCGTAATGACGGTGGAATTACTAACGCGTATCACTAATTTTGTAACGAAAATCGACTTATAAATAATTGATTTGCACGCGATCAATGAATATCGACCTGTCGTATCGCACTTCAAAGCCAAAGTTCCTACACCTCGTCGCGGTCAGCGTCCGTACTATGTACTATCAAGTACGTTGTAAAAATGAGTAAAGAGATGGCGCTTGGAGTAACAATTTATTATTTAAATGTTATGAATTAACATTTGGAACGAAATAGACATATTTTGTTACACACCCCCCAACTAAACGATCTGGCCGCAGGCCAAGATCTAAAAAGATCAGATAAAGAAGTTGACATTTACAACGAACTGTGAATTTACAGAAGAAACCGTACTGTAGTGAGGAGAGAGTTTGTCGCAATAATGGTAGGATAGAAATATCAAGCTTAACAAGTAAAAAAATGAGCTTAAAATATTTCAATAAAAAAATAAAATAAAAAAATCTCTAAAGGATTAAGAATAAAATAATAATTGTATGGTTTTTCACCCATGGGACTAAATGTCGCCTTAAATCCGCGGAAACGAAAACCAATTGGTAGAGCTAATGATAGCTACTGAAAACCATAATGTATAAATGATTTTGTCTCAGATAAAAATCAATGAGTACAAAATGGGCAGCCCGCATTGGACCTGCACCGAAAAAAGTGAATACAAAAAAATCTTTAGGGACATCAAGACAAAAAAACGTCTGATAATCAACCTGGGAATGGGTCACATAGGATCCATTCGAGAATAGTCAAACAAAAAAATTATCTTCAACTAATTCTACTTTCCAGTGTGAGACACTCATGGTTCTCAACCCAAAGGAAATGGTATTTTGCAAAATAAACAAAATAATTAAATAATTTGATCAAACGAATATTTGATCAACAGATCGTCCTACCAAGACTTTGACAGCTTCTCCGGAATCGTTGGAATAAATTCCGATGGAATAATTAGTGGCGAGATGGTCTGCACTAATTATGACGTAAAAACCAGGGAGTAAAAATAAAAGAATAAAAAACCCTTAACCCTGAATAGTAAAACGGATGGAATGTTTTACGGGATTTTTTATTATATGATCTGAGATGGAATGTGATCAATAAGTTGATGTGTCGACAAGAATACGGCCAACGACCCTTCATGCCCGTAACAGGAGGAAAACCAGCCGATTACCCCCCAACTAAGATTTCTGACCAACCCCACTGAGGTGTAGTCAATCCCGTCAGAAAGCAACCAACCGGCCACCCTGCCTGCACTAAGCACGAAGTCCGCTAACCCCATAAATGCCAACACAAATAAGGAAATGGTAAGACTGATGGAATGTCTTACGGGCTGTTTTATATGATCTGAGATGGAACATGATCAAAAAGAGACGACATTACTAATAAAATGTAGGATTCAAGGTGTAATCGAACCCCCCCTGTGACAAACATTACCCAACCTCCGCCCATGTAATGTGGATTTTAACCCTGAATGGATATTCGATCATCGTCGTCATCGGGATGTGATTTTAAGTCCTTAATATGATAGACACCTACATCTTTACCACGCTCGTTGACTAAACGATAAGTTAATGGACCTGTAACCTCGCGAACCTTGCACTTGATATACTTAGGAGATAGCTTACTACTAATTTTATTCGGAGCATTAGAAAGTACGAAATTTCTTCGCCAAACTATGTCACCTACTCGAAAATTGATGGATCTTTTGCGCAAGTTGTAATGTTTAGCCCCCCTAATATAAGCATTATGCAATCGCTTAGTAACATCTTCAAACACCCCATTTAACTTTCGCATATCATGCGCGACGCTTTCACGGTTAGCAAGGGTTAGATCATCCTCTTTAAACTGTTGGATGCGACCGTAATAATCTCCGTTTATCGGAACAGTGCGACCTAAATTCAAGAATGATGGTGTATACCCCGTAACTTCGTGGGTAGCAGATCTTAAAGCATGTGCTATCTTAAAAATTTCTACATCCCAACTACGATGATCACGCTTGACATAAGACCTAATAGCGGTACCAATGACTCGATTATATCGCTCTACAAAATTTACTTGTGGATGGTAGTTGGCATTTTTCCACACATGTGAAATCTTGTAGTTGTTCATTAGTTCTTGAAATTCTTTTCCCGTAAATTGGGGACCATTATCGACTTGGCAAATCATCGGTGTACCAAATAGAAGGAATACTTCATTTTCCAAAAACTCACAGATGGCCTTAGCCGTAGCTTTTCGTAATGGTTTGACTAATACAAATTTCGTGAACCAGTCACAAACTACAAGTAATACAGTATTACCTTTTGCAGAACGGGGAAATGGACCCATTAGGTCGATGGAAAGACATTGAAAAGGAAAACGGACTTTTTTCTCTTTACCCATTAGTCCGTAGCGTGCGCCTTGGCAAGCTTTAGAAGCCAAACAAACTGTGCAACGACGCACGTAGCGAGCAACGTCAGTACGCATTTTAGGCCAGTAATAAAGCTCCAGAATTTTATTAAAAGTTTTTAAAGTACCTAAATGTGCAGACGTAGGATCGTCATGACACATTTTCAAAATTTCATTACGACGAGGTTTAGGAATAATCTGTTTCCATTCAACCAAATTGGAAATAACGTCGTGTTTGTTTGTAATGAGCTTATACAGACGATCTGACTCAATACGCCAGTCTGGATAAAGTTGCGGATTTGTTCTAACGTTGATCAGCATGCGCCGATACCAGGGATCCAAGTCATCATCAGTTAAAACTAATGAAGAGACTTCCAAGGGAGCACGGGACAAGGCATCTGGAACTACATGCAATTGACCTTTGCGATGCTGGATGTCGAAAGAATGTTGAGCAAGACGAACGGACCAACGGGCTAATTTATTGGCTGGATCTTTCATATTCATGAGCCATAAAAGTGAATAATGATCGGTCACAACTGTAAACTGAGTACCCTCAACATATGGTCGAAACTTTTCGATACCAAATAAGACCGCTAAACATTCACGCTCCGTCGTCGAATAATTTCGCTCAGCCTTGTTCAAGGTTCTAGATGCATACGCAATGGGTCGCTCATCATCACCTTCACCCTGTGTCAAAACACTTCCCAAACCGTAACCTGATGAATCGCAGTGTATAAAAAATCTCTTTTCAAAGTTGGGACTAACTAAAACGGGTGCTGTAACTAGTAGTTTCTTTAAACTCTCAAATGACTCAATAGCGTTAGGAGTCCAAGTAATGGTTTGACGTTTAACCCGTCCCTTAATTAACTCAGTAATGGGAGCAGAAAAGGTGGAGAGATTAGGGATAAATCGTCGATACCATCCTATAAGTCCAAGGAATCGTTTTACTCCAGTAACAGTAGTTGGACGTTCAAATTTAGTTATAGCCTCAACTTTGTCAGGGTCGGTATGAAGACCAGATTTGTCAATAACATGACCTAAAAATTTTAATGTGGATCTGCAAAATTCACATTTTTCAAAGTTAACGGTTAGGTTAGCATCTTTCAGTTTCTCAAAGACTTGTTGCAAAAGGCTTAAATGTTCGGCAAAGGTATTGGAAACTACGATTATGTCGTCAAGGTAAACAAAGACCTTCTCACCAAGCAATGAACCAAAAACGTTGTCCATTAATCGCTGTTGAGTGATAGGGGCGTTGGAAATTCCAAACGGCATAACGACATACTCGAAGAGACCTCTGCCAGGCACAGTAAATGCAGTCTTTTCACGAGATGAGGATGAGAGAGGAACTTGCCAAAATGCTTTTTTAAGATCTATAGAGGTCAGGAATCTAGCGTCCTGTAAATGAGATAAAATGTCATCCAATCGAGGGAGTGGGTACGCATCCTTTTTAGTCAATTGATTTAATTTACGGCCATCGAAACACAGTCGATAGGAACCGTTCTTTTTACGGACTAAAAGCATGGGTGACGACCAAGCACTCTTAGAAGGGACAACGATGTTCATTTGTAGCATTTCGTCTAGTTCACGGTGAGCAATAGCTCGCATGGGTGGAGATAAGGGATAGAAACGTTGCTTGACAGGACCAGCTGAACCCGTATCTATATGGTGAATTACCTTATCAGTACGAGTCAACCCCTCACGGTCCAGTTCCTTATATTTGTCTTTCATGGAAGAAAGCATAACCTGCTGCTCTATTGATAATTCGGAAGCGGAACGCATAAATTCCGTGGCACTAATTTGATTAACAAAATATTGGTCTCTACCAAAATCAATTTTGACACCAAACATCTTGCAAAAATCTATACCTAGGGTTAATGATGTGGTGATACTACGGCAAACTATGACGTTTAAAACTTTGGTAACTTCACCAATGGTGATAGGAAGCATGACTTCACCTAATAAATCTTGTGAAGTTCCATCAGCGGAATGTAAAAGAGATTTGGTGCCGCGCGTAAAACATAAATCTAACTGATTTATTAAAAAGTGCGCATCACTACCCAGAACAGAAACAGATGCTCCAGAGTCAAGCAGAGCAGCAAGAGGTACCCCCCCCACAGTTAAATTAACATAAGGTCTTATGTCTCGCGTGGGATGTGTAAAGAGAGCGGAAGTAGTCTGCGATGATCCGCAAAAAGAGCGTACGCGTCCTAACCACCCCTTCCAACACAAGGAATCGGCTTTAAGAGCCTTCTTGAGACGCACGCCGTGATGCCATCTCACTCTTCTTCTTTTGTCGGCCTTTAACGCGGATTTGCCGGGCGAGCCGAAACGCCTCTCCGCCTTCGCAAGTTTTTTTGAACGTCCTTGATGTTTTCTAGGACATGTTATGGCAGTTACCCCTTTTTGGCCGCATACAAAACAAAATTTAGATAAAGGTTTTGGGCAATCCTCAAAACCATGCGCGGGATTATTACAGTTCCAACAGTTATCTAGAGAGTTGTCTGACTGAGGGTCTAATGGAAAATGAGTAGTAGTAATGGGAGATGAAGACATTGAACAAGTGGCCTCTGATGGAGTAGTCCACTTTATGACTCTTTCAGCCGCTTGAGCTGCTGTAATAAGTGCTTCTCTAGTTTTGTATTCGTTTAACCCTAAGGTTAATGAAATTTGTGGAGACATGTTACGTCTTATAACCCATAGCTGTTCCTCATCCGAAGGAATTGGATTTAATCTAGAAAATTGAGCAATCATGGATTCTATGAATCCCAGAACAGATTCGCCTGGTAATTGTTTCCGAGCCCGGATTTGATCGGCATATTCTCTACTATAATCGAGAGATAAAAATCGGACTTTCAAAGCATCCATTAATTGTGACCAATTTGAAATAGTCGGACTCAAGGAACGGTACCAGACTAATGCCTCGTCTGAAAAGAATTCCCCAGCTTTTCTAAATAATTCGTCTTCTTTAACCCCTCGTGAACGTGCAAGTTCTTGCGCGCGCTCAATAAAATCAAAAACGGCTTTAAAATTACCCTTGCCATCATAGCTAAGACCCCATTTGTGGACAGATACCCGATTTTGCGATTGATTTAATAAAATGTTAGTTAAGGCGGTGCTAATGTCTGGATTAATCGGAATTGAATCGGTAAGAGTGGACCTACGTGCAGGTTGAAAATTACTTGCTTGAACCGGAGAGTTCGTGATTGGTAATACCTCCTCGCTTTCCAGCGCATCTGAATCTTTGATTAAAGATTCGAGATTCTCACGTAAAGTTTTACATGTAAGAATTAAAGTGTTTCTTTTGGGGTCATCAAAACCAACTCCTTCCATTGAATCTAAACGATTACTATAATGCGCCAGCCGATGATCTAACGCATCCAAAAGCTTATCATCAACATTAGTTGACAAATCATTAATCTCTTTACTGATTACTGAAAGGGACTTTTCGCATATTTCTAGTTCGGCAGGTATGTCAACTGGTTTATATTTAATCATTGCTAATGATGAATTATATTTCTCATCGCGCATCAACTGACATAGCAATTTACGACGAGAAGCTAAATGTTCAGGTATTCCGGATAAATCGTTGCCTTTGCGTCGTTGCAACTCAACGGCGATCTCCTCTCTAGATAAGGCTGCCACGTAAGCTTTTTCAGACATGATAATTAAGTTAACTTGACAAAGACGAAGTAAAAAAATGTAAGCGTTCGATAAAACACGAAACTATCGTACAAAGAATTGAATAATAAAAAAATAAATAGTGCGTAAACACGACTCCTAATTGCGTGACAAAACAAATACAGTCAAATTGCAATTGGAGGGAACGCAACAAATGATATTATTATTCTGATATATATACGTAAATGGTTTCTCGCCGGTGTGAATTTTGAAATGGGCGTAGCGCCACTCGCAAGCAATAATTAAAAATAATATATATATTGCAAAAATGAATAAGGCGAGAGCACAACAAAAGGATATTTCGTTCTTGAACCAACAAAACTTGTGCACCACAAACAACAAAGTAAAAAGGTTTTTCGCCGGTACGAGTACTAAGTTGACAACTCAATTTATTATTATTTACCATGTACCAAACCATACAAACACGCAAAGCGCCCAGTCCACAACGCTCTCCAGTTGCCAAAAACTGCTGTAATAATAAAAAATTAACACGACCACAAACGTTCCGTTGTCGAATCGTATGCACGAAAACGCACCTCGGGACAAACACAGAGTTGGAAAATCAACAAATTGAGCTCCACGTATGGACGCCAGTGCTATGTTTACCCTCCTTTCCGTTCCTAATGAGAGAACGGTTTGGAAAGGCAAACAAGACCACGCAGAAGTAAAACTCCTACTTATATTCGTGGTAACCCTGATGTTGGTATAAGCTAACTCGCTATAGCCTGGAAGCGAGGGTCGTAAGTCCAATGAAATTTCCACTCTGCGTTGTGCTGAAAAATACGAGGGTACGCTTCGTCGAAAAATAAAACAATAATTAACAATAAAATTTTAATGAAAATTGAAACGATTACGACAATTACAAACGCTCGTGGTAGTGGCGTGCCAAGAACAAGAAGCACGTTAACTGATGGTGACAACGGTACGTCAAAGGTGACACAATACGGGACACCAGAATGGTAGGCCCGTCAATACAAATAATTGACTGTAATGAATTACCACAATACCACAAGAATAAATCCACACAAGAATATAAAATTTGTCTCACCTTGATATCAATCGTGAGTTCACACAATGGAGATGACAGCAATAATCCTTGTATGGAATGCAGTGGTTGATGTTGAATTTCAATGGCTCCCAATCTAAGATCCTCGGACTGCAGTACACCGACGTAATACTCGATGAGCAGGTTTTGACAGGCGGATACGAAGATGGACAGGCGGCACTCCGCTGCGTTGACAGTATGGTACAGGTTGACGATCCAAATAAAACAAAGTGATCGTCCAGTACAATTTGATCACAAAAACTGAAGCCGCGATTGACAATAACAATCGACTTCCAAATGTAAATAAAAGCAGCTGTCAAAATAGTCACCAGACGAATGTTACCAAATAAAATTATGGTTGGTACCAATTTATACTTCGATAAAGAAAATATGGTGGTTCGATACAACCACTGGAATATTTTCTAAAAAAATGCTTGAACTGGCTAAAACAAAATAGCTACGCACTGCTTTCACGAAATCCGTAATGACGGTGGAATTACTAACGCGTATCACTAATTTTGTAACGAAAATCGACTTATAAATAATTGATTTGCACGCGATCAATGAATATCGACCTGTCGTATCGCACTTCAAAGCCAAAGTTCCTACACCTCGTCGCGGTCAGCGTCCGTACTATGTACTATCAAGTACGTTGTAAAAATGAGTAAAGAGATGGCGCTTGGAGTAACAATTTATTATTTAAATGTTATGAATTAACATTTGGAACGAAATAGACATATTTTGTTACAGCAGTTAGCGCAGGTGGCTGGGTCTTCACGGATTTTTTGACAAGCCGGAGTGAGGTGATCCCCTGCGCATTTAACGCATTTGGGTGGGGCGCGGCAGAGGGTTTGGGCGTGCCCGAACCGTTGGCAACGGTGGCATTGACCGACCTCTGTACGTTTGTGGGGGGTTTCGGTGCGGGTATTTATGGACAGGACCGATGTCATGTCAAAAATTCTCTTGCCATCTGAGTTGTGGGTTAGATGGACAAGGTATAATGGCATAGGTTTTTTGTCGCGACCTTGGCGCATCTGAAAAACTGACTGAATTTCAAAGCCCTGTTCTACAAGGTCTTCTTTAACTTCTGCAGCAGTGATAGTGATTGGGAGCCCTCGAATGACCACTTTTAGTGGTTTGTCCTGAGGGAGAGAGAAAGAGTGTGAGGGGAGGGATTTTTCTTCAAGTAAGCGGCTGAGGGCCCGGTAATCGGTCTCGGTGGCCGGCTGAATTGAGATGCCGTCCACGAGCGTGCGGATTTTAGTGGTGGCAATTTTTCGGTCACGAATCATTTTATTGATGGCCGGCCAGTTGTCCTTTGTACGGAGGACAATTGGGGGGATTCGGCTGGAGGAGGAGTATGTGGTGCGGTCTGGGTGTGAAGCACCCTGGGTGTCGGGTTGGGAGTCGGTGACTTCCATACCGTCATCGTCGCGCTCGGTTTGGGTGTCGGTCGGGGGTTCCTCTACGTCCAAACAGGCGAACCTGTTCTTGGTAGCGGGTTCAGAGGTTTGGCTGTCGCTACTTAAGTTGGAGCGGGCCCGTTTTAGGGTGTTTTTGTCTTTTGGAAAGACGAAATTATCTCCACCGGTGGAGGTGGAAGCTTGGGCTTCGGGAGTCGATGATGGAATTTTAGAAATGCGGGGGGATGTTCGGGGGATGATCGCAGGCTTGACTGCTGGAGTCGATAGCCGGGGTTTCGGGATGGCCGTTGCCATCAGGGGTTTGAGTAGGGCGGGCTTTTTTGGCTCTTTGGGTTTAGCTTCTGCTTTTTTGACAGCAGGGGTGGTCGGAAGAGGGGGGAAGGCGGTCTTGTCCTTCTTTTTCCCTGAAGGGGCAGTCGGGCGAGGTTGGGCAACCGGGGGTGGTCTTACGACCGAAGGTGGTTGTACGACCTTGGGTGGTTGGAGGGCGAGAACGAGTGAGGCGACTTTGTCAGTGAGATCTTTGATTTGTTTGGATTGGTCATCGAGTTTTTTGGATTGATCATTGAATCGGGCTTTCAAATCGCGGTTTTCGGCTTTCAAATGGTCAACAAGTTCACGAAGGAAAGTGTTGTCTTGGGACATGTCGGTAACATTCGTCATTTTACAAATAATTCAAGTAATAAAAATAAAAATTTTTAAAATTAAATTATGTTGCGAAATCTAAATTGATAAAATTAAATTTGAATTAATTTATGTCTGTGAAGCAGCTGATTTTAATGAGTGCAAGTTTAATTTTTAAGTCTGAAAATTAAATTTAGTGTTGTGAATCAACCTTTATTTAAATCTAAATGAACTTGAAAAATTTAAAAGGAAAAGGAATTTGTTGGTTGACAAAATTTTTGTTAGGTTGCGATAAAATATAATCTGTAAGAAATCTAGGTCAAGTTCAGTTCACTAACCTTTGTTGCGTATACTACAGAATACGTCGCCTGATGTCTTGAAGGGGGTAGGGGGCAACAGAGCGCGCAACCGTTTGCTAATTGTGACGTAGCAAACTACGTCACTTAGCAAATGGCGGGATCTTTTTGCCGGGAAACTGGGAGGAACACTTAAAAGCGTGTTTAAACGCTTTGTCGACGAAATTTAAATAGAATTGGAGCTTGATGTAACACTTTCACTTCTATATTAAATTATCGTTTAGACAACAGTAATGAAAATTACTTTTTGAACTTAATTCGTGAAAATTAAAGAACGCAAAAATTGACGTGCGGTTAGCTCGGATGCAAGATCGGAACTGGTCGGTGCGAAATACTCTAAGTGTTAGGGTCATTCATTACGCACGGACTGTCAACAGAATGAGCGACGCGCGGGAATCTCGTTAATCTTACCACTGAATCTCGTTAATTTTGCTAACTTCAAAATCGATTTATTGAAAAGTTTGGACCCAATTTCCGAAAATTCTTTTGGCAATTTGCTATATTAAACCTTGTTCTTTAGTGTGTAGCAGAAGAAAGTATGATTCGAATGCTAATATGGTTAGGGCTCTCTAGCCTAAATTTCATCCTCCTAAATCTTTCTTTAAATTTGGGAATAGAAAGTAATCCAGTCACTAGGGGCCACTCGGGACTTTTTAATAGCAGCCTGTGAAACTTTCGATTTGTGAACTGGTGCATTGTCGAGGAACAAAAAAAATTTGTTTCACTTTGCCTTTTAGTTTTTCTTGGATATTTTCCTTTAATTAATAGATGCCTGTTATACTCTCTTTATGACACAGGTTATCAGTTAACAAAATTCACTCGGGAAAAATTGCGGCCATAATCTTGCCAGCGGACGGTTGAGTTTTGAACTTCCTAGATTGCAGTTTTCCCTTTTCTATCCACCGGGGTTATAACAATAAATGCATGTCTTATCACGTCATGCCTTATCATTTATAATGTTATTTAAAAATTTTCGCAGATCAGCCACGCACATTTCCAAAAATTGCTAGAAGTTTCAGTTCGAAATTGTTTCTGTTCAGGTGACAGCAAAAACTTGAAACCCATCTTGCACTTATAAATAAATTGATGTCTAGAAATATTTTTAAGATAAATAGACGTTTATCATCCATTAACAAATTTTCGACTGTTAATACATTTCCGTGTCAAGCTGCATCCACATGATGACCGCATGTGGTGGATCATCTTCAACCTGCTTTGAAAAGCCTACTTGTAAATTGCTTTTAGTGAAGGTGAAGATTCCTTGTACATATCAAGCATATCATTTTGTATTTCTTTTGTGCTTTTACCCTTCTTACTGAAAATTTTATTACAGCGCGGTGTTCGAGTTCCTCCAATTTTACAAATATTAAAACTGACTGAATATTGCTTGGATCGATTTAATTTTTGAAAACTGACCATCTATTTGATTTTGTTACGAATCATTTTCGAAATTTTTTTATAACTCCTTTCCTTATACCGTTTTTACCGAACTTTGATCTCAATCTTGACTTACAGCCAAGTGACTAAATGCTACTTGAAGTCTTCAATTTTAAAGAAAGAATTGATTTGAATTTTAAATTTTACAATGCAAGTGTAAAATAACAGAAAACAGGCCAGCTATGGTTTATGGCACTTATCAATCATTTGTATCTCATCTAAAATGGTATTTATTACCAGTGGCGGCTCGTGACTTCTTTCAGTGAGAGGGCACAAAATTTAAATAAAGACGAAACATATACATAAATATAATAATATATTCTTGTTACTTTGAAAATTTTAACACTCTTCATTGTCAAATTAAGTAATCCGTCGGGGGGGGGGGTTATGGAATTCTTGCGAATATCGCAATTTACATTAAGCAAACGCCACCATGCGGGAGAATTTCTAATTATTAAGGGACGTATTAAACGTAAATAAAATACGTTTTTCGGGCTCACGACATCACATAATGAACTAATTAACGAAATAAATTTAACAACACATTAAAAACTTTTGCGAACTTTCACCATAAATTGACTTAGAATTTTGAGATATACGTCAAAACGTCCAAACACAGCCATGTTGTTATTGCGTATATGTAAATATACATAAATATATGTAAATCGTGAACCATGTACCTGGGGGGTATTCCATAACCCCCAGACCTCCCGGTCTCTGCAATCGCCAATTTTGTTGACTTCATTTGCGATAACCTCTGGTGACATTTTTCAATGGGAGGACACATAATGACAATACTTATTTCTTTAAAATTATTATTTTTGATAATTGTTGTTTCCAATTTTGGATAGGGGGCCACGTGCCCTTCTGCACTTTGAGATTAGTCGCCACTGCGTCAACATGAAAAATAAACATGTAAAAATAGACATCTAATGTATCGTCCTGTTCAGCAAGTATTTGTTTATAGATATAAGTGCATCGCTTGGGAGGGGGGGGAGGAAGTTGAATAAAATGAACCGAAAGGGTTTCTTCAAAATTTTCTTTACGGAAAAGCAGGGAAAGCTGACTTTGTTATTGGTACGTGTTTGAGCTCATGACTGCATCAAGCGTGAGTGCTAGTGCCTAAATTGATCGATGTGTGTGATGTCTATCTGTAACGCTAAATCAAGAATCAGTGTAGCGTAAAACGTCACTTTTTTGTCACCTACTTGAAAACGATTCAATGGGGCCTTTAGGCCCCACAAACATAATAAACACATACTATAGTCTTTCCGTTTTAAGAATGCAGAACTAAATTGTACTAAAACTGTGACTTTCCAGCGTGATTGGATAAAATTTCTACACGTTTACACTGCCGAAATTTTATTTGCGATTGATGCTCACGAATTTTTTTTTTCTAAATGTTTTTGGCAAATTTAAAAACTTTGTACAAGATAAATTGTTATTTGATAAAAAAATACTTTTAACTCGATTTTTTCAAGTATCAAATAAGTGACATTTGTTTTTTTGTCGCTCATACACTTTAATTATTTGACATTTCCCTGTGGAAATCTGACTTGCCGTTCAAGGCGACCTCTACTGCAATCCAAAACCAGATGGACTATAGTAGAAAAGTAGCAAACAAATAATTGAGAAAATAATGCATATAAAAATAATTCATTCTGGAACCAAAATTGAAACTATTTTAAATGTAGTTAGCGAACTAAAAACTAGATTACCTTGGTTGTGCGGCCTAAAGGCCGCACTGGAGAGGAAATACACGGATCAGTTAATAAAATGATAACTTTGATTTAAATAAATTAAGTTTTAGTAATTAACTTGTGTAGTGAATATTAAAATATAGTTTAAAAATTGACAATCTGGCAACACCCTGTATAGGTGATAGCGTGATTTGTTTCTTCCGATTGGGGGGGGGGGGGGGTTGCAAAATGAATTTTTCACTTTTTAGTTAAATATTTTAAATTCGTGCTAGTGACGTTGGATTGCCGAATATTCAGCGACGTAAGTATATTCGCATTAAACAAAATTTTTCTCGGTTGCCATTTTGCCACTGAAAACCTAAACATAACATAAACATCGTGTAGCCAATCAGAATGACAAAATTTATGTTCCATGTTCTATGGACTCTCCAATCACAGCGTACCCAGCGACCTGGAAAACCGGGAAAAGTCAGGGAGTTTTTTTGAGTCAGGGAAAACGAGAAAAATCCCGAGTTGTCATGGAATTTTGAATATTTTTCTGGAAAAATATGCAATAGACTTCAAAACTTTATTACAAGCAAAATTTAAAAAACAATTGTGTGAAAAATTTTATGAAAAATTTTGTTTGTTTGTATTATTGTGGTGGCAAAATATGGCACATATCGACTACTTCCAGAATGACGTTTTTAGGCTTCTATACAAAGTATAAGAAGAAGCCTTATGATCTGGCTCCGTGTCTGTCTGTCCGTCCGTCCGTCTGTCTGCATAATTCAAAATCATACAGAGCGTTTCAAATCGTGTTGGAAATACTCTGTGTGTATAGAGGTCTAAGAACTCGGTACCCAGTGCGCTACTTTTAGGCTTCTATACAAAGTATAGCAAGAAGCCTTACGATCTGGCTCCGTGTCTGTCCGCATAATTCAAATCTAATCAGAACCACCAGAAAGGTAGCTGTATAGAAGCCTAGGAACTGCCGCTAAAGCGAGTTCCACCTTGTTTATTGTAAAGTGTGATATTGTAAATAAAAGTCAGAGTAAATTTTAATTTGTATGATATTTTTCTCAAGAATTTCTAAAATCAAAATAATGCCAATGGGTAATAAAAAGAAATTAAAAATATAGCTTTTTCATTTTTTTTAAACATGACCTGTTCTATGTCAAAAAATCAATTTCCACTTTTTTGCCGATTCGGATAGAGTTTGAGACGCTCTTTCACATGGTGAAAACCAGAAAGTCATCATTTGTTTAATTGTTTTTGAGAAGAAACAATTGTTTCTCGTATTCACGATCATTTTTCGTGGTATAATTGTTTGTCATTTGTTATTACAACAATCTTTTGGGAGAAATTTAGTTACCAGCTCCTCTTCCGCTTCATCGACAGCAGATACATCCATCCAGTTGGGGAGTCGATTTATTGTACGCTCGAAACAAAATTTCTTCTGCTACACACTAAAGAACACAGTTAATAGAGCAAATTGTAAAAATATTTAGGGTGAACGGGGTCCAAACTTTTGAATAAATCGAATTTGAACTTAGCTAATTTAACGAGATTCAGTGGTAAAATCTAACGAGATTCCCGCGCGTCGCTCATTCTGTTGACGGTGCTAGCACAGGTGCTAGTCTTAAACTTAGCGTTTTACGGACCGGCACAATCACCACGTCTCTCGTGCCTGTAACATCGATTATTTTTGGTTTTTATGCGATTTTTTGGGGGTTTAAGTTCCCGGTTTCCTTAATCCCGGTTTTCTTGATGGTAGGCGCTTCAAGTATGTTTAGCTATCTGGCGCGGAGCGCCGACGGCCATGAAAAACCGGCCGTCCGGGCGGAGCCCGGGTGGCTTGGGTTTTTCGATGCACATAGTTATGGCCGGGCCATATCCACCCAAAAAATAATTAGCGCCATCAAAACCAGCCGCGGGGCTTTAGCCCCGCAAGGCCAAGGTTTTTCCCACATTTTCCCGGTTTAGATTTATTTAGAGACCTTATTCTTAAAATATTTTAGGTAAAAAATCTTGTACACTCATAATTTCTACTATGTTATCCGCATGGGAGTCGACTGACAAATGCGCTCCTGACCGGGCGATGGTGCCTTATATTTATAACTTCTGTGGTGGGCGGGGCTTAACGACTTGTTTTCAATGCTACCTTTACCTGATATGTCTTTGATGGAGCGTCCCGGCGTAGCCGGCCTTCTCCTTCATCTGATGTTGGCTTGTCTGGCGTTGGAAGTTGTAGAGACCGATGGGTCCCTGGGTGTTGGCGCTTGGCGAACTGGCTGGTAAATACCTGGGTGGTGTCTGTGAATGTGAAATATATGAAGAAAAAGAAAGTTTTACGTTTACCGATACAGTAGAATCCTTAATTCGAAGAGTAGAAATTATGGATTAATTTTTATTGATGTCCTCGATGTGTGTGGCTTCTACTTGGAGCTAGTCAGAATTGGCGACTAGAGGAGTTGCAGTGAGGATGCTATTCTGGGGGGGGGGTCTTGTCGAAGCTTGTGGAAATTGAACGAAAAATTACACAAATCTAGGAGAATTTGTGTAATTTAGACCTGTGAACATACGTTAATCTGTGCAGGGGGGGGGGTGATTTTGGTCAGGAGTTATCCGTGATCAGTAGTGATTTGGGTCGGGGGATGAAGAAGTTGTCTGTGTTATATTGGCCTAATTGATTTACAAGTGGATTTTCTGAAAATTTGGATTTGTTGTAGAGATATGGCTTGTTTGCGATTTAGGGTGTTAATGACATATAGTTTGGCGTCTGCGTGGAGTCGTCTGTTAGTGACGTAGAAGGGGGCGCTGAAAATAGCTCGAAGGTTTTTATTTTGAATGACTTGAAGTTTATTTATGGCCCTGGGGCGTGCGTAGCCCCAGACTGGGGAGGCGTATGTCATTGTTGGGCGGATTATGGATTTGTAGATTCTTAGCTTGTTAGCGGGGGCCATGGTGCTATTTTTGTTCATGAGAACGAACAATTTGTTAAAGAGGTATTTGGCTTTACCGGTTACAGTGGTAATGTGAGCGTTCCAATTGAGACGTCGATCCATGGTAATTCCAAGGTACTTGACCTTGGTTTTCCAGGGGATTTGCTCCTCAAACATCCAGACGCTGGAGTTGTGAGGCTTGCAGCGATTTCGGAACATGATCGCGGAACTTTTGCTCGAGTTAACCTCGATGCGCCAAGTTTCGTACCACCTTTCAAGATCGTTGGTCGCTTCCTGGAGGCGGGTTGTGGCTATGTCCGGGTGGATTGAGGACGTGTATATTGCAGTGTCATCTGCGTATAATGAGATTTTTGTTGCGGGATCTGAAGGGGTTGGAATGTCGCTCATAAAGATGTTGAACAGTGAAGCTGCAAGGATTGAGCCTTGGGGACCCCGGAGGTAATGGGGCGATCTGTGGATCTAGTGTTCATGAGTTTGACTTGAAGTTTTCTGTCCTGGAGGTAGGAGGCGATAAGTCGGACTAGTCAATGCTAAATGTGGGTAAAATTATGTATTTTAAAAATTCGATAAAATGCTTATTTTTCAAGGGTTCACACAAAATAATTTTTCTATAGCTTCTCTAAGGCCTATTCTTTAGTGTGTAGCAGAAGAAATTTTGTTTCGGGTGTACAATAAATCGTCTCCCTTCCCATCCATCCTAACGAAACTTTGTTCCATATCATCTTCTGTCTGACACAAATGTAGTTCATCATCATCGCCGAGTTTTTACCTTTAACAGCTGTTTTCTCGATAACTTGTTTTCGCACGTAAGCCCCCTTTTCATAGAACAGGTCACAAATATGTATTTATGTAAGTTTTATAATAAAATAATAAGGGTGTTCACGAGGGCGTCGTAGTTGTGTAGTTTCGTGCTTGCGTATGACAGCCATATGACATTCGTACTTTAAACAACCAATCACAACCGCAACTACGACGGGGTAATGTAAACTGCGCTCCAAAATGCCTGCATTATTGTAAATTGCGCTCCAAGCAAAAAGGTCGCCAGAAATCTGAAATGTAAACTGCGCAAATTTGCGCAATTAACTACTTTTTTCTACCTGCTGAATTTTCGCAGTTTTGACAGATTAACGGCAGATCCACCACTTCGCGGAAGATCCACCTCTTTGCGGAAGATTTAACTTTACGCGGAGATTTATTAATCTGGAGGAAGATTTAACTTTACGTGAAGATTAATAAATCTCCGCGTAAAGTTAAATCTTCCGCAAAGAGGTGGATCTTCCGCGAAGAGGTGGACCTTTCGCGAAGATGTGGATCTGCCGTTAGGTTAGTGTTAGTTTTTGATATTTCTTTAGAAAACTAATTAAAAACAAATAAATCTTCACGTAAAGTTAAATCTTCCGCAAAGAGGTGAATCTTCCGCGAAGAGGTGGATCTGCCGTTAGGTTAGTGTTAGTTTTTGATATTTCTTTAGAAAACTAATTAAAATCAAATAAATCTTCAGGTAAAGTTAAATCTTCCGCAAAGAGGTGGATCTTCCGCGAAGAGGTGGATCTGCCGTTAGGTTAGTGTTAGTTTTTGATATTTCTTTAGAAAACTAATTAAAAACAATTTAATCTTCACTTGCGCAGTTTACATTTCAGATTTCTGGCGACCTTTTTGCTTGGAGCGCAATTTACACTTGTACTTTTATTTCTACTTGCCCAATTTGCGCAATTTACACCTACCCACTACGACGCCCTCGTGAACACCCTTATTATTGATATGAAAATATGTAGGAATAAATGGAAATCCAGGAAAAGTCAGGGAATTTTAAAACTCAGCTCTTATTCCTTTAATTACACTAGTCAACAGTGATTCTGCGGCGTGGGATTTAGGGGTTGATTTTGGGTAATTCTGGTGTCCCGAATACGAAAAATATATTAGATTTTCCGAATTGGCTCTAGTTTTTGAGATAAAGGCAACTCGGTAATAATGGGACGCGCATGAATGGATTATCGAGATTCCTTAAAGGAAGGCTTGAAAATAAAATAAAAATATTCAATATTTTCAAAAACCTTTATTTTCGAATGACAATAACGTTATAAATGATATTTCAAATAGATTAATCATATTAAACAAAAATACATGAAAAAAAAGTTAGGAAAAACGTTTTGCATGTGATTGTCTATTGTATCTTTGATCAGGATAATCCCTTTGTAAGGTCCAGCAGTAGTCCGCCATCATATGGTGATCCCACCAGCCTTGATATCTTTCCTCCATTATCTTGATATCCTGGTGGAACCGTTCTCCTTGTTCTTCACTGTAATCGCCCAGGTTTTCAGGAAATCTATCCAAATGGCTATGCAGAAAATGTATTTTGATACTCATATTAGCTCCAAGTTTTTCAAAATTCTTAAGCATTTTGGCCACTATTTCGGAATATTCTGCAGCTTTGTGGTTCCCCAAAAAGTTTTTGACAACTGATACAAAGCTTGTCCATGCTTCCAATTCAACCTGAGTCATGTGATTTGTGAAATAATTGTCTTTTATAAGAGTACGAATTTGTGGTCCATCAAAGATACCTGCTTTTAATTTTTCCATACTGAGGCCAGGAAATGATTGACATATATATTTGAAGCAATTACCATTCTTATCCAAAGCTTTCACAAACTGTTTTATAAGTCCAAGTTTAATATGAAGTGGCGGAAGAATTATTTTTTCTCGACTTATCAATGGTTCATGAACGATGTTAGCTTTTCCCACGGTCATATCTATTCTCGACGGCCAATCCTTTCTACTCCAGTGTTCTATTCTTGCACGACTGTCCCATAGACAAAGAAAACAGGGGTATTTAGTGTACCCACCTTGCTGACCTAATAAAAAATTCACCATCTTTAAGTCTACACACACTGACCACTGATGTTGAACAAACGAAATTTTCTCCAAAACAAGTTTGATATTTTGGTATTGTTCTTTAAGTTTAGTTGAGTGACCTATCGGAATCGAAGCTAATTTGTTTCCATTATGCAGTAACACACATTTCAAACTTCTTTTTGAGCTATCAATAAAGAGCCGCCAATCTTCTGGCCGATATATTGGAAGGCCCATTAAATTTAAAAGCCCAGAAATATTATTGCAATACACCAGATCATTCTCCTTAGTAAAATATGGAAGAATATCTTGCTCTCTAGTCCGATAAGATGTTATTGTTACGCCAGGTTGAAGGCAATGTTTTTCGTTAAGTCGAGACGCAAGAAGTTCAGCTGATTTCTTCGATAAATTTAAATCTCGAATCAAGTCATTAAGCTCACCTTGAGAAAAACCCTGCAGTGTAGGACGGCACCCTTCAAATTCACTTTCACTGCTGTTTTTGTTCTGAGGGTCTAACATTTCAACTTCATCACAGGAAAGGTTTGATAAGTCAGTAAATATCGGTATTGGCAAATCTTCACTGTGCAAAGTTGGTGGTTTAGCCGATTGTATGTTTGGATAAACCCAAGAGCGCTTTCTGTAACTGTTCATACCTTTTACATTCACGGCACAAAAGTAGCAATCATCAATGTGATTTCTTGGCTCACTCCATGTCATCGGTACTCCAAATGGAAGTCCTTTGCGTCCTCCTTGGCTCCAGTAACGAAGTGACTCCACACAAGTTTTACAAACTTTATGTGGCGCCCAATGTTTGTTTTGTTGTCTCAGTTGTTTTCCAAAATATGCTTGGTAAACTTGTTTTACAAAGTCATGAATATTTATTTGTTGTCTTTTTTGACAAAATTTACCATATATGTAGCAAAAATGGTCAGGATTATTAACACAAGACTTGCGTGAAGAACTCATACTTTCTTCTACGATCACTATATAAAAAGTGGCAGATTTCGCCCAGTTTACTATTTTTTTATTACAAAGTTTTTTTGACAACAAAAAACAATTGCATATAGCCGTGCGCATGCGCGTAGTACCAATTTTGTACCGTCAGATGTCAGTACAAAGAAATTTCAAAAAGTATAAATGAATTTTTAAATACTTTAAATATAAAGTTTATCATGGGAACTAGAGCCAATTCGAACAAAATAACTATGCGGCGAGTACTTTATTACATTACTGTATCCAAATTCACTCCAAAAACTAAGACCGCAGAAAAAAATTTTTGTTTTGTTCCCTTGTGTTATTTTTGTTATGAATCTAAAAGTGTTGCAGTGTCAACCATGACAATCATTCACGATAGTCCATCCGTTTTAAGTGTGCAGAGATGCGGCCTCGAACTGAAGCGGTGATAGGTTAACATTTAAATATAGTAAATTTTATTTGTCGTTCGGTGCCGCATCTTTGCATACTTAAAATGGATGGACTACGGTAGAAAAGTAATGAAAAAATTTTTTTTTTAATTATTGCGTCACAGCGTTTGATACAAAGTTATCCTTTTATACATTTTTGATTTAATTAAATTATTATATTTCAAGCGACGTCGGATTTTCCAATGTTTAGCGGCGTTTGCATTAAAAAATACTATTCTGAGTTGCTATTCTATTTTCGGAGGGCAGTGCCCCGGTGCCCTCCCCGTTGCAGCCGCCACTGCTTACCTGAAGTCAAACAACTCTTTTCTTATACAGTTATTGACGGATATCAATGTTTTCATAAACATGAACTATTATTTTTTGTTTATGAATCTAAACTAACCATTGGCTACAATTTTAAGGTCATCTGGCTCGTCAAATTAATAATCGTCGCGACGCTAGGTTGAAACCATTTCCACGCGTCGCGTCGGGACGGTGGGCATTGTGCGATCTTCTTACAACAGATGGCGTTCATAGTCCTAAAGTTATAACCAAATTTAGCATTGCATCTTACAATTCCACATCTATCATCTAATAGATCGTATAATCAATGATTGAACTGAAAATTTAATAGTAATAAAATCACCGAAGTTACTACTTTCTTGTATATTTCGTAAAATCTGTACTATATAATTTTGTTTAAGTTTTCTTATATAGTGGGTATATTAATAGCAATATATTTTGAGTACCGACTTCCTTGTTGTATTGAAAAATACAGCATAAAATATTTTTAGTTTTTTTACCTTTTTACATAATAATAATAATTTATTATATACAATAAAAAAAATTAAACTAAAAACAATGTAAATAAAGCAGACTCTTGTGTACTTGTTAATGTACCAAAAATCGACTTATCATTTTAATTTAAATTGCCCGCTTTAAATAATTTATGTAATCTTTATTTATGTCGCATTTTAAAAATAGGTGAATATTTTTGTTAGCAAATTACGCGAATGATTTTAATATACATATTTACATCCTAGTCAAAGATTGCAAGAGATCAAAAATATTCGATATATTATTTAATGCGTAATTTTTTAATTTAAAACTTTTTGTTACCAATTGAATTATTTGTCATTTAAAATATTTTTTTAAATTTGAGTGCGTAATTAACGGGTATTATTTATTTTGTTTCAGAATTTCGTTTGTATTTTTAACGGTTTTTGAACAATTACAATTTGATATTCATTGTTCGGCTTAAAACGAACAGCCAATCAGCGATCGAATTTTAATTTGTATGAGATAGAGGTAAAGTCACGTGAACTACCCTAGCTTATATAATTCCGAAAACATCTACAGAGGTCTCTTTTCCATTGCACTCGAGAGGGAAGGTTGTTTGCAAAATTAGTGATCAGCGATCAAGTACAAGGTTCAGAATGCCACAGAATACGCTAACGAACGGCTACACAAATGGATATTCATCATATGATATGGAAGATGGATCTAATTTCTTGTTTACATCGGAATCCGTTGGCGAAGGACATCCAGGTGAGTTATTTAATACAAATATTTAATTCTTCTTTAAAAATGGCTACCGGTTATAGATATTTTAATACGCACCAATTTTACCGCATTTTCGATTTATTTTTAACTTGACACCGAACTGTTCGATAACGACGAACAAACTATTTGTTTAACGCTTATCGAAAACCTAATTTTAGGTTATGGCGATTCATAAACTTTCATTTTCGTAGAAAAATGCCGCACCACGTGTTTTTAACAAAACTTCACGTGGTCGCCGAACTCTCGCTCTTCTTCAATTTATACACTTTTACAATGTTTCTTTTGGTTTTCAGACAAAATGTGCGATCAAATAAGCGACGCTATTCTCGATGCGCATTTACAGCAGGATCCCGATGCAAAAGTTGCTTGCGGTAAGTTTTTGTTATTGTTCTTGTTGCACAATATAACCTAATATTATTTACAGAAACAGTTACTAAAACTGGAATGATTTTATTGTGTGGGGAGATCACTTCAAAAGCGGTCGTAGATTACCAAAAAGTTGTACGGGAGACGGTGGAGCACATAGGATATGACGATTCCTCGAAAGGTAAGAACATAACCGTCTTGATTAGTCACTAATTATTTCTTGCTGCACTTTCTTGTTTGAATAATTAATAATTATACGAGGTGTTGGAAAATTGTCTTTCTTCATATGCAAGAAACTTTTAGGTTTCATCATCTCATATTTGGAGGTTGGAAATTTTACAAATTTAACAACACCTTGTTTGTAGTATCTTAGTCTTGCAATATTTTCTGCATTCTGCATTTTTTTATATCTTATTAGTGTTTGTTATAATAATTTTCCAAAGCAAATTAAGAGGAGTCTTCTGCTAGTGGGTGTAAATCCTGCTTTAAAATGCCTAATTTTACTTTTTGCGCTCCATAATTAACAAATTTTAATAAAATTTGAGAAGGGTTCTTTGTAGCACGACTTGGTAATCGTTTCTGAATCCCAACGGATTTTTATAATTGAGTTTACTTTAATTTATAGATTTCTAATAGTGGCTCTGCTTATAAAAAGCCCATAGAGTTCAGAAATGCTTACGGAGTACCGCTACAGCGCCTAATTAATTATTATAGAACAAAATATTAAAAAATAGACTTACTAAAGCACGTTTTACACTAACTAGGTAAATAATTCTCTTAAGTGTATGCCTTTATGCTTGTCTTGTCTTGTTAGTAAAAATTTTGTTTGTATTGTAATTTGTTGTCTTCACAAAATTTGTTTAACAGCCGAAAAACTTTTGCATGTTTTTCCATATTAATTCTTAATTTTTGAGGTTTCTTTGAATGATTTTTCAAGTTGCGTATGTTGTTTTCAGAATATTCTTTAAATTAATAGTCACGTTTTTGCGCCATTCTGCTTTATCCAAATACGAAGAAGTCTTATCTTATTTACTCACAAAGATATTGGGATGTTTTTATGCAATGTTCCTATGGATAAATGAAGTTTGGTGTTAAAATGTGGTTGCTTTTTTAATCTGAAAATAATTCATACGTAACTACTTAATTACTATTATTCAAAATGACCTACATTGGTGCACATAATGTCCACATTCTTATAACAATTAATTTATTTGAATGTACCTACTTGAAGTGTGCTAGAACAAAGAAGTCTTTAGGCGTTCCCATTTACTTCTTATGATAAATGAGGGCATAGGACATCGTACATTTGCAAATTTTACACTACCAAAATTTAATGTAAAAACTACTGATTTTATGTTTCTCAAAATTGTGACAATGCATATTACATCTTTATCGGCCCAACAGAATTCAGTGTCCATTAGGTGAGAAAAAACCTGCTAATCCACACCGCTCATTTGTTGATTTTTTTTTTATTTTCCATGATTATAAATTTGGGAAAAATTGATAATTATTGTTGATATGTCCCTGACTCATGTTGAAGTTGTTTCTGATCTATACAAATGTTCTATATGAAGGTTCACAATAATAATTGTTTATTTGTAAATATAGTTGACCTTTCAGATAATAATGTAAAATTATTGTCTGGCATTTCGGATTTTCTTCTTCACAAGGCATGAAAATGGGCCAAAATTTAATTGCCAAAACGCCCGACAATAAAATTGTTTAAATCGCACCTATCCCTAATTATAATTTTGCATTATTGTAATAATTTATTGTTACTTTGATTTTTCTAAATAATCAATAGGATAGGAAAAGCCATTTCATTTTCTTAGATTGTATAGGTTTTCCATGATGACATCATGTTTGATTAGAATTACTTGGTTTGTTTGAATCTGAATCATATCAAGATTTATTCAGTTATTACAATAATTATAATATATAATTAGGTTTTCAACATTAAATTTATGGTTTGAATGGAATATTCTCCAATTAATTGCAAAAACGATTATTTTAATTTTTACAGTTTTTTTTTAATACATAGGTTAAATGCCCAGTAACATTCTGTTTTTACTGTCAGTTTTAATAAAATTAATCAATTAAATATTGCACATATTATGTCCACAGTCTCATAATAAAAATTTATGTGATTGTACTAAAAGTGCATAATAGCAATGAAATTATTAGGCGTTCCCATTTACTTTATATAATAAATGAGGGCATATGATATCGGACATTTGCAAATACAAATTTAATCTCCAGAAGATGTGGTAAGCTTGAGAGAATTTCCAAGTTTCCAGTCATAAGACTCCCAATCTTCTAGTTCTTGAAAAATAGCTTTGGTCAAAAATTTAAAATCCAATAATTCATCTCTTACATTTGCAGTGAGCTTTTGCTGTCAAATGCCCCCCCCCCCCATTCTTGTTGTTTTGCTTAAAATTTCTATTCCTTTCAACTAGTTTATTATTAATATGCAAAAGAACTAAAATAGCATTGGTCAAAAATTTAAAATCCAATAATATAGTAATTCATGTCTTACATTTGCAGTGAGCTTTTGCTATCAAATCCCCCCCCCCCGCCCATTCTTGATGTTTTGCTTAAAATTTCTATTCCTTTCAACTAGTTTATTATTAAATATGCAACAGAACTAAAATAGCATTGGTCAAAAATTTAAAATCCAATAATATAATTCATGTCTTACATTTGCAGTGAGCTTTTGCTATCAAATCCCCCCCCCCCATTCTTGGTGTTTTGCTTAAAATTTCTATTCCTTTCAACTAGTTTATTATTAAATATGCAAAAGAACTAAAATAGCATTGGTCAAAAATTTAAAATCCAATAATTCATCTCTTACATTTGCAGTGAGCTTTTGTTGTCAAATTCCCCTCCCCCCATTCTTGATGTTTTGCTTAAAATTTCTATTCCTTTCAACTATTTTATTATTAAATATGCAAATGAACTAAAATCAACACTACTTATTTTGCGTAGTTTTCTTCATGTTTTCGGTACATTTTTTTATACTTTAAAAGGGTGAGATTTTAAATGAGGCGCGACGCGTATTCTAGCTGTGATTGGTTGTAGAAATCATGTAGAGTAGGGTTTTATTATTCTTATTTTCTTAACCAAGTTTAATTTAAAAAAAATTGGTTTAATTGATTTATACAAAATATTCTAAATTAATAATATAAATATATGCAAACAAAATAATATAGAATGCATGAATAAAATTAATTAAAAAAACTGGATATGTTGATAACCATGCATACTTACGTAAATTAACCTAGGATCTTTTGTATCTTAAGGTCAGGAAGGTTTGTTATACAGTTACATAGGAGACTCGTGCAGGTTTAAGGTCATTAAAATATTTTATATTTTTAATTTCAATTTGATAGCAATATTTTGAAAACAAATACTCTACAAACCTTACCATATATAAGACCCCTAGTTTAACTCTCCCATCCTTAGTAAAAACGTCCTGACTAACAACTCTGGTTTTGAAGGAAAAATTAGTTTATATAGATTTAATCCCATTTCATTTAACAGAAATTCGATATCTCCGTATATTACAGGAAGCGTTAATTACAGTTAAAAACGCGACAGAAATTATGTATGCATGGTTACCAAAGTTTTCTATGTTCTAAAATATCTCCAAAAAAGAGGTAAATATACTTGAAACAAGGTGGAACTCGCTTTAGCGGCAGTTCTTAGGCTTCTATACAGCTACCTTTCTGGTGTGGAAAGTTGTTATTATCTGGTTATTTTTGGTCGCCATATAATGTAACATCACATAATCAGATAATCTGCACTAATTAAATTTTTGCGGTTGGTATTTATCAATTACTACATAAGTAATAATAATCAAACTTTTCCATTCCATTCGTAACTTCACTTTTCTGTAATGTCAGGTCCATTTTTTGAGGTGATCCATCCTCTTCCTTTTCTTTTATTTACAACTTAACTTCAATATCTACATCAAGCCACTGCTGTGGTTAAAATAAAATAATAAATAATTAGTGCAGATTATTTATTTGATTATGTGAAGTTACATTATATGGCGACCAAAAATAACCAGATAATAACAACTTTCCACACCAGAAAGGTAGCTGTATAGAAGCCTAAGAACTGCCGCTAAAGCGAGTTCCACCTTGTTTTGTATATTATTAGGGTCTCATATATTCTGTAATTACTAAATTCATCATCTACTAACTGCTTTCAATCAAGCAACTGTCCAATATTTCCATCACCCACAATTTAATAAATTAATGTATCAATGGATCAAGGTATCAATGGATCAACATATCAACGGAAATATCTAGTATATAGGTCGGAACATTAATGAAATGATCACCAAATATTTTCGCTACAATTTTATCATTTCATACAATTTTCAATTATACCATCGTAATGTCAACCTTCTTAATAGTAAAACGTCGTTTAGAAGAGGATTGGTAGACTCTTTTCTGGTGAACACCAAGAGAAGAAAAATCGACTGCGCAGAATCCAATATCTCCACTTCACCAGCAATTTTCAATTTCTTCGGAAGTGAAAACACTTCTGACCAAGTGTTCAAGCACATCAGAAAGACGCCGATACGCAATATCAAAAGAATATCTTTCGATGCAAGGGAAAAGGTGAAAAAAACGAATGGCGTGAAACACGGAGCCAGATCGTAAGGCTTCTTGCTATAAAATATGACAATAAATTTTATCCGTTACTTTGATATAACTTAATCCGTTGATCTGTTTTCTGATAACTTAATCCGTTGATACCTTGATCGGTCAGATCATCGGATCAAGTCTACTATATAAGTTGAAAATTAGATTTGAATTATGCGGACGGACAGACACGGAGCCAGATCATAAGGCTTCTTGCTATACTTTGTATAGAAGCCTAAAATTGCGTACCTTAACCCAGATATGCCTAATGTCCTATATTATATAGGACGGTTCAAATAAGTCAAGGGTAACTTGCACCCCTACTTCAATGCTTCCCAAATGCATTTGTTGCTTCACTATAGTGCCCTCTTTAATTGTGCAAATTTGTGAGACACTTGATATTGTGAATGCGATATTTTATGGGTGTTAGAAATTGACTATTTTTGAAAATGGCAGAACAAGATCATCTAGTTGTGAGTAGTATAGAGTAAATTCTCTATAGTCAAAAATTTTTTATTTTGGTCATTGTCGTTCTGGTTATTGTACTATCAATCAATGTCAAAATAATAAATACAACAGTTTTGAATTTCATTCTGTGGCATTTCAAACTCGGGTGACCTCATCAGACACAAATATCGCTTCAAATAATACTTAATCATTGGAATTTTTTCAGGGGATTTTCATTACATGAAACTCTAAACATGGTTAAAGATGATAAAGCTGAAAGAAATATAATTTCCTCTTTCTTTATTAAGAAATGTTTAATTTTTTGTTAAATTTTGCAAAAATTTTATTTATTTATTTTTTACTTTTTATGCTTATTTCTTTCTTCTCCTGGAGTTTTTCAATCTCCAGTTAAATTTACCTGTCAAATAAATCTACCACGTGACGTCTTTTAGTCCAATGGGGAGACGTCAAACCTCCCTTACCTGGCAGTTAAGTCTAACTGGAACTAACTGGAGATTGATAAATTGGCCCTTAGGCACACAATGCTAGTTTTTATTAAAAAATTTTAAAAACTCATATGTGGACGCCGTAGGCATATCTGGGTTAATTTGGAAATCCTTTTTATTTCTTTAAAAATCATTGGGATTCATTTAGTAATTTTGAAATCTGAAATTGAACACAAATTTATTGAGATATTGCTAGGGCTGGGAATTTTTAAATTTAATATAGATCAATAAATAATTCGAGTAGTTGGAACTGATGAGATCTAATAAGGTCAAAACATGTATATCTTTGCTGTTGTTTAATTGAAAACAATATAATTTTTACTTTATTTAATTATGAGGTAGTTATTATAATTTCTTTCTTTGTTATAAAATATGGGGTCGAGTAAAATATGTTGCTGTTTAAATTTCTTAGATCACTGTTTAGATATTTTTACTCTCTGTGACTTTTAGTTGTTTTGTTTTATAATATAGTATCAGATATTCAAACTTCATGGTAGCACTATATGAGGGGTTTAAGCCATAGTGGTGTAAGTCACATTTTTGTAAAAATTTTGTAAAATGCCTTTCAATAAATTGACTTTCAAAGATATGCCTCCAATACATAACTCAAATTTTGCAAAAATGTTTACACCACTATGGCTTTAACCCCCTCATATGGTGCTACTGAATTGTACTGTTTAATAGATTGCTTATTAATGAAGAATACACTAAAGCCTCTTGATGACGCTTTCCAATTTAGTAGCACTAGATGTTTCCTCCCATAAGGTTTGCGTATCTGATATTGTATCATCAAAGGTATTGGATTAGCAGTTTTTGTTTAGTAGTAGTATTCCACCATTGTTCTGTTTAATGCCAAGAAGAATTTCTGAAACTTACCTTAATTGAGTTGTCATAAAATTAAATAGTTAAATATTGCACCAATGTCCACAGTCTTATAATAAAAATATATGATTGTACTAAAAGTGTGCATATAACAACGAATCCATTAGGCGTTCCCATTTACTTACAATGATAAATGAGGGCATATGGCATCGGACATTTGAAATTGTTTTATTTTCATATTGAAAATTTACAACATTTTTATAAATAATCTTAAAAATCTAGATTTTGGATTAAAACCATTTTCTGTAAAATTTCAGAGAGGAACCCGCTGTTAGATAATTTTCCAATGATTTTCTAAATTGATTATTTTTCCTAGGTAATTTATATGTGCACCTTCTCACAATTTCATAGTCTTCAATTTCTATCTGCTCATTGAATCTTTTTCGTTTCACTTCACTTACAAAATTTTGGGTACAAAAAATTGCAGTTTTGCATTGCTCTGATTTTGTGATAATCTACAAGTTTCCTACATTTTTTTAAAATTAATTGTAAATGAAGGATACCTGTAATTATCATTTTCTAGAATTAACTATAATAATTATTTTAAATTTTATTTGTATACGAAAACTTTATAAACTAAACTTCACATAGGGTTTGACTGGCGAACATTGAACCTTCTTGTGGCTATTGAACAACAGTCTCCAAACATTGCAAATGGAGTTCACGCGGATCGATCAGAAATAGATATCGGTGCTGGGGATCAGGTATTGGATTTAATCAACATGGGATTTATTAAATATTGGGAAATTACTACATTGTGGCATACAACTAATACTGACTTGGCTTGCTTGGTGTTCATTTTTTGCTTTTTCTGTTTCTTTGCTTGCTTTTAACCATTCTAGTAGATATTTTCATGTTATGTATTTTATAAAAACATTGGATAAGCTATAAAAACTTTGCATTATTTGTTTAACACTTAAATTGTTACAAATTTTGCAATGTTTATTATTTTTAAAGATTTATGTTTAACAAGCATTTGTTAAAAGTAACAATTACACAATAGCTTGCATGATTTCGTGCAGGGTTTGATTACAAGACGTGCAATGTCTTGTTGGCATTGGATCAACAATCACCAAACATCGCTGCAGGTGTTCACGAAAATCGACCCGTTGAAGAAGTTGGTGCAGGCGATCAGGTGAATTCAATAAGTGTTGTCCTTATTTGCTTTTAATCACAATCATGTCGTGTCAATGCTTTAGAAAATAGGGGATGCAATATTCATCTTTCATAAAAAATTTACTGATTCAGTCGGTCATCATTTTTTTTTATTTCATTCTTTTACTTTTCTAATGGTAGCCATTAACATAAACATGAATGATATTAAAGCCAAAGTTTTATTAGCTGAAAATGTTTTTATAAAATTTTTGATTTTATGTTTTGGCTCACATTGACAATGCATGCTCATTTTGTCATTTTTAATGAATGTCACTAATTTTTCGAGAGCCCAAATTAACTTGATTTAATTTTTGTGGATTTTGTAGGGTTTGATGTTTGGTTATGCGACAGATGAAACTGAAGAATGCATGCCACTTACAGTTGTATTAGCGCACAAACTAAATTATCGCATTGCCGAATTAAGAAGATCTGGCGAATTTTGGTGGGCAAGACCAGATTCCAAAACACAAGTCACCTGCGAATACAATTTTGAACACGGAGCTTGCGTACCAATTAGAGTACACACAGTTGTCGTTTCTCTGCAGCACAGTGAAAAAATTAGTTTAGAAGAATTGAGAACGGCAGTCCACAATCATGTAATCAAAGCAGTCATCCCCGAAAAATATTTAGATGACCAAACTGTTGTACACATCAACCCTTGTGGCTTGTTTATAATCGGCGGACCACAAGTAAGTAATTTCAATGTTACAATTAAATTTTATGTATTTCACATGATGATTTTATTGATATTTGCTACTTCTGAAGTTTATTGATTATGCAACTGTCCTGATTTTGTCGTAAAATATATTTTTTTTAATTCCTCTTATTAGGTTTTAATTTTTGTTCCCTTTTTCAGAGTGACGCCGGTTTGACAGGTCGTAAAATTATAGTAGACACATATGGCGGTTGGGGAGCGCATGGTGGTGGTGCATTTTCTGGCAAAGATTTCACAAAAGTAGACAGATCTGCTGCTTATGCGGCCCGTTGGGTAGCTAAATCACTAGTCAAAGCTGGTTTATGCAGGCGCTGCCTTGTACAAGTTGCATATGCCATAGGCGTTGCAGAACCACTTTCCATTACAGTCTTCGATTATGGAACATCAAAACTCTCACAAAAGGAATTACTTGCCGTCGTTAAAAACAATTTTGATTTACGACCCGGTAGAATTGTCAAGTAAGTATTTTGTAATATTTTTGACTAAAATTACTGTCGATGATGATATTATTGGGAGTATTTGCTACAAGGAAGTATAATGACTTAGAAATCACCCACTGAAAAAATATCAATTTGATAGTTTATTTATTTTGATATACAAAGTGATAACTTGTGTTATTTTTTGTTGCAGAGAATTAAACCTTCGCCAACCAATGTACCAAAAAACAAGTGTATATGGACACTTTGGAAGAGACGGTTTCACCTGGGAACAACCAAAGGTGCTACGTCTTGATTGACCAGTCTTTTTTGTTTCTTAGAATCCTAATTCCTAAATTCCTATCCTTACATAATAAATAATCTTTGTTTTTAGCTGTCCTTGTTTAGTAGTTAATTCTGTGACTGTGCTCTGAACCTTTGGCTGTGTATCGAACAGATTCAAATTTTTTCACCTCTGAGAAGATCCACGCCCATGTAATGGACCACAGTTGGTTTTTGTATTTAACTGCAAAAAGCTGCTGCAATATTGTGTTGAGTGAAACGTTTGGTTTCTACTAGACTAGTTTTCGTATCTAGTGGCCTACTCGACATCTTGTGTTGTGTTTACGAAGAAAAATCTAATTGGAAAAGAGCATTTCCGAAAACACTCCGGTCTATTATTGGTGGCATGATCTTTCCTTATAATGGCGACGAACGTCTTACAAATCAGCGCCTTTATTTATTATAATTAGAGAAGCTGACACGAAATGATTTTTTTTATGTTAAAATTTTTTCATCAATAATTATGAACAACTTTATTAATTATCCTACTAGCATTATAAATTTTAAAAAAATGATAGGAACAGTGACTAATTAATAAATAAATGTAAGTTTTAATGTTCTATAGTAAATTATTACTTCAAAAAGTTGTATTACATTATTGCAAGATATGTTTTAATTGTAGTGGATCATGTTTTACTTGTAATTGTAAACTGTCTTGATACAGTTTCATTGAGTTATTTTGTCATTTTAAATCTAAAAAGATGTTTAAATAAAATTAAGCTGTAGATTTTGCTGGAAATAAATCCGTAGCAATAAAATGTTTTTTGTTTGCTGAAATTTTATTTACCTTTAGATATTCTTTTTCATTGTTCAGGATAAGCACGAAGCTGCATCGATTCGAAAACCACGGGTGAGTGAAATAAATTATTTGGTTGTAATTTTATAAAATTAATTTTCATGATGACTGATAATATTTGCTACTTCTGAAGGTATTTGATTGTTTTGTTATGTCTGATTTTTCTTTTGTACTTTTAACATTTCCTCTTTGTTTCATAATTTTAATTTAATTTTTGTTTTACAGAATTTCCTACCAACACCAACATTTTCGTGAAGATTTCTTATTTAGGTAAGAATCAAATCATTCTTAAATATATTAATAAATTATTGTTATGATGATTTAATTTAGGAGTATTTGCTATAATGATGGTCACTGACTTATAACTACACCTTTACTGAGGTCATACTTGGCATGCTCCTTGAATGTTTTCGTATGTTCTTGTTTTAATAAAATTTATTTTTGTTATAGGTAACCAATTTGATTTTCATTGTTCATCTTGGTCATTGAGAAACTAGAAAACAGGTAAGAAATTGTTTCATCATTAATCCAATTCATGTCTTTGATTTTTCAATATTTTTTAAATTTAATTTATTATGATGATTTATTAATCTTGGAGTATTTGCTATAATGATGCCCCCTGACTTATAACACAGATTTGCTGAAAGGAAATAAATTATTGATATAATATTACATTTTTTATGGATTTTTACTGATATTGAATATTTTTTCAGAATAGAACATCTTTGAAGGCATCAAAGAGGAGGCATTGGTTGTTGATGCACCATGAAGGGACGTTTCTGAACAGTGATTTGAATAATTTCCTACTTTCCTTACAATAATAATCAATTTGATTAGTGGAAGTCGCCAAGACTAATAATTACAATATGCTGTAATATTTTCTTACAGAGTGATTTGTAAATTTAAGAGAATAATAAATATTTGTATAATGAGTAGTTCTTTGCTTATCGAAACATTTGGGTGTAGAAATCTTTGAAATAATAAATTACTTCCGTTGTTGATTAAATTGTAGTGGTATAATTTTGATTCCAAAGTGTCAAAAAATAACTAATAAGTGTGCTTGATCATGCAAATAAATATCGCCAAGTTTACACAGTAAGATTATAGTACAGTGCACAAAAGCTTCTGCAAACAAGATTTTTGTAGCTTCAAACATTTGCTTTTCATAATTTTCGAAAATGAAGCGGTACAAACGATTTTGACTTTTAGATTTTAATCTTGTTTCAGTTTCAACCAAAATCTAATAAGCTCTTAATCTCTGGATGGAGATTCTAACATGAAATGCTTCTGAAATCCCTATTGGTTTTTGAGTTAAGGCGTACACAAAAGTTGACCACATCTCTTATGGGATCTAAAAAGTGAAAATCCGTCAAAATCTCAATTTTTTCTGCGCTGTTACAATATTTTGTATGGTAAAGTAAAAACCAGTACAAATAAATACATGGAACTTTTTCTTTTTTATTAACCCAGAAAATTTAAAATATGTCCAGGACAATAGGTAAATAATAAATAAATAGGGTATTTGTTTCCTTGTTTTGGTCCTTCAACAAGTAAAAAAGTCAGTGCTATAATCAAAGGTACTATGCAGACTTTTAGGAAAACAATTGTAACTTCATCCATAGTGGTCTAAATTTAAAAATAAAAAATGTTCTGTAAAGGTATTCTATTCAACCACATTTTACTTTTTCAATGCACTTAATTAATTTTCTAATATTAACCCTATTTCTAAAATGGTCCTTTATTGTTCATTTTTTAAATGTTTTTTTTGCGCAATTGTGCGGAGCATGTGTACCAAATTGACCATGGGTTCGGTTACTAAAAATAAATTAGATATAGCAAGAGACGGACAATAACAAGGAAACTAAAGCCCTTTTGAATAAATCCTTAAATTTGCATTTTTTCTTTCTTACTAAGAGGTGTGTACCAAGTTTTGTCAAATTTGGTGGGGGTCGAATAAATCCTTCAGTTTTCCAGAATTTTTTGAATAAAAAATGTTTTGGTATTTTGTAAATAACAGAAAAGCCTGAAAGTATTACGAAAATTTTACTATGAGAAATATCAAAATCTTGGTTGGGGGGGGGGGGGGTTCTAGTATATCAAAATACTAGAAGGGGGCCACGTTAGCACCCTTTCCTATATTATATTGTCTTATGATTAGAGATGAGATTTTTAGGTTTTGACCTTTTTTTTATTTCAAGTCCTATTTTTATGATATTAGTACCAAAATTTGTTTCGTGGAAAACTACGTTATATAAGCCCTATTTGTTTTGACCTTTTTTGCCTTTTTTTTACCTTTTTTCATTTTTACGACCTATTTTAACATTTTGGAAACTTTGCAGTTGAAATTGAGAAAAATTTTTATTTAATTCAAATTAATTTACATTTTTTTTATTTTTTTTTCATTTAAATTTGGTCCCCGGTGGTGCAAACCCACCATGTACCAACCTAAAAAAATTTTAACACGTTGGGGCACGTGGTTAAGTGCAGCAACTTTTATTGTGAAAATTTTGATAAAATTAAAATGGTTATTTTGGAATTGGATGACGAATCCACCAAATCAATTATTAAAGCAAAAGAATGTTTTAAAAATGCAACCCCAGGGTCTCGAGACTGCTGTAAATATTTTATAATTAGAAAATGGTCTAAATGGCGTATAATTAAGTTCTCTGCAACTTTAGTTTATTTATAGAATTTTCATTAAGACTAATATTAAATCTTAATTAATCGACAGATTAAGTTGTGTTTTATTAAATAACTTACCCAATTTTCAAAAAATTAATAATATAAACTAGTATTGGAATAATTAAATGTTAACTATTTAATTAATTATTTGTTCTGTACTTCTTTGCGTGGGGTTCTTGAGTAAAACTAAAATTCTAAGACTTTGTATTTGTACAATATCAACGGATAAACTATTTTATTTAGGGATAAACCCAAAGAATTAGAAGTTCACAGTTTTACCTACAGACTTTGCGTGCATGTACATAATAGGATCTACAGCATTACGTGGAATCCAAACCATGGATAATTCGGAAGTAGCTGTGAGTCGAGTTCAGACAATTAGGTCCACAGTTCATTTCCTTCGATGCTTCATTAGCATAACATGTTCCATGTGACCAAGCACACATCTTCAGGTGCATCACTATTTAGTACAAATGCATACATTCTTGAGCCAAAATAAAATTCTTTAATAAAATCCAGGAGGAATGAAACATTAAAAATTTATAGAGGGACGAGGGGATAAAAAAGTCAATTGAAAAGAAATGATAGCATACAATATCGATGTTTCGGTATCATTATGGGTCCAGTTTTTTAACACAAAATGGCTTAATATTTCGATCAAAAAAGTCATTAGCTTTAATATAAACCAAGGATCATTAAGTTTAAATTGAAAAAATAATCATAATTTAAGCGAAAACTAAATGCGTCGTTTGGATTGCATCCGGCCTATGAAATCACGGAAATTAAGGCCACGCCCATAAAAATCACGTAAATACGACACATCGGTGGGAGTTGCCGCAGTAAACCTCGAGCACTCGATATGAACGCCGCCGATCAAGTTAACAGTTCCGACGACATTACGTTGCTTTTCAACTGCGATGACGCTGAAACAGTTGCGTTACTGCAAACATTTCGTTTAATTCCGCATAGCAGTTGATGCCGTGTAGGTTCCTGCAGGCGCTACTGCTCCCTAATTAAACGGAATGATTACTGGTTGAAACACTGCTTCAGGTGTCCGCGATGCAGGAAGTCACATCCGATCAACGACAATACCTTCTTTGAGCACAGTCGCCTCTCGCCGAAGGCTGTGTTTCACGTACTGTGGCTATGGAGTTGTCAGACGAGGGCTAGGGTAGCTAGTGCTATTTGCGGAGTTCCCAGACAAAGCGTTTATCGTTTATACCTGAAGTTCCGAGCAATATGCACTTGGCGGCTCATGAATACCCCGGAAGACCTAGAAATCGGTGGGCCAGGTCGGACGGTGCAGATTGATGAGAGGGTTCCTATCCGCTAGCAGCAATGGGTGGTCGGCATGTACGACACCACAGAAAAGCGAGGCATCATTAAATACGTGGCCGCAAGGAATGCCGTGACGCTCATCCTGCAACACGATCTTCCTGGCACCGAAATCTGGACCAATTGTTGGGCGGGTTATTCTGCGTTGAACACCCTAGGTCGTGTCTCGCCCTATACCCACAGGACTGTGAACCACAGTCGGAATTTTATGGACCCCGTTACGGGGGTTTGCACAAACCAGATCGAAGGTTACTGGAGCGTATTGAAACAGTATTGTCGTCGACTGGGTGTGTTGCACTCTGCCTTGCTTCCGGCGCACCTGGATTAGTTTATGTGGGCGACCTTGTATGGTCCCTCACATCACGACCGTTTCATGAGTATGCTGACGCATATCCGTGAGCGGTATCCGGTGACGTAACTTTTTCTGCGTTGTCGCATTGAAGACAAAATCGGTTCTTATCAGAACCAAAAATTATTTCGAATTGGGTATCTATTATTTGCTTGGGTTGTGAAAATCGGGATGCGTTACAGAGGATTAGGGCGCTTTAAATGCTGGCTGACGCCCTCGGGCTAAACATACTTGAAGGGTCATCCATCAAAAAAACCTGGATATAGCATTTAAAAGTATAGTTGCGGTATGCGGCAGTTCCCTTTCACGTTTCACCCTCAAAAAATCGCATAAATAAAAAAATAATGACAAAATAGTAACCTTTCATCGACGTTACTCGTACGAGAGCCGTGTTGCATCTGCCGGTGCGGAAATCGCTAAGTTTTAGAGTATATAAAATCACTCGGACCGACAACAAAATGGGTGAGATTCCGCCAAGTTACGCCCCGCGCGTCGGTGAAAGACTAAAATTTACGATTTTCAAATATTTTTTTTCATATTAAAAGTCCATCATCCAAGAATTTTATAATTTAAATAGCTGACCCGGCAGACGTTGTCCTGTCCGGAATTAATTTTTATGCCACTGTAACAAACCGCCCGTTCATTTTTATTCATAATTACGATACAAATATTAAATTTGTATAAACAACTTCCGACATGAGTAATTTGTCGTAATAAATTAGCATAAAGTATAAGATTATAAAAATAATTTAGGTAAAGAAATTTAAACACCCGGTACATTGATTTAACTAAGAAACGTTTAGCTATAATTAAAAAATATCAGGGGTAGGCAGGAATCCCATGTCGGACCACACGGTTTGAAATGACCACCTGCTGAAACAAGCCACCCGACCTCCCGGGTTATTAGTTAAATCAATGCAAACGGTGGGAACGAAGTCATTTCTAAGTAAAATCCACACGTGAAAGGAAATGAGAGATTATCAAAGATATACCGCCAAAAGATTCGTTTTAAGAAATATTCAAATTCTTCATAAGGCGTGATTCCAACTTAATGCCTCATTTGCTTTAACGAGGTTAGGAATTATATTTTAAATTAAGAAATACAAAATCTGTGGGAAAACTACACTATTCACATGCGAATCAGTCACACACGTGCAGGGAAGTAAGTTTTGAGATATCCAATTAATAAGACAACCCTCTTCCAAAGTTAAGGGAAAAAGCACACACGCAATTGGTCAAAGAATTCAAATCGAAGGCGTAATATTAATATTCAGAAACGGGGACAAGTATATAAAATACCCCGGGAGCGAATCGAGAGAGAGTTGAGTGTGTAGTAACACGTTTCGCGTTTTGTTTTTTTCAGTCAGTAACCCAAACGGGTGAATTTTATTTCAAGAGTTAATCCGAACTCTACCCAAATCGGAATTCACATATTCAAGTGTAAATTTTTCTAAGTCAAGTGAAAGAGTCAGTTAATCATAATTTTATTCATTGAAACTTCGGTAGTTCGAGAAACGCGAATAAATAACTTCTTTAAAGTGATAAAGGTTCAATATTTTAAAATCATTTTGCTTGTCATTAACTTTTAATCTCTAAACGAACGATTGTGTTAAACGAACAAGTGTAACCATTTGGGATTACAATAAGGATATATCATCTCAAACCTTACCACCCTTGGAGCACAGGATTTTTGTAATAAATAAAATAGGTATTGTGACTTTTAGTTAACTTAATGCTTGTAACCAATTTTTCTTGTATTATATGTGTGTGGAATTTTTACTACCCTATTAATTACAATTATCAAATTATAACTGCTTACATTAATTCTGAAATAATTGTGTAATTTGTGTAATTCTTGTAAAATATTTAATTTTTGTTCAATATACGCAATTATACCAAAGTTAAATCTTTAATTGTTCGTTACTCCAACGATCAACTAGTAATTAGTAAAGTGTAAGTTATTTCTCTGGGTTTTCCTACGACTTCCAAAACAATAGAAGAGGCACGTTACCTTAATTCAAACACCAAGGTCCAGTGAAGTTGAAAGGTAGTCAACTTAGAGGTTTTCTTAATTCTATCCTCCGGGCTTAACCCACAAGGTGGTTACACCCGTGAAAGCCAAAAGAATTGAGTGGTGGCAGCTATCAACAACAGTATAAAAATCGTACTCAAGGACCGAATCAAACCCTTAATTCAAACGGGGTTCAGTTTTGTTACATGTTGACATTGAAAGGATTAAATACCAAAATAACGCTACCCCGTTTTGTTACACCACTCAAAGAATTGTTTATCCAAATATAAATTATTCGAAATTATTAAACAAATTATGAAAAAAACAAAAAATTTACATTAAAAGTAGTAATATCGAATCCTGACAGTTTCGGATGTATTTACTAAAGTTGCTTGCAAGGGTACCTCTGGATCTAATTCAAACGACGGTTTGAAGAACAATTAGAAAAAAATTAAGTCGGAATTTCATGTCAACCTACGTCAACTCCAAAATAAATTTCAGTTCATATAGGGTTATATGATACCTTAAGAGCACCATCTAGCGAATGCGGAGTGTGCAAGCATTATAAAGGGGATAGCACGGCCCACGGCAGATCCCACCGGGCTTTGAAAAATTTCCTATAGATCATTTTGAGTCACGTGACTTTGACAGGGCGCGGCCATTTTGTCGGGGGGGCATACCTGTCGGGACGTCACCTCGAAATGATAAATTGTGATTTAAGGTTATGATTATGAGGTGTAAACTTCATAATCATAACCTTAAAATAAAAATCAATTACGAAATTTGACAGGGCGCGGCCATTTTGTCGGGGGGGCATACCTGTCGTGACGTCACCTCGAAATGATCTATTCATAAATGGGCCCAAAAATTAGGTTTTAAAATGACATAAATTAGGCCACGCCCGTCGAGTATTTTCATGTTTTAAAGGCATTTTGGATTCAAAAGATGTTGGATTCGGTTACAGCCGTAGGCCGAACAGCCACATCCACACCCGGCAGACGTTGTCCTGTCTAAAAAATATAACATGACGAAATTGAATACGTTTAATTCCTGATTAAAAAAAAATTATTAAAAATCTATATTTTTGTTTGAATTGTAATGTTTTTTTTATTAAAGGTAATATTTGTGTGTATTTTATTAATGACGACAAATTGGTGTTTTTAACGCGCTCATCGCAACGCTTGGTAATGAACGATATTTTTTGTCTTTCCGTCCGGAGCGAAAACGAATAGCGCTGATGGTTTACCGACTCTCGAGCACGCCACGTATAACTGCCCATGGGAAAAACACGGGAATTCAAGGTTTATTCCACACACCAGAATCGATCGATTTAAACGACTGAAATTGGCCAGCGATTAGACTTTAGATTTTTAAATTCAAATCGTCTACGTCCTTGTCTTTTGGTGCTAAAATGGCCCGTCTGCTCAACCAAACATGGTTTTTGTAGTTCGCACCAATGTTTGGAAACACTTTCGTAATCAATTCTTCTTTGGACGTTGTGAATTGACAAAAATTAGGTGGAAACGATATGAAGCCAGTGGAAGCGTCTATGGGAATTTTTCCATTGCCAATGTCTAATAATTGCTTGGAAAACACGTCCGCCGATTGGTCATTTTGTAACGTGACTCGCATATTCATTGTTAATTTGAAAGTTTTCACGTATCTCCACAAATTCGATGACTTCAAGCAAGCGTTAATTTCATCAGCAGCTGTTGATCTTGGAATGACTGGCAGCGTTTGGCGAAAATCGCCGGCCAGCAAAACCATCACACCTCCAAAAATGTTCTGACTATTGCGCAAATCTTTTAACGTTCGATCGAGTGCCTCCAATGCTCGTTTGTGCGCCATTGTACACTCATCCCAAATGATTATTCTGGAATTCTGCAGTACTTTCGCCATAGAAGATGTTTTGGCAATATTGCACGTCGCGTCGGTTCATCTATGGTTTGCAAATTAAGTGGCAGTTTGAACGCAGAATCAGCTGTCCGTCCTCCTTCTAACAATGTGGCAGCGATCCCAGATGATGCAACGGCCAGCGCTATTTGACTTTGTGCGCGAATCGAAGCTAAAATCAATGAAATTAGGAACGTTTTGCCAGTTCCGCCAGGCGCATCGAGGAAAAATATTCCTCCGTAACCATCGTTGACTGCCATCATCAATGTATCGTACGCAGTTTTCTGCTGCTGATTCAAAAGTGGGATCGTGGTTCGTACTGATTGACTCAAAGCATCTCGATCGTATTGCCGTTCTCGTTGAAATTCTCGACTGAATGCATCGTGCATGGGGCGATTCGGCGCTGGCAATCCTAATTGGTGCAACGTCTTGCCGGACATCAACAGGCTCAAATATTCTATAGAAATCAACGCCTCGTTGTATATCTCCTCGTTCAATGGAAGTTCGAGATTCGCGGCTGCTGTACGCACTCGATGCAAAATGTCTTCGGCCATATTGTCTTTGTATTTGTTCCACAAATGAAGTGGGTTCGATGGAAAACACGTTGAAATGATAAAGGCAAAAAGTGATCGAATTTGATGCGCAGTAGACGAAATAACAGCATCATCGAGCCAATGAATGTCATCCTCGAGCAAATGTAAATACTGACAGGCTTCTCGATATGTGGCGCACAACTCCCCATTTATAGTTCGTAGAAATTCAAATGAAGTTGGTCCACGAACATTAACCAATAACAAACGCAGGTAAAAACATCGTCATTGCTCGGATGAACTGTGTAGATGCGCCCCAATGTATCGGTGGAATATACATTAACGTATTCAGCAACAACAGGCGTTCCTTGTTTCCGACGTTGGAATTTCTTTGATGATACGTTCCATGTGTAATATCTCTTCGTATACTCGTCCGCTTATATACTAAACTTAGGATCATCGGCATTACCAATCGCAACAATATCGTTATCTTTACAGATGATCTTCCTAATACAGAGTTGACACAAAATTAATTACATGTTAAGGCGGCGCCACCTGTTGACGACATTAAACGCACTTTCAGTTTTTTCCCGAATTTTTCAACTTCCCGGGCAACTTTTCCAATTTTTTTTCACACAAACCTTGTCGAAGATATAGGCAACAACTCACCAAAAAATCAGCCAAATTCGTCGAGCCGTTCTCACGTGATGATGATGCATACATATTTGGCAATTCATTTTTATATATTGTTGTGATATAAAGGAGCTTTGCTTTTTTATCTCCTTTGATAGTCACACTCTTACTCACCACGACTAGCTCCAGAACTTGAGATTCTTCTATTATTATATTGGTAAAATGTTGAACTGCGATGTATTGTCTTTGTAAATCTGACGCAGTCCTTAATTCAGTTGCTTTAATAAAACTGCAACTTGAGATACAAATAATGATAATTTGTTGATTTACCCCGCTATGTTTGAAATAAAATCCTAGTACCACTCTGCAAATGTAGCCCTTTTTATTGACGTTAAATAAAAGAAACAATATCTCATAGACAATTGTATTGGTTATTTTTATTACAAAACCAGATGAATGTTTGCTGTGGCTATCTGAAAAATGTAAACTTGACGATATCAAATAACAAAATACATAAAAAGTTTTGGTACACAAATACTGTTCACGATTATTAAAAATAAAAGATAATTTCGAAACTTTTAAGAATGTTTTAACTAAATTTAAATAACAGTTACCTTCGTTTAGTGCGCCACTGTGAATGATGACATTAGTGATATTAGCTTCTGTAGAAACAATCAGAACAGGTGTGTTGTTGTCTGCAAGCTTGACAGATGAGTTGATATTCCCAAATCCAAATAACGGTATCACGTGCGTATGATATCCAATCGTACATCGAAAATAACCAGGTACGTTAAGTTTAATTCCAATACTTTGTGGACCAATCTTGAAATTTATTGAAATTGACCAAAATTTATTTCCAGATAACCTTAAATTTCCCTCCAACGGTACGAAATTTTCCAACATAACCAGGCAGTCCTCGATATAATAAAAAAACAGTAAAATTTTCCAAATGCTGCACAAAAATAGCTCTCAAAACCAGCATAAAGCCAATATTGATTGAAAATCCAAAATTTTTCCAATCCAATCTTAAAAATGCACAAAAATTTCTGCCAACTGTAAAAATTCTTCTCTCGTACCAACTGCTAAATCCAAAATTACTAAAATATTTTCAATTGTGCGACGTTTACTCTAGCACATCCCAAATACGACTGAGTGAGATTAAGTTGTTCCAAGTCCTTTTATAAACTTCGAGCGTGGACCGGAAATGGTTGGATAAAGGTTGCAAAAAATTCAAAATTGTTGATGGAAATCCCAATGATCTGGACTTGATCGACATTTGGTAAATATTCTTTTGATTTTTAACGTACACTACACTCGTAATTTTAATCAAAGCACTAATTTTTAAATAATTTTCAGATTTATAACCGTAATCATGAAACATAATAGCAAATATCACCCTTATTAAATTTCATACAAAATTGGCGCAAAACCACAGCAAACGTAATATTACACAATATAATAACAATGTACAGAGGTAAGGTCAAGTCTACATCATCAAAAATTAAAATTTATTGAAAAAGTAACCAAAGCAAATATTTCAGTTCAATGACCTCGAAGAACAGCTGAGGTCCTCAACTAACCATGAGAATTGTTCTGCACAGATATCTCTGATCTGGATTGATGAATAGAAACTAAGCTATCTAATGCTTCGCAGGGATGTACCAGGAAAATACTTTCTTGCTCTATTGCGAACAAACCTGAACTGCAAACGAAACACTACCGATAATGAGTCGGATTTACAAAAACTCAAACTTTCCAGTTCAATATATAGAGATTTACTTTATAAACCTTAAACTTTACCAAAGTTAATAGGAAAAAGTCAATTTCGGGGTACTGGTTAGCGTACTTAAGCCATCATTATACCATAATTGGCAATGAAATTAGAAAACATTTAGTTAGAAAATGCAAAATCAAAATTTTTTTTAAAAGAAATGGAAAATTTTAAGCGAAAATCTTAAATAAAGACAATACAATAAAATAATTACATAAATCGTAAAATTACAGAAACGGCAATATTTGATAATATATGTATCTTGAAAACTATTATATGAGCTAGGAGAATTTTATCCAGTTTAATTTTGCTAATACTTATTTTGGGCATAAGAAATGGTCCAATTTGTGAAACCTTGTGCGGTTAATTTTCCTATTCCAAAAGAGGAGCTGAGCACTGAAGAAAAATGTATACACCAAAATTTGTAATAAATAATAACATATAATTGCACCACCTTGTACAACAAAATTGCAGGGTGGTCAAACCTCAGTTCTGGATGATCCCTGCTGTTCAAAACTTAGAGACTTCTTTCCATGTAAAAGTATCTTAAGGATCATTTGGTGCAGAACCAATCTGGTTCAATCCACATTTGCCACCAAGCCTTTTGGCGGGAAAATTATTATTAAGTTTAACCCTTTCACCGATATTTGGGGGTCCAAAATATTTATGCTTAAAGGCATTTAAAATGTTGGGTCAAGGGGTTATTTTATTCTTAAATTTTGGTAAGTTTATGGATTTATTTAGAATCAAGAAAAATAAATTTATGATTTCGAAATTTTAATAATAAAAAAAATAATCGTTATTTAAATATTTTTAAAAGGGAAAATAAATTGATAAATCTTTAATTACGATGACCATTGTGATATTCTTCGAAGTAACCAAAAACAGAGAGGAACTAAACATTTAGAACAAGCAGACCAATTTTTTGCATTTCTTTCTTCATTTTTTACCCACAAATTTGTGGGTTTCTGAAAATATTTTCTTCATTTTTTACCCACAAATTTGTGGGTAAACCGGTGAAAGGGTTAAGCCTATTCGGTGAGATGCTTAATCAGCTCAAATTTTCCATACAGCTAAAATATGCCCGAGATACAAAAATCAGATGGTAAAAATAAAATATCTAATTCAATTAAAATACCAGGTTCGACGAATTGAATTATTAGTACATCCATATGGACCCAATTGATCCATAATCAAACAACAAATTAAAATTTTCTGATTCTTTATTTTTTAAAAACAAGAAACACAAAATTTCGGTTAAAACCATTTTAGTCTAAAACTAGCAAAATAAGAAGAAAGATGTGTAACATCCTTTTCATTACAATAAATAATTAATTGTTCACAAAAACATTAAAACTCACTCTTGCTCAACCTTCATATGAGATTTTAAATCTTCAAGTTCAGATGAATCAACATCCATCTGTTCTTCTTTAGGAACTTCTCTTGCCGAGTTCTTCTCCCATCTGGTCTTACTTTCATCATACTTTTTCTCCTTATCATTAGTTTCCTTCTCTCTTCTGGAATTTGTAACTTCTTCTTTTGTATACATGGTGCTTTTTAAAACTGGATCAATTTTATCTCTGATATCGGTCAAAGTTACTTGTAATAACTTGTAGCAGGCCTAAAAAAATTTAATTGTAAAAAAATTCTACAAAAATATTACTTTCATACCGTCATCCTCATCAGTGAATCTTCCGACGATTTTAGTTTCTCTTTATTGTCCTTCAATTCAGAATTCAAAGACCTAGCATTGCTGCTAGATTTATTATATTTTTCAGTAACTTTAGAATTTTCAGTCTTCAAATCTGTCATTCGAACTTCAGTTTCAATCCTGGCATTTTCGCTGCGTTCCAATTGAGCCATTAATTTTGCTATATCGACCACGGCTCCTCTGAACATTACCAAACCTAAAAACATAATGTAAATAATGATGGACTGACTACACTCGAAGAGGATGTATTACCATCATTAGTTGCAGAATTTGTTCCATCAGTGCAGTCACCCGAATTAGAGTTTTTAAATTCAAATGAATTATTACTAGAAGTAGGCAACAATTTTTTATTTCCTATTGCTAAATCCGATAAATTAATATCTCTCTCAGAATCATCTATAACAATAAAATCATCTTCTTTCACTTTATCGGTCAATTTGCGATAATGTAGCGAATCTCGTGAAATCACCTTGCCTACGAGCTTTCTTACCTGAGCACGAGACAAATGCAAACCTAAAGTGAACAACAGATCCTCCATATCTTTTTCAAAAATGTAACCGCAATGAGTCTGATCAAAATAAACAAACGACAACAACAAATGTCTATCTTTGGTAAACATTTTCGGACGCTCCTTCTTCTTTTTATCCTTATCCGGCTTCTTCTTATCTTTGTTTTCATCGTCTTCAAAATCATCATCTTCACTATCGTCCAAACTATCCGCCTTCTTTTCGTCTTTCTTGATGTCTTTCTTTTTATCTTCTTTACGCTCCTTTTCCTTATCACCCTTCTTGTCATGATCATCTTTTTTCTTATCTTCATCTTTTTTCTTCTCTTCCTCCTTTTTCCTATCATCTTCTATTTTCTTGTCTTCCTCTTTTCTCTTTTTATCTTCCTTTTCTTTAGCCTTCTCTGGAAGCTCATACAGCGCTCGATAAATGTTAAAACCAAAATCTCGCATCAACATTTCATTGAATAATTCCGCAAACAAGGATACTTCAAACGAGTGCTCTTTGGTGTCTTCTGGACGATAATCAAGAAGCAAGGACAAAGACATGGTGGTGCAATCAAATTTTCCCGATTTTGCAGTACGAGATGGATGCACTAAAATGTGTTGAGGTTCCGGCAAAGTGTACCGTTTTTCTAATTGAGCCTTTTCCTTTTCGTCCAATTTTTTCTCCTCCAACTAATAAGAAAAATAAAAGATTAATGTTAATGTTAAGAATAAATAAATAATTACTTCGGTTTTCTTTTCTTCGACCGTTTCAGATTCGGGTTCCGATTCTTTGGTATTGGAATCGTCCATCTTCTCCGCTTCACTCTTTAAAGTCTTGCCTAAACGTGCGGCCAGTTGTGATTTTAGTCCCTTGCTGTTGATGTTTCGTGCCTTTAGTTCCTGTCTCAGCGAAGTAACACTCATAGTTTTTACATCCAACAATGTGTAATGAGTAGGTTCGACTTTGTTGTCCGGGGTGGGTTCTTCTTCCTAATTAAAATTTAGAAACATTAGAAATCCATAAAATCGCATTCCCACAATGACACAATCATGCTTCCCAATCATTCCCTCATACATTATACAGTCGCAAATGGGCTTAGGCCATTACACACTGTAATGTTGCTCTGGAGCGTAGAGTGGCCCAGCCATCAGCATATACCTAGCCTATTTGTACACTAAGTTATAAAATAAGATGCCTTTTCATCAGTAGTAGGCTGTTCATCGGTCTCTTGGTCAGCTTTCAGTTTGATTTCCAGCTGTTTCCGGTAATTAAGATGAAGGCCATCCCACTCCAGCCGTGTAGGAAGACAGCTCCAAACATCTGGCAGAAATAGCACGACGGTTTCAACCCTCGCAGGAATCACTTTGCCCTTGTGGGTTGATTCGTTGCGATGGTAGTAGAGTTCCAGGAAGCGGTACCTATTGGAACACACAGGTCAGCAGATCATACAGAACCTTAACAAGACATTCTAAACACACGTGACTTACTCTCCTCTCTGCTGAAAGCTATAATCTTACTATACTATAAAGATTTGAGATGAAGCTTCCATGCAATTCTCCTCGATCAATAAAACTAAATTGTGTAGTAGTACGTAAGTTAAAATTACAAATTAAAACAATGAACTACCTTTACTCATTAAAAACCTTCGTCCCTTTGAGGAAAAAGTGAAAGACCCACGTGAAATAAATACAACCAGAAACTTTTCTGGATAATACAAACGCTGAAATGCCGAATGCGATCGATTGTTACAATTTATTGTTAAAACTAATTTTTTTGTGGATTTGGGTTACCGCAGAAGTTTTGTGTTATTTGGAAGGAAAAATTTATCAAGACGTGGAAATCTTGCGGAATTATTAATGGATTATGCATGTAACAAGTGCATTCAAATATAAAAGCAGAAAATAAACTAATATGCAATTTAATATTATCGCTATGACATTGAAGTTAGCAATGGAAATGGTTTAGTTTTTAAAATAACATTTTTCAAAAATTTAAAAGTCACAACACGGAATTCCAATAACGACATTATGCTTCAATCTTATTAGTAGATTTTGTTAATGGCGTGTAAAAGGGGGAATAGGACTTTTTCGGCGCAGCCGTTTCGACGCCAACCCTGTTCGGCGCAATCCCTTTCGGTGACATCTGTTTCGGCGCCGGTTTATTCAGTGCGAAGCTCATTCGGCGCGAGGATCATTCGGCGTGAGGTTTATTCGGTGTGAGGTTTATTCAGAACAGATTTGGTGCTAGATCTGTTATTGATATTAATAAATCTCCGCGTAAAGTTAAATCTGCCGCAAAGAGGTGGATCTGCCGCGAAGAGGTGGATCTGCCGTTAATGTTAGTTTTTGATATTTCTTTAGAAAACCAATTAAAAACAAACAAATCTCCGCGTAAAGTTAAATCTGCCACAAAGAGGTAGATCTGCCGCGATCTAGCGTTAGGTTAGTGTTGGTTTTTAATATTTCTTTAGAAAACCAATTAAAAACAAATAAATCTCCACGTAAAGTTAAATCTGCCGCAAAGAGGTGGATCTGCCGCGAAGAGGTGGTTCTGCCGTTAGGTTAGTGTTTGATATTTCTTTATAAAATTAATTAAAGAGAAACAAATCTCCGCGTAAAGTTAAATCTGCCGCAAAGAGGTGAATCTGCCGCAAAGAGGTGAATCTGCCGCGAAGAGGTGGATCTGTCGTTAGGTTAGTGTTAGTTTTTGATATTTCTTTAGAAAACTAATTAAAAACAAACAAATCTCCGCGTAAAGTTAAATCTGCCGCGAAGAGGTGGATCTGTCGCTAGGTTAGTGTTAGTTTTTGATATTTCTTTAGAAAACAAATTAAAAACAAACAAATCTCCGCACAAAGTTAAATCTGCCGCATAGAGGTGGATCTGCCGCGAAGAGGTGGATCTGCCGTTAGGTTAGTGTTAGTTTTTGAACGTGAAGATTTCGCAGAGGAACAAAGTAATAATATTCGGAATGGAATGGATAACTTCGAATGAATGAATAAATAAGTTTTTCGCCAAAAATATTTGCATCGAAATGACTTGGGCCTTTGCGCCGAAACGGCTTTACGCCGGAAGGGCTTGCGCCGAAAGTGGTATGGCGCCGAAAGTGGTATGGCGCCGAAAAAGACGTGCGCCGAATCTTGCGTCGAATCGCTCGCGCTGAAAAAGTCGCATCGAATCGGCTGCGCCGAATAGTACCTAATCCTGTAAAAGGTGCAGTCACTGCAGGGATTTCTTGTAGTATAGTGTACAGGTCACTGTTGACTTCTAATAGAATTGAAACAAGTATGTCATTGTTGGAATTAACTACGTACCCTGCAAATGGCAATATTTTGGTTTGCAATTTACAATAGAATTAATTCTCTAAGTTTTTTCACAAATCTCAGTGCAAATTGGATGTTACCATTTGGAGGGCAGATAGTGATTGTGCTATATTTCAAATAAGTTTCCTGTATAAATTCGTGTTTCTATTTCATAGGTATTTAAAATTACACACTACGTTGACCCAAGAAAAGATGACAAGACCCAATTCATGCAAAATATTATTAATTTTTGTCATAACGATAAAAAGTAATTCAATTTTGTTTAATTAATAAATTTAAGTGTTCAACCTTAACCAGTGAATAGGCTTAATTATTATTCTAACTCTTTTATTTTTATTTAAACCTAGGGGTCGTCCATAAATTACGTCATGCTCCGGGGGGGGGGGGGTCCGACCCTTGTGACAATGGGGGGCGGGGGGGGTTTCAAAAATTGTGACGTCACAAAATATATAGATTAAATATTTTATTATAAGTATTTAAAAAAAACTATTTTTTGAGTGGCTACGCCACTGAAGCCACTGGCGTAGCTGGGGGGGAGGGGGCGGAACCGCCCTTTATAATGTTTCCTCTGGGGTGCTTCCCTAAAAAAAGTTACATCCATGAAATCCGCCCTGGGTTTCTTTTTATTATATAAATTTTAAAATCGAAAAATTTGTGGGTGGGGGGTTTCAAGAATATGTGACGAAATACTTGAAGGGGGGTTTAGGTTTGTGTGACGATCGGGGGGGGGGAGGGGGTTAAAAATTGCGTGACGTAATTTATGGACGACCCCCTATATCATTTCAGAGATATTTCAAAAATTCACTGGAGGGTTGAAGCCATCCTACTTTAGAATTTTAGATACAAAAACTCGCGAATGAAACACTCGAGCCATGTGAAATTTTTATAGAACATTCTGCTGGCAATCCAACTATTTTAACCCAGATATGCCTAATGCCATGTCCGTAGGACGGCTCAAATAAGTCAAAGGTAACCTGCACTTCAATATTAATTTCTCAAAATGCTATTTTGAACTGTCTACATCCAGGATTTTAAGCATATTTGGGGTAAGATCATACAGGCATGACTCAAGAATCGAGAAAAGGCGGGTAATTATCCCTATATCAATTTTAAAAAAAAACGGTCAATGGACTAAAATTGCTAAAAATTTAAATAAATTCCTTCCTTTCTTTGTCCCCTGCTTCCATAAACTTGGTTTGTGTGGATCCGCCCTTGGCACGCCTCATCCCCCATTGCTCAGGAATAATAACAATAACTCTTTGTTTTTTCTATTAAGAATATTTTTTCAAATTAAGAAATCGAAGTTTATCAATTTGTCCATTGTAAACCAATCACTGATTGTTTGATAAGTGAATTAGGACTCTTATCTTCATAATATGCAGTGTACATAAAGAAAAAGATAATTTGTGAGGCCCGTGATTATTCTATTCTTGGCCAAGCCTTTGATTATGTAGGGTTCCCATTGAGCTTAAAAAAGCATTCCTGCCATTTCAAGGTTTTCCCTAATTTAAATTGAAAATTTTTCCGAACTTCAAAATTTTGTAAATACCGAAAATCAAAAATACAACTTTTATAATTTTGTAATTTATATATTTTCATTTTACTTTTTTACGTTACAAACAATTTTTCCTGGCACAAATTTTTATTTCCCTAACTTGTAATAAAAAATTCCCTGACTTCTTTGATCAAATTTGTATCATTTCTTAATCCCTGATTTTCCTGGTATTCCAGAAGTGGAATAACAAAAAGCAAATTTTACAACAAAAAATACAAATGAAAAACTTCATTTATAAATTAATTAAAAAAGTGATTTTTAATGTTTGTTCATAGATTTTTTAAAATTGTGATTTTTAGTCAAATATTTAAAATATTAAAAAATACGAACATTTTCAAGTTCTGTAGACCCAGATAAAAATATAATTATCAAGAATTGGTCTGATATCGCCGAAAAAAGTCAATTTTAAAATATATTGTGATTTACCCTCCATTACTGAACATTCCATTGCTAACCTCTATGACTTGCTATAGCTATTACCAATACAGGTTTATGCCTGCTGTTCTTCATCAATATTGAAGTAAGCCTGATGATATTTATTTTATATCAGGTCTAATGAAGTTTTTAAAAAAATATTAGCTGGATCCTTTTAATATAAACTTATAAAATTTGGTATGGGGGGGGGGGGGAACTTCTATATAAAACAAAATGCGTTCCTGAAAACCAAACTATAGCAGTTATGAAAAAATACAGAAGAAAAGAAAGCACAAAAAAATAATCAAGCTTGAAGGATCTGAAACTACAAGCGCCAAAAATAACACAATTTTAAAATTTAAAATAAGTTCAACAAAATAATAATAAAAAAATTATTATTTTGTTAAATTTCTTTTAAAAAATAAACAACCTAAGAAATTCTAAACCAGTAAACTGATTTTTACATACCATTGAGTGCAAGGTGATAAATCTATTCCTGTTAGTGCCCTGCAAGTTCTAATTGCTGTTTGTATGAGTACCGAAGGATCTTTGTCGGGAGATGCGCCATCTAAGGAAGGACTCCAAGCCCCACCAATCGCCATGGTTTCATTTTTGCCACGCAATCCAACCAAGAATTGAATTAATCTTGTCGGATGAACAAAATCTCTGTCTTCGCTTTCTCGATCTCGTTTATCTTTGTCTTCTGCCATGGCACAACACTTTGTATAAATATCTTCCATTCCAGGTACACTCATTAACATAACCTTAAAATAAATAAATTAGTCTTCATCTATACTATTTAAATAGTAACTGCTGTATGGTCGAACCACGCAATAATTTTTCATTTATGTGCGGTCGATAATGTTTTATTCGAGAACGGTCTAACCTCAGTGCATGTAGTTATTTAATTAGGAGGAAATTCGTGAAAAATTTGTGAACACAAGAATCGGAATTCCAAAGATTTCTACGAATTCACAGTGATTTTAAACGAATTTTCTAACTAAAAAATTCTGAGTGATTTTAACTCTTTCACCGGTTTACCCACAAATTTGTGGGTAAAAAATGAAGAAAATATTTTCAGAAACCTACAAATTTGTGGGTAAAAACTGAAGTCAATATTTTCAGAACCCCAGAACCCACAAGTAAATCGGAGGCCGAAGGCCGACCCTTATTATTAAAAGCAATCGGGAGGCCGAAGGCCGACTCGGGTTCGCTTCACCATTGAGACGCCAAATCCGGACCAAAGAAACCCGGGATCTCACATGCAAACCAACACTCGACCATGGAATCCTTAAAAGTTCCAAAAACCGGTCGGTAAGCCCATAAACAATCGGGAGGCCGATAGGCCGACAGTAAGGCCACAGGCCGCGCGCCTCGCAGAGCTAGCCACTGGCTGGTTTTAGCTATATTGTTATCATATAAGTGATTAAAAAAATTAAAAACACGTAAAATATTTTAACATCCTCGAAATCATGAAAAGAAGAGTTTCCTAAAAATGGTCAGGGGGTTCTGATTTTTGGATGTGTTTTAAGGTTTGGGGTCCTAATAAAAACTCTGAGTCGGCGACCGCCCGGAAGTGCCGCCATTTAAAAAGAAATGGCGAAAACAAAATGTTTCTTCGCAATATTTCCTTACCACTTGACTTTAGGACGAAAATGACTTCTATAAATCTTATAGAGAATAAAATTTACTACAACTCCTATCTAAGGTATTTTTCTCCAAGTCTAATAGTTGCTGAGCGCCAGCACTGTTAAATAGAGTATATATTAATAGACTTGATCATATAATAGACGTTTTTTAGAGAGTAACCAAAAATTATAAAAAAAAGTCAGGTCACAATCGAGCGTTTTTGAAATTTTCTAAAATGTGCTCTATATACGAGTGCTGGCGCTCAGCAACTATTAGACTTGGAGAAAAATACCTTAGATAAAAGTTGTAGTAAATTTTGTTCTCCATAAGATTTACAGCAGTCAATTTCGTCCTAAAGTCAACTGGTAAGGAAATATTGCGAAGAAACATTTTGTTTTCGCCATTTTTTTTTAAATGGCGCACTTCTGGGCGGTCGCTGTAAAATCAGAACACCCCGAAACATTTTTAGGAAACCCTTCTTTTCATGATTTCGAAGATGTTGTTAAAATATTTTAAGTGTTTTTAATTTTTTTAATGAGTTATATGATAGCAATGTAGCTGAAATAGAAATTTGTTTAAAAATATTTTGCCGAAAAATATAATTTTCACTCCTTCATAAAAAATTTCAACTTCGGACGAAGAATTCAATAAGAAGCTCAGAGCTCTGAGAGGACGTTTTTTAATATGTTAAAGTACGAACAATTACCTAACGAAATTCGTTGAAAAATCGCAGAAGACCGATTTTGGATTTTTTTGATCAAAATGTGCCCAATTTTCATACACTATTTCTGCTTAAAAACCACCAAAAAAAGGTATTTACTATGCAAAATATAAACTCTTCTATAAATAATATCAGAATTTGTAAGACGTACAGCACGCATAGAGTATATGTATTTTAAATACAGCTATATTGGATAAAAAATAATACAAAACAAAATAGCAATTACAAGTACTTTTGATTCCTGTTTAAATAACTATATATGATTATTAACACAGATTATATTGAAAGAAATGATGATCCGTGTAGCCATATTAGCAGAGCCGTAGCAAGGGTGAGGCGTTTGCCTCAGGCGCCATCGCAATGGGGGCGCTAAACCTTGACAAAACCCAATAAATAATAGTTTAAAATTTTCAAAAAGTTTTGAGTACCCCCCCAGGTACACTTGCCATTATTCAATAAAAAAATAACCCCCCCCCCCTGCACATAATTTATTCATACATATTTCCATATCAATAATATTTTACGATAAAACATACATAAATACATATTTTCACATAACATTTTTCACACAAATTCTTTTAAAAATTTAAAATATTTTTTAAAAATTAAAAGATTGTTTTGCTTGTAATAAAATAATTAAGTTTTGAAGTCTGTTGCATATTTTTCCAGAAAAATATTCAAAATTTCCTGACATATCGAGATTTTTCCTGTTTTCCCTGACTCAAAAATATTCCCCGACTTTTCCAGGTTTTCCCGGTATTCCAGGTCGCTGGGTACCCTGTACTGACATACTATGCGTATTTTATATAAGATCTTCAAAAGTTCCAAACGATGAAAATCGATATTGGAATACCCCCCAGGTACACTTGCCATTATTCAGAACCATCAAAATTTATTATTTTTCGTTTAATCTTTTGCAATTTTGTTTGTAATCCGGGAACAGGGGCAGCAGATGATATTTTTCATAATCATAACTATCCCACTACCATTCTTCAATACAGAGAGACGTAAAAGTGGAAGTTTTCCTTTCGCAATAAATTAAGTGCACCTGGGGGGAGAAGTATTCCATACCCCCCAGACCCCCTGGTCCCAGCAGTCTAAATGATTTCCTGATAAGCATCCATTTGTTTTCATTACTCTAAGCCAACGCCGTAGCAAGGGTGATCGCAATGGGGGCGCTAAACTTCGACAAAACCCAATAAATAATAGTTTAACATTTTAAAATTGTTAAGAATCTTTTGGGAGGAGGGCGTATAATATATTCAACTTTGCCTCAGGCGCTAGAAGAGCTTGCTACGGCGCTGCATATTAGCTCTGCCATTGTTTATAGCACTTTTGGCACCAGCTATTTTTTTCAGTGTAGGATGAAGTGGTTTTTAAATGTTTTATTTATTAACCGTCCACTCGTAAATTTTAAAAACTAGAAATAATTATGTAAAGTAGGGGAAGGTGGGGCAGAACGGGGGTCGATGTGGTTGGGACAGTATTTGAAGGTGTAAATAAAGAGGTAAAAATCTATTATAGTGTGAATAAATTTATTTAACATTTCGTTTAACATCTCCGATGGTCAAAATTAAAATAATGAAAATATTTGTATTTATTTTAAACGTTTGAAAAAAGAAAGGTTATATCCCGTTCTGCCCCATGCATGGGGCAGAACGGGGTATTCATTAAAAGGTGAAACAAAATCATGTTTTATGGCTGGCAAAGTTCACAGATGAGTTGTGATTCATCATCGTCAGTATCAATGCCGGCACAGGAATTATGGGCCCATTTTTTACACTGTATGCATGATATCCAGCCTTCACTCGATTTTGAATATAAGTCGTTGCAATATAAACAGGTCGCATCGTCTTCTTCATCTGATTCCACGCTTTGTTTCAGTGGTTTTTTGTTAACAATTTTCTGTGTTTCTTCCTTTCCTATTTTGTTAATAATTTTCTGTGTTTTTTTCTTTTCTATTTTGTTAACAGTTTTCTGGGTATTCTCCTTCCTTTTTTCGTTACCGGTGAACAGTTTTTTCTTAAGTCTATTTTCTTTGGCTTGCTTGATCTTCTTAGCATTATTAGCCGCTTCTTCGAGTTCAGTCTTATAAAGGGAAACTGCCAGGATTGCCGTTTTGCCTCGTTTCCTCGTCACTCGCTTTTGTCCCGGCTTTACTCTGGGTATGGGAAGTATATGTTCAGGCGAAAACCTCGGAAAGCTGGTAAAAATAGGGCTAGCTATTGTTATATTATAGTGAATAATTATAGTGAATATATAACAAACACAAAAGAAAAGAAATTAGATCGGTGAAAAATAAAAGTATGGTCGGGGCGGAACGGGGTAAGACCCCGTTCTGCCCTACCCCGTTGTGCCCCAAGTGTTGGTAAACCAAACATCGCAAGGTTAGCGACAGCCATGTTACTTCTCCAAGACATGTTAACACGTGAAAAGATACTTTAAACAACGCTTAATTCGGTAGACTAAATTGGAATAACGAAAAGTAATGTGAAATATATCTTACCTTGTTTTCAAATATTCATAAAGTTTTAATTTTATACAGATTTCATGGAGGTGTTTAATGAACAAAGGAGAAACACTTGGTAATTCACAACGACCGTTCTTATCACTGCACAGATGCATAATGAAGGTGTATAGAGAGTTGCAGCGAACTGCAGTGCTACTATCAGCAAATAAACCTGATCCCCCGTTCCGCCCCGACCCCCATTCCGCCCCACCTTCTCCTACAGTTTATAGGGTCAAAGATGTTTTTTTAAGAGACGATTTCAGTATATTTTGAAGTATGAAGAACGTGTTTGTTGCTTTATATTTTTACATTTAAAAGTTTTACTAAAAAAATTGGTAGAAAAGGTAGTTGTGCAAATAAAAAGGGGGGTATAAAATATACGAGTGCTTTATACAAAATATACAAAAATAAATTCAACAAATGTAAGTTGTAGCTGTTTGTAATTGTCTTTTGGAGTCCAAAAGATTTTTAAAAAAGAAAATTATTAAAAATCGACGTTTTAGTCCAGCCTTAAAATCGAATTGATTGCGAAAAAGGAGCTTTAAAAGTTTTTTCTTACAAATTGAAACCCCCCAGGAACATCTGGGGTTGTTAACAAATTTACTGCTATGTTTTTTATGGGTACAGTTAGTTAGTATACAAGGTTTTCAACTGACACATTTCTTACACAAACAAATAATGTTAGGTACAAAATCCCTAAAATTGTTTTTTTATCTATTTTGACTAATTTATTATGCTAATTTTTATTTTAAAAGTTTTCAAAATAAACTACTTTCAGTAAAACCTGACAAAATAATATGCGTTACAAAATTATGTTGGTTCTTTAATAAAAAAAAAAAGTTTTGATAGGAAAATTTCAGTGACTTTTGAGCTCCTAAAAAATACACGTCTTTTTGTACATAAATAAAGACGGGATAAAAACCGAGGTATTCGTACATATTACCGTGTTATGCAAGAATTTAATTTTTTATTTATATTGCGGGGTAAAATTCCGACAACACTATACTCTATTTATCAAAATGCTCCGACTAGCCAACAACCAGACTCTTATCCCAGTAATGTCGTAACAGGGTTCATTTAGAAAAACACATCCATTGAATTCGATAAAACAGAATTCATCAAATCTTACTAAATTTAAATTTCTGTACCATTGAGCTACTATGTCCGCTGTAATATTGAAAAAATAAGACATAAAACAAACTCTGCAAGTTAGAATACCTGTACATTTATTCAAATTAATATGTAAAAAGAAACAACTCAATTAGCAAATTTATGACAAATAAAGTTTACAAACATAAATAATTGTTTAATTAACGAGTTCCCCCTTATTCGCGAAGCGCTTGATAGTACCGAACCGACTCTATCTATTGTTTTTCGATCGAACTTATGTAGCCGCATAGTTGACCGGTTGACGCACGTCGTTTTCCCAGCTGATCGAAGAAATACCCCTCGCAGTTGAATAATTGAATAAATCGAAACCATTAATTATTCCAGATACTTCTCCATAAATTGATTATAGGTAAGTAACGTGCTATGATCCACAGCCTTCAATTTTTCCAGTGGTCACCAATATTTTCACCTCGGACCGTTCTCGTTCGTTTCCCATATAATTCATTCATACAACACTAACAATCTCGTTGTCAATTTTCCAATTAAATACTTTAAAAAAAACTCAAAACTTGTGCTTGTAAAAATCATATATCTTTTTGCAATTCAACGACGAATCGAGAGTTCAAAATTACTAACTCAGTAACCGTGTATCCTCCGCCTTCTAAGGATGGATCGCAAGTCCCAAAAATACGTCCTCACGTCTCGACGGACACACCGTGAGTCCCCAAATTTTCTCCTGCTTCCTTATCAATCAAACATGCGCGGCTTTTACCTTCTCACAAACTTTTCTAATTTGTCTTCCCGCACTTTATTTAAATTGTTTTAACATCGCATCGTAACAAAAACCGGATGTCAACATGCTCAATTTGTCAAATCAGATATGAATGAATTATACAATAATTTTGACTTGTTTCTCTTAATTAATTTTATTTTTAGGAATTTACGTCTACTAATAGAGTTTATTTTGGTCTCTCCGATATTTGAGGCAAACAGCTTTTAATTTTGGATGCTGTTACGGCTTCCCAATTTTATCGTTAACTAAATGTTAATTAATTTTGGGTAAGATCTAGTTTACGGGAAAAGCGTGCTAGCTGCTTCATATTTTGTGCCAACATGTGTTATTGTATCATGATCATTAAATGCTTATAAAACTTTTGGGGCAAATGTATAATTTGCTTGTAATTAATTATTTAAGAGGGACATTTGCATCGACTATAGCCTTAGCCCACCCACCTCGCCATGAATCGAAACTTTACTTATATAATGAAAATTTATCCCACCACATCGATTATTTTTTGTTTTTATGCGATTTTTAGGGGGTGAAACGTAATAGTTTACTGCCCCATACCGCGACTATACTTTTTAATGCTATTTCGAGGGTCTCTCACATCCCGGTTGCATATATCCCGGTTTCCTTGATCTGTCGCGCCTCTCGTATGTTTAGCACCCGCCGCGTAGCGGCTCGGAGCACGAAAAACCGCCCGGAGATGCGGAGCATCGGAGGGTAGGTTTTTTGATGCTCGCAGTTCTGGCCAAGTCAATTATTTACCCCAAAATTAGAAGGAAAAAATTTTTTTAATTTTTTCACTTTTTCGGCAATACACGGGTTATTTTTCATTTTTTTGAATATATTTATTACCAATATCCACTAATCACACCCCCATCTATCCGAATTTCAAAGAAAAATTCAAATCGGACCGAAAAAATTTCACTATGGGACGCGCATGAATGGATTATCGAGATTCCTTAAAGGAAGGCAGGCTACTCAAAATCAACTTTAAAAACAATAATGAATGCTGTCAAACTGTCAACCGATCGACAATGCAAATACGCGTGCACGTGCTTAACGTTTCTATTTGACCAATCTTAACCAAATTTGGTGTAGAAGTTATTTACAATGCTACGAAAAACATAGGCTACTTTAGTACCTTGGAGTGAGGCCGAAGGCCGAAAAACCACGGTCTACACGTATGCCTGCGATACTCTTGAGTGAGGCCGAACAACCACATACCACACGGTCTAGACGGCTAAAGGCGGCTGGTAGGCCGACTGTGCCAGCTAGTATGATATATTATTATTCATATTTTATAAATATAAGGGGTGGAGAGGGGGGGTCAAAATTAATTTTCTTTTAAATAATCCTTACGTAAGATGTGGGGGGGGGGGTTGCCACAATCTTACGTACCCTTACGTGGCGGGCGGAGGGGGTCCAAAATTACAAAAATCATCCTTACGTAATTAATGGACGGCCCCTAACAGTTTTCTCAAATTTAATTCTTAAAAATCAGCTTGAAAAAGACTGTTCACAGTAGGTAACCCCCTTAACATTTAAAAAAATTTAAAAATATGTAAATTCAAATTTTGAAAGTCAATAAAAATCTATTTAATCTACAATGGAGCAATTCCATGTGACGTCACGAACACTTTTATGTGTGTAAAATTCTTAGGTTAGGTTTACGATTAATTCGGCAAATAAAATAAACGGAAGTACTTACAGTAATAATTTTACACGACACTCTCTACGGTTTATAAAATGTAAAAAAATTCAATTTTCACCACCAAAAAACACGATTTATCACAAATTTGAATCAGTTCGTTGGCAGCTTGATAGCCTGCCGCGAAACACTGTGACGTATTTGGAAACGCTCAATTACATCAACCTTAAGGGGTAACCTACAATTATTAATAGTATCACTACAAGAACCTTACCGTAAAGTTGAAATGAGTTTTCCTCAAAAAGACATTTCTTTAGTTAGTGGGACTTCAATCTTAAAAAATAATAAACCAATTCAATTGAATCTTGCGGCGTTCAATTTTATATAAAATTCTCTATAGCTGAGCTAAAAGTAAATTCCTCCAAAATTTTGCTTCTTTTTTGGGGTTTCAACTTGAAAAAAGTGTTTCAATTGCAATTTTTTTTTAAATGCCGCAATTCCTATAGTATACAAATTTTTTTTCTTGTGATTGTAGTGTAGGTGGTTCTAACAACTTGGTTGAATATGAAAATTTTGTGCTTTTTAATTTTGGGCAAATACAAAGAACATGAGCTTTCCCACCATTGTAACAGCACAAATTTTTATTATTTTTATATGAAAAATTTAGAATTGTGTATTCAATGTGTAATCAATATCCTACCACAACAGAAAAGTTTCTATGTTGTTTCCTTTTTGCAAGAAGAAATCCAAAATTTTGGTTCTTTTTTGGGGTTTCAACTTGAAAAGAGTGTTTAAATTGCAATTTTTTTTTTAATGTCGCAATTCCTATACAAATTTTTTTCTTCTTGTGCTTATAGTGTAGGTTGTTCTGACAACTTGGTTGAATATGAAAATTTTGTGCTTTTTAACCGAGATATGCCTAATGTTCTATATATATAGGACGCCTCAAATAAGTCATGGGTAACTTGCACCCCTACTTCAATGCTTCTCAAAATGCATTTTGTTACTTCACTATAGTGTCCTCTTTAATTGTGCAAAGTTGTGCGACACTGATATTGTGAATTCGATATTTTGTGTGTTTTTGAAATTGACTATTTTTGAAAAAGGCAGAACAAGATCATTTAGTTGTGAGGAAAGTAGTTTTATTCTTTTCTCTATAGTAATCATAAAAATATTTTATTTTGGTCATTGTCCTTCTGCTTATTGTATTATCATTCAATGTCAAAATAATAAATATAACAGTTTTGAATTTCATTCTGTGGCGTTTCAAACTCAGGTGACCTCATCAGACACAAATATCGCTACAAACAATACTTAATCATTGGAATTGTTTTAGGGGATTTTCATTACATGAAGCTCTAAGCATGATTAAAGATGTAAAAGCTGAAAGAAATATAATTTCCTCTTTTTTTTTATTAAGAAATGTTAAATTTTTTGTTAAATTATGCAAAAAAAATATTTTTTGCCATTCCGGGGGTAAAGTACTCACTTTTTACCCCGGTTTGCGGGCGTAAAGGGGCACTTTTTTACCCTGCGGGAGTAAAGTTCAAAAATAGGGGGGTGAGCGGGAGTAAAGTTAAAAAATAGGGGGGTGAGCGGTAAATAAAGTCACCAGATGACTGGTGACTTTTTAGTAGTAAAAATCTGTAAAAGTTAAATTTTTTAATTTATTATAAAATCATCATTTTTGTACATTTACATGAATGTGTATCTGGCCGTAATTAGCGATATCGAACATCTTACCAAAATCCGAGAAGTTTTCGGGCTTCACATCGCTCATGGTACGTGTTGCTCTTTCAAAGGCACAAATTTAAATGAAATGAAGCATTGGAATCAATGGCATTGGTAGAATCAGGGGTGCCAACTGCTATTTCTTAGTAATTTTTAGTAGTATAGTTGGTAATACTACTAGTGCTATTTTGCGATTTATCGACCACGTGTAGGTATTATAAAAAAAAAGCGTTAAATTTTTGCTTTAAGTTTCTAAACTGGCGAAGTTCCTACTTTACCTCTCGGAATGGCAAAAAACAGTATATGCACGACGGTAGTAAAGTGACTTTTGGCCCATGGGTAATTGTTTCACTCGGCTGGCGCCTCGTGTAAACAATCCTTTACCCTCGGGCCAAAAAAGTGTCACTTTGCTACCTTGGTGCATAATGTACTATTTTTTTTTTACTTTTTATGTTTATTTCTTTCTTCTCTTATGCCCGATTTCTACACTAAACTTAATCTATAGTTATCATGGGGACAACTTGATTCGATAGATATCTGTAAATTAAAACAAATTTTGGTTTTCTTCATGTCAGATATCTGTAAGTTTTGGTTTTTCTGCAAGTTAAGTTTGTAGGCCGGTGAAAGTACTCGATATTAGTCACACAATGCTAGTTTTTATTAAAAAAATTTAAAAACTCATATGTGGACGCCATAGGCATATCTGGGTTAATTTCGGGCAAATACAAAGAACCTGAGCGTTCCCACCATTGTAGCAGCAAAAATTTTTATTATTTTTATATGAAAAATTCAGAATTGTGTATTCAATGTGTAATAAATATCCTACCACAACAGAAAAGTTTCTATGTTGTTTCCTTTTTGCAAGAAGAAATGCAAACGCATTTCTCCAAAATTTTGGTTCATTTTTGGGGTTTCAACTTGAAAAGAGTGTTTAAATTGCAATTTTTTTTTAAACGCAGCAATTCCTATACAAATTTTTTTTCTTGTGATTATAGTGTAGGTTGTTCTGATAACTTGGTTCAGGCCCGTAGCCAGGAGGGGGCACGTGCCCCCCCCCCCGAAATGTTCAAAAGAATCAAAAATTTTGAAAGTAAAACATTTGAATTTCGAAAATAAAATAGGTATACTTTGGAAAAAGTTTTTTTCTAAATTTATTTGGCGTAATTCATTCCTTCGGCCTCACTCCAAGGTTCTAAAGTAGCCTATGTTTTTCGTAGCGTTGTAAATAACTTCTACACCAAATTTGGCTAAGATTGCTCAAATAGAAACGTAAAGCACGTGCACGCGTATTTGCATTGTCGATCGGTTGATAGCTTGACAGCATTATTCATTATTGTTTTTTTAAATTGATTTTGAGTAGCCTGCCTTCCTTTAAGGAATCTCGATAATCCATTCATGCGCGTCCCTATGGGACGCGCATGAATGGATTATCGAGATTCCTTAAAGGAAGGCAGGCTACTCAAAATCAATTTTCCTTTCCTTTGCGAATTTTTGCACTATTTCAATACAAAAACATGCGCAGGAACCTACATAATAACTGTGCCAAATTTGGTTCCGATCGGTCAAACGGTTTAGGAGTCTATAGGGAACATTCATACACACATACATACATCCATTTTTATATTTATATATACAGTCGACTCTCGATAAATTGAAACTCGAGGGACCAGAGAAAAATTTCAAATTACCATTAATTATTACCGAATTATTGAGAGATTCAAATTAATGAGTGTTCAAATTATCGAGAGTCGACTGTATATAGATATAGATTATGTGTTATCCAAATAGCATAAACAAATTTGGAGGTATAGGTGTATATAAATCTTACGTCCAAGCTAAAGATATTCATTGACAGTTGTTTACATAATAAATAGAGATGTATGTACTAGTATATACAAAGTAATTTCTACTCCGTTCACAGGCGCTGAAACGTAGCACTTGAATGATACAAATACGGTGTCAACGATTTATAGTTTTTTTATGCATTATATTTAATATTTTTATCAATTAGGTATATTTTAGTTTTTGTATGCATTATATTTTACCTATTTCGTAAATAAACCTTAGTTTTAAACTTTTGTTTTTAGTCTTGAATAAATTTTGGAACCTAACCCCCTTTTTTCTATTGCTTCTTTGGTTCTATTTACGCGAATTCCATGTACGCGAGGTTTCTGGCGAACGGAACCCGCGCGTACATGGAGGGTCTAGTGTATTTGATAGAGAATTTTATGCTCTTCAATTATGGTCTGATCATAATTTTTAATACAAGCATAAATGAGCCGTTGAAAACCATAGTTCACTAAGTCAAAAATCGATGTTTTGAAATATGGAGACCTAAAGTTAAAAGGTTCGTAATAAATCCTGAATGCAAAAATAATACTGTTGTTGCGAAATTTGCTTAGGAGTAGTACCTACTTAAATATCTATAGAATAATATTACCGAATTTTCTCTGCTTTACAATTTCTTTTTATGTTTTACTGACTTAAGATTTCTATAATATGGAGTGGTTTCAGCTATTAACTTAGACCACTCTGACTTTCAAGGTTCTATAGAATATGTTGCATGTTAACCACTGTCAGAGTGGTCTATGTCAGACTTAGACCACTTTGCCATACAACGCTAACAGTACTCCGTTAATGTGTGATATTACATTTGCACCATTTATGTAACAAACAATGACTTATATTTTTAAAATTTTGTCGGTAAGTAGATTTATATAATATGGATTGGTTTCAGCTATTAGCTCAAAAACGTGATTTTTTGACTTAGTCCACTATGGTTTTCAACGGCTCAAATAAGCGAGTTATCGGCAAAAAATCGCGTTGGGGGAGCTAAAACCCCCGATTGTGGGGGACGCCGGCGTGGGATTTTATGAAACTTTTGGGGGGGTTCATTAGAACACTCCAATGTACATCTCTGCCAAAATTCAGCTTGCCCGGATTTTTAGCAAACTAAAAACCATCCTTGCCTGGACTATAACGTTTGTTTTAAATAAAAATAAATTAAGAAAAATAAAATATTGAATTCCCGGAAAATTCCCGGAAGGGGAACCCCCGAAAATTTTACTTTTAAAATATTTGTAATAAAGTAGTTTAATATATAAATCTGTACCTCGGAAGTAAAGGGCACTATGTCCATTTTCCTAATTTTTCAGGAGAGCTGTTTAAAGATTGTTTTGAAATTCAACCACAAATGTCTTAAAAATTGATTGGAATGTTAACAAAATTGTTATACCACAATGTTATTAGCAACGGTTATTAGTATATTCATGTTTCATTTAGTCAAGTGTTATTCACCCAAAAAGTTTTTTTTTGCATTTCTTTAAAAAATTTTAAATTTATGCGGAGGACATAGTGCCGTATACCTCTCATAACTTTGTTATATAACACATTATATAACAAAGTTATATAATATAATATAATATATAGCAACAATGTGACATTATGTCACAACATAATGTCACATTGTTGCAACTAGAAGGTTTTTTGTGTATTTTAATAAAAATCCGCAAGGTGTAAACAGCACTATGTCCAGCTGAAAAGCAGCATTGTTAAAAACTTTTAGAGGTAAACAGCACCAAGTCCACATATGGTGCTGTATTCCTCTGAGTAAAAGCGGACTTAGTGCCCATGTAAAATGCTGTAACTTTCCATATAATTGGTTGAGGACATAGTGCTCTATACCTCTGTGTAAAGCAGAAAAAGTTATAAACAGATGTGAAATAATCGCAATTTGGCCAAAAATGGACATAGTGCCCTTTACCTCCGAGGTACAGAAATAAATAAAACTTTAAAAAAATTGTAATAAAAAGGGGAACCCCCTTTACAAGTGCCCCCCCCCAAATGAAATCCTGGCTACGGGCCTGACTTGGTTGAATATGAAAATTTTGTGCTTTATAATTTCGGGCAAATACAAAGAACCTGAGCGTTCCCACCATTGTAGCAGCACAAATTTTTATTATTTTTATATGAAAAATTCAGAATTGTGTATTCAATGTGTAATAAATATTCTACCACAACAGAAAAGTTTCTATGTTGTTTCCTTTTTGCAAGAAGAAATGCAAACGCATTTCTCCAAAATTTTGGTTCTTTTTAGGGTTTTCAACCTGAAAAGAGTGGATAAATTGCAATTTTTTTTTAAATGCCGCAATTCCTATACAAATTTTTTTTTTCCTTGTGATTGTAGTGTAGGTTGTTCTGACAACTTGGTTGAATATGAAAATTTGTGCTTTTTAATTTCGGGCAAATACAAAGAACCCGAGCTTTCCCACCATTGTAGCAGCACAAATTTTTATTTGTGAATAAATTTTCTTTTACAAAGATAAGCGTATTTCCGAGATATTTCCATGAAAATGAACTGAAAGTAATGCACGGACAGAACTGCACATGTGGATTAAGATTTATCCAAATTTTGTTTAAAAGTACAAAACAGACACAATTGAGCATGCAAGATCAGATCGTTCTCAAATAAAATATTATCTAGCAGTCAGATTAGACAAATTACTGCACGGCTGGACCGTCCTTTAAAATAATACAAACCTTTGCAGAATATAAATAATCCGCATCAGGTGGTTCTAAAACGACGTTATTTTCGATCACAGGATCCACATCTTTGTGCATTATGTGAAACAGCGAGGGTTTACTCAAGGCAAATGGTTTGTCCGGTGGGAAGGCATCCACCCATCGAAACGAACTACAAAAGAAGTCGGACGGAACGTACAGATTCGAATAACGACGCCTCACTTCTAAAACGTCTGCACTTCGTCTAAAATTAAACAACTTAGCGATAATTGTTAAGTAAATAAATATAAGACTTACAAATCTAAATTAATTTTTGGTATTTGCACCATATATCTGGGAACAATCCTGGACCTCCTTCTGGATTTAGGAGATCTGGACCTCCGACGTAAAGGAGACTTTTTATCTTCCTTCTCTCTTTCTCGCATTCGCTCCTCTCTCCTCTTTTTACGTTCCATTTCCTCTTCATCACGATCTCTATCTCGCGACCGTTCTCTTCCGCGACCACCTAAAGATGCTTTTGGTCTTTTACCAAACCCGTTGTTACCATCCGGTGGTGGTACGGAGTTATAAATGTGTCCTTTTTGATTATTAGAATTTCTACAAGACTGATTTGGCATGGGTAAAACTTGTATTCTGGTTGCATTCCACTTAAACGGCATGCTAGAATTATACGTGGCTTCGACCAACACTCGGTCACCAACAACGGGGTTTGAACCTTTAACACAAGCCGACGTTTGGAAGAATACATCCTCATCGATGAATCCAAAATTATCGTGTACTTTTGTCACGGTACCAGTAAAAACTCGTTGTTTTGTTGTAGGATTTCCTTGCCCTTGCACGGTTTGTGTTTGAAAAGCATTGGGATTAAGTGCTCGAGGATTAGGATACGTTACAGTACCGACTTGTTGAAATAATTGGTTAGATGCAATTTGAGATCCTAAACTTGACATAGAGACGGGAGAATTGGTCATTTGTTGTAAGCCTAAACTCAAGTTTTGTTGTTGTAAGCCCATGGCATTTTGGAACACTTGTTGGTTGTGCTGTTGAAAAGGTACCAATCCAGTCGCACCCATGTTATTTAACGTCCCCTGATTTAATAGTTGCTGTTGTAATGCATTATTTTGATTGACCAAATTATTAGAATTGTTGCCGACAGCCGAGCGGGCCCACGGAGTGTTCTTAGAACCACCGAATGCACCGAGATTACTCATTTTGTACACTCAAATCGTATATCAATAAATAAAATTAATATCGACAAAATTAATAACAAGCAGGAAGGTAAACATCAATTTACATACCCCCTCGTTACCACCACTAAATAAGGAAATAACGGAAACTATATTATTGTTTTGGCGGGACGGTTAAAATTTCAACGCGTTTATTTTTTCAACCGCGATACCTTCGCGTTTATTTTAAATTAATAAATCAACGAAAACTTGCTGTTTTGTTAAAATTAATTAACTGTAAATCAAATTTTCTTACATTATGCGGTTAATTATTGTAACTCGGTTCGGGTTTAAACACTGATAATTTAAAAATAAACATGAGTTACGTAACACCGCCGATTGTAAAATCTCGGCGAGAAATACGTCATTTCCTTTTAAGATGGCACTCGGTTCGCTTTACCGCCACGCCAGTTCTCTGTCTTTCCAGTGCCCACTCGGTGGTCGGATTAATCAAACTTCCAGTGTTGTGTATACTAGCGTACGGTTGTTAGCAAATAAAATGGGTCTCCCACGAGTATTTTTTGATATGTCTGCTGATAATCAGCCCGTCGGAAGAATCGTAATTGAAGTAAGTGATTTTAAATACATTGATCTTAAAAATAGAACTGTTAAAACATCTTGGGGATCCTCCATGCTTTTGCAAGTCATTAAAAATGCCGGCCGATTGCAGTTTTGCAAGTTAATTATGAATCATGTTAAAATTTCGCAATTATTAATTCTTCTTTTAAAATCTCTCAAAGAAACTCGGCGTATTTTCGAAAACTTCGAATCGATAATTTGTAAATTAGGCACATGTGCTTACGGACGCTGCACGTAATGGCGGCTCGTCTCAAAATTAATTTTCTCTTATTTTTTTTCTAGTTGCGTAGCGACGTTACACCCAAAACCTGTGAAAACTTCCGCTCCTTATGCACCGGCGAAAAAGGATTCGGTTACAAAGGTTCCATCTTCCATAGAGTAATCCCCAATTTCATGTGCCAAGGGGGCGATTTCACCAACCACAACGGTACCGGTGGAAAATCCATCTACGGTGCTAAATTCGGTGACGAAAATTTCACCCTTAAGCACACCGGACCTGGAATCATGTCCATGGCTAACGCCGGTCCCGACACCAATGGATCTCAATTTTTCATCACCACCGTAAAAACCTCCTGGTTGGACAACAGACACGTTGTCTTTGGAGCCGTTGTCGAAGGCATGGACGTCGTTAAGAAGCTCGAAGCTTTGGGCTCCCAATCTGGTAAAACTTCGAAGAAAATCACCGTTTCGGATTGTGGCCAATTATAAATTTAAGGATAAATTATTTCCTCCCTTTATTATTACACTTATTTCAGTTTATTTTAAATTTAATAAATGAAAGTTTTTCTTTATAACTTTTTGCTAAATCATTCCGTATTTAGGAATTTGGATAGGTCATTGATTTACGATGTTTAAATAAAATAATATAATTTTTTCCATTAGCATTGTGATCTGGTACTCTTCTAATAATCATGCGCCACTATTTAGTATTTAGTGTTAAGAACTGCATTTATGATGTTTTTACTGTAATAATGGTAATTCATTCAAATAATAAAAATCATTAGAACAAAAACGGCGTCTTGTTATTCAATCGTTTATATTATTACTTTTTGTGAGAAATCGTTTTTTTTTGTACTATTAAACTCAATTTAAGTTCAATTTGTTGTGTCCTTGGTGTGGTAGCCTAATGGAAAATTCCATGTTGTGATTCAGGGGTTCCCAATTCGTGACAAACTTACAGTTGCATCTGTGTAATTGATTATTATTCATTTTATTATTTTTTCAATTGAAGGAAATAAAACTTGTAACCTTTTTTTTTTAATTTATCAATTTTTTTTATTAATTATCCCAAGACCACAATTAAATGAAAGGTTTGATAATTTAACTAACTACACCACTTGATATCAAAAGTTGATTATTTTATCACTTTAACAAGATACGTTAAAAATTGGATTTTATCGAAATTTTTTTAATAACCACGACTAAAATTCAAGGACGTTGCTATGTCAATAATTTTGTAGAGGTGTTTCTATTATTAATTTATTCTAAATAACTTGATAATAAAATACGGTATGTATATGCAACACGTTCAACTCGAGTGTTATGACTCGCTTCAGTTGATCGTTGTGAAAAATTTAGTTTTACATACTACCTGAAAATATGAAATTATTTACCTGCTTTTCCAGGTCCCTGCACCTACTACCTACAGTTTGGGTGATAAAAGAATTTTGAGGATTAGGATTTAATTAACGCTTCGAGTTGGGAAATTTATGATTATTTTTCAATTCTTTACTTTTTATGACTGCAAATATTTTTGAAACGGATTACCTGCATTTTCGGCATACAAAGGAATAGCAATAAATAGTTTCTAGGACAAGTCGTAGTTATAAATTGTTCAGAATAAAGCAAAGTTAAAGTCAAATGCTTAACTTTTTGAATTTTAAACTTTTATTATTACACAGGCAATGCTTTGAAGATTATCTTCATTTGCATTTACCCCATTTGCATCATTATTAGATTTATATTTCTTAAAGCAGGGTTGCCACAGTGTCACTTTTTTCACCTTTTTCACTTTTTTGAAAATCATACACTTTTCTTCACTTTTTTGAAGAAAATTCACTTTTTTTACGATTTCACCTATAAAAATTACATTTTTTTGGTGGGGATTACCAAACCCTGGTCACTCCAAATAAATTGAAAATTTCCTATTGCAAAGAGGAAGGTTTATATAGCATACTGACATAATTTTCACAAGCGAAGATATAATCAAAATTTTGAGTAAATCGATTTTGAAGTTTGCAAATTTACATGTAAAATTAACGAGATTCCCGCGCGTCGCTCATTAACACTTAAAGTATTTTTGCCTTCATCCCGGTTTGCTTGATGGGTGGCGCCTTCTCGTATGTTTAGCTCTGCCGCGGAGCGGCGTACGCAAATGAAAAACCGCCCGGAGTAATAAAGTCTAGGTAAAATAGTCTAGGTAAAATGGTCTAGGTAAAAAAGTATAGGTAAAATGGTCTACGGCAAAATTTAAGGAAAGATTCATTGGATAACTTTTTAATAAAAAGTTGCGATTACACCGCTTACATACTATAATATACACATCATAATTATAATGATGATGCAGTGATATCATTCTGACACGAAAATACAAGCGAGAATCCAGACCTTGATTCTGGAGAGTAATAGAGTTTTAGACTTGGAAATCTTTCAAAGTCCAAATCCAAATCTTTCTTTAGAAATCGTTAAATTTAAATTCATTAAATTATAAAGGAGTTTTTGCAATACATGGTGACAGGGCCGTCGAGAGAAAATCGGGGCCCGGGGGTAGATGCATGTTTGTTGTAAGTTTTCCCAGATTTCAGGATTTCGGTTGAAATCCGGGCGTTCTCAGAAACTCCTGGCCTCCTCAGAAACTCCGGGCCCGGTGGTAATCACTATCTACCCCCCCCTCTTGTCGGGGCTGCATGGTACACATGTCCATGGTACACATTAAATATTGTAAATATATAGCGAAAATATGCATCATATCACTAGATTTTGGGTAAAATATGCAAATAACCGGCTAAATATTATTTTGTCCATTCTCACCTGAATCTTTCCTTGAATTGTGCCGTAGGCCATTTTTCCATAGACTTTTTTACCTAGACCATTTTACCTAGGCCATTTTACCTAGACTTTTTTACCCGTAGACTTTTTTTCCATAGACTTTTTTACCTAGACCAATTTACCGTAGACTATTTTGATTTAGACTATTTTACCTACAATCCCACTAATCACACCCCCAATCTATCCGAATTTCAAAGAATAATTCAAATCGGAAACCGGGATGAAGGCAAAAATACTTAAGTGTTAATGAGCGACGCGCGGGAATCTCGTTAATTTTAGATGTAAATTTGCAAACTTCAAAATCGATTTACTCAAAATTTTGATTATATCTTCGCTTGTGAAAATTATGTCATTATACTATATAAACCTTCCTCTTTGCAATAGGACATTTTCAATTTATTTGGAGTGACCAGGGTTAGGTAATCCACCCCCTTTTCTGGATTTTTTTGTTGGTATTAACAATAATATTTGATGATAACCATAATAGCCAAGATGACCGACCACACAATTGTAGATTTTAAATAACAAATAAAAATATCAAGTTAAAACTGTTATGTGTATTGGCGATTTACATTACCGTTGGTGGCGCCACCAGCAACAACAACATGGCTGTGTTTAGACGTATATTCCGAAATTTAAAATCATAATCTGGTGAAAATTTGCAAATTTTTCAGTATGGTGTTAAATTTATTGTAATATGTGTTGTTAATTAATTGATTTTGTTATGTTTTGAGTCTGTAGAACGAATTTTTATTTTCATGTAATACGTCATTTACTAATTTTAAATTCTCCCGCATGGTGACGTTTGCTTAATGTAAATTGCGAATTAGACAGGATTAAGATTCAACATGCAACGAGCACAGGACAGGGAGGTATCGGGAAAATGTCGCAAGACGTTCAAAACCGAAACTTTTTCAATAAGAAAGCAAAAACTTCTGATTATTAAATTACTATGAACGTATTTGTTTTAATTTATATATGTTAATAAAATCAAAAACAATTTAAAAATATTACACTTTTTGTTCAAAGTTGCTATACACTTTTTTCACTTTATTTTGAAAATTAATACACTTTTTTCACTTTTTTTGAAAATTAATACACTTTTTTCACTCACTTCTTGCTTAGATCTCTGTGGCAACCCTGTTAAAGTTAAGAAATCTCAAAATGAAAAAGGAATTTTAACAGTGCTGTAGCTAATAGTCCAGTCAACAGGGACCAGAAAAGGCCTTTGCCTTGCAAAAGGTGGCGCACTTCTGGATTTTGGATATGTTGTTAAGTTCGGGGCCCCGATGAAAAATCCAAGTTTTCGACCTTGGGGGGGCGCCGCGTAGTCCGCCATCTTGGATTAAAGGTACTAAAAATAGGTTTTTTCAAAATAACTCCTCAACTGTTGTTCCTACGACAAAAAAGTTCAATACTTATTTGAAGAGGACTAAATTCTCTACATTCCTTGTAGATACACTTTTTTTGTAAGTCTAATGGGTAACGAGTTACAGCGGCCGAAACATGAAAATTTTTCAAAAAAATCGTCTAACTCAATTTTTTTGGGGTGAATTTTGTAATAATGAATGACATTGTATGATTTTTGACGTTCTTCCACACCACCACCACATTATATAATACAATCGTGAAATATACTTCTAAGTGGAGTGATTTTTGTCGTTACGAATAAGTTTATTTACTGCAACTGCGTTATGAATCTATACAAAGTAGTATTAATTTCACTGTTAAGCAGGCTGAAGAAGATGCTGATGTGTTGATCGTCAACACAGCGATTTCATTCTGCTCATCATTCGGCGAAGACGTTGATCTTTTAGTACTGCTTACAGCATTAGGATCATCGAAGGACAACATCTTTCTACGTAAACCGGGGAGAGGAAATACAGCTGAAAGGGTGTATTCGTCGAACAGTTTAAAAACAAAAGGAGCAACCGAACACATCCTGTTTTTACATGCTTTCAGCGGCTGTGATACGACATCATCCCTCTTCAATCAAGGAAAAACCAAATTCCTGCAACTTCTTCAAAAAAACGAAGAACTTAACAACATCGTTGGCCTCTTCAAAGATCCGAATGCTGAGGCTGCAGATCTCGAAGCCGCTGGAGCACAGTTTCTCGTTGCATTGTATGGTGGGAACATGGATGAGGAAACCTTGGAAGATATCCGCTACCAACGGTTTGCCAAGGCATCCATAAAGAACAAATTAAACCTTGCTTCTTTACCACCAACGACGGACGCGGCACGGTGGCACACGCTTAGGACGTACCATCAAGTCCAAAAATGGTGTGGAAACCCAAAAAATCCATCCGAGTGGGGCTGGAGATTCGGTGCCAATGGGCTCCCTCCAGTGGAAATGTCCGAGAAACCAGCGCCCGATGAACTGTTAAAAGTGATCGCATGTAATTGCAAAACGGGATGTGGTTCCGCGTGTGGCTGCAGGAAAGGTGGGCTTAAAGTGCTCCGTTGTCTGCGGATTCTGCAATGGCGAGACATGCGACAATGCACCGGAGATCATCATCGAGAGCGACGACGAAGATGACGAAATTCCGCCAGCTTGTCCGATTCTCAATTCGTACAACGGAGAGACTGATAACATGGACAGTTACGAAGATGACGGAGGAACCACGATCCGACCTGGACCATCAAAAAAAAATAATAGTCGAAATCCGACACATACATCGAAAGTAACATTACTACCGACTTGGACCATAAATAATGATAATAATAATTATAATAATGCTAATAATATTAATACTAATAATTGAATCACACTCGGACACATAAATCAAGTATGCAATACCTGCCATATTCAATTCCGAACAAAGAACATCAGTGGATTAGGCCTACTGGGGATACCACAATTTAAAAAAAAAACGCGCCATTTACTCTACCGCGTGGTGGTGTGGAAATGAGTTGACTTTGAATTTACAAAATTATCATAAATATGTAATGAACGGCATCAAATGATTCCTCAAAATTAGAAAAACGAGGAAATGGACGATTTTTTTGAAAAATTTTCATGTTTCGGCCGCTGTAACTCGTTACCCATTAGACTTACAAAAAAAGTGTATCTACAAGAAATGTAGAGAATTTAGTCCTCTTCAAATAAGTATTGAACTTTTTTGTCGTAGGAATAACAGTTGAGGAGTTATTTTGAAAAAACCTATTTTTAGTACCTTTAATCCAAGATGGCGGACTACGCGGCGCCCCCCCAAGGTCGAAAACTTGGATTTTTCATCGGGGCCCCGAATTAAACAACATATCCAAAATCCAGAAGTACGCCACCTTTTGCAAGGCAAAACCCCCTATTGACTGGACTATAAGTAGTTTTTCAACGTTAAATTGCAAGAAAAAATTTAGTACATATTTTGACCTGCAAATTAAATACGTACAGTAATCCCCCGATTTACGAACGGGATACGTTCTGTGAAAGTGTACGTATATCGAATATTCGCACGATACAACACAAGGGCTAGGACAATACTCAAAGATTCAGCGAGTACAGGTTTTAGCAAGGAGATTGCACGAGCGAAGCGCAGCGGAGCGAGTGTCAATCTCCTTGCTAAAACCTGTACTCGCTGAATCTTTGAGTATTGTCCGAACCCGCGTTGCTGTTGCGGTGATAATTCCGTGAAGAAACGCCACAACTTAAAAGCACAACATCACATACGAAAATCGACATTTCAAACGCCATTTTTAATGTCGAAAATTGTGAAACAAATTGACCATATCGCATCACAATCATTGCAAAAAAAAATCAAACAAAAAATTTCGTAAGTACCGAAAAAAATGGAAGCATAATCGCACCAAATTTGTAATATAAAATTCGTTAGAAGTACATTGCTTTAAGTGAACTCGGGTTGGAACTAATGCGTTGAACCGGTTTCCTACATCGCATCTGTTGAGTGCGTTAGTCATACACACTACATAAATTATAATATTCGAAGAGATATTTTATTACGTATGAATTCTTTTACGCTCCACTACAAATATTCGATATTCTGTTAGGGTATTTGGAATATTTTTTATTTTCGGATATTATTCGACTGTGCATGCGTTGTATCCATTTAACTACAATGTAAAATAACGCACGCTGATTGGTCGAAACGACAAAATTTGACCCTGAATGGAATTATCGTATAGCGAGCCCAAAGTTATACTCTCTTATCTATGGGATACAGTAAATACCCCAACAACATGTGAAGTTATACGCTCTTCTCTTTACAGTGGTTATGTGGGTTGCATAACCTAACAACACGTCTACTCCTGTCTACACCTATAAATTGAAAAATTGACCCGCGCTTTTGTGTAAGTTCTTATTACGTATTTTTTTATTAACGTAACACTTTTAAATTGATCAAAATTTAAAAATTAATGAGATGCTTAATTTTTGAAAAATTAACAGTTTTACAGTTCTCAAATACAAATTTTATTAACTACTATACAATATTTAATTATTTTGCTACTATTTTATTATACAATTTAAAATTACCTTAAAATTTAACAAATTTTAAAAACATCAAAAAGCAATTAACACATTAGTACGATTACTCTAAAAATAAATAATTACTTGAATTCGTAAATGAAATAATTTTAATTAAACCAAGTATTTTTCATATTACAGTTGTAATACTCTATTGTTTTATTCAGTTTCTTTACTATGTTCTCTTTTGGATAATTTACTTCCCGTTTTTCAAGTGCCTTCCAATTTTGAAAATCCTGGCAAGTATCAAAATGTAATTGTTCCCGTTCGATTACTATATCATGTGTGTAGATCCAATACTTACTTTCTTTTCTTCGACACAGATTGGACAAAATATGAGCCCTTTTTTAATTGTTTTTTCAGGTACTGCAATTGAATGAATTTTTCTCATATGTCGAGTTTTGGAATAACTATCGTAGAACTTTTTAAGGCAATGAGGGCATACACTACTAAAAAATAATTCCAAAATTTAACCTATAAATACAACACAAAACTACCGCTTCGTGCACAAACGTTACACAAAATTATGTATTAGACCCGTTTTACATTACACTAAATTTTTCAGTACTGAAATTTTTAGTCCTAAAAATCCAATGCGCGCGCCGAATCAGGACACTGAAAACTTGTTGTAATTCTTTCCTGTTTGCAACTACAACCTGACAATTTTAACTTTTTCAGCGACTGAATATGCGCCGCGCGCATTAGGCAAATTGTTGATTGATTTAAAATAATTAAATAAAAATGCAAATTAGCAAAAGAAAAAAATTATGTGCTGCGGCTGTGATAATTATTACAATGTCACTTGTAAAAACAAAAAATCAAACAACTTTGAAAAAAAAGCGATTATGGACTAAACCGTGGATTGAAAGAAGAATGGAAGGAAAAGAAATTTTAAATATGTTGAACCAAGAATTATTAACCGAAGATGTAATGGCATATAAAAACGTTTTGCGAATGAACAATGCCTCATTTCAATACCAACAGTTATTTTAAATTATGAAACTAATTTTACATCATGCGCGCGTCGAATCAGGACACTGACAACAAGAAAATAGAACATGTTCTAATTTCTTGTTGTCAGTGTCCTGATTCGGCGCGCGCATTGGATTTTTAGGACTAAAAATTTCAGTACTGAAAAATTTAGTGTAATGTAAAACGGGTCTAGTTCTATTGTAGCAATTAATAATTGCTGTTTATTATAATTAATTTATAATACCATATCACGAAATTGTAGCAAAGTAGAAAAGTTTTCGATAGCTTTAAAATTCTAAAAAGCGCGGGTAAATTTTTTAATATCGTATATAGGAGGTAAGGACGTGTTCACTACCACAGAGGTGAGGACGTGTTCACATTACCACAGATATGTTGTTGGGGTATTTACTGTATCCTCGAGCCCAATATTAGTATGCCATTCTATTGGAAATAAATAGATACGTTCCAGAGATTGAAAATATTCGTAAAACGAAATCCATATTAGTATAAGTTTGTATTAAAAATACATAGATGCGTACCCCAAATGTTCGTTATAGGAAACCCTATTTTTAGAAACATTTAAAACAATGTGATTAGAAAATAAAAGAAAAATAATTTATTCATTTTAAAAATAAAATAAAAATTACATTCATTAAAAAAAAAAATTTAACATTAACAAAGAAAATTTAACATAAAAAAACATTTCATTTTAAAAATAAAATTAAAATTACGTTATTCATTATAGAAGAAAATTTGACATTGTTCGTAATAGCAAATTTTTCATTCGTAAAACGAATTTTGTACTTTATGAATGATGTTCGCAACTTCGAAATTTCGTAAAACGAGCCTTCGTAAATCGGGGGATTACTGTACTTTAATAAAATTTCTGAACATGATGAGTGTTCTCAAATATATTCCTGTAGTCCAGTCATTAGGTACTTTTGTATTATGGAAATGACTCCGAAATAAGATTGTTTTTGCTTAAAACCTTTAGTTTGGCATCGAAAAATAGCCCCTAAAGTTTTCTACATCAGGATCGGACCGAAACAGGGGTAAATTTACCGAAGAAGGTTCCAAAAATTACAAACTGATGAATTGGCCATTTCTTATATATCCAATATTAAAAATATACCCCCATCAAATTAGCCCCCCCCCCCTTAAATCGAACTTTTAACTTTTTTTATGCCAAACGTTAGGTAAGGTTTAGTACTTAAGTAGTCCAATTAAAATAGTTTGTATTCTATTGTTTTTCGTAATTAACCAATCAAAATGTAATGTCAAGTTAGCCCCCCTTCAATCGATTTTTTAACTGATTTGATCGATTATGATTTGTAGAGGTATGGTAGTTTAATTAAAAGTTTTGGTAGTCGATTGTTTAATAGTAATAAATTAATGAAGTTGAATCGAAACCAACTCGCATGTGATGAATGTAATGAAACTAATTTCTATTCTGAAATTTGTAGGGAAATTTGTGGGGTACATTCGGCCACGTTTTTAAATTTAAATTTCCGAGGAACAAGTACATTTTTCTTAAATATATTTTCTCTGAGCAATTATATACTATTTGGGTACTTGATTTCCGTATTAGTAATTTAGTTGTAATAATTTATTTTTATTTTATAATATAAAATAAAAAACTTGTCGAATGGCCGAATGTACCCCACCGGTGGGGTACATTTGTCATATGGGTGGGGTACTTTCGTCGCAAGGCATAAAAGTAAAATATCAAGTAATCAATAACGTTTTTGTATATTATACATACGTACATACAGGGCCGTGCGCAGGGTTGCCAACTTTTCCAGCCGCCATAACCGGACAATAAATTTAATCTGGTCATACTTGGTCAAAATCGAAAAAAAATACACTTTAAGTATCAATGAAAGAGTTTTATTAAGAAAAATACAGATGTATCAGCTCAGGTTGGTAAAAACAAAATATAAGAGTAAAAGTTATTTCTAAGAACAGATGCAGGAAAATTATTTTTTCTTAAAATTGTACTTGCTCTGGTTTTTAACATTTTTGACAAGTAATTTTCCTGCATCTGTTCTTAGAAATTCTTCAAACTCTGAACAAGTCATTTGATAGTTGAACATCACCATCAATTCCGCCTTCACCATTTTGACTTTCAGACGATTTCTTTCGTCCTGCCAAATATTTTTCATGACGCTAAAAATGCGTTCTACATACGCATTTGAAGGTGGAACCGCAAATATAGTCTGTACTATTCTTAGAAGATTTGGGGCTTTAGTTTTTTTGAAAAATTCAACCCACAGTAAATCAGCTCTCTTTGGATTTGTTTCCTGACTCCGTTGGTCCATGCTATTACTAGTACTTGTACTTGGTCCAGGTTCTACAGTTTTTTGGTTGTTTTTTAGCTCATGAACTACTGCATTCAGCAAACAAATTTCTGAGAATAGTTGGTCGCCATCAAATTTGACACATAGCTTCTCCGCAACCGTGACTATGTCCGCGAATTCCAGCTCTTCGTTCAAATTGAATGGAGTACACAGTTTATAAAAAGAAGTTTCGCTGAAATCAAACCACTTCGTCAAATATTGTAATACTCGATCATACACATTCTGCGCTTCATCTATAAACTTTATGCGATCTCCGGGCGAAAGTTTCGATATCGATTGCTGTATCTTGAATCCGTAGAATTGTTTTTCTTTTCTGCCGGCGATTTCATTTCGTAATTTTTCGAAGATCGTATACACTTCTGTTATTTGGACATAGTTACTTTGTATAATATTTATATACTTGGTTATGAGTCCCATTATGTTGTGGACAAAATATAAGTATATTTCAGGGAGCGACAGATCGTTAGAAAGCTGGTGAAGATTTTCTTCCACCGCCGATTCTTGAGAAAGGAACTTCCAGATCAGAGGATTGACTTCGTCTTGTCCTTGCTCTAAGAAGTATGTTTTTACCGCCGGCTAGTCTAACAAAAGTCTATCTATAGCGGGGAATAGAGTGCAGAATCTTGTCGGAACATGACGGAGTAGATTTTTGTATTCCACATCTAAAAACTCGAATATTTGCTTGAAGTGCGCCAACTTCTTCGCACTTGATGAAAACTCATTAAACACTATTATGACGAATGATTTAACGTCATAAGACAGCATCCTTAGCGCAAACTTGTTATGTTATGCAAAATATGCATCTGACAATGTCCAGCCACAAGCTCTGGTAGATTCAACGTATTCTTTAGGTTGACAAATACAGATTTATTTTTTTTCCATAGTTTACAGAACAATTATCAGCTCCATACGAAACTAAATTACTCGGGTCAAGGTCAACTTTCTTGATGCACTTTATCATATTTTCGGCTATGGCAGCGGAAGTCTCATCTGAATCTTCGTAGAAATCGATGATAGAAGATGTCGTATCTTTGTCAGCATTGAAGAACCGAATTACAACTGGATATAACTTGCAGTTGCCCTTGTTTGAAGTGTCGCAAGCTATCGAATACGGCGCTTGGTCTACATCTTTTAGAACCAAACGATAGTGCGTGAGTGCGAGTACATTTTCAACTATCGCTTCGGCCTTTGTACGATCGCATTGAATTTTTGGAGCTATTTTAGAGTCTGGAAATACACGTGGTAAAAGCTTATTTCCACAATCCTGCGATAAATAGCTGTGATGATGCTTTACACCGTGATAGGTTAACATCAGCTCAGCATGCGGGACTCTTTCTTCTTCTGCAGTACCAATCTTAATGAAGAATTTACTTAGAAGCGACGACTGACTGGCTGATTGGCACTTTCGAACATGTCCCGTAGTGTCTAAATTAAGATCAGGGTTGCAAGAAGTACCCGTCTTAATTTAGGTGAATTGAGAATCACTAGAGTTGTAAGTTCTAGTGATTACTCTAAATTATGAGAAGTGGCAAGAAGTACTTCTCTTAATTTATTGTTGAATAACATTTAAGTCGTAAATTCAAATGCTACTGATTTATTAAGTTTTACATGCAGGTATTTATATAAAAACTTAATAGCTAGGTTATCACATTCCAATTAAATTAAAGGTATTAATCTGATGACTTATGATATAAAATTTTCCATTAATAATTTTAAATGCAGTACTTGCTGATTATAAATTGTTTTTAATGTTGACAATGCGGAAATGAATTATTTTTGACCTACTGAAAAGTGTTATTGTGCATTTTCGCTTTATTTACACTTTTCTTTTTACAATTTTGCATATTTACTTAAATTATTAATATACAGGATGGTTCTAAACTAGAACTCACCCAACCAACAAAAACCTGTTTAATTTCTAAATTAAACATATTGCCACCTCCAAAAAAATGGCGTCTGGGTAGTGGCGTTTCATCATTGATAATAATGAAATTGATAATTTTGAATCCTCTTCTGAAGTGTCGTCCTCAAGTAATGGTATTAAATGGTGAACCTTTTCCGCGTTGTTTGACCCTTTGCTTTTTTTGACACTGACGACTCGTAGTGTGCCGTCTGGATCTGGATGTTTGTTACTAATTTTTACTAATGGCCATTGACTGGGATTGATGTCTTTTTCTTTGATGATTACTATGTCTCCTATTTGAAGGTTTCTGTGTTTTGATTGCCATTTGTATCTTTTTTGTAGTTGATTTAAATACTCCGATGACCATGCCTTCCAAAAGTCATGCTTGAGTTTTTGGACTAATTTCCATCTGGAACTTAAATTTGTTGTCATCATGTTGTTTACATGAACTGGTGGTATTAGTTCATGTAAGCTGCCGCCTCCAAAAGAAATTTTAAAAATGCCTGAATCCAATTTCGTAATATTAATGTTTTCTGCTTGTATTGTTATTACGTTTATTAAGACTACTAATAATAATATTAGCAATGTATTTGCCTTTGCTGAAATTGATGATTGTTTCGGTTCTTCTTTGTTGTATTGATTTCGAAGTTTTTTGTTTCTTGGTTGATCTTTTTTAAATGGTGTTTTATTAATGTTGTGGACGAATTCTTCTTTTTTGGTTTTTTCCGCATAATGTGCCTTGCTTTTTTCGTTTTCTACTGACATGGGCTTCTTATTTTCGACTACTTTTTGTTCCCAAAATTTCTGTAATTTTTTGTCTTCTTCATAACGGCTGATCATACTGCTTATTTTGATTGGTTGTTGATTTTGGTGTGACATGCTGCCTGACAGGATCCATCCTAGTTGGGTGTTTTGGCAGACTAGTCCATTCTCCATTCTTCGTAAACCTTGTTGAATGATGCGGCTTAATTCGTCAGCCCCTAATATTGCGTCTATTGGGCCTCTTTGCTTGAATGTTGGATCTGCTAATAACTCGTTGTCCCAAGATAAATCCATATCCATATGTTGATCTGGATGATTTTGTGTTAATGTTGGAAGTATCTTGAAATTGATTTTTAACGAAAACTCGCTTGGAACTCGTGGTCTAATTGTAACTTGTATTTGATATTTGGATACTTTTGGATTTGCATCGCTTATCCCTGCTATTTCTGCTACCATTTTTTGCTTGGGATATCCTAATCGTTGTGCGGCTTCTTCAGTTATCAGTGCTGCTTGGCTCCCGGAGTCGATAAGGACTCTCAAATATTCCATATTGCCCATGTAAGATGTGGTGCATACTAACGCTGTTGGTAATAACACTGTACTTTGGTCCTGGTTAGTTGTATAAGAACCTGTTGGAATATTTCTATCTTCTGTGGTGTGCTTTTGGTTTTGTTTTGTATTTGTGTGGTTTGATCTGACTTGATTTTGCCCTTGATAAGAATTATACTGTCTTGTGGATGATTGCTGTGGTTTCCAATTTCCAAATCTTGAATTCGTTGGTTTCCAATCATCATGTAATAACGTATGATGTTTTCTGAAGCAAATTTTACAGCTTCTCTTGCTGAAGCATGGTGCGGTCGTGTCATGATAGATTAAACAATTGCAACACCCTTTGTTTTTTGTCACTTTTCTTCTTCTTTCCGCTGGATTCATGTTCTTGAATTCGCTGCAGTCGTAGATGATATGTTGTTGACCGCAACAGATACATCTTGAACAAAACTTTTTTGATGCATAAGCGTTGGTTGACCCATATATTTTTTGTATTTGATGTTTTTTAACCGTCTTGCTTGGGCACCCATCTCTGTATCTCGTTCTGATCTTGCTCGTTGCTTGTATTTTCTTGTGGCTTCGCTGTGGACCCTTGTATTTTGATAGTTAACAGTGAAGACCATGATAATGTATTTGCTTGTGGTGCCTTCTTGACCCTTGTTTTTTTTTATTCTTCTAGTGGCGTCGCTGTGGACCCTTGTATTGTATTCTTCTCCTTGCTTTGGCGTCGCTGTGTGGACCCTTGTATTTTATTCTTCTTGTTGCTTTGGCGTCCTGTGTGGACCCTTGTATTTTATTCTTCTTGTTGCTTTGGCGTCGCTGTGTGGACCCTTGTATTTGATTTGATGCTGCTTCGATCTCTTGTTTGGACCGTTGTATGTTATTCTTCTTGTTGCTTTGGCGTCGCTGTGTGGACCCTTGTATTTTATTCTTCTTGTTGCTTTGGCGTCGCTGTGTGGACCCTTGTATTTTATTCTTCTTGTTGCTTTGGCGTCGCTGTGTGGACCCTTGTATTTTATTCTTCTTGTTGCTTTGGCGTCGCTGTGTGGACCCTTGTATTTTATTCTTCTTGTTGCTTTGGCGTCGTTGTGTGGACCCTTGTATTTGATTTGATGCTGCTGATGGTTTATCTTCTTAGGCTCGAAGGACCATGTCTAAATTAAGATAAGGGGTGGCAAGAAGTACCCGTCTTAATTTAGGTGAATTGAGAACCACTAGAGTTGTAAGTTCTAGTGATTACTCTAAATTATGAGAAGTGGCAAGAAGTACTTCTCTTAATTTATTGATGAATAACATTTAAGTCGTAAATTCAAATGCTACTGATTTATTAAGTTTTACATGCAGGTATTTATATAAAAACTTAATAGCTAGGTTATCACATTCCAATTAAATTAAAGGTATTAATCTGATGACTTATGATATAAAATTTTCCATTAATAATTTTAAATGCAGTACTTGCTGATTATAAATTGTTTTTAATGTTGACAATGCGGAAATGAATTATTTTTGACCTACTGAAAAGTGTTATTGTGCATTTTCGCTTTATTTACACTTTTCTTTTTACAATTTTGCATATTTACTTAAATTATTAATATACAGGATGGTTCTAAACTAGAACTCACCCAACCAACAAAAACCTGTTTAATTTCTAAATTAAACACGTAGTCTGCTGATGGTGTTTAATTTAGCTTCCACACCATCGTGTTTAATAGTAAAAGTGGTTCTGCACATTTTACAAAAAGCCGTTGTATCGTCTTCTTTGCTAAGCCACTGAGAAAAACTTTCGTCGGTTAACCATTCGTCATGAAAACAACAATATCGTTTTTTAACTTTTGGAGGAGTTGCTCTCATTTTGGCAGTCAATATAATCACACACGCGCAAGCAGTTAGTATCTATTAGGTATTCACACACTACTTCTAAATTAATAACTTCGAAGCAACACTTCGAATCACAACAAGATGAAACAAAAGCGAGCGTTACACTTGACTGAACGAAACGAACTGACTGATGCCGCCCCAGTACGCCCCCGCCCCGCTCCCGCACTTCATTCACCCATTCGCCGAGTCACCCGCGGGCACCTCGCGCCATCTCGCGGCATGCGTGCTACCTACACTAACTAGGTACCTTACCTACGCCGCCGCGGCGAATTAGCAAACATTGCGTTCACAAATTTATCTGACCGTACAAATTGCATCCGGTCGGAACTTAGCGACCTGACCCCAACAATTCCTTCTAAAACCCAACAGTCCGGTCGAAAACCGGACGGTTGGGAACCCTGGCCGTGCGGTAGATTTTTTCAATATGATGCAAGTCTTAGAAATACCGCCCCATAAATGTTTTTTTCATTGCGATAACCTTCAATTGTGATAAAAACTGCACAAAACATACGAATACTGACTTTATTTTGAAACTATATACTACTATAAAATAAAAATATCAAGTTAATAACAAATAACAACTTTCTTTAACTAAAATAACAACTTTCAACTACAATAATCTACATAAGTTTTATCCTTCTAACTTTAATTTTAGCAAATTCGTCAATTAGGGATGTGTAGTCTAGAGTTGCAGCCAAAGTAGATTCAATAGAAATTAATGAGAGATTACTAAGTTTTGTTTGGGTAATTGAACTTCTTAAATAGTGTTTTATTAATTTTAATTTATAAAAACTTCTTTCCCCACTAGCTACAGAGACAGGGAGCGTTAATAAGATTCTCAGAGCTATAACAGTATTTGGATATATAAAGTAATTAAGTTAGTTTGACATAAATAATTTAAAACATCCAGAGGTTTCATAGAATACGGTAGGGTTCAGGATACATCACGTAATTCTTCTTGCAGGTCATTTGCATTTATATCTGATTCATTTTCAACAGAAAGTATTGACTGGAGACAGATACAATAATTTTCTAGTGTTTTGTATTCTATATCTTTGAGTTTTAAAATGTCATATAAAAACTGAAAATTTTTGCTATGCGTTTCCAGCAGCATGAATCGTTCATTCAGGGAATTAAGGGTAATGTCCAGGATATAGTTAAAAAAGTTAATTTTAAATTTATTTTCTTCTGTTAAGGGTTCATCCGCAGCTTCATAATCAAATAGACGTTTTTTCCTTCTGGCTCTAACTTCTTTTTCACCAAGAAATTCCGTACTACACTCAAGATTCTCTGCAATCTCATTTGCAGCAATTTTCATCTGAGCATATCCAGAGTTTCTATAATTTTCCACTTTTTGAATGGTTTCGGATAACATCCTTACGCAGTCTGATAAATTTATAGTTACAGATTGCAATAGCTTTGAGACTGAATTTATTTCAAATAAAATATCATACCAAAGTATTACTCCACATATAAACTTGTAATTATTAATATTTTTTGCCAATCCTCTAGATTTAACTTTAGTTTCTGCATCTCTGTTAACGTCTTCTATTATTTGGAATAATGCATCATAAATTTCGCAAAGTTGATATCGTAAAGGTTTTAATGCATCTACTCTGCTTGACCACCTAGTAGCACTCAAAGGTTTTAGAGTTAATTGAGAAACATTTTGTTTTAGCACTTCCCAACGCTTTTTCGAACCAGAAAAAAATGTGTAAAGTTCTTGCACAATAGAAAAAAAGGAAGCCGTTTCTGTAGAAGACGTCGCTGCATCATTCACAACTAAGTTTAAAGAATGACATGCGCACGGTACATAAAACGCCCTTGGATATTGTTCAAGTATTCTGTTCTGTACCCCTTTTCTTACTCCTTTCATGTTAGCTCCGTTATCATAGCCTTGTCCTCTAAGCCACTTAAGCTCAAAACCTAGCTTTTCCAAATGGAACAAAATAAGTTCTGTCAAACCCTCTCCCGTTGAATTACTAGCTTCAAAAAAACCAATAAAGAATTCTTCGATTTCATATTTATTTTTACTGGTGTTAAAAGCGACAACTCTTATTGTTAGTGAGAGCTGTTCAATATTACTAACATCTGGAGTACAATCAGCTATTATCGAAAAATATTTAGCTACTGTTATTATTTCTAAAATTTTGCTTAAAATTACTTTTCCCATCAAATTTATTAATTCATCTTATATGTTATTGCTAAGATAAGTCACGGACCATTTATCAGACTCGCGTTGAACTCTCCTGATATGTTCTTCCATAACAGGGTCAAATTCAGACAACAACTCTACCAACTTTAGGAAGTTTCCGTTATTATGTTGAAACAAACGTTCGGTTGTTCCACGAAAAGCTAAGCATTGTGAAGCCAATAGTCTAATTATTGACAGAATTCTGTTTAGAACTCCTATCCAATGCTGAATTTCCATATCCATAATTCGTTGATATTCTGCGTCGATAGTTTTTTTCTGCTTTAATCGAATATCCAATTCTTTCCATGCCCTAAAAGCATTTCTGTGATTTTCAGATTTTTCGTGCATTGTGAGGGCTCTTACAAGATTTCCCCAGTCAGAATAGCCGTTTTTGGGCCAGTCACTCATAGCAGACGAATTATCAAATAATATACAGCAAAAGCAGAAAACGGCATCATTTGTAACTGAGTAAAGTAAGTATTTTAGCGAACTTTATTGAAACTTGAAACCGAAATCAAGTGTATCGAAAGCGCTTACTCAGAGAGGCGCGCGATAAATTCTAAATCGTATAAATCAACAAAGGAAACAGAGACCAATATTTCTTTGCGTAATTACTGAACGATTCAAAATCTCATATTTTGATTTCTCTGCTTTTGCCGCCCCTTCACGATGCCGCCTGATGCGACCGCCTCTTTGCATCATAGCACGGCACGACCCTGCGTACATATTTATCTAACAATAATATCATCAAACTTATAATTAGGCATTTCCAAGTACGTCACAGTGACGTCATTGGCTCCACCCCGAACAGCTGTTGCTCGACAAGTTTGTGATAAATCTGTGTATTTATCTGTTTTATTGGTAAAAATTGAATTTTTTTACATTTTATAAACCGTAGAGAGTGTAGTGTAAAATTATTACTGTAAGTACATTCTGTTTATTTTCTTTCCCGAATAATCGCAAACCTAACCTCGAGTACATACTGCTTAATTTTTAGCGCTTTGTCCGTAAATTAATTTGCACATTTCAGTTTCACTTTGAAAAAATTGCAAACTGCATAATATAAAAGTTAATTTTAATTTTTGAAATGAAAATTGTCTTGTAAAAATGCTAACCTCAAAATATCAGTCGAGTATCAGCTGTTCGTGACGTCACATGGAAATGCCTAATTGAAGCTAAATATTGATGTCCTTGCAGTGCCAGTAAGGGTGGGTTTTTGGAGCTGAGCACCAATTTAATCCATTTCAACCTCGGTAACATCATCTTCTTTTGGAAATACAAATGTATTAGGGGCCGTTCATGTATTACGTAAGACGTTTTTTCCTACTTTTAGACTCCCCCCTCCCCCTAGTAAGAAAATGTATATGTAAATGTTAATGTTAATAAATGTAAAATAAGATGTGAGCTACCCCCCCCCCCTCCCCATAAACGTCTTACGTAATACATGAACGGCCCCTTACTACAACCTTTCCTTCGCAAGAATTTCATTGTAATTCCACACAAACCTCTTATCTTTTGTATTTCGCCTATAAGTATGGTGACCGTATTATTTTTATGAAAAAAAAAGTACATTTCGGCGAAACACGGTAAATACCTAAAAAAACGTTAACGGCGCACAGTGTGGTGGAGGCGGACAAATGGTGATTTTTAAAGTAATTCATTTGGTCAGTTTAATAATAGTTTCTTGCTAGGAACATCCCAAGGATTCAGGAACACAATAAAAATCATAAAAAATGCGCTTGGAAAGTATCGAAAAAATGGGGCAAAGTCAACCTTTTTTATATACATTATGTACCCCACACATAGGTACTTTAACTTTGCTTAAAAACGAAAATTCATTGATTTTTTTCAGTTTTCAAGTTGAAATATTATTTCTGTTTCTCGTTACTAGCACACAAGTGCCAAAACAAAACAAAGAATTACATTTTTAACGGTTTGTAGACCTAATTTCGACCTAAAAACTAGATTTTTTTAAATGTTAACTTCTATTAAACTTTTAGTTGTGTGAGAACGCATGGACTACCGAAAATTTTTTTATGGTATCATTGGTATCTCTAGTACTTGCCCTCCAAATTTCAGCTGCAGATGCGAACACAAGAGCGTTTTTACTGAGACTTGTCCAATTTTTACCGAAGGTATTATTGGATTAACAAATCAATAAATTTTTCCCAAATGCCCATGTAAACAATACATAAGCAGAACGGACGATACAGAAAGATATTAAAAACAATTGAAAACTATTTTAAAATGACGAACTTTAGAATTTCGAATCGTGGCTTATGCAATATTCTGTGGGAAAACACAAAAATTATTGTTTTCTTCTATTATTCTATTAAGGACTAGCTGGCACAGTCGGCCTACCGGCCGCCTTTAGCCATCTAGACCGTGTCGGATGTGCTTGTTCGGCCTTCGGCCTCACTCCAAGGTACTAAAGTAGCCTATGTTTTTCGTAGCGTTGTAAATAACTTCTACACCAAATTTGGTTAAGATTGGTCAAATAGAAACGTAAAGCACGTGCACGCGTATTTGCATTGTCGATCGGTTGACAGTTTGTCAGCATTCATTATTGTTTTTAAGTTGATTTTGAGTAGCTTGCCTTCCTTTAAGGAATCTCGATAATCTATTCATGCGCGTCCCATAGGGACGCGCATGAATGGATTATCGAGATTCCTTAAAGGAAGGCAAGCTACTCAAAATCAACTTTCCTTTCCTTTGCGAATTTTTGCACTGTTTTAATACAAAAACATGCGCAGGGACCTACATAATAACTGTGCCAAATTTGGTTCCGATCGGTCAAACGGTTTAGGAGTATAGGGAACATACTGTCATGTTTCGATCATCATAGGGGGTGGTCTAGCGTAATTGTGTCACTTTCCTGTGGAATGCTCATGTCGAGATATTCAATTAGAGACCATCATGAAAAATAAGGACTTGCACCTACATCTTCTGAATACTCCAGAATAAATTGCTTGCATCACTTCATCTATAAATAAAATAACAAACGTAATAATTTTGTACACGCAAGTATGTAAAAATGTGTTAAAGGCAAAGGAGGATTTAGTTGTTTCAATTTAAGAAGTTTTGGGATTAAATTAAAATAAGTTTTATTTGTAAAAGCGTAGGCATTTGAATTTAATTAAAATAAGTGCGATTAAAATAAGTGCGCGGTCAGATAGACAATTTTGGTGGGACTAGGAGAAGAATTTTGAAAGCAGTCCGGTTCCGTCCATGAAATAGTAGGACGTAATTGAAAGAGTCTCGTTCCGTCCGTGGAGACGACAGGACGTAATTTTGAAAGTCTTGTTCCGTCCATGAAGGCGTCAGGACGTAATTTTGAAAGTCTCGTATCGTCAATAGAGGCATCAAGACGTGAATTTTCCAAGAAATTGGAAATTGGGAACTGTTTGTACGTCCGGGTAGAGAATCGATAACGTAATTAAGAGTTGAGTTTAAAATTTGTCTTGGAATTATTTGCGTATAAGTTGAGATTAATTAATTATTGTTCGATGAATTATAAATTGTGAATGGAAAAGAAGATTAACAATTTCGAGTAATATTTGGAAAATTTTGGTGACCACTGCAAATTTCGTATGGTTCATTGTATTTTATGGTTATGTTCTGAATTATTGGAATTAAAGAAGATTATTGAAAATTTGACTTACCTGAACGTTATCCTGACAGTAGCAGAATTTCGATTGATCATTAATCCACCCTGGAAATCTTCATGGTATGGGAGTTGGACCAAATTACGAGGCATCTTCATGTGATTCTTCGCTGCGTTCTCCACATCGATCGTGCACGAGTAACACTTTCGGTAAGCAATTGTGTCGACTGATACAATATCTTTCCTTACTGCTCTAATGAGAAGCAGTTTGGAGAAGATAAAGTCCACGCAGAAGGTAAGAACCTTCTGCTTTTAAATGCGTGGAGCCCTGGTGTTAGGTCAACTAGCTCTTTGATGGAAACGTCGGTATGCGAGGGCCATGGGTCGTGTAAAAACGCCTCGGATAAACTCAAGGAAGCAGCTTTGCAAACACACACAAAATAAACTTAACAATAAAATAAAAATAAACATAAAAATAAACAATATGATGGTCATTGCTTAAAGGCTTAATGATAAAGTCGATGCTTATGGTGTTAGTATTGCGCCAGTGGAACGTAACAACAGTAGCCCACTACAGGAACCGACCAGAACGGCACAGTAGCGACCACATTGACACCCAGAATCACCACCCACACACAATCAATCGACGGAACACTCGAATGGTCATATAACAATCCCATAATGGTAACCACATCGAGCTTCCGACGACCAAACCAAGCGGCAGCGAACCCCGGTGCAATGTCGCACCCTGTATATATGTAGGTCGCACATCGCAGCCTTTATAAAAATAATATTAAACCAAAAATTAAACAAAAATACGTCGAACATAAAATTTCAAGTCGAGGCTTGAACTTAGAACGATCATCCTGGACTCCGATCGCCGATGCATTATACTAGCGTCGCTCGATGTTATAACGTGGAAATAAAACTCAGTCGAAGTACACATTATAAAACAATTTTATAACAAATAATTATTAATTAAATAATTATAATAAAATCAATATTCAAACTTAAATTCACTTCCACGTTTAGCGAACGTAAAAGAGATTAGATATGCCAATCACTACGATACAGGTATACAAAAATGCACCGCAATCATAATCTCGTATAACATTCTTTAATAAAAAATGAACGACGAACAGAAAAACCAGAATGTTACACATAAATAAAAAATAAAACACATTAAAAAGGCCAAGGGAAAAAATACGCCATCGAGCTTCAGATGTTAAAATATTGGCCAATCGATCGACAGGTACTGTGAAGTAATAGCAAATAAAACATGTTACTCACCGATGCTACCGGATAAACATCCTTCCCAGGAATTATGGGCCAGGGTGGTCGGATAAGGACACATGGCACGGCCAAAAAGAACCACAATCCTCCAATCGCGAATCAAATCCACTACTGGGATGGAAAAACAACATATTCCATATAATATCCGGATTGTCGGACTGCAACTCCCCCAAAACGTAACCATACCCCGCAAAATCAAAACCCACCCCGATAATCACTTCACAGCACAAAAGACGTGACCTTCTCGTCCGCCATTTTTCCCCCAACTCCCTTGCAGCGCGCAGCTCGACTTGCGTTCCGGAAAACAGATCACAAAATATGGAAGTGCTCAATAAATTTGAATGTATATGGCAGTGACCAACAAATTATTGTACAAGGTTGATCATAACGGATGTAAAGTCCAAAATCCGTTATACGACACTGTTTCGTAACATTCAGTTCGCGCGTGTTTTTAAATTTAGGATTTATAAAATCTTTATTCTTAATTGATATTTTTGTAAATTTGATTTAATCTTAATAATTGAAAATCCATCTTTTGTTTATTTTAAATAATTATGTTTATTAATAAATTACATTACTTGTTGTACAATAATTACGTTTGATTTAATTAAATTAACAGCAGTGAGTAAAAGGAAAATAGGTGCAAGGTATAGTAAGTTTGTTGTCCGGCATTTCAAAAAAATTATTAAGTTAAGATAGTTTTATATGAGCATTCGACAGATTCAAGAACCCACCTTTGACCCTGAATTAATAGAGTTCTCATGCATAGCTGGTTAAATTTTTTTAAAATTAAGTGCCATCTCATTCCCCGCTATAGAAATTAAAATTTGAATTTACAGTAGCGATACATGGCAATACATACATCCATTTTTATATATATTAAGGATTAAGGATATAGTAAGACAACTTCCAGATTTTTTGCCCTAAAATTGAAGGCTCAACAACCGTTTGTCCACAAAAACCCCATTTCACCACACTGTGCGGCGTACCTAAATATACGACGATTACGATTGATGACCTTTTTTTTCTGGGATTGCACTGAAGGAAACAACCATGAGGTTTGGGGCAGCGTCGGGTGGCACCCCCCCCCCACCCCCGGCGGGTGTACAAAAAATAAGTACATTTGTAAGTACTTTTGGAGAAGTTTTTAAGTACATAGGACATCGTTCTAAAAAAGAGTACTGTCCTACTAAAATAAGTACATATATGGTCACCATACCTATAAGGTATAATGAATTATAGATTATTTCGTTCCAAATTTAACCAACAAAAAATCTCCAGTTTTGATTTCGTTTTCCTGGAGTGCACCTTCATCAAGTTCTTCCATCTCTTCACTACAATCATCACTTGAGATGATATTATCAAGCACGTTATCCGATTCACTTGAACTGTCTGCTAGTGCAGGTTTTTTCTTTTTATGTGTTTGTTATGGAAAAAGTTGTCTCGTCGCTTTTCTTTTATTCCTTTCTTCTAAATTTTTCTTTCTTATTTCTTTTCCCTTCTCCATCTCTTCTAAACGAGACTTTTCACCGCTGTTACATTCGTGATTTTCCTTCTCTTTTTCTTTTTGTTTCTGTAGTGTATGGAGCCGTCCCTGCATGGCGGGTATTAACCATTTGAATATTCAGTAGGTTGGTTAGCCAGCTACCAACCTACGGAATCCTAAATAATGGAATATACCCCTGACCATGTTGGGAGATTAGGTGTGAAAACCCAGTGTGGGATAGTTATTTTATATTGAAAAGTCAGTGTATATTTTTGTAAATAATACAGATAGAGTATCTTGTCGAATACTTAATATTGGCGACGGGAAACGGAACGAATTCAACAGTCAAGGGATGTAATGGCAAAGATTCAAGAGTTTAACGAAGAAGTGGAAGATTTCGAATCATGGGAAGAAAGGTTAAGGTTTTATTTTATAGCAAATGCGATCAAACCAGACGTGCAGGCGGCGTATCTGTTGTCATGCATAGGCGCGAAAAGTTACAAAGTAATAAAGAATGCACTATATCCTGGAACTACTGAGGGAAAGACGTATGTAGAATTAGTAACAGTATTGAAAGAAAAATACAGGTCAGTATCGAGTATATTTGTAAAGCGGTTCAACTTCTATAATCGGAAGCAAGATGATTACGAGAAGATTGAGACATTTATTTCGGCGTTAAAAGATCTGGCTCGTGACTGCAAGTTCGAAGGTTTCTTAGATCAAGCGCTGAGAGACCGATTGGTGTGTGGGCTGGTCAATTCGGATACACAGAAGAAGCTATTTGGCGAATCGGAAATGCTAACATTTAGCAGGGCAAGCGAAATTGCGATTAACGATGAAGCAGCAGAGAATCAAAGACGGATAATTCACGATGATGCGCAAGTCAACCAGTTGCAAAGAAAGACATTTCAAAGAAGGGATCAAGGTCAGGGAGGGCTGAAAGAGGCTCGACCTAGTAAAGATTGTTTTCGTTGTGGAAGGTATCATGATCCAGCTAAGTGTCCAGCCATCAATTGGGAATGTTTTATGTGTAAAAAGAAAGGTCACACCAAATACGTATGCAGGAGCACAAAAAGGGTAGCCAATGTCGAGGAAGAAGAAGTTAAAATCCTATCACATCTGAATCACCTATTAGGAAAGTCAAGTAGTGATTCACCGGTGATGGTCAAAGCGATATTAGGAAAGGTCCAGTTCGAATTCGAAATTCATACAGGAGCATGCAAGTCCGTACTACACATTAAAGATTTCAGTCGGTTACGGGGTTTATGTGATATTAAGCCGGTTCCATTCAAACTCAGAGTGGTTACAGGAGAAACGGTCAAGATCGTAGGTGAAACGCATGTGAACGTGTGCATAAACGATAAATGGTACAAAGAATTGCCGTTGGTAATAATAGATAGTGTGAACAAATTCACGCCGTTGTTAGGAAGAAACTGGTTATCGGCGATGAAACCAGGATGGCAGAAGTTACTAAGCGAACAGATTACGAAAGAAGATAGAATTAACCACATACTTCAAAGGGGGAATATCACGGTCGACAGTGAACAATTAAGAAAACGTTTGGCAGATACGTTTAAGAGTGTATTCGACGAAGATATGGTACGACCAATCAAAGAATTCACAGCCAGCATTCGATTAAAAGAAAACGTAAAACCAGTATTCCACAGGGCATACGAGATGCCCTACGCACTGAAGGCAAAAGTAGAAGAAGAAATAAACAGGTTAGTCAAGTCGAAGGTTTTGGTGAAAGTAGAACATAGTGCGTGGGCAAGTCCCATCGTGGTGGTACCGAAAAAGGATAAAGAAGTAAGGATATGCGTGGACTTCAAGCGGACCTTAAATCCAAATTTGGAAACTAGTTGCTGTTCGCTACCAACACCATCGGATATTTTCGCGACTCTGAGTGGAAGTAAGTACTTCACGGTGTTAGACTTGAAGGGGGCCTATCAGCAGTTAGAAGTAGATGAGGCATCAAGGGAACTGCTGACCATAAATACACATTTGGGCTTGTTTCGATTTCTAAGGTTAACGTACGGAGTCAGCTCGGCGCCTGGTATTTTCCAATCGTTCATGGATTCTGTAACAGCGGGGTTGCCAAGAACCAGATGTTATTTGGATGATGTAGTTATTTCGGGAAGTTCGTTGCAAGAATGTCATGAAAATGTCTCTAAGGTGCTGAAACAGTTACAGAAATACAATATCAAGGTCAATGGCAAGAAGTGTGAATTCTTTAAGACGAAGCTTAAATTTCTTGGGCATGTAGTGAGTGAAGCAGGCATAAGTCCATGCGAAGACAAGTTGGAAGCTATTAGAAGCACACCCAATCCAGGAAACGTATCGCAAGTAAAATCATACCTGGGCTTATTAAATTATTACGGGCAGTTCATTCCGATGCTGTCATCCAAGTTGAAACCGTTATACGAATTGTGCAAAAAGGAGGTGCCATTCGTATGGTCAGCGGAGTGCGAGAAGTGTTTTAAAGAAAGTAAAGAACTATTAATCACGGATAAGGTATTAGTACATTATGATCCCGAAGCGCCTCTATTCATAACAAGCGACGCCAGCTCTTACGGAGTAGGAGCAGTACTAAGTCACCGAATGGAGGGCCAAGATAGACCGATAATGTTCGCGTCATCAACGCTATCGGATGCGGAGAAAGGGTATTCACAGATCGAACGGGAAGCACTGGCAATAATGTTCGCTGTAAAGAAGTTCCATAAGTTTGTATTTGGACGAAAGTTTACGTTAATCACCGATCATCAGCCACTGCAATACATATTCGGCAGTAATTCGAGAATTCCCATAACATCGGCAAATCGCCTCCAAAGATGGGCAATTATTCTATCGGGTTATAGTTATACAATAGAATACAGAAAAGGGAAAAATATCGGTAATGCGGATGCACTGTCAAGGTTACCGCTAAAAGAAACTACTAATATACCAGAAGCATTGTACTCGTTTAACACAGTCGAGTGCGCACCTCTGAGCCATATAGACGTAGCAGCGGCATCGAAGGCAGATGAGGTAATATCGAAGGTATTGGAACTTACATGGAAAGGTTGGCCGGGAGCAGTAAAAGATGAAAGATTTAAGCCTTATTTTGCAAAGCGACAGGAGTTGTCGGTGGAATCCAATTGTTTAATGTGGGGCAATAAGGTGGTCATCCCGGAGAAGATACGTCAGTCGGTTCTAGAACTATTTCACGACCAACACATTGGCGTGGTAAGATCCAAAATGTTAATGCGTTCATATTGTTGGTGGCCAGGGATGAACGAGGACATCGAAAAGTTTATCACATTGTGTGACCGATGCCAAGAAGTACAAAATTATAGAGCGGACGCGCCGCTACAACCATGGCCAAGTGCAACCAACAATTTTCAAAGGGTACATATCGACCTATTTCATAAATTCGGCTACAATTTTTTGATTTGGGTCGATAGCAAGTCAAAGTGGATAGATGTGAAATTTATGAACAAAGGAACGTCAGCAAAAGAGGTAATAGTGGCACTAAAAGAGATCATTTCGGTCGTAGGTTTACCAGTGGAGCTAGTATCAGACAACGGCCCCCCCTTCAGCGGGCAAGAATTTGTGAAATTTTGTCAATCAAATGGCATAAGGCCAGTAAAATCACCACCATATCATCCTCAGTCAAATGGGCTAGCAGAAAGGGGGGTACAAACGGTCAAAAGGGCGCTGGAGAAAGCAATACCAAGGACAGTACAGCGACTGACAGAGAACGAAATAAAAGAACGTTTGGCGCATTTCTTATTCTCGTATCGGAACACGCCAAGCACGGTAACGGGGATGTGCCCATCAGAATGCGTGCTAAGAATGAAACCAAGAGTAAGATTCGATTTGATCAAGCCAGCAGTTAATGTACAAGAAGGTATCAGGGTTGGTCAAAAGGAAACGGTGGCGCGGTCGGTACGAAATACGAAATTGTACAGTAATGGAGAAATGGTGTACGTGAAAAATAAAAATGAGCACTCTGGAATCAAATGGGTAAAAGGGAAAGTCGTGAGGGTGATTAGTTTCAACACATACTTAGTATCGGTAAATGGGACAATAAAGCATGTTCACAAGGATATGCTAAGAAGTGCACCTGCCGGAGAACCCAGCGTCCAGGATCCCCAGATTCAACAACCAGTAGGAAGAACGGAAATGTTGTCAGATAAAAGGGAAGTTAGTATCACAAGTCAGCCGAACGAGGACGTAGTGCAGAAAGACGTTTTCATGGGGGAGGCGAAGGAGGTTGACCATGGTCCAAGACAAGGAGAAACCGGAGTGGTGGGGGATAGTAATTCTAGTCAAGATATGTCGTCACCTCGACCGCCGCGTATAGGCATTCCGCCAAGTCAAGGGGCACCTACAGAAATCCCGATTAGAAGGTCCACTCGAGTAACACGACCTCCTGATCGTCTCAACATTTAAAGGGGGAGTAAATGTAGTGTATGGAGCCGTCCCTGCATGGCGGGTATTAACCATTTGAATATTCAGTAGGTTGGTTAGCCAGCTACCAACCTACGGAATCCTAAATAATGGAATATACCCCTGACCATGTTGGGAGATTAGGTGTGAAAACCCAGTGTGGGATAGTTATTTTATATTGAAAAGTCCGTGTATATTTTTGTAAATAATACAGATAGAGTATCTTGTCGAATACTTAATAGTTTCCTTACGCATTGGTGCTTTGGGGTATGGCTATATTTGTTCAGGTGTTGCCTTACACACTAGATTCGTATTTGTGGATGGCAAATCATCAATCACTGGATTTTTCAATTGAGGGGTCTGGAAGTAAAAGGGTTCAAGTGCACTTGAACCTGAAATGATCTAAGTGCAGAATATCATACCTAATGGGTATCCTAACTTAGAGGTAAAATGATTTTAGTAAATTTTACGTCCCTTTGGGTCGTAAAATTGTATTTTCTAAACTTATTCCTGGAATTTTGAATTTCCAGTTAACTTTCAAGCCATGTTTCTTAGAACTATTAAAAGTGCACTTGAACCCTTTTACTTCCAGACCCCTCAATTGTTGTTTCATCTTGTTCTGTTGTAGGGGTTTCTGACTTATCTTTTGTTTCTTCTAAAGGTCTGTCGGTTACATAAGCTGGTAAAATGTCTTCGTCGGTGAATGCGAGACGATTTAAAGCGACTAAAGCAGCGTTGATATCTTCTTCGCTGATTAAAGCCCTATTCGTTTTTCTTATAAATACTTGCGTGGCATCTAGAATTTAATTAGTACATTTTAGCGTAAATTTTTGAACTAAATGCGGTGGGGTGCATTCGCCATGCCGAATCTACCCCACTGTAGCTATGACGAAAGTACCCCACTAGCAGTTATTTAGAAAAAACGACTGTACGTAAATTATGTGAAAGTTTTGATGTTGTGTACTTATAGAAGTTTATAGTTGCAACATATCAAAGTAAACACCTAAATAGAAGCAAAATAAGATAAGCACATCATAGTTTGTTTTACTTAGACCGCGTTCGGTTTGGAACTATTTTCGCCTTCACGCCTTGACGCTAAAAGCGTGCAAAATTTGCGTTCGGTTTGGAAAATCCGAGCTTTGAAGGCGTTCCAAACCGAACGGGGGTTAGCGCTATGGTGTTTAAAATTTAAACTTGAGGTTGTATTTTAACCTAACTTATTTGTTATAGCGTTTTGAGCGTGTTTGATTCGAGATTGTGCGAACTTTGATTTGTATTTTGAACTTTATTAGTGTTTAATACAAAAGTTGTGATCGAAAAACGACTGGTACGTAAAAACAAATAATTTTATAAAAAAATAAACAAAAATTTAAATTCAAAAATTCAAAAATTAATTTTAAATTTTACCACCGCAGCGCCGCGCTATTGCTGCCCGATCTATTTCAAGAAAGCGTTGAAAGCTTCTGAAATGGGCGGAGCTATAGCGTTTCATGGCGAGTAAAAGTCCCAAACCGAACGGGCAAAAAGTGTTTGTTGGCGCCACGAAGCGAAAATAGCTCCAAACCGAACGCGGTCTTAAGAGCGCGCTGCGGAAAGAGAGAGAGGGAATGATGTTGAAAGAAGCCTCTAATCTTTTGTACAAATTTAAAAAACTAAACGTCGTATCAATGTAATTCTTTTTTTATATTAATAAGAAAAGACTATTGAAAGCAATAACCAATTTTGAGCGCTTTAAATTAAAAGTAAATAGGTTAATTTAATTTATGAAAAAGGACAATTTTGAATTTTTATGACAACCGATCTTAATGAAACTTCGTTATTGCCTTCTGCAGATCATTATAAGGACAAAACCTGATTTTGAAGCGATTTCATCATCAATTATAGAAAACTTGTACAAAACTTGTAAATCAAAAAGTGCCCTTAGTGGAGTTTTAAACTATATAAAATCAACTTAATGCACAAAGGGTTCAACGGTTCCCTTAGATATGGCGCAAATAATTTTTTTAAATTTTCTCTCTCTTTCCGCAGCGCGCTCTTAACACTTTCACTGCTACCGCATAATTCATTTCGTACGCCCTACGCTAAATAGTTGTTTTTACTTTTATATATAGTTACTTAAGCTACATGCTCATGCTGTTACATTACTTAAAAGCAACGCTAACATAATCCTCAATATATAATCAAAATATAACATCGATTGACGGGCAAGTCCGTCACGCGCCATACGCTAAAAAATGCGATGACGGACATATCCGTCATGAGCAGTGAAAGTGAAGCATTAAATTTCACTAAAAATACACGTAAATAAACAATCGCTGTTAACTTTTTAACATAACACGTATTTCGTCTTCTTTAACAACCAAGCTGTAAAGACGGGTACTTACCCTGGCTATACTGAAAAGAAGGCGCTAAATTTAAATTATACCTAAGCGATTTATTCGGGGTGGCCGAATGTACCCCACTGCCGAAAGCACCCCACTCTCCCTATATTTTACATAGTATGGACCAGCTTATGAAGTAACTATTAATTGTGTTAAATAAATACGAAGTAACCGCTGGTAACATAGTTAGATGTTATAATATTAGAAATAATGCATATGGTAAAATTTCTTCATTTTCAGAGATGGAATAAATTTTTATTTAATAATTAATTGTAAACTTTCCAGTGGTCAGCTAATCTTCCACAGCAAGCTTCCCATTATGAATTTCTTTTTAAATATTAAAAGACAAAATAATTACTATCCTTAACACTAAATTTTAGTGCTACTCACTCAGAGCGATGTAAAAAATTTACAATTTCACACCCTCAACAACACGCAATCTTTTTTACCTATGAGCTATGAGTCAGACCATGAAAAGTTCAATCGGCGCAGCTGATTAAAACTCAAGCGATTCTTGAACAATTAAAATTGGTGCTACCCGAATTGGACCGCGTTATGCATAACTTGACCAAGCGTCAAATGTAAGTTTTTGAGAAAATGCAATGAACTTTATAACCTTCTTATAAATCAACTTATCGTTGATTAGAGGTGATTTTTTGCATGTTAGTCATAAAGAGTGTCGATAACTATTATATCTAAGAACTAAAGCAATAAAATGAAAAACTAGATTTTAAAGTGAAAAATGGCGCTTAGGAATTTTGCATTTACTACGCAATCAATTTTATACATTTCGCATAAGTTGACTATGAACCAAAACTGTCGCTTAAGGGCTCGCCACATAGCCTGTGCTGTGCTATGCCAATGTCAAACATTGAAGTAGAAACATAGGGTTTCAATAGTGACGTTCACATAGTTATGAGTTGCTATGCTATTTTGCGCATGACCATGGCATTGTTCAACGTTTGTGTTGACATAACACAGAGCATAGCATAGCACAGCACAGGCTATGTGGCGAGCCCTTTAGTCAATTTATGCAAAATTAATATATTAGATTCACCAATATTAGTTAATTTTTTTATGAATAAATGAGTGAAATATTTATTGAAAATTAAAAAAATTAATACTGATACAGCAAAATGTTATTTTGATTTAAATCATACTTCTGTAATATCAAAATCAACTTCTCCATTAAACCCTTCTATATCCTCTTCGATATTGGGATCACCCAATAAATTTTCATAAAAATGTTTAGCATCATTTGGAATCAACTTCAATAGAAATTTCAAGTCAACAAGTTTTTTTTCTGGAATGGGCTTACCATTTGGCCAAAGATTTTTAAGTAGCTCGCTAAAATTCTTCTTGGCTTGTCTTCTTGACGGCCTTCCACGTTTCTTCTCTAAGTATATCGATTTCTTGAGCTTCATCCCCAAAATGACATTTAACAAAAAGTTTGTGAGGATTTTATTTTCGACTTTCTATTTCTTTAAACTTAAGCCAATTTATTTTATTATTATTGATGTCTACTTTTCGATTGACAATAGATTTTTCTAAATCCGCTAAACTAAAAAAAATCCTCTTTTTCCATCTTTCTTCTTCTTTTTTGTTGTTATTCTTCGAGGTTTCTTATTGTTGAATCATTTATATAATTCTTATAGACTATTTGTTTTTCTCTTATTGCCTCTTCCAATTCATCTGACTATTCTCAGAAAAAAACTATTCTTTTCAAAATGGGGGGCGGGGGGTGGGCTAGAGTGAAAAACAATTTTTTTGTATTTTACGTAAATTAAAAACGAAGACTTTATTTTAAAACCGGAACAACCTGGCACAACTTTTTTAATTTTTAAATTCAAAGAATGGAGGATCAACTTCACAGACGAAAATTTGTTGTTTGTTCAATAATAAGATACTATAATATATCGTCCCCCTTATGCCATAACCACGAATGTGTATTTTACTAGTTTTCAGTTAAATGCATTTGAAGTTTTAAAGTTAATTTCAAATTCACCAAAATTATTAATTTAAACAACCAAATTTTTTACTGTTATCCGAATATGTCGTAGCCGAAATGAACCATTTGTGGTTCTGGTATAACATAGATAATGCATTCCCAACCTCCGCTGTGCCCTTAGGTGAAAATGGCAAATTTTGCACATTCGTGGTTTTGGCATAAGCGGGACGATATTCAAAATATACCTCCATCAAATTAGCCCCCCTTTAAATCGAACTTTTAACTTTTTTTATGATGCCAAACGTTATAGAGTTATAGTCCATCCGTTTTAAGAATGCAGAACTAGATTGTACTAAAATTGTGAACTCGGAACGTGATTGGTTAAAATTTTTATAGGTTTACACTGCCAAAATTTTATTTGCGATTGATGACTCACGAATATTTTTTTTTCTAAAAGTTTCTGGCAAATTTAAATAATTTGTACAAGATAAATTGCTATTTGATAAAAAAATACTTTTAACTCGATTATTTCAAGTATCAAATAAGTGACATTTGGTTTTTGTCACTCACACACTTTAATTATTTGACGTTTCCCAGTGTACATCTGACTTGCCGTTCAAGCATAGATAAGAGAGAGGCGACCCCTACTGCAATCCAAAACCAGATGGACTATAGGTAAGGTTTAGTAAGGAGTCCAATTAAAATTGTTTGTAGTCCATTGTTTTTTCGTAATTAATCAATCAAAATGTAATGTCAAGTTAGCCCCCCTTGAATCGATTTTTTAACTTTTTTTTTAACTCATTTGATCGATTATGATGTGTAGAGGTTTGACAGTCGATTGTTTAATAGTAATTAATGAAGTTGAATATAAACTAACTCGCGTGTGCAAACTAATTCCTATTCTGAAATTTGTACATTTTACATAGTAAAATTAATTGTGTTAAATAAATACGATACACCGCTCGTAACATAGTTAAATGTTATAATAGTAGAAATATCATCAAATATTTCTGATACAAACTGTACCAATAACGACTTTTTATCCAAATAGCTGCATAAATATGGTAAAATTTTTTCATTTTCAGAGATGGGGTAAATTTTTATTTAATAATTAATTGTAGACTTCCCAGTGGCCAGCTAATCTTCCGCAGCAAGCTTCCCATTATGAATTTCTTTTTAAATATTAAAAGACAAAATAATTACTGCCCTTAACACTAAAATTTTTAGTGTTACTCACTCAGTGCGATGTTAAAAAATTTACAATTTCACAGTCGAAAACGCGCAATATTTTTTTATTTATTAGGTTCAGACAATGCAAATATCAATCAGCCCAGCTGATTGAAATTCAAACGATTCTTTGTAACAATATCTGTCCTCACTATCTCTAATGAGAAGGTAGCTCGGAACAGATAATATCCACGCAGAAAATAAATTCTACTTTTATTTGCATGGGGCCCTGATGGTAGGTATAAGCCAGCTCGTTAATAGCGGCGGCGAGGCCGTGGGTCGTGTCAAATGAACGCCCCGAAGAAAATCAAGGAAACAGCTTTGCTAAGACCCGTTTTACACTACACTAAATTTTTCAGTACTAAAAATCCAATGCGCGCGTCGAATCATGACACTGACAACAAGAAATTAGAACATGCTCTATTTTCTTGTTGTCAGTGTCCTGATTCGACGCGCGCATGATGTAAAATTAGTTTCATAATTTAAAATTTTTAAAATTTAATTTTTTTTAATTATTAAAAAATTTTAATTAAATTTTAGTGTAATTAAAATTTTAAAATTTTCAAATGAGGCATTGTTCGTTCGCAAAAAGTTTTTATATGCCATTACATCTTCGGTTAATAATATAATTGAAGGGCCTAGTGGAAAAGTAGTTAAGTCACTTTTTTTTCAATTTGTAGTTGAGCACATTTTCACATTTCGGCATTTATTCTCTACAAATCAGTATAAAAATCAACAAATTGAAAAAAAGTGACTTAACTACTTTTTCCACTAGGCCCTTCAATTCTTGGTTCAACATATTTAAAATTCCGTTTCCTTCCATTCTTCTTTCAATCCACGATTTAGTCCATAATCGCTTTTTTTTCAAAGTTGTTTGATTTTTTGTTTTTACAAGTAACATTGTAATAATTATCACAGCCGCAGCACATAATTTTTTTCTTTTGCTAATTTGCATTTTTATTTAATTGTTTTAAATCACTTTTAAACACTTTTAAATAACAAACCAATTGACATTTGACAATTTACCTAATGCGCGCGGCGCATATTCAGTCGCTGAAAAAGTTAAAATCGTCAGTTGCAGTTGCAAACAGGAAAGAATTACAACAAGTTTTCTATCTTCCTTATTCGACGCGCGCATTAGATTTTTAGTACTAAAACTTTCAGTACTGAAAAATTTAGTGTAATGTAAAACGGCTCTAACACACAAAAAGAAATCAGCAATGAGATGTTTGTTGCTGGAAGGCGGTGACATAAGCGATGTCGGATGGAAATTGCGTTAGCCGACCAGAACTAATACAGTGGCAACAACATTACCACCAAGAACCACTCCCCCACAATCAATCAACGGAACGTTCGAGTGGTCATAAAAAAATCCCACAAACGGTGGAACCAATCGAACTTCCAACAATAAAATCAAGTGGAAGCGGCCCCGATGAAATGTAACACCCTGTACGTTGGTCGCACATCGCTGCCTTCTTAAAAAAAAACATAAACCCAAAAATAAACACAAAAAAAAGTTCAACATAGAATTTCAAATTCAAGATTTGAACCTATATCGAACGCGTAGGAATTCCTATGCCAATGCAATTGACCAACGCCGTTCGTTGTTACCTAGAGAAAATAATGCACAGTTCAAACCTAATCAAATAAAACATAATAGTACAATTAATGATTAATTAGTTTTCAAAATATAAAATTTAAACATTGGCATTATAATCCACGTCTGCGAACGTCAGATTAGATAACCTCTGATCACGTCGAACAGAAAAGCAAAACCTGCGACTTAACGATAATTATGGCCGAAAACGTTCCAATAAAAACTGCAAGGCAAAAGAAAACCTAAATAATAAAACATAAAGAAATACGAATCAGCCAAGGGTGAATTCAAACAAAGCGAACTCCAGATGGACGGAGCAAAATAAGCCAAGTCGATCAACGCAATCCACTGTGAAACAATCAACCAAATAACATAAATGTTACTTACCACTCCGAACGGGTTACCAAAAAAAGCATTCACGGCCGGACCACGCCACATAGTGGGGTTCCGTCAACAGACCGCAATGACCCAGGGGTGCCCCGAACGTACTCAAAATCCATGATTATTCCATAGAACACACACAAATCGACATTGGTGTTTAAAAAATTCACACCCGCCTTCTTGCTTCAAAAACGGACACAAGAGCGTGTTGCTCGTTCAATGGTTCACCCAAGACTGTCTTTTGCGCAGTATGAACAAATCCCCACCTCGGCGCGGATAGAATGCGCCTTTAAAAGAACAAATGATATATAGGGTTGAACGTAAGTGATGGATTTCAAAAATCCGTCACATCTTGAACAATTAGGATTAATTGTATTCGAAAATTTACAATTGCTGGAGAGGGGGGTCTAGCATTTCTATAACCTCTCTCGTTAAATTATTTTAAACCATTTTAGAATCGACAGGAATACGATGTAAGCTCATATAAGAATAAATTTCATCGTCTAACGGAAAAACTTGATATATTCCTTAAATTTGGTACAGATCTTTATTTAAGCGTACTATTCAACATACTAAACATCCTGAACGAAATCTGTTGAGCTCGATCCGCCATCTTGAAAAAATGGCGGCCCCCATTAGGTTTCTTGCTTACATCTCGCTAATCATTAGCGGTTTATTTTGAATAGGTTACAATATCTTAACAATAAGAATAGATACAGAAAAAATGCATGAACCATTTTTGTAGAAAATTTTACAAGATTTATTTTTTATATGAATTATATCTCGATATCTCTAATGGTTAGCGAGATATAAGTAAAAGACTGAATATGTCCGCCATTTTTCCAAGATGGCGGATCGAGCTCAATAAATTTCGTTCAGAACTCATGCCCAGTTTCAGCAACTTTAATTTAGGAATTTAATCATAGATTAAATATTTAATCATAGATTAAGTCCGATTTGGGTTTTAGCAATATAATTTTTAACACAGGTTAAATTTAATCAATGATTAGCGTAATCATAGATTAAATCTGTAGTTTGGGTGGTAGCAACGTTAATTTATGCTTAACACAGGTTAAATACCCAAAGTATTTAATTACTAGTTGACCAGTGATTAAAGTTAAATTACCAAAAACCTAACCTCCTTTTATTATAGAAAAGTGTGTAAATACGCAATTAATATAAATTTGACCGTCTCATACAGAGAAAACCAGAGAAAAAAATTATTACAATTTGTTTAAAATGTTTTTTTCAAATTCCAGGCGTGATAGGTGCCATCGACTGCACACACGTGCGGATTAATTTGTAAAGCTTTATTAAATTTACAATAAAATAAAAGTTTAATATTTTTTTATGAGCACCCGAGTACTTTTTAAGAAAAAAAATTCAGTTATTAACAAATTAACAATTTATTTATCAATATCACGTAATTTTACATTTAGTAGCCGCAATTGTCTTCCTTCTCTACTTCTGTATAATTTTTTGTTCTTTTCTGTGCCATTTCAGTAAAATATATGTAAAATATAAAATATTTCAATGAACTGGATTCACAGAATATAGGTTATAAACCTCACTTGTTGATAATTTTCGAACTAATTGAACTACTTGCATAGTATGAAGTAGGCGTTGTTGTCGTTTCAGGAGTACCACCATAACTATTCTACACATAATCCGAGATTAACTAATTACATATTAGAAAAGGTTGCTACAACCCATTCAAAATTTAACAACGGATTATTTTTAATTTGTAACTAACACAGGTTAAGGTTTTAATTGTAAAAAACTAACACAGGTTAAGGTTAAGGTTGCTGAAACCGGCCCTTAACATTTAAAAAAATTTAAAAATATGTAAATTCAAATTTTGAAAGTCTATAAAAATCTATTTAATCTACAATTACATCAACCTCAAGGGGTAACCTACAATTATTAACAGTATCACTACAAGAACCTTGAAATGAGTTTTACTCAAAAAGACATTTCTTTAGTTAGTGGGACTTCAATCTTAAAAAATAATAAACCAATTCAATTGAATCTTGCGGCGTTCAATTTTATATAAAATTCTCTATAGCTGAGCTAAAAGTAAATTCCTCCAAAATTTCGCTTCTTTTTTGGGGTTTCAACTTGAAAAAAGTGTTTCAATTGCAATTTTTTTTTAAATGCCGCAATTCCTATAGTATACAAATTTTTTTTCTTGTGATTGTAGTGTAGGTGGTTCTAACAACTTGGTTGAATATGAAAATTTTGTGCTTTTTAATTTTGGGCAAATACAAAGAACATGAGCTTTCCCACCATTGTAACAGCACAAATTTTTATTATTTTTATATGAAAAATTTAGAATTGTGTATTCAATGTGTAATCAATATCCTACCACAACAGAAAAGTTTCTATGTTGTTTCCTTTTTGCAAGAAGAAATCCAAAATTTTGGTTCTTTTTTGGGGTTTCAACTTGAAAAGAGTGTTTAAATTGCAATTTTTTTTTAATGCCGCAATTCCTATACAAATTTTTTTCTTCTTGTGCTTATAGTGTAGGTTGTTCTGACAACTTGGTTGAATATGAAAATTTTGTGCTTTTTAACCGAGATATGCCTAATGTTCTATATATATAGGACGCCTCAAATAAGTCATGGGTAACTTGCACCCCTACTTCAATGCTTCTCAAAATGCATTTTGTTACTTTTGAGACTTCTTCATTCATCCTCTCTCCGTTACTTAACAATTCAACCCTACGAAGACAAGGCCGTGTTATCCAGTGCCTCATCGTTCATCCTTACTCATTCACAGAGCGTTGATGTTCACCGGAAGGTCGCGCTAATGCAGAACTACAGTTAACTATAATCGAGTTTTCCCAATTTTCAAAAAATTAATAATATAATTTATATAAAAATAATATTATTTATTTAATTAACTAGTTAATTTTTAAAGTTTAATTTAATACAATCAATAGTTAAAAAATCAAATATTTAAAAATATAATTTTCAATTATGGACGAAAATAACGATGTAATGGTTTACAACACTTAAACAAAGCTATTTAAATAGAAAATATTATTTTAAATGCGAACATAATTTATTTCCAAAGTTCCACACTTAGGCCCGATTGCACTAAGCTCAATTAAAATCAGTCTATTAAGTGCTAATAGTCTCTTTATTATGAGTCTGTTAATATCAATTCCATAAATTACTTGACGTTAATTTAAGCGTAGATTTACGAGTCAGTTAAACTAAATTACGTGCAATCGGCCCTTAGTGCCAGAAAGATGTAAGTGCAAAATAATCGTTTTTAGATATCCTAGAAAGTATGGGTGAATTAACGACAAATTCATAATAAACAAATAAAAGGACACCCTTTTTTGATCCAAACTTTTAGTTTATTTAAATTTAATGTTAATTGTAGATTTCAGACAAAGATTAATTTTTTTTTATTACATAAACAATAATATTCAAATATTAATATAATGGTAGTAGTTATCAAAATCATGAAGTGTCATGTAAGGATTATTTCTTTAGATCCTGAAGAAAAAGAAATGAATTCTTCGAAACGTAGGTCGATAATAAAAGTTGGATTAAATTTGTACAAAATTCCCCACTATCCCATATGGAGTGAATAACCCTTTACATTTTACTTTATTAGTTTAATTTTCATAATTTCTATTTTGGGCATAAGATGCAAAGGAAATGACTAATCTTATCGATTACTTTATGGGTTCTTGAAACCATGGGTTACTTATGGGTTATTGAAACCTTCCAATGTTACTTTTTGACTTTATGGTCAATGTACTTTTTTTGACTTCTTTAAATATCTTTTTTTATTGCTAAAAAGGCCAATAATGCCGTATCTATTATGATTACTGGTATAATCGAATACCTAATCACTTTTAAATTAATAAACCGTAAAATCCAAAGCAGTGACATTGGTCATTTATTAACACCAAACGCCACATATATTATGTAATTCAAAGAAAGAATACTTTCGAAAGAAAATGTTTTATTAAATTTATTGAAATTTTTTTTCACTTCATAAATATACGTAGGTACAAGTTATATCTTTCCATAAACTGGATATTACATAATAAATTCTTCCCGTTTCATTTATCAAGAAAGCATTGCACCCATATTAGGTACGATTCCGCATTTTCCCATGGAAACTGCAGAATCGCAAATTACACAGAATTGATAAAAGAATTGTATTATTATTTTTCGTCAGTAGTATTAGATCATTAGTTAACAGTAGATGTTAGATTATTCATTAACAAAATATTAGTTGTTACAAGTTGAATATTAATTGTGTAAAAATCAATAATAATAATACAAATAAAAAATTTAGTGTGTTTTTAAAAAATTAATTTGGGAAATCCAAAACTTAACTTACACACCTACAAGGATCTCAGTTAGGCATTTTTATTCTAAGCAATAATTTGAAAAGAAATCTGATATTAAAATAAACTTTACAAAAAAATTTGTTGTACAAGAAATGCGCAGTTTACATTTAAGTATTCTGCGATGAGCCGAAAACGCTTAAAATGTAAACTCCTGATTATACCTACCACATAAATGTACTGTAATTTAAAACACTTTTAAGTGCACATTACACGCGGCCTTTTTCTCATGCGATCGGTTGCAGCAGCCGATCGCAGCAGCCGAATGCACGTGCAACCGAATGCATATCCGTGCGATGCGATGCATAGCCGTGGTGCGATTTTCGTATTTTAACAATTTATCACAAATTTTAACTCACAAAAAAAAATTAACAAATTTAACCACACACATAAAAGTACAATATTTTTACGTCAATTTTATCTATTTTTATAACTTCAATAACATCAAATGTTAATAGAAATCACTAGATTGCATGAGAAAGCGCATACAAAATAGAACGAGTTCTATTTAAAGCCATGCCATCTAAGAAGGCATAGCAATCAATTGCTAAATGGGTTGCCTATGCGATTACCTGTTTACACGAGGCTTTCGGATGCAGCGATCGGCTGCTGCAACCGATCGCATGAGAAAAAGGCCGCGTGTAATGTGCACTTTACATAAATGTTATAATGCACAATAAATTGCATAGTAATTTCAAAGTAAATATAAGCATTAGCTATTATTGAACTAACTATAAAAACTTTAAATACTTTTTTATCGAAATTTCATTTTCTCTTGATATCGTAACGATTCTGACAAAATAGAGACCCCAGGTAACTTTGAATATAATATATAGCATGTTCAAAACATGTATCATTTATTACGTCCAAATCTCAGTTTCAGTTTATAAAAACTTCTTACAAAGAAAAAATAAAGCGGCTCGTTTTTTCGCAAAAAATGAAATAACTAACCTAAGTTTTTCCCCGAAACTCAACTTTACCAGCTGCTTTTCATCATTTTTGTTTTTTTCAGGATTGGTCCGAAACTAGAGGTGAACAGAACAAACTCCAAAAACAAACAGCACCAGGAAAAATGGTAAAACTCAAAATTTCATTGCGCAAAAAATTTTATCAACGTTTTTTCGATAATAAGTTGACAAAAGTCTGATACTACTCCGTGAGGGAACGATATGATTGGGTGTCTGTCATCTGCAATGCTTTGTAAATTAATAAATATAAATAAAATTATGAAATCATTTTGAAAGCAACAATGAATTAAACAATAAATAAATCTTTACAAAGACAAAATTGTTTTACATTATACCTAGTAGAATAAATGCAATGATATCGTGCAATCGAGTATTTATTAATTAAATATTTACAACTATACTTGTTTTATTTTTGCCTTTATTTCTAGTCCAGCGCGGAAATTGTGAGTTCGAATTGCGGACTTCCAGAATTTTCTTAGCACGACCAGCCCTCCGGTGAACATCAACGCTCTGAGGATGAGTAATAGCGAACCACGAGATACCGGATAACACGGTCTTGAGGGAGAGAGGATGAATGAAGAAGCCCTGAGCATGCACGGCCTGTTGAGCTAAATTGTATGTTGTGGTTTATAAAGCAACAAATTATAAAATTAGATTGTTGTGAAAATATTTAAAATATTGCTTATATCTTTTTGTTTCGTATAAAGCGGCATTACAGAACCAATAAGTGATTAATAGGTACTAAATGGAAACAGAAAGGGGAGGACTAGGTCCAATATTGCGACGATTAAGGTTGAATAAGAAGACTACAGTAGTTCTCTGCGTTTGTAACGATTATATTGCCTCACCTACTCACCTTATATATTACTTTATAAAGTGCGCCAACGCGACTTTTAAGACCAAGAGGGTGGGGGAGCGAGTTTAAGATTGTCGGTGATATCGGGATTGTTTTATGCTTTTTGCTATCTTTGCCTTTATTATATTTAAGGATTGGTTGCGACGACTATGTTTGTAAATTTTATTTAAAAGTATAATATACTTTTTAACCGACTTCAAGAAAGGAGGAGGTTCTCAATTCGGCTGTTTTTTTTTTAATGTTTGTTACCTCATAACTCATAACTCCGTCATTTATTAACCGATTTTCAAAATTTTTTCACAATTCGAAAGGATATAGTTTCAGATTGGTCCCATATAAATTTCATCAAAATCGGTTGAGTACTTTGGTTTTTATTGATTGTAAGCCCGCATTTGCGAAAGCCTCTTTTCACGCTGTTCACTACTCTCTTCTGAAATAGTCTTGGATCTAGATTTTCTACTTTGAGATAGGCGTTTCGCCCTTTCTTCGCTTGTCTCATTTGAACGGCGCTGTCGCATATGGGCAGCGCGTTTAGTAGGTCTACCCATATTCGCTTTTGATAAATCAGTTAAGGAACGCAAGATTCACTAAAAGGCAAGAAATAAAAAAAAAAATTTTTTTTAAAACCGGCTTTAAAAAAAAGCACTACAAAAAAATTGCACTAAAAAGTAAAAAAAAAAAATTTAAAAAAAAACAAAAACCGACTTCAAAAAAAAGCACTACAAAAAAATTGCACTAAAAAGTAAAAAATAATTAGAAGTTATTAGAAGAAGATTTAACAGAAATTAGAAGTATATTTTTACAGTGCTGAGCATAAAAATTAATGTATTACGTCAATAATATACAATTATTGTTATTTTTGGAGTCGGTGCCAGCCAAGGTTAACAAACGTGTATTGACGAAGTAGCGGAGTACCAATTTCTTAACAGCTTGGCTGGCACCGACTCCAAAAATAACAATAATTGTATATTATTGACGTAATACATTAATTTTTATGCTCAGCACTGTAAAAATATACTTCTAATTTCTGTTAAATCTTCTTCTAATAACTTCTAATTATTTTTTACTTTTTAGTGCAATTTTTTTGTAGTGCTTTTTTTTGAAGTCGGTTTTTGTTTTTTTTTTAAATTTTTTTTTACGAACGGATTCTTCGTAACGGATTCCCAAACCTTCAAAGTGAGGAGTATTTGGAGAGATAAAATGCCGTATTATGCCCTCATCAGTAGAGAAAACAATAGTATTTGTACGATATCAAGCTACAAACCATTTAGTTTAGGGATAATCCCACACTACTGAATTATAAGTCCACAGTTTTATCTACAGATTCTACGTGCATGTACATAATAGGACTTACAGCTTAACGTGGAATCCAAACTACGATACAAATGATTCGGGAGTAGCTGAGATTCGAACACAATCAGAGCCACAGTTTAACTCCCACGCTACCACACCAAATTACGTGTAACAGGTATCTCCTATTTACTACTTTTCCTGAAAATTGTTAGTCTTATTAACCTTTCAATAAGTAGTTAAGGAATAATAGTTACAAAACGCGGTAGAAAATTATTCCAAGCAAAAAATTTTAATACCAATTTGCTGCGAATGCTTGCTATTACGTCTTATACTCGTATTATATTTATAGTTCATAATATTAACGACATATTTATTACTTAATTATTGTAGTTAAGACAGGAAAATGTCATTTGACTTTGATGACCCTTATTTTCCATTTTTATTGAATATCACTTTTCCTGTCTATTCAAATACTAGTAGGTAGTGTTTATGAACGGTCACTTAAAACTTTCTCAGTCCTGTCTGTTTCTGGCGCAACACGTCAAAGCAGCTTTTAGATAAAAATATACAATAAATATATTTTTAAGGAATTCTACAAGAAAGGGTTTTCTCCTTTTATCGAGTAATTCTTAAACTGCTCATAAGCTATTGTTTTTTAAAAATTTATGAAGAATTTCACGAAATGCATAAATATTGAAACTTTCTACTATGAAGGGTGTAGTTAGTGAAAGCATTTTAAACTTTTAAATTGATGCAGGCTCGTTATTGTCTATAAATAACAGAACAGTTTGAAAACTTTTGTAAGAATCCGTTAAATTATTTATTTAACAAATATGTGTTATTTAATCCTTCTCTCTGAGTATTGCATGTATGTAAAATAAATCAATTTTCTATTACAAAACGATCTGGAAGAAATTGAAAAATTATAAAGTACGTATAATATTCTTCATGAACATATTATGCATATTCATTCAATACTGGACAAATCCATGAAAATAATATGTAACCAACAGTCAAAAACATGGAGCTCGGTACGTTTATTAGGGTGGTCGTTATTTGGGGTCTGATTAAATTTTTAACCTTCTGCCCCTTAGAGGCCCTAAATAGATAAAAATAAAATCTGTAATTATTTCAGATTTTTATTTTAATATTTAACCCTTGACCATGTTGAAAGTTGGAACAAATTCAATAAAATATTTTTGAGGGATTTTCTCAGAAAATTCTCGAACAAAAGTGTCACTTTTTTCAGGAGATGCACCATTTATGAGATAATTGCAAAACTTTGACGTCTCCGTAATAATTGCTGCCGATACGCTTTGTGCTTCATCAATATATCACGAAGCATATGCGCCAAACTTCCCGATAAGTAGTTCATCAAGAATTAGTCTCCAAGTTGACAAATTTATTTCTAATTTCAATGCTGCTGACTTTGGAAAAATCAATGTTTTCTAATTCTCGGTCAACTGGTAGGACATTTGGAATCTGGGCGATATTGACATGTCATTCAATTTCATTCTATATTATGGTATATCATCGATTCTCTTGTTCCTTTGAAGAGAGTATACAAGTCAAATGATCCTATTTGGTTTTCAAGTGAGTTGATTTGTTGAATTATTAACAAAGAACGGGCTTACAAGACTTTTAAGCATACTTAATGCGAGCATGACCACTTATCATTTTGAACACTGAAATTTTGAAATTCATATTAATCCTAAAAAAATTTGGCACCATGTAGACAAATCGACGTAGACGATTCGAAATCTAGTACAGTTCAGCAATGTGTAACTTTATTCCATAAATACTCTGCGACGGTGTATAAGGAATAGTGATGACGCTACCTTTACCAGTATTACCCAGATAAGCTGATCGACAGTCATCTGAATGACAGTCTGACTGAATGTAATCTTTTCTTGGACGCCTCAATTTACCGGTTGGCCAGTTGGCAACAATTTTTGTGGGAATCTACAGATTCTTCGTTAATGGAGAAAAATTGCTGCATCATATTATTTTTCGTCCACACATGCCGAGGGGAACTCGCTGGAGTCTTAGGAATATTTTAATCAAGGTATTATCGTATTGTTTAAATTTTAAAATTACATTGATCTATTTTGAAGTTTTATTAGATTTAATAAATTTTGTATTGGCCACGTGTAAATTATTTTGGGTTTTAAGTGTTTTTTCATTTTAATGTTTCTCATTTTCATTTTCATTTTTTGTTTTAATTTAAAGAAAATTTATTTGTTTAATAATTATCGCTACAATCAATTTTCTACTATCAGGTTATCCTTGAATTATTTTTTTATTGAATAATTGAATTATTTACTTTAGGCTACAAGGGCAGGTGTACCCGGGAATATTTACCCCCTTATATTTTACCCCCCGGGGGGAAAATTTCCCTAGGGATATTTTACCCCCGGTAAAATTTCGCTAGTATAATTTTACCCCCCGGTAAAAATTCCCTAGTGAATATTTACCCCCCCGTGATAAATATTAAGGGGGTAAAATTTCCCTAGGGAATTTTTACCGGGGGGTAAAATTATTCAAAATATCGTCAGTGAATTTTTACCCCTTTGAAATTAAATAGCTGTTATATAAAAATTTTTATTGCTATTTTTTATCAAATTCGATATTTCACTATGTAAGATGTTAAAATATCCTCCGTGGGTTTTTGACGAAATTTGATAGTTAAATAGTTATACATGAAGAGGTCTCAAAGTGCGAAGATGGCGAAATTATTTTATAAGGGAAAATTTATTCAAAAATTACTAGAATTTAATAATTTTTTGTCTACGAGGTTTTTTTTTACTGAAACTACAGTTTCATAATGGTTAGAATTTTTGTGTTTCAAATATATTGCCGAGCTTTTGTAATTTGCTTCATCGGAAAGCTGCATTGAGCTAGGAAATCTTAGCCATGCAGAAGGATTCTTTGAAATTTGAGTGTAGCAATATATATCGGCGCCTATGAGTGCTGCAGTGAAAAATATTTCTACTTCCGTCCCACACTGCATTTGTATCCATTTGCGTGTTTTCCATATAGTTTGTTGCGCCAGAAAACCGATCAACCTCTTGTTTTGATTTTCATGTAATCTGTTACAATCTTCCTCACTTGTTCATGCTCATTTTCACTTCCGGTAATGCATAAAGATATGCACCTAAAAAACAATTGCCGTCTGCCTTGACGTCTACGACAGTGTGTGGTGGATGAAGCAACGAATTCCTCGTTGATATAAAATTGGAATTAATGTGGAACTCAAGTCCAAACTTCTCAGAAAGTCGTTTTTGCCATTTTTGATTTACAGGACAAAAGCGGAATTTTAATTTTGTTGGAGTGGAATCGATTACTTCGAGAGAAGATGCATCTTCTTCGATAGTAGTAGTATTATCTTGGTCTACGCTACAATAAATTTTACCCAATTCATTACTTTCTCGTGGACTTTTATATATTTAGATTAGTAGATAGGTTGGTAATAAAAGTTGTAGAGCTGGAAGCTGGACAGACCTAGATGATGGTATTAAATAATTACAGAATAGGAGAATTTGAGCAGCAATCAAGCGAAAGCAATACTGCGGAAGGCGACTCGGGTGTACTTAAAGTGCAAAATAATTTTTTTACCAAATAACTTGCTTGAAATTGCATAAACGTTTGACATAGTGCAATTTTATCGATGTTCAGACATAAAGAGCAATAAAACATTTATTTAACAATAAAATTCCTTCATGAAGGGGGTAAAATTAGTGAACTTTTATTAAATTTTAACCCCCCGGTAAAATATCACTATTGAATATTTACCCTCGGTAAATATTCACTAGGGAAAATTAATTAAATTTTATTTAATTTTTACTAGCGATATTTTACTCCCTTTTATTTTTTACTGAGGGGTAAAATATCACTAGCGAATCTTTACCCCCGGTAAATATTCACTAGGGAATATTTACCGGGGGGTAAAAGCACCATTGAGATTCGGCTCCAATGCCACCACCGGGTTGTTAGTCCCACTAAAACTAACCAACGCGCGTAAACCCCATAATGAGATGGAGGAGATTGAAGGAAGGCTTCGCCTTCCAAATGCTTCGCTTCGCGAATCATGCTTGCTTGCTTGCTTGCTTGCTTGCTTGCTTGCTTGCTTGCTTGCTTGCTTGCTTGCTTGCTTGCTTGCTTGCTTGCTTGCTTGCTTGCTTGCTTGCTTGCTTGCTTGCCGGGGGGTAAAATTTCACGGGGGTAAATATTCCCGGTTACACCGGGTTTAACTACTCTTTCGTGATTTTTAATTATAGTTTCTTTTTTGTGGTAATAAGTGGTCTAGAAATCACGTGGCGCCCTAACCAATATCTGATTTTTGCTAGCACCCTCGGTGCAAATCCTTAGCAATTATCACTCGTTAACCTAAATACATCTAGTCAAAAATTAGTACGTTCGTTCATAATTAATTAGCAAGCAAAATTTATATCGTGTTGCGCAACATTTGCCAAATAACAAATTTTTATTAACTTTTAATAATCTTTTTCATTATTTAAATTTTAGACGCTTTTCTGATTTTAATCTTATATTTTCTAAACCAAATTTCAACACTAAAAAAAATTAATATACTTATTTTTTTTTGTAAAGGGATATTGGATCGTGGGTTTTCTGGGCCAACCAAATAAAAAACTATTATTACAACTGACCGGTTTCGGCTGCAATCTGAGCCTTCTTCAGAGTCTAGAAATCCAAATTTCTTAACATCCAATTATTATAATATTGGACAAACTAAACATTTAATTAAAAAATTAATATACTTACTCAAAACAAGGCTAAAATAATGAGCTTCTTGTCAAAACTGCTCTCGTATGTGCCTCCTTACTCACCATAAACAGCGCCATTATCAAAACATAAAAATTCACTATTTTCTATATAGCGCTACGCTAGACACTGCCATAGTTGTGATTTAGATTTTCATTTACCAAAATTTCGTGGGAATTGAATATATTTATACATAGCAAGTGATATATAGTGAAATTAGATATCGTACATTTAGTTACCGAAGATTGAGTGAAAATTAACCAGCAGAGAGTGCTACTAACAGTTCTAACCTCAAAATGTAGGAATGGAAACAAACCAGCATGTAAAACTCGCACAACCGGTGCAATTTATGCACCCGAGACAAGACACACAAACACTACAACACCCGCAACAAATGCAACCTGCAGTTCCATACGGTCTAACATATTACAACCAACAAATAGCAGAAAACCAACAAGTAAGTCAATCGCAGTATTCACCTTTGTATCAGTATGCTCCAATAGGAAATTCTAACTATCTATCAATGCCTGCATCAGGACAAACAATGGTACCTGTACAACAGCAAACAATTATGCCACCAACATCCCAATTAATGTCAACAACTTATTATGAAAATCAGAATCAAATGACAGGTATGCCTTACTTGAATGTTCAACAAAACACCCCAATACCACCACAAAATATGGATGGACCATGGAAGATGGTTCAAGACAATAAAAAAAGACAGCATAGTCCAGGACAACATGTTCCTCATAGGCAGTCTAAAATCACCAAATACTGGCTTTCAAAAGATGCAGTAGAAACTAAAAATAGATTTGAAGTGCTGGGAGAAGAAGGTGAGGCCGCAGCCGATGAACAAGGAAAACAAAAACAAGATAATGAACATCAATCATTACCCAAACCGCCACCAATAACAATCTACCAATCTGAGAATATTGGTCCAGCCCACGAATTACTAGCGACAATAGCATCAAATGAATACACAATTAAAACAATAGGATCAGAAGAAATCAAAGTACAGCTTAAAACTCCGAAATTCTTTGAAAAAGTTATAGAAGCCCTAAAAGAAAAAGGAACATTATTCCATACATACAAGCCGAAAGAACAAAAGGACTATAGGGTAGTGATGAGAGGCATTCACCCAACAGTTGAAGAATCAGTCATAAAAAAAGCCCTATTGGATGAAGGACATGAAACCACCAACATCTGGAATATAAGACACCGGGTAACCAAGCAACCTCTACCACTACATTACGTTGATCTTAAAAAAAAGGACAATAATAAGCAAATATATGCATTAAAAGTATTGGGAGCAAATTTAGTTCACTTCGAGCCGCCGCACGTGAAGAGAACTATTCCGCAGTGTATGAAATGCCAAAGCTACGGACATACCAAAAATTTTTGTTATAGAATTGCACGATGCGTGAAATGTGCAGGGGAACACACCACCAAAGACTGCCCTCGTAAGGAAAGGGATGACAACGTAAAATGCGTAAATTGCAATGGAAGTCATCCAGCTAATTACCGAGGATGCCTCGTACATAAGCAAATACAACAACGAATGTATCCTGCCCTTAGAAATAAAGGTACTGAACAATTGACGCAAAATACTGCAAATCAACAACAAAAATTAAACACTGTACAGTACCAAGCACCAAGAAATTACAACACTGCTTTTCCTCAACTCCCAGCACGAAACGGGACCATATACACAAACCAAAACAGCACCAATCAGCAAGAGCCAGTCTGGCAAAATACCCAAGCCACAAATCAATTCACAAACCAACAACCATACAACATTAGTAAACTCGAAGGTATGATGGGGCAACTCATGACACAAATGAGTACCATGTTAAACCTCTTAACAACACTTGTCAGTAAAATGGCTTAATGGCTGAACACCCAAAGTATAAATTGGCAGTCTGGAACGCTAATGGACTAAGTCAACACGCGCAAGAAGTTAAGACATTCATACAAACTCACAATATTGACATCATGATGGTTTCTGAAACTCACTTTACAAAAGATCACTATCTAAGAATACCAAACTATCAAATATATGACACAAAACATCCAGATAAAAAAGCTCATGGAGGGACAGCAATAATCATTCGAAATAGCATCAGACATCATGAAAGAAACAAATATGCTAAAGAACACATACAGGCTACTAGCGTCACCGTAGAAGATAGACAAGGTCCAACAACCATCTCTGCGATATATTGCCCGCCAAAACATAAAAACAAAAAAGAACATTATGAAGATTTCTACAATACACTGGGAAACAAATTTATTGCAGGCGGTGACTACAACGCAAAACACACTCTATGGGGATCTAGATTAACCACTACTAAAGGGAGAGAACTAGTGAAAGCCATGAAAGCGAACAACCTGAAATCTATCTCAACGGGACAACCTACCTACTGGCCATCCGACAGAAGGAAAATACCGGATGTCATCGATTTCTGTATCACAAAAGGCTTCGACACCAAACGTATCAAAACGGAATCTTGCTTGGACTTGTCATCCGATCACTCCCCGGTGATGGTCACAATCTATAGCCAACTATTACATAAAGAAAAACAACCTTCCCTGTATAACAAAAAAACCAACTGGGAGTCATTCAGACAAAAATTGGACGAACTAACATCACTAAACGTATTGCTCAAAACGGGATCTGATATCGAAACAGCAATCGATGAATTAACTAAAAACATTCAAAAAGCGGCTTGGTTTGCCACTCCCAATATAAACGTGACCCACGAAATAGAAAAAGTTCCACTTACAATCGATCAAAAAATTGCTGAAAAGAGAAGATTCAAGAAACAATGGCAACAAGTTAGAACGACAGAAAACAAAGCAAAGCTAAACAAATCCAGTAGGGAATTAAAAGAGATGCTAATGGAAATCAAAAACCAGAATATCCAAGACTATCTAGAGAGCCTAACTCCTACAGAGGCCACAGATTACTCCCTCTGGAAGGCGACAAGAAAGCTCAAAAGACCACAAGCACATCATCCACCAATTAAAGATGATCAAACTAATAAATGGGCAAGATACGATAAAGAGAAAGCTGAAGTATTTGCGAAACATTTAGAAAAGGTCTTCCAACCATTTCCCTCTATGTCAACAATAGAAGAAGAAGAACGAATTTCGGATTGCCTCGATTCTCCTTTTCAACTAGATCTTCCAATCAAAAAAATTAAAATCAAAGAAGTTCAATGTACAATACAAAAAGAAATCAACATCAAAAAAGCCCCTGGATTTGACTTAATTACAGGAAAAGTTCTACAAGAAGTATCAAAAAAGTGCTTATATCTAATTACCTTCATCTTCAATGCAATAATGCGAATATACTATTTTCCAAACCTGTGGAAAGTGGCTCAAATGGTGATGATTCTGAAACCTGGCAAGAAACCGGAAGAAGCCAAATCATATAGACCCATAAGCCTGCTACCAATGCTCTCAAAGGTTTTTGAAAAACTCTACCTAAAAAGATTAAAACCCTTACTAGAACAACAAAACATCATACCAAATCACCAATTTGGGTTCAGAGATAAGCACGGCACTATCGAGCAAGTGCATAGACTAGCAAACATAATCAACAACGATTTTGAGAAAAAAAGATTCTGCTCAGCTGCATTCCTGGATGTGAGTCAGGCCTTCGATAAGGTCTGGCATGAGGGACTATTATACAAAATCAAAAAGCATCTGCCCTATCATCACTTCCTTATAGTAAAATCCTACTTAAAAGATAGGCACTTTTTGGTGAAACATCAGAATGAATATACAGACCTCTATCCAATTCTATCAGGAGTACCTCAAGGCAGCGTATTGGGTCCGGTACTTTACCTGATCCACACATCTGACCTACCAACCACGTGCCTGACAACGGTAGCCACATTCGCGGATGACACAGCAATATTGGCATCACACTCACATCCAATAAAAGCATCCAAAAATCTCCAATTAAATCTAAACGAAATACAAACATGGCTGCGACAATGGCGCATCAAGGCAAACGAAACCAAATCTGTTCACATTACTTTCACCTTGAACAGATCAACATGTCCACCAGTTAAGTTAAATGACAAAGAACTCACCCAGGCTGACGACGTCAAATACCTTGGCATCCACTTAGATAGGCGTCTAACGTGGAGAAAACATATTTTCGCAAAACGGAAACAACTTGGCATCAAACTTAGCCAGATGTACTGGTTAATAGGCAGAAAGTCTCAGCTTACTCTGGAAAACAAAATATTACTCTATAAAGCAATACTCAGACCAATATGGACCTACGGAATACAACTGTGGGGCTCATCAGCCAATTCTAACATAGAGATCCTGCAGAGATTCCAGAACAAGATTCTAAGAGTGATGGTAGACGCACCAAGATACGTGTCAAATGAAATTATACAGCGCGATATATCATTACCTTCCGTTCGTGAAACAATCAAAACATTCAGCGCTAAATATAGTGAAAGACTGCTACATCATCCTAACGAATACGCAAATAAACTACTTGTGAATACATGTGAAGTTCGCAGATTAAAAAGGTATCAACCTAACGACCTAACAAACAGATATAAATGAATTAAAAGTGCGCGAACATAAAGAAAACTCGAGGTTAGTTAATTTAATAAAAATTGTTCAATGGAATAATTATCTTCATGTTATTATTTATATTGTCAGATGAGAAGCCTAATGCCTCCGGGCAAATTGCTGTATTCGTAGAGTTAATAAAAAAAAAAACTATTTTCTAGTAATTGGAGTTATCAAACAAAATTTTTAAAATTACTAAACTCCAACGTTCCTATATAAAATTAAATTCCTTTTAAAAGTTATAAAAAATACTGCAATGCATATTTATGTATGTATTTAATATGCTAAACTGGTACACCATGTATGCATAATTTAAATGGAATCATTTTATGAATCGCTTTATTTCTCTTTATGAAACTGAAAGCTTTTAAAGTCAGCATGAATTTTTTTTAATTCTCTTTAGGAAAAGTGTAAACCCACATTTAAGGCTGAGTCTCACTGAAGCACCGTCAACCACTGAATAAAATTCAACTAATGTAAATAAATGATTTATGGGTTGATGGGTCTTTGAACTCGGTTTTAACCAATCGACTTAGTTAACTGTTATTAAGTGGTGGTAGGTGGTTGTAGTGAGACATAGCACCCCAAAAATCATTAATGAAAAGTGGTTCTTTAAGGAACCAATTCAGCAGGACCGTTAAGTAAAAGCTTATAATTAATAAATTACAGGGATGGCATCAAGGATGGAGGATCGACCAACTATGGCTAATGCCAGAAAACGTATAAAGTTATTCTTGCAAATGAAAAAGTTTCAAGACTATTTTTCATGTAAAGCATACGGATCCTACCTTCATACATTCGATTCCCAGTCACTCTCCAATTACTTATCCCGTGTAAAGAATTGCACGTTAAACTACCTTATATTCATTTTTAAAAATCAAGAGTTATACTATATTATAAAATATTATGCTTCTATCCCTACTAGATTTTATGAATGTGAGCTCATGTTTGAAACTTTTATGCTACTTTTTACATTTTTGCAAACATTGCAAAATAAATCCATTTTATTTATTACCTACCCACTGAAATTAATAATAAATTATTTACAAAATTTTATGACGATAACCTCAAATTTAATACTTAAAGCTACTTATTCTAGCTTTAATATTTAAAGGAAACATTAAGAAATTTAAGTATTCAAGGATAAATTTCAAGTTTAATAAGTTTTAAAAGTGGTGACGTGAATTTTGGCTTTCTTCTCATTTCGAAAAGTTGTTTAAAAACATTAACAACATAAACGAAAATAAAAATACTTAAATAAGTAAAGTGAAACAGAGGCACGTTAATTATGCCGAGAATAAAGTAGGTAACCTTTGAGAGTTCAAAAGAAAACCAAGTGGGAAACTTGACTGAAATTTCAGACAAGTGAAACTGAAACAAAATTATTCAGTGCTATTAATATTGCTGTAATTGGATATATAGGGTGTTCTTTTTAGCTGCATGAGATCTTTCAATAGGGATAACTTTTGAATGAAGTTTGTAAAGTGACAGTTCTTTGACATTTGTGTTCAGAAAGGTTTGACATTTAATTATGATTAAATTAACACTTGAAGAACGCTACCAAATTGTGGAAATTTATTTTCAGAGTCAGAGTTCCGTTCGCGAAACTTATAGAGCTCTTCGCCCATTTTATGTTCGACATAATCGACCTTCTGAGCAGGCTATTGGTGCGGTGATGGATAAATTTCGTACCACTTCTTCATTGCATGTTGTAAGACCACCAACAAGACAAAGAAATGTACGTACCGAAGAAACTATCCCTTCCGTGAGTGAAAGTGTGCAAGAGAACCCATACATTTCAATTCGCCATCATTCTCAACAACTTGGGCTTCGTCCGTCCACTACATGGAAAGTTTTACATCGAGATCTTGGTTTACATCCTTAGAAGATCCAGTTGGTTCAAGAATTGAAGCCTAATGATCATCGATTGCGTCGTGCGTTTGCAGATTGAGCTCACAACCAATTGGAAGTGGATCCATTTTTTTTACCGCCAAATTTTGTTTAGTGACGAAGCACATTTCTGGTTGAATGGGTATGTGAACAAGCAAAATGGAGTATATGGACTGAGGCCAATCCGGAACATTATCTTGACATTCCATTGCATCCATTAAAATTGACTGTTTGCTGTGGAATACACACCAACGGCATCATCGGCCCATATTTATTTAGAAATGAAGAAGGAGCTACCGTGTGAGATATCGACACATGCGCAATACATTTTTGTTTCCAGAAATCCAAGAGTTAAACATCGACAATTTATGGTTCCAACAGGATGGTGCTACGTGCCACGCAGCCACCGATATCATCGATTTATTGAAAGGACAATTTGGTGACAACATTATTTCAAGGAATGGTCCTATCAATTGGCCTCCAAGATTGTGTGATTTGACGCCTTCGGATTATTTTCTTTGGGGGTATGTTAAATCCATGGTTTATGCTAACAAACCAACAACTCTGGAAGCATTGGAGGTCAATATTCAGCCAGCCATTTATGAAATAAGGCCAGAAATATTGAAAGACGTGGTCAAAATTTAGACTGATCGGATGCGCTTCGTAACGATAGTCGTGGTGGTCACATGCCGGAAATCATTTTCAAATCATAAATGGCATTAAATTTTTCTTTTATAAAAAATAATTAAAAAAACATTCCATCAATTTTTTAATGTTTTATTGCAATTTGAAGTTCTCATGCAGCTAAAAAAAACAGCCTATACATACGAATATATGGAATAATATAATATGAAATAAAAACAATTTTAAACATTTTTCGTATAAATTCACCCAATTTAGAATAAAATAATTTAGTCTAAAATGGATCGATCGTTATGAAAATTGACAAGTCAATTAAACTATAAAAATCAAATTATTCTCTTGAGCTTTCCAACAATGAGTTATTGCTATTAGATATCACATTGCAATATTATCATTAATTTCATATTAATTACTCAGATTAAATTTTATATACCTACCTATATATACTTACTTATTATTACATTAATTTAATTTAATAACATAAAATATCAATATTTTAACAAAATAACTTTTAATATGTACCTCGTATATACGATATGTACATATATTTACAACACGGCATCCATAATATCTGATCGGAGGGAGGTAATTGATTTTTTAAGCGTGAAAATTAGGGGTATTGTTTCCTTCATGCAATTTTCATTAAAATTTTTATATGTATCCACCTTTCCCATTTATTGCTTCCTATTACTAAATAATAAATTAGCTCAATATTGATGTAGTTTTTGATATTATATTTATGAAATATTATAGTCATGTATTTGTGATTAAAAATTAATACGTGTTATATTAGGTACATAAATTCGAATTGAACATTTTATTTACTGAAATTTGATTTATTAAATAATTTTTAATTAAAAATAAAATATTAATGTACATATTTTACGATATGTACAAACAGTTTTGCATTTTTATATTATTGATGAGAAAATCGAAGAAATCTGAAATTACTCTACTAAAAAATTTACTACGCTTTTAAGATGAAAGGAAATTTATTATTAGGGTAATTTTAACTTAAAATTATACACTTGAATAAATAAACTGCATTGCTTATGTAAGAGGCACACAATAGCAATATTTCTCTGAAAGCTCTATAAGAATGTTCGTTCATTTTAATTTATCAATTTATCGATTTGATAGTTTTCTTGACTTCGTATTGTAATTAGGGAAAATATCGAATCGACAACTTATTAATTAGTTAAAACAAGGGCAAGGTTGTTGCTAATCACAAACCTATTAGTAGGTACAAAAAACAAGAAAGGGATTGATAAATTAAATTGTATTTAGTTACTTTTTGTATTTGTGTATATTTTAACATTGAATAACATAATACAGAACGTCAATACATAAATATATACATAATTCCACAATCAACAAGTAGGTAGTATTTATTAATAATTAATAATGTTATCTTCAGTCATTTACTTCTAAATTCGTTTCAAAAGTGTCTCATTTAAAAAATATTTTTATTATGATACAATCATTTTCAAAAATATATTTAAATTTATATAATAAAATTTTAGTTAAACAATTCAACATCAATTTACAAAAATAGTGAAAGGTTTGATACGATCAATGTTATGTCAAAAAGTTTCAATTTTCATAAAATAATAACATTTCGTCGATATACCAGTAAATATTTTATTTACTTTTACAATATTTAACGATCATTCTTACGCGTTTGTTTAATATTTTCAGGTATTCGTTACCCGAAACTATTTAATACAACTTTTTAACCTAATTAAATTATTAAAAATTTGTTAGAAAAAGTACCAAGGTTTTCACACACAATTAAAGGTATAACAACATAATTTAATGTAAAAAAAACAGCTAAATAATTATGAGTCATAATAATGAAATTTTAAACAATTTCAGGAGCTTTTTTCCACGTGTAACTTTGCTTTTAACCAGCTTAAATATCAATTGTACAGTTTTTGCCCACAAAAACAAAAATCGTTACAATAAACTTTGTAATTACAATCATACAATGGAAGACACTTTTGGATTTAATTAACAAGTAATTAAAGACTAATGGTGGAAATTAAAAACATTTGGTTTCAAATGGAAACTATTCTGTGTTCCATAATCGCAATTTTCCGGACCAAGCTAATAAAGACTTTCCAAGCTGTAAAATAGTCATCGAACATAACCAATCAGATTAAACTCTCGTTTTTCGCATTAAACTCATTTTTTTGCAAAAAATCGACATGCATATTTTAAATTATACTGGAAATCATTTTTATTGCATTCTATCCTCTCAAATCAGTTTCTAGCAGTACATATTTTTAATTTCTACCTGCTGTTTTACTTTAACTCTTTTTGGGCTCCTTCTTTCTTAAATTATTGATAGCATGGAACAACTTTTAAAAATTTATTTTATTACCTATATTGTTTAGAAATTAAATTCCAATCGAATACAATTTGAATAACATATTGGATTTACCTGGTTGTAGAAATGAGACAAAACTAGGAGCCCGTCGATAAAATATTCACAGCACACCACTGATTATTAAAGAAAGCCACCTAATGTGAGTTAGGTTGCATACTCTCATTCATTAATAATGATGCAACATCAACAGTACCAAAATTATAATGTAGGTGTAATTTCCACTGTAATTGGGTTATAAAAACATTTTTGAAACGAATTATAAATAAGTGCAACAATTCTTCCAATACAACAATAAAAGTGTTTAAAATTTCTACAACACTTGTTCTACAACTTCATTTGAAAATATACGTAATTTAGAATATTAGCTTTAAATGTTTTAACCACAAATATAATTATTTATAAGTACAGATTGTCTAAAGATTGTAAACAACATCGAAAATGGTCCATATATTATTGAAATGTCTTATGTACAATGTAAATAAATCTCTTCGACCAGCGAAGACCCATTTAAAATGTACGAAAATATTTTTACACGAATATTTACTAAATTGCTAACCTACTTTACAAACAATCAATAATTAACATTTGTTAATTACATTTCCTTTCTTTACTTCCAGATATTCTGTAGATATCTATGAATATTGTAATTGTCGTTTATTTATTCACAGATATTTGTAAATTTTAATAACCGTTTCATTTAAAATTGTGCTAAAAGCAAGATTAATACTCGAGAGAGTTGTTTCAATTTAAAATAATGGTTTTAATTTTTTCAAGTGGAATGGCAACTAATAAGAAACTTTCCTCTTAACGTTTTCACTTAATACGCTTTATTCAATTTCTAGTTAAATTGGCTAAAACTTTAAAATTGTAAACGCTGAGTTATACGATCCAATAAGAGAGAAACAGATACGTTTCATAATAATTATAATAGCAAACTGTACTAATAATACTATCACTACTTGGAGACCACTGTTCTAAAACTTTTTTTTTGGGTAAGAGTGACATAAAATAGCTTTGCTATATCTAAAGGGTATGATTTTATTAAAAATGTTTCATTAAACAGACTATTTTAGGCCAGACTCAATACAAAGTACTTCTGAAGCATGCAGTAAGTCTTCAGTTCGGACCAAATCATTCTTGTATTACCTAAAATGAGTTGGTACAAACTTCGATTTCTTAGATGGCAGTGGTGTGCCCCCTTGTTTCATTTGGATGTCCGAGAACGCTCTGCCCCTCCCAACATGTAAGGCTCGGCACGCTACTGCTAGATGGATATCACAATCTCTTTTTGGCTGATTCAACTTTTTGTGATCACACGTCTAATAATTTATTTAAAATTCTAAATTGAAACTAACAATGAACAGGATGATTTATTTACAGTTTATTATTCCAGTGATAATATAAAAATTTCAAAATGCGTGTTCTAAAATTTAAGGATCTACAGAAAACGAATTTAAAAACACTGTACAAGCGGCTAATTAAAAATAAATAATTTAAAAATTTTAACTGTTTTCAGTATTTTCGCTTCAACGCGTAAATTGTATTTAAAGATTAATTTTTAAAGAAAGTTGATTGCAGAAGTAATTAAAATCGCTGTCGCAAAGTTTGCATAGTTCATGAGAAGTTTTTCAACAAAATTTGAATAATTATACAAAGACATTTTATATGTTATATAAATTTTGAAGGTACTTGCGAAAAGCTTGACTTGAGTGGTAGTTGAACCACACATTCGTCAATTAAGTCAAGAGTTCTTCAACATTATAATACTCTTTGTGCTGTTGTTATACAATATCGTATAACACCCTCAATTATGAAATAATTATAAATAAGCAATTTTCTCAAGATTTTGTTTAAAATACGAAATCATTGTTCATGTAAAAGTAAAAAATTACCTACTTATGTATTATAATAGTTGAACGTTTATTTTGTAAATATATGGAATAATATTTTTGAAACTTTCAGTGGTTTTTAGGTAAATATCGTAGAATTGTTTATTTCCCCATGAAAAGTTCATTTCATTGTGCCAGTTATTGCTTTTATCATTAAGCATTGATTAGTATTTGAAGTTCAAATATCAATTGAATGTCGATTAATAAAACATGGTAGTATATTTCACTAATCGTTAGTAATAAATTATAGTAAAAGACCTGAAACAATCAAAATTAATGTTTTTATTGAAACCATAATCATGATTTACGTTGAAAAATAAAATATTATTGTTACCGTTAATTTTTAAAATTGGCAAACATCGAAACTTCTACTACAACATCGTGATGGGTACAAAATTTCAATTAAGTTGCCACTCCGACATCTTCCACAACAGAAAGTGCTATTACTAATAAATTGTGCAATTTGTATGGGTAAAGTTTTATTTTACAAATAAGTCTTTTAACGTTGAGCAGAGAGATGAAGAGTCACAAGTTTCAGAATAATCACTCTCATCTCCTTTACCAGAAAACCAACTCGACTTAGCTTTAGCGGTTGGTATATTTTTGACCGTAGTTTTTGGTACAGCACCGGTACTAGACGAAGAGGCAATTGATGTTGTCGTGTTTACATTGTCTGGTGTTTCTGGTCCACTTCGCCGCAAAAATACTTCTATTGCGCTACCCAATAAGTGAGGATCAACCACCGAACCACTTTTTTCGTCCCAAACAACCTTAGCAGCACTTTCTTTTTTAGTTGTTAGTGGAGATTTTTTAATGGATTTAGAATGTTTATTCATTAAATCAGCCTTTTCGTTGGCAAAACTGACGTGTAATGCTGGCTGTAAGTTGGAAGGATCTGTTTTAGTTGATATAGGTTGATGACGTTTTATGAACCAATTGGATGGCACTGGAGATGTGATTTTGTTGTCTGTAACTTGTGTGCTAACGTTGGCATATAACGTCGATATATCGAAACTATTAGACCTATTACTCTTCAAGCTGCTGCGTCTCTGCTCGGCATTGAACGGCTTTAATTGAGTTTTCTCCGTCGTCGTAACATCACACTGATTGATTTCCATGGCGGACGAAGTAAGAGAGGACAAAATAGATATTAGGTCAGTATTAGAGCAAATAATTCCCATTGATTGCTTACTTGCATCAGTTGTTGCAGATGGTGTTGTTGCAGGAGGAGGTAGTTCGGAAGCCCTGCGTTTACTTGAGCTTGGAATTGGTGTGAGAGTAGTACCTACAAAGTCGGAGTATCGTCTTCCAGCAGAATTCGTATACCTTTGAACTCCACCCGTATCGTCTAAAGGTTGAACCTCGCAAACACGTTCGCTACTTGTATTCCACATTTTCATGCGAACTTTACGAGCCCTTACTATATCATCCATAATATCCAAATGTAAATTGTGCAAACTTCCCCGTGGTTCTGTAGATGGCGGTCCGGCAAACGATTCTCTTCTACCAGATAAAATTCGGCTTCCTAGTGCACCACTAGATAATGCAGCAACGGATTCGCGTCTGCTGCGACTGAACATTGCGCTGGGTACTTTCGAAATTGTAACCACCGAATGTCTACGACCACCTGGTGAAGGAACTGGATTCGAAGATAAAGTAGCCAAAAATGCTGCTTCACGTGCAGACGCAGCCGCGCTTTCGCCACTTCTTTCGGACAAACGACGCACTTGACTTGCAGTAATTCCACTGCATTGTGGAGTCGGTAAAGAGTGTTTTCGAGTTTCTTGCCTCCATGGTGACAGCAAATAAGGATTAGTAGGCGAACCTTCGCTTGAACTACCGTCAGGTGAATGATTTCTTTCTTGTGTATCGTCGAACTCCTGATTGTCCGATTCTTCCACCACTATTAACGGTTCCGACATCTGGGTCTGCAAGCGACTTTGGGATGTTCTCCTCATTTTATAACCTAGAAATACAAAAACTGGCGTTAATAAAAATACGTAGGTAATATTAAAAAATAAAATATTTTATTATTGTCTGGATGTAGAGTAACGACGTAGCATTATAAGAATTGACAGGATACAGTAAAACCCGCAACCGGCTGAGACAGGTTTTTATTGAGTTATACGCTCTTCTCATATCCGTAGTTATGTGGGTTGCATAACTCGCCTCCCTCTCCTTTAAATCTAAAAGTTTACCCTGGTTTACCCGCGTTTTTGTGTTAGGCTCGCTTGTGTACCTTACATGTAATCGAAAAATTTTATACTTTGTTACAATTTTGTGATGGTATTATAAATCAATTATAATTAAACAGCAATTATTCATTGCTACAATAGAACTGTAATACATAATTTTGTGCAGGATACCGGTAGTTTTGTGTTTTATTTTAGGTTAAATTTTGGATTTTATTTAGGTACCTCTACCATGGATTCGTAAGAATTGAAACAATAACTTGCGAAGTATGCAAAATTACATTACAATTATTTTTTAGTAGTGTATGCCCTCATTGCCTTAAAAAGTTCTATGATATTTCTACCAAAAATCGACATATGAGAAAAATTCATTCAATTGCAGTAGCAGAAAAAAAAATTACAAAAGGGCACATATTTTGCCCAATCTGTGTCGAAGAAAACAAGGTAAGTATTGGAACTTATTTTTTATTAATGAAACATATTACAGACACACATGATATAGTAATCGAACGGGAAAAATTACATTTTGATACTTGCCAGGATTTTCAAAATTGGAAGGCACTTGAAAAACGAGAAGTAAATTATGCAAAAGAGAACATAGTAAAGAAACTCAATACAAGAATAGAGTATTACAACTGTAATCGTAGTAATACGAGAGGTAACAGGTTTTTTATATGAAAAATACTTGGTTTAATTAAAATTATTTCATTTAAGAATTTAAAAGTAATTGCTCTAAAAGAACAATGAAATGCGAGGGAAGCATTAAAATTGATGGCATTTGTCCGTCGCGAATAATAGTGCATCACAACAATAATGGTAAGCTCCCGTTGTTTTTCTCTTTATAGGCAATACATTATTGGCGTTACAATTTTTTAGGTGAAGTTAACGTTGATTTCATTAAAACGCACGTAGGACATGATGAGGATGGATTTAGAAATCAACGCTTAACAGTTAAAGAAGCAAATGGAATTGCTGAACAGATGAAAGCTGGAGTATCGACAGAAAGGATTATTCAAGATGCAAGAAAATTAGAGGATAATAAATTACAACGTATTAATTTATTAAATAAACAAGATTTGACCAACTTACGAAAAAAATTTAAAATAGAAAAGCGAAGAGATCCGGATGATATGGTAGCGGTCGCAATGAAAGTACTAGAATGGAATTCGAATGGAAAAAATTATGCATTTTTATTTAAAAAAATTGGTAATTATTTTAGGTGTTTTATTTTATTGCTTTGCTTGGGGAGTGGTTTTATATTATGGAATAAGGGAGAGGGCAGTGAATAATTAGTTATTGTAATATTTTGTTGTATATTTGTGTGGTGGGGTGGTGGTAAAATAGTAATATATGGGATGGTGGTGGTTTATTTTAGGCGACCCACATCCTAAACTTGAAACCAAGGACTTTGCATTGGCATTTATGAATAAGAGCATGGAAACGAAGCTTAGAGATCACAATAGGATTATTTGCATGGACGGGACACATGGCACGAATAACAAAAAATTTGATTTAACAATTATGATGGTTAGGGATAATCAAGATGTGGGTTTTCCTGTAGCTTTCTTTTTATCCAACAGGTTAAATTTATTTTAAAATACCTTCAAAAACTTTATGTAACACCTTCATATTGATTAACAGGCAAGACCAAGTTGTTCAAGAAGTTTTTATTGAAGCATTTAAAGAGCGTGTCGGAGAAGAAATCAAGCCAGAATTTTTTATGACTGATGATGACATAAAGTATCATAATGCGTGGGTGAAGGTAATGGGAAATACTCCAAGAAGATTGTTGTGTGTATGGCATATTAGGAAAAATTGGATTATACAAGGGAAGAAGAAAATTATAAATGCAGATTTAAGAGATTCGATGAGTGGCGATCTAGGTAAAATTATGGTTGAAACTAATGAAGAGAAATTTAGGAATTTGACAAATGATTATATCAAGAAACTTGAAGATGCAAATGAAACAAATTTTCTTAATTACTTAAAAAGGTAGATTTAATTTAATTTTATTGATAAGGTTTATTAATTTGTTTATTATAATAACATATAATAATATCAAACATTAAAATGTTCCACAATAACTAGATCCTTCTATTCTGTATCCAAACTGTTATAAGCATGTTAGCCTGTAAAGTTTTGTTTACAGTTTCGTATCTATTATTTTTAATACTGCATAAGCTCTTATATCTGGTTATTATTTCATTAACATTTTATTATTTTAGATTTTACTTTTGCGATGATGAAAGAATAAAGATGTGGGCTTATTGCCATCGGCTGTATGCAGGAATTAACACTAATATGGCTTTGGAAAGTTTTAACAAAACCTTAAAAGATTTACTTTCCAGAAATGCGAAATCGACTGTGGAAAAATTATTGGATACGATAGATCAAGCTGTGGAAGGGAAAATATGGACAACAATTGCTAATAAATATCGCCCTACATCAAATGATAGCAAATCAAGAAAAATTTCTAAAGCACATCGAGCCGCAGTACAATGTAATGTAAATGAATATGTAAAACTAGAAGAATTTGGAAAATTTAAAGTGAAATCTTCAACAGGTGAGAAATTTTATTCTGTTTCATATGATAATGTAGCCGTGTGCAACTGTGAGGGAAACAGATGTTATATATGTTCAATTTGCATGCATACGTATAAATGTGAATGTGTGGAATATGCTGTGAAAAAAATCATATGTAAGCATGCACATATGGTTTCTTTGTACGAAAGAGGAGTGCTGCTGGCGGCTTCTGTTTCAGGTGAAAATAATGAAGAGACAGAAAATTCATTACGCATCGAGGAACCTTCTGGAGATATGTTAAAATCAAATGAAGCTATTGCTGAGTTTATCGAAGAAAAATGTGGAACATTAAATGATGGGAATCAAAATCTCCAAGGTAACATAGACAAGGACACACGGAAAAAAATTCTTATAGAATCATGGAAAAACAATATATTGAAAGGTTTGGAAGAATCATATGATTTGGATGATGCATCGTTCGAGAAATTCGAGGTGTACTGTAATTTGTAAATGGTATTTCCCGATTTCGGTCTGAAAAGAGAAAGATGGAGACACAGACATATTTCCCACGTAAAAAGCAAAGAAGAGAGTAAAGTATATATTTCAAGTATTTTAATTTTCCTTTTAACTGTAATTCTAATTTTTTTCAGAATTCCTTTGTGAAGTAGTAATTATTTATTTTTAGAGTAATCGTACTGATTTGTTAATTGTTTTTTGATGTTTTTAAAACTTGTTATTTATATTTATTAGATAGTACTTTATAGAATATTTGTTAATTTTAAGTTTAATAATAAGATAATTTTAAATTGTATAATAAAATAGTAGCAAAATAATTAACTATTGTATACTTAGTAGTAAATAAAATTTGTACTAGAGAATTGTACAACTGTTAATTTTTCGAAAATTACACATCTCGTTATTAATTTTTAAATTTTGATCAATTTAAACGTGTTATGTTCATACGTACCTACCGAAAAACAACATTGTAATGCAATGTTATATACCTACCCAATTAATACCTAAATAACTTACGAATACGTTTGTTTGACTAAAAATATCTAAAAGAAAACCAAAGTAAACTAAGTAAGTAACGTACAAAAACATTTGAAATAGAAAGAGCGGGTAAATTTTTTAATTTAAAGGAGAGGGAGGCGAGTTATGCAACCCACATAACTACGGATATGAGAAGAGCGTATAACTCAATAAAAACCTGTCTCAGCCGGTTGCGGGTTTTACTGTATCCTAGAATTGACACCATAAAGAACTACCTACTCCTTGTATGCTTGTGGCTTAATATTGCACATTACAGTTTCCACCCGATTTTATTGTAATTCTAATTCTATTGTTTGCAGTAAAGAGAAAAATAAAAATGAAAATATTCTGCAATTTGGAATTTTATTGGATTACTAAAACTACCAGAGGTAGCTAATAAGTACAGTACAAATCGACAAGAATAGCGTAACGAATTTAGTTTATTTCAACTGCACGCAACAAATTGCTCCATCATTTTTTAACGAACCAATTTTTACAATAAAAAGATTTTCCGATTACCTGCCTAAAATTTTAGTTAACCTAATTTGGCATACGATCGATGTAGATTTAATGGATTTTAAATTCTGAGATAAACAAATTTGAAGTCTTTAAATATTTAAGAAAATAAAATTTGGAAGAAGCAGCAACAAAAGTTTACGGTTTTATCAACATTAAGTTAAAATTTAATAATTAAGCTTTTAGGAAAATCAATTAATTGTGAAGTACGACGTTTGGTGATTGAGTTGCAATCTACTATTTCGTTAATTAAATTTTATTTTGTATTTTATACAAGTTATTTATCAAATTAAATAACGTTTTATCGTATTAGACCGTAATTAAAACACTTAAAAGAAATTAAAGTTTGTTAAATGGAGATTTTGCACAATTGAATTGTTTTGAAAATAAGTAGTCAGCTGTTGACACAAAAAGCAATTTCTTGTTAAATGCTTTCGTATTTGAATAATAAGTAACCCCATTTTTGCGAGTAAACGCGAGCTTTAATATCGTGTATTCGCATGATATCATACGAAGCTTTTAAAGCTTTACTCGTGATCAGTTTTGAAGGGTTTTTAATGCTTACTCAGGCCAATATAAAGTTTGAAGAATTTTTTTCCTGTAATCTAAATTTAAAACGAGTGTAAATTTTAATATACGAGGTGAGATCTCAAAATATTTATATAAAATTGATAACAAAGTAAAGTATGAAGGACTACACTTAATTTCTTACTTTAAGAATAGATTAATATCACCTAAAAATGTGAATTTCCAGTATTGAACAGTTCTAAATTACGCTTTTCTTTTTTGGGAATAGGAATAATGGTTTGGTAGGTTTCAATAAATTTATCATCGTGCAATCCCGATTATTGGATTAATTTTGATGATTAATTAACTGGTATATAGCTAAAAAAATGTATTTATAGAAATACAAAATTAAAAATGTCATCTATGAATAAATCTACAAACAAAACTTTTTATAGATGAATTATGGAACAAAATTAATAAGTGGTGGGTTTAGGGTACAATAGCAGCAAACGCAATTCAACATTTAGTCAAGGTAAAACGTATAAGGATAAAAAAAATTGAAAATTATAGGATTTGTAAAGCTTTTAATGGAATTTGGCAAGTGCAAGCGACAAATTGATCATCACGCGAGCTAAAACGATAAATCAGGAGATGCGTATATTCTTTTATTTTTATTACTGAATTTTTTTCTATTTACATAGTGATTTATCTAAAATACAATCAGTCCAACTATGTATCCAAAATGTTAAAAACGTGCCCGTTAAGTCAAGGTTATCCAATTTGTTATGTTATTTATTAAATGATTGTAATGTTTTACCTTTTATCGATAACGTTAGATGTTTAGTTATCAGATACGTAGTAAGAATTTAATAAATAACATAACAAGTTGGATAAAATTGACGTAACGGGCACGTTATATTTAACATTTTGGATACATAGTTGGACTGAATACCGGATATTCTGATAACCCGCATACCCACTAATCTGTTAGTTAGTTCATTTATACAATAGCATTATTGCACCCTTTTTAATTTACGTTCGAATTTCTGAAAACGACTCCATATCGTCATATCATTGTGAAAGTTGTAACGATTTTTTGTATCTACATATTTATATTATGTATATGAATACAGTTTGAATGCAAAGTTGTCACCAAATGGTAGGGGTGGATAGGTATCTCTTCACCCCTTCATATGTGTGTTCATCTATTTGTAGGTCTCGTCTTGTATTATGTATTTCCAATATTTCTACATCTCATATAATATTTAGTTTTCTGTTCATTCACTTGAAGGGTTGGTATTTCTAGCACTGCATTGATTTCTATTTCTATTATCACCACATCATCGGCGAATGCAATGATTTGAGTCCCTTTTATGTTTAAACTTTTTTTATTCTATTTGTTTCTCACCACACTCTCCAAGGGTAAGTTGAACCGTATACTAGACAAAATATCCCCCTAGCAAACTCCCATGTTTCTTTTGAAACTATCGGTTATGCCTTCTGGCAATTTCACCACTAAGTTAGAATTTGTCATGTCAACATTTTCAATACCATCTTCTTAGCGATTCCCAACTTTGACATTTACTCACGAATACTTTTCCTCTTTACCTCGTCAAACGCCCGTTTGAAGTCTATAAATAACATGACATTGTGTAGTAGTTAGCGTAGTTGTATGGCAAACTCGTAACTTTTCTCCAAAATTTCGATCGTTATAATGTGCAGAATGTTCACTTTAGATCTTACAGGTGGTAAACTACTCTGAGTGAGTTATCAGATTTTCATCGAAAGTATCCAGTCATTGGTATAACATTGCAGATAAGATGTTGTACGAAATATTATTAAGATGGAATGGCAAACAGAAATATGGAACTCTGAATAATCGAAGACAAAATAGAGAATAATATGATGTATAGTAACAAAAAAGTACAGAGCAATAGAATGGGGCAAAATGAAACAATGGGAAATACAATTTTGAGAGGTTGTCTAATTTCAAATATAACTCACAATTGACGATGAAACATCGACGTGATGAAGTCAGAAGGAAATTGAGTATTAAAACCTATAAGTTGTCATGATGGTTGTGAGAGTTGGACGCAAACTACAGAAACTGAAAAGTTAAGTTCTTTGAAGTTTCTGCGAGAGACTCATGGACACGAACGGATAGAGTATTGCCCAAAAAAATAATAAGTTGGAAGATAATTTGATAAAATTTAAATAAAAATTAAGATACATTGATGATATACTACCAAGACCAATTTACTCATTCACATGGTCTAATCAAGTATGTTCTTAAATTACTTAAAGTGTGAATAAGCATTAAAAATTATAAGTATATTCGGATTAAGTCGTTTGGGCATGAATTAAAATTAGGAAAAGTTGGTGCATCGTACCCATGGTTAGTTTTTTTTAATAGGATTAATATATGAACGGTGGATGGAACGATTTTGTTTTGGAGATGTTGTTTAGTAACTTAGAGACGGGCAGAGATAATGAATGATTGAGATTTTGTGGCGAAGGAAAATTGAATTAATTCCTCACGAGCGATATAGCAAATTTCCTAGCTTGAAAGACGGTGGTTTGGAAAATAAACTGGAATAAAATTTTGGAAAAGACAATGGAATAATTAACGAATTTAAAAATAAAATCAGTTGGAAAATGTATTTTGAGACGGTCAGGATTGACTGAAGATCCGGAATAAGAACAAATAAGAAGTTACTAAATTTTTCACTGTGTTACGTTGTATTGAAACTATTTATAATGTAAAACCATTAATTATTGTTATTATTTATGTATATTTTAAAGGTTAATTGTCGTTAGCTAAAGATTATTAAATAATTATATTTACCGTTCGAATACTATACAATATATTTCTCAGAAAAGAAGCACTTCAAAACAGGGAAGCAAGTGAGTAACACACCATATAGCATATATAAAAGTGGCACCCAACGTAGGGGCATTTAATAAACAAAATTAATAATTTAGGCTTGAGAACACCGCAATACCTGCAAAGATCCACATATACAAAATGAGCTGCACATTTTTATGGTGGAATACAGCGACAGCTAGTTGCGTAGTTTCAAATTTCGGACCCCATGCGATTATTTTTTGGGACTCGAATTACATATTTTCGTTAATATTTATTTCGCCACTCAAATTGAACCATCCGTAAAAATTAACAGAAAATGAAAAAGCGTCTTAGGATTTTTTTAAGTTTTAAACGTCAAAAGGTCTAAAATGCAAAGTTGTATATTTGTCCTTTTTTTCTTGTTTTTCTTCTCCCAATATTGATAAACATTGGGAAGTATTTTATATACAATTGTATATTACTTATACAATTTATTATCTTTGTACCGAATGCCAATAAAATTGACGAGTAAAACCAGTAAAATAATCTAAGAAGAAAAATCTACGGTAAAAGATTTTCAGGTCCACGTAAAACTTCTACACTTTCAATGTGGGATTTTATATTTTTGAGTGTATTGGAAAAATAGAAGTTAAGCTTTAATGTTACATTTTTAGGCTTCTATACGCAGTATGGCGAGAAGCTTTTTTGATCTGACTCCGTATCCGACTGTCCATAAAATTCAGAATGCTCCGAATGATTATTATTTATTAAATTGACTTTTTTCTTTATTATTTCTAATTTTCTTAGCTTTTAATCATTACACAATACACATATACAAACATATAAAACTAAGAGTCCTCGGTCTTTAAACATTTGATCATTGTCCCCCCCACCCTCCTCGTCAAATTCCGCACTTTTAGGATTCTACATACAGACAGTACTTATAGTGAGAACTCTTACGATCTGGCACGATCACAAAACGAAGTGAAAAGGTTCATTATATTATTATTATTTACATAATATGTATACTAAATTATAAAATCAACTCCAAACTTATTTAATGCAGATTATGTGAGATTTTATTGCAATTGGAATAAAAAATAACTAGCGAACAACAACTTTCAAACCACAAGGGCAGCTGTATAGAAGCCTAGGAATTGCGGTCATCCGAGTTCTACCTTGTTTATATAGGTGCAGAGGCGTACCTAGGGGGGGGGGGGCGGTCCGCCCCGGGCCCCTTTACTAAGGGGGCCTCCAAAAGGAGGCTATTACCAGAACTTCTTGTTTATTTTGTCTTTACTTTTGACTTTACATATGTCATATGTTGAAAAAAATGGTTATTATATTGTTATTATAATTGATGACCTCGGACTGCACGAGTTTGTTCCCTTATTCTATCTATTATTTCTCTGCACAGGGCAATAGCTTATGGAAGACGGTTAGATTAAGGCAAAAAAAAGGCTAGCCACATTAAAAAGTGATAAATGACCTTTTTTCGAGGGTGGGGGGGGGTCACAAAATAAATCCGCCCCGGGCCCCAAGTGGTCTAGGTACGCCACTGTATAGGTGAACTATTGTTAATTAAATTGCTGAAATTACACAATGGATTATTTTACTGTGGATTGTTTACCTTTAATTACATATCCTATACGAGGAATCGTATGCTTGTGTCTTTGTAATTATAGCCAAAAACCTAAATTGTTTCTTGAGGTTTTTAATCTTCAAGTTAGAATGAGTTCAATTATTAACAATGGAAGTTTTGAATAGTTTAAATTTTAAATTTTTGTACAAAATTAAAGTGTTAAAATTATTGATGATTATTAAACAAACTATTTAAAAACTTTGAAATTTAGTTGTGAATGCCATCACTTGCCAGAGATTTACAAGGAACTTCGTAAAACCTTTGGTAAAATCAAAAGTTAAACTTAAATCATCGGCTTATACGAGGGGTCGTTTTTATATTCCCGGACTAGGCATGAAAACAAAAGACTAGAGCAACAACAAAATTTTATTTTTCAATATAGTTCCCCTGTTTTTGAATACAGGTATAACACCGTTTCAATAATATCTTTAATCCAGTATAAAAATATTCATTTCGTTTTTCCGCAAAATGGCCCTGCTATAAGTTCATCATTGTACCTAAATTTTGTCCCCCTTAGTGTTTTCTTGAGATTCGGGAACAAAAAATAGTCACTGGGTGCTAGATCTGGACTATAAGGCGCATGTTCAATTTCTTAGAAGCCACAATCAGCTACAGCAGCTTTTGAAAGTCTGGACTTGTGCACTGGTGCATTGTCGTGGAGCAACAAGACACCTTGCGTCAGTTTTCCGCGTCTCTTCACTTTAATAGCATCTCTAAGGCGATGCATCAGGTTTGCATAATACTCTCCCGTTACCGTACTACCCTTATTCATATAATCAATCAGCAAAATTCCCTGAGAGTCCCAAAAAATTGTTGCCATTATTTTTCCTGCAGAAGGGGTGACTTTAAACTTCTTGGGGTGGCTGAAGCCCTTAACATGCCACTGCATCGACTCTTGTTTCGATTCAGGATCATAATGATGAGGTGAGCGAATGGCTGAAATGCTAGCGTGTTCGCTTTCAAGCCAATATTCACGGGTTCAAATCCTGTGAAGTGCTATCTATAGAAGAAATTTTCGCTCACCAAATGTATATCTGCTGGCCCCAGATAACATTATTTATGGCTAAAAAACTTCCCCGATGGAGTAGGCGGTGTAAAAATCGTCTATTCCCGTGGTTCGGAATCCACGTTAAGCTGTAGGTCCTCTGTGCTCGTCACACATTTTCAACACGCAACGAGCAGAGACAGGGAGGTATCGGGAAAATGTCGCAAGACGTTCATAACCGAATATATAATGATGAACCCAGGTTTCATCTCCAGTGACAAGTCGATTGATAATTAAATCTGGTTCATCTCCACAGCGCGCCAAGAATTGTTCACAGGTATTCGATTTTATTCATTTCGATACATATACAACGCGCAACGACACAAATTGACAGATAATAAAATTAATAATGATGCAATTGTTTTGTAAATTGCCACACAGGTTACCAAGGCATATGTGATTAAAAAACAGCATATTGAAAAATTGGATCATAATTCAAAACAGCCCCGTCCGGGAATATAAAGACGACCCCTCGTAGGTAAAACCACGGTAAAACTGACCAAGTTCATAATTAAGATTTTTGATATTTTAGTGTTTTCTCCTGTGGTAAAATTGTCGTAGAAATTATATCATGCATTTTTAAAAAACATTTCCAATACCTTCCTGATTTATAGTGGACTAACTGCAAAAGGATATTATGTAAAATCCTTGATATAGGAAAGCAAATTTCCAACGGAATGTAAAGCTGATAATAATAAAAACTGCATTTTGCAATAATTGCTCCTGTGAAAAGTTTAGAATTGTGGACTTGGTCAATTTAACAAATAACCCGTATTATTTGTAATATTTATATTAATTTTTATTTACAGTGAAAATGTCCCTTTAACTTGTTTTTCCCTAATCCGTATATTCAGATGTCTTTTCATTACTTATGATCAAAGGAATTTATTGTATTTAACAATTATTCTAATCCGCAATCCCATCTACAAGTTTAAACTAGTATTAAAATTCTCTATACCAACTAGTCTAATAAATACATAAACCTTCGTACTTCATAACATAATTTAAATTTCTTTCATAATATTATTACTAAATTTTGTTCAATAAATTGTTGAACAGCAAACCTTTTCGTTTGGAGCTGATGAAAGCCGAACTCGCGACTAATCAAAGTAGCATGTGAAGAATCCTCGTTGGAAAAGACACCGCAGGGTCGCCCCAAATTGAGATGTAGAGACAACTCCTTCCATGGAGAATAACTCCATGTTATGGATTGATAATTTAGGAAAGAAAAATAAGGGTTGCAATTTAAAAAAATTTACGAAGACGTCATAGTTCAAAAAGAAAACATGATAAAAGGAATGGCAATGGCAGAAAAAAGTTACACTTAAAAAATAAGGTTGATGTGTCCAAAGATTTTCTCAGAAAATCCCCCTAAAATATCGCTGTGGTAGTTCAATACTGCAATAAGTCAAAAAAATGAATTTTTCTAATTATTGTTGTTTTTGATTCCTTAGGTATATCTACTTTTAGCAGTGGAATACTGCGACATAACAAAATAAAATAACTTAATAAACTAATTTTACGCTTTTAACTGATTAAATTTCCTTTAAATAATTTATATCGCTATTCTAAACTTTAAAAATGTATGTTTTTACTTTTCTACTTGTTACAGTATTGAACTACCACAGAACCACAGTATGTAATGGTTAAAATTATTTATAATCAAAATTTTAATACCCTCTAATCGTACCTCCCCCGAATAATTAATTATAATAATAATTAGTTCTCTATTTTGCAACTAAAACTTTGAATCATTGAAAATCAATCGATATCTAATGTGACCTATATTAACGAAAACGATACTCGTCGAGTACAACCAATAATTTTTTAACGCCTTCATTAAACACGTCAACATGCGATCGTCACGGTACGTATTCTTATCGAACATTATAATCTCATAGTATATCAATAGAAACCACATAATTGTAATACAAAATATGTAAGTATACAGGATTAATAAAACTGAAATTTATTTGTTTTGTGTAATATCCACATTGTTAAAGAAAAATCAATTGTTATTAATTCCCGAAATTATTAAACAGATATCTTGAAGATAATTCGATTTATAAATGTCTTAAGAGTCGTAGTTACTAAAAGCAAATATCAAAAATCCACAGAACATTCATAAATAATAAACAGCCTTTGTGTTGCTAAAATAGCAACGAATGAAACTCGGCAATTGTACTTCCATTTAACACTCAAAAAATCTGAATTCGCAAAATTTTATTTATTATTCAATATTTCATACTAATAGTACTAAAATTATATTAAATATGAAAGAATTTAATAACGAAAAATTATTTTTAGAATGTGGAAATAAAAGTTTGCTTATATTTCACAATAAATTACTTCATAATTAAATTTTATTGTTTTTAAATTTCATATTAATGAAAGCAATTGAGTATAACGTGAGTAATTACAGTTTAACTAATTTTAGTTAAATAAAATTACTCTGTTTAACGACTTAATTAACGTTACTTGTGATCAATCGATAATTAATTTTATTAAATATTTTGAATGCTGATAGAATAAATAAAATTTTTTTAAATTGTGTTTCAATAAAAACTGTATTACAACGGTTTCTATCATGTCGCGTAATTTTACTGGTTACCCTAATTATTTATAGGCTCCATAACCTAATGAAAATTTTACATTAATAATTCCTGAAATTTGCGAATCAAGTCAATAAGGGGCAATTCGTTTTTCGGCTTCTAATTAAATTTTTTCAAATTTGGAAGCACTATGCGGTAGTAAAAGAAATATTATATCATACTTTTTTTTATCCAAAGCAGATTTTTGATTAATTTTTGTATTAGTTCAAAAAGGATCATGTTTGAGATTATATATAGGCAGTATTTCCCTGTTCTAAATATAATATTTTTTGTAACCGATATTCTGTTAAATATTATAATCTATAAATTATCATCAATAAATTGTACAATAAAAGAAACATTAAATGTTGGTAATATAGACATAGACAATGAAATACGATATTACCTACCCCATAAAAAGCACTATTATTTATACCTATAAATATAAAATAAATCAATGGAAGTAATAGAAAATATCAGGAAAAAAGGTCAAAATTTAATAAATTAAAAGTGTTAAACACTGAAGAAAAAGTGTTTAGTTTCTATTAAGAAAATTTGAAACAATGATAAGTCAATATTCTGCTACAATTTATTCGAGCAAGGTTCGAGCAATTTACGTTCTTTAAGCGAGGAGCGTGCAGTACTCGGGCGGCATGCTATCGAGGCGGCAAAAATACTCGAATAAAAAATAATGGAAAAATTAGATTTTTGTTCAATGGGTTTATTGGTGATTTTCAGTTTTTTTATTTTACACGAAAGCTGAACAGCGTTCCACAATTAGTGTAAAAGTTATAGATATTTAAAATGAAAACAGTTTTTCTTTAGATGTCTGTGAAAAATCGAATTTCTCCAATTTCCAATCTTTGTTTATTTTTAAAAATAACTGAGTTCTGGCTAATAATGTATATTTATAAAATAATTGGTGATTAAATAGTAAATGAAATAAAACAAAATAAAACCGTGTAGTTAAAACTGTGTCTACTTATATATAATTTTTTATTTTCTAGTTTGCTAACATTAATAGGTAAACCTATTAAGTTTTGACCTATTTATGTTTTATAGAAGTTAATAAATTTATATTTAATTAAATTATTATTAAACGTATTGACGTTTTATTAAACATAAATACGTACATAAATAGCAAAATTGTAATTTTAGCTAATAATGGATGCATTCGAAAATTGATATTTATCACATTAGTATACATCTTACTTGTGAAAATTTGTGCCTTTTTAGTGCATGAAAAGTGTATTTGTGCATTTTTTAGGTTAAACTAAAAATACTTCTCATCTATATAAATTATTTCTCAAAATAATTAAATAGTAAAACGTTTCTAGTCAAAACGAGAATTACACCAACCTACTTAGTGCTAATATTTGTCGATTTTGAAAAATATTTCGAAACAGTAGAACTGTCAACAACAATAGCAACTTTGAATCAATGTCGAATTGATTCCCGATATTCAAAAGTAATTGAGGACATACTATACAACAAAAGAACATGTGTTAATAGTGTATATTACTTATTTGGACAACATTGGAGATGCTTTAGAAATACTTCAACAACTTCAACAACCGTCAAAAAGTGGTGGCCTTAAGATAAACATGAATACAACAGAACTTATCTAGGCGTGATCTTGTTCTAGACGTGAAGAGACAATCAAACGCACAAGATTGAGCGTAGAGTGGGTCTGCGATGGGCTGCATTCCGAAGGTTGAGATAGATTCTTAGAGGTGACCTTCCGATATGTTTAAAAAGAAGAGTTTGCGAACAATGCGTCATGCTTGTCTTAATGTTAACGCAAAGTTCAGCTCAGAGGTTGAGGGTGGCCCCAGAGAGTAATGGAAAGAGCCATGTTGGGAATAACTATGTAGAAGACCAGAATACCCAACGTCGTCATACGTCAGTTAACAGAAATGATGGATATTATTTAAATAATGGCGAGGCTAAAACGGAGATGGGCGGATGCGTGGCACAAATGGCGGATGGTAAGTGAACGAAGAAGGTGTTAGAGTAGAAACCAAGAGAGGACAAGAAAAGTAGGGGCAGGCCACCGACTTGTTGGATGGACGACATTATAAGAGAATAATCACAAATTGGATATTCAGAGCTCAAGAAAGATCAGAGTGGAAGATTTTAGAGGTCCTGCTACGTTCTTGTCCAGTGGACAAGAGTGGCTACATGATAATGATGAAAAATATTGATATGATTTTTCAACTAGTTAATTCATAGGATCAAGAATCAATATACAAAATTTTCCAGAAAAACTTCCGTTTTCTTCTCGACGACGAAATGCACCTTCACGATTCAAGCCCGCAATTTCTGCTCTCTTCTTTAACTAGCGATTATATCACACCACTGCTGCACACTAGGAAATTAATTTTTGCTACAACACAGAAATTCTGCGTGCTACTTGCTCGGAGCAATTACAGTTTTATAAGCTTTTAAACGCTTTAATATTTTTATCTTCGGGGTTCAAACGATGCCACTAGAAGCTAATTGGAGTTCAAACGATTTTCCATCGATTACTATTAATTTCATTAAAAAAAATCACGCTGGGAGGGACTAGCATTTCTACAGCCCCTCCCAAAATTATTCTAAACAATCACAGTTTTATTAAAAACATTTGAATCTCAAATAACGGGATTAGAAGCTCATTGAAGACACTAATCGCATTAAAAATTCGCGGCGGGGGGGGGGGGGAGAAAATTTACATCTTGTGGGTATTATAGAGTGTGTATTCAACCTTCTTTTCTATATTTTTAGTGTGCATTTGAAACTTCGTCATACACATAATATGGGACCTACTGTATTAGAGGTATAGTATATTTCACTTTAATTGGAATTAAAAAAAGTCATAGAATCATATCACTTTCATATAAGAACGTACAACCATTGTAAAACTATGCAAATTATTGCGATAAGACAGGTGCACAGTAATTGCTATACAGTGTAGGAGTTAGGTACACTTTGTGCTATACTATTTTATTTTGAGTTCTTGTATTTTATTCTTTCAATTTAAAAGTTTTACAATTTCCTGAATACGTGCCTTTAGCAATGCATTCGTTATCTTGTTATATACGTTATCTTATCTCTATATTATATTTCGTCGCATAGTTTGTACGTTTTTATATCAACGTAATTTGATGATATGACTTTTTTTAATTCCATTTAAAGTGAAATATACTATACATAGGGGGCTCATTTTAGTACCGAATCACATGAAGAACACGAAGTTGTGGAATACCCCGTATAAGAGAAGCAAAATACCGATGGGTTTATCACTCTCAAAATAGTTGTCCAAATTATTACACTATATATTATATTGTATTACATGGCATTTATTAATGGTATTCATAAGTAAATATTACATTTGACTGGTCCCAACAATTACATAAGTGATAAACCTTTCGTGTTTACACTTCATCTGTTAAAAAATATAATCGCCTATCCTATATCCATTAAGGAAGTTTTTTAATCGCTCTAATTAAATTTTGAAATAATTAGCCTTTTAACTTTCCAAGCCTGCCTCTTTGTTCTGCCTGACTCAGTTTTGATATATTTTTTCATAAAAGAACTAATAAAATAAACAAAGATTTTATTAGCCACAAAAGTGTAATTTTTGTACGGAGACGTTCTATGTATCAATCAACATTAGAGTTTTATATAGCACACAGTTACCAGTATTGAATTATTTTTATATCTGTTATCGTAAAAGTGAAAAATTATTACTCTAGTGAACTGAACGGCTTGGAAAATATAAAAGTAAATGATATAAGATGAAAAACATGTATTTTAAGAATAATGAAAACATAAATATTTTTGGAATGAAATACAAACAAAAATAAAATGAATTAGTTTGATGGTTCACAAAATTTAAGCATGCCCAATAATATAATCTGAAACAACAATTTGAAGCAAAGCATGCAAGTTTTAATAAAAATATTTATAAGTAAGAAACAAAAATGTCAGTTGATGCTTTATGTTTGTAAACTTACAAAAAAGGTTTTTATGAAATGTTATAAAACCTCTTGTTTCAAAAGCTTTTCTCTTGAATATTCCTCAGAACCTTAGAAGCAACTTTTGAAATATCTGGGTTAGTATCTTTTTTGTATCGGTTTTATATAATCCTTTCATATTAAATTATACAAAATTCTGTGGATAAATTAAGTTGAAAGAGAAAGAAGAGGATTGATCCATCTTATTCATTTTTAAAATTATTTTTAAAACAATCGTATAAATTAGAGATCTGAATTTCGTCTCAGTCCTCAAATATTGTCGCTCGATATATTGTGCTAATTGCAAAAATTTTAAAGATACAAAACTAAAATACACAGGCACACCAGTATTTATGAGAACAATAAAGGGAGGTACAAAAATAGGCAGGATTATTAAAGAGCTATAATTTATTGTGTCGACTTCAGAATAAGATCATTAAGAATAACACATTATGATTATATGAACACCTCGAAAGAATGGCGATGGAAAAACTGCTATCGGAGCACGTAAATATAAACTGCCAGGAACAACAAATGTATCCGGTCAAGTTTGACTCAGGAAAAATTCAGAAAACCTTATTGTTATGATCGTGCTTAGTTCATCATAATTTCCATTTTGAAGACTTACAAAGATATAAATTTACGAAGCCGAAGTTTGACGTCTTGGAACTTTCAGTATGTTGTTCAGCAAGATACATTTGAACTAAATTATAGATTTAAAATATTTTTTCTTCTTCTTCTGGTCAAGGATTAGGCCATATGTCCTGTTCCGGCTTTAATTCACTGCCATAGCTTTCTGGGTTTTCCAGGATCATATCTTCAAGTTGGACGATACAACGTGTCTTGCAGATACAGATGAGCACATTTTGCACACAAGAAATGTCCATTTGCAGGAAATAGGGAAGCATTCTTTGAACAGTGTCGAGATGCAGTTGCCAGTTTCCCATTCGGCCAGCAGCAATGAAATGTTTCACTAGAGTGACCATTTGAAAATACTGCATCCATAGTTTTGCAGTAGGAGCGTTTTTTTCCAATTTGGTAAGCAGTTCTTTGAATTTTGTCGCAACAACTCTGAATGGTTCACTTTCATGTGCTTTGAGAATCATCGATTTATCCAAATGACCAAACTGTTCCTTCAAAACACGCTCTTCGTCAGTAAATTCAATGTATCCAGAATTACGTGTGCCAACGCCAGATGACACAACATACATAAATATGGGCATGAATTGCACGAGCGTATGCGTGACAAGCTAGCATTTTCTCCACACTATTTTCAGTGTAAATAGTAGTGAAGAGTTCCTTTAATCCACTTCTGGATTTCTTAAAATAAGAAAAACGAGAAATTTGACGGTTTTTTTGAGGGACGACGGACGACGATGACGGATATAAATATTCTTTTTATAAAAATTGTAGGGAATTTAGTCTTTTTCAAATTTGTATCAGAGACTGTTGTTGTAGAATCAACTGTTGAGGAGTTATTTTGAAGAACCCAATTTTCTGTACCTTTAATCCAAGATGATCAAGAAGAAGACCGCGCCTAACCCCCCAAGGTCGAAAACTTGGATTTTTCATCGGGGCCCAGAACTAAATAATATATTTACGAGGGGTCGTCTTTATATTCCCGGACTGGGCTGTTTTGAATTTTGATGCAATTTTTCATTATGCTGTTATTTAATCACATATGCCTTGGTAACCTGTGTGGCAATTTACAAAACAATTCCATCATTATTAATTTTATTATCTGTCAATTTGTGTCGTCACGCGTTGTATATGTATCGAAATGAATAAAATCGAGACATGTGAACAATTCTTGGCGCGCTGTGGAGATGAACCAGAATTAATTATCAACCGACTTGTCACTGGAGATGAAACCTGGGTTCATCATTATGATCCTGAATCGAAACAAGAGTCGATGCAATGGCATATTAAGGGCTCCAGCCATCCCAAGAAGTTTAAAGTCACCCCTTCTGCAGGAAAAATAATGGCAACAATATTTTGGGACTCGCAGGGAATTTTGCTGATTGATTATATGAATAAGGGTAGTACGGTAACGGGAGAGTATTATGTAAACCTGATGCATCGCCTTAGAGATGCTATTAAAGTGAAGTGCTCCACGACAATGCACCAGTGCACAAGTCCACACTTTCAAAAGCTGCTGTAGCTGATTGTGGCTTCGAAGAAATTGAACATGCGCCTTATAGTCCAGATTTAGCACCCAGTGACTATTTTTTGTTCCCGAATCTCAAAAGAACACTAAGGGGGACAAAATTTAGGGACAATGACGAACTTATAGCAGTTGTTGAGGGCCATTTTGCGGAAAAACCAAATGAATATTTTTATACTGGATTAAAGATGTTATTGAAACGGTGTTATACCTGTATTCAAAAGCAGGGGAACTATATTGAAAAATAAAATTTTGTTGTTGCTCTAGTCTTTTGTTTTCATGCCTAGTCCGGGAATATAAAAACGACCCCTCGTATATCAAAATCATTTCTACACCACCTTTTGTAGGGCAAAGGTCTTTTTTACTCCCTATTGACTGAACTAAGTCTATATTCACTGAAAAGAACATTCAGAACGTTGAAAAGTACCATGTTTGCAACTAAAACTGATGCAGTACCGAAACGAAGCTCATGGAAAAATATATTAGAAGTTTACATTCAAAAATGAAGAGCCAGCCACTCAAAGAATTAAATTTGCTTCGACTAAAGCGAAGGTTGAGACAATGTGAAAATGTTGTTGATGAGCATCTAGTGCCACAACATACCAACCCATTTCCGTTGTCATCACAAAAAATTGATGACTTAATTGTAATATCCTTGTTACCTTTTGTCGATAAAAGCAGTCTATCCTTCTAAGAAAAATTAAAAAAGTCTGGCGAAATTAAAAATACCATTATTCTTAGTGATGAACAAGATGCCGAAGACGAAGAAGATTATATTGAAAAGAACTAAATTTGTTAAAATTTCTATTAAATAAATATTTTAAAATTTTTTCTTGTCCGTAATTTTATACACTTTATCACTTTACAATTATTAAAGTTATATTAATATTAATCTTAAAAAACCTACAGATTTAGTTCATGCTTACACTAATCTATGTCATAAATCTTAAATTTGCTTTCCCGACTACAAGAAGCTATGTAATTTTTTTTCAAACGTTTAAATTTGAAATTTTTTGAAAATATGCATTCAAAAGGTCAGGCCAATACAAATTAGATCCATTAATTAGATTTTGGTTACAAAGACAACTGCCATCAGAAATCGTCGTCAAACATTTCATGAATTTTCAATTGCAATTATCTGAATGTTCTATTTTTTGAAATAGGTTGTTATTGTTTCAAGGTACAGATTTATTCTAACAGTCTCCTTTCGGAAGGTAATTACAAACCACCGAGGTGTAATCTGCTGATGCAGCCTGTTTGGAGATGAAGTGTATACAGTTTCCGAGGTTTGGCCACCGTATTGAACAGTAGGTCCCCTATATGTGTGACAATACTGCAAAGGCACAACACATATACATTGGAGAAATATCGCCCGTAGGCAAGAGAAGATGTCATTTCATGGAAACACGAGAAAAACATCTAAAATTTAACTAAAATGTATTGACCACGGACACCTAAATCGGAATCCATATATGTTTTCAATCGAATGTAATTATTATCATCACGGATACGCCGTAGTACCTTTCTAACACAATCTATACTAGGTACATAATGACTTAAAAGGTAAACAAATTCAAGAGTGAAATAGCAAACCTTAGTGATCAATGCCAAAACAGACTAAGTGCTCATCCTGACAATTTAGCAATTGAACTGCTAGAAGGAAGTGACTATTCGACAAAATTGAAACGATTTAGACTGTACGATTTGATAAATCGATTTAATCGGTAAATATACGTTGGAATGACTACTGCTATTATTATTATTATTATTGTTATTTTATTTGTAGCTACTTATAATTAAAGTTCCGAATTTGTTAAAGTGCGAATAATGGATTTACTGGCGTCTAGGGTAGAAGAAATACTATTGGGTGTTTCTTTATCATGTTTACTTATTTCTTTTCTTGTCAGAACGCTCATACTTATTGTTATAAAATGTAACAAACTGTAAAAGGAAAATAAAACGATGTCAAGAAATTCTTAGCCGATTTACAAGATTTAACATTTAAAAATTATTCTTCATAATATTTTTTATTATAATATGCCAGTTTCCAGTTCACGAGATTCTATTTTGTGATGCGGACATAATTGTCATAAATAAAAAGATATATAATAAAATATTATACTAGTAATACTAAATAATTGGAGTAGGATCTTAAAAATAGACACAAACATTGTATTGACTTTTATGCATTTTAATTTATAAATAACCGAGGGCTGTTGGTGAAACCCAACACATGACCACAAGTCGTCTGCAATACTTCCGTGTGATATCGATTCCAAATAAATTGAAATTCAAATTAATTTGATATACTTAGGTCCAGTTGCACCGCCTCAGGTTATCTTTAATCAACGGTTTATTTCCATGAAACACAGTAATGATTTTTTGGAGATAACATTGGAAGGTTTACTGAATTGTCAATATGTATATAAACCACTACAGTTTATAACATTTAAACAAACTTTTAATGTCTACGCCAAAGGCAATTCGTTTTTCTTTTTTGTACAAGATTAGAAAACTTTAACCGAACGTAACTAACTTAAACACAAAAAGATACAATTTTAGAGACTGAAAAGTTAAGCGAATGTCAAAAGTTTTTTTAAGTTGTTGGTATGCCCGTAAACGTCTTTTAAACCATTAGATACGACGACGGCCTCCGGCTGTTAAGGCGCAAATGTTAGCGTTTGCGTGGCGTCCGCGTGAGGTTAAATCTTAGCCTTCGGCTTTGGGTAGTTAAACCATGGTAGTATAAACTTAGCGTTGTAATTTAATCGATCGATTAAATATTTACCTTATGTTTCAAAGAACATTAATTTGATCATTTTGTAAGTTTTAACCAATAAACTTAAAATTTCTTGATAACTTTCTCCCCATTCACAAATTATCTGGATAATTTATGCACCGCGAACGAATTACCGAGAATGTTGATGTTGTTAGTTAGAGTTATATAATTTTGATACTCACGAAATATTTTAATGAATATTCCATGTGATTGAAATGCATCTCAGATAATTTTAATTAACTGCACTTAGAATATTACACTTGTGCAATTGCCCTCGAGTAATATTCGTCATAAGATACTGAGATATCTGCCGCGATATTATACAGTGTGCTCGTAAAGTTTGGAACAAAAACTTCCGAGGACTTTGTGAGAAATCTCATTAGGATACAATATCATATATTGCAAAGTTTGTCAACGATCAAAATGATCGTTGATTTAATTTGAACCAATCGCCGCTTGATTATCAAAAAAACTCATGTTGTATTATTGCTTATTAATACATTATGATAATTTCATATAATAAAAATAACCGTAATCGTAATAAATAATCGTAATCGTAATCGTCCGTAATGCTTTTCTAAAATAAAAATTTTGCCAAGCAAATAAATTTTTGTTAACAACCTTAAATTACCAATTGAAACACCAAGCCCTGTTATAAAAAGTACCTACCCACTAACGACTAACATAAGAAATATATTAACGTTATTGTTAATATGTAACATTACAATCGATATAACACTCTGCAGTGCCGTTAACATAACGGTTTTTAACCTTTATAGCATGTTAACCCCTAAGCACAAAAGAAGATCAACTTCAAAAATTTTTTTAAGCTCGAGCCACAGGTCTATAAATTACATAGTTTTAATGATATTTTTTACTCTTCTGTTATGCTACAAAATTAATTGAATTATTATCACACTACCGATGACAAGTGGGAGATGATAACAAATTAGGAAACTATTAAAAAAAATGATCAAAAAATAATAATTTTCAAATCTTCCCAACGCCCCAAGCCAGATCTAAATAAAGTAATTTAAAAAAATTTGAAATCAGCCCGTTTCTGAAATGACACGAAATGGATACTCCACGCTTAATTACCGACATTTCCATGTTGACAAAGCTAAACGATTTGCAAATCTTTCTTTTCCATCCTCGCGCCGCCCATTATTGAAATTAAGTATTCTCTTTATAACACAGCTCTCCGACAGCTGTATGAGAAAATTAGGCATTCTCTTTTATTCCACAAGTATTCGATTATTTGGAGATGAAAATTCTTTTTTTGTAAACAAATTATTTTTCAAAATTGTGTAGGTAAATCCTTTTGGTTTATTACGAAATAAACCACTGCAAAAAGTTAGGGCAGTTTAAAGTGTAGTTCATATTTTAGGTAATAATGTATTATAATCCTAAAACCGAATAGCCAAACATTAAAATTTTGTAAATACCTCTGATCTAGGAAATATGTTTATTTTCTCTAAAGTTTTAGTACAACATGCAAATTTTAGTCTAATACAAAAGGACGTCAACAGTTTGTTTGATCTTGGAGTTATGCAATATCATGATAAATTACTATATTATAATATTAACTTGTTAATTTTTAAGTTTAAATTTAATTGAATAGAATACAACAAAATAAAATAATATAGTAACGATAAAAAACCTTTAAGAAATTAAAAAATATATTATACATAATGTACATAGTACACAACTAAAGTCATTTTAAGAAACTGCTATGTAATACGAGTATAATAAGGGCTACTTTTCGTACTTGACCCAAGCTATGACTAATCGTGATTAGCCATACTTTCCAAAAAGGTCAAGTATCCCAAAACCTAGGGATACTTGACACAAGTTCCCTCTCCCCGTTACTATATAACTATATAACTAAATAAGAGGTATCACCTTTAAAAATGTGATACCTCTCTGTTGGTATGAAAACAACGCTCTATATTTTTTTGGATACATTTTCTTAATTTTCATATTCATTTAAAAAACACGGTTCTGGAATGGTTAAAAGGTGGAAAATCATTAAGAGCAGCAGAACGTGAATTTAGCATTCCAAATCAAACTATAAGTCTCTGGTGTCATAAAAATAATAATTATGGATCAGCAGAGACACGACCATGAACAGGACGACCACGAAAAACAACCAAAAGAGATTATAAAATGATCGTTCGTGAAGCAGTAAAAAATCCTTGTCTAACGGCTACACAAATTGTTCAAGATTTTAACAAAATTCGCAAAAATAAGATACATGTTTCGACAGTGAAACGTCGACTACATTCAGCTGGACTATTTGACAGACGTCCTGCTAAGAAGCCACTTATATCTAAGAAGAATCGGATAGCCCGTCTCAAGTTTGCTAGAAGTCATTTACAGTGGAAAAAAAAGATTGGTTTGAAATACTTTGGAGCGACGAAAGTAAATATAATTTGTTTTCTTCGGATGGTATTAAGTATATTCGACGCCCAAAAAATAAAAAACATGATATTAAATATCAAGTTTCCACTATAAAGCATGGTGGAGGTCACATCATGGGTGGGGCTGCTTTTCCCGTTGTGGCATTGGATCCCTACACAGAATTGATGGTATTATGGATCGGTTTATGTATGCCGACATATTGAGGGATCATATGTTACAACATGGTAACAGAAAATTGCCACGTGGGTGGATATTTCAGCAGGATAATGACCCAAAACATACTTCAAAGCATGTTAAGGACTACATGGAAAAGGCAAAAATCCGCCTTTTAGAGTGGCCTAGTCAGTCTCCAGATTTGAATCCCATCGAGCATTTGTGGGAAGAGCTCGAAGGACGAATAAGAAGTGAAAATTATAGTAATACAACTAAATTATGGGAAGCATTACAGAGAGAATGGTTAAAAATACCATTAGAACGTTTAGAGAAGCTGGTTGACTCTATGCAATCACGATGTAAAGCTGTTATCGCTGCAAAAGGCTAAGCAACGAAGTACTAAATGTTTTTAATCTATAGTTTTTGTATGTATTTCTTTATTTTTTGGTTTTAAGAGCTTTTTGTCAGCACTTGCTAAATGCAAATATTTCGAATTTATTTTGTTTTGAAGTTTTTCAGATTAATACAATTATTATCTAGAAAGTTATAATTATATTTTTTAAATGAGTTTTTAAGGAATAAATATTAAAAAAATTAAAGAGAAATATTGAAATTTGAAAAAGTTATTGCAAAAAAAACTGTTTGCCAACTTACTTTTGATCGCTACTGTATACACCTACAATTATTTTCGGTTTAAAAATGAATAAAATTTATATTGTACTCGTACTTAAGTTTTATTGTGTCTTTTTGAAAATTTCTGCTAATAAATTTTAATTTCTTTGAATAAAACTGTTCAAATTGAAATGCCCTTTCGCCCGATAAGCAACAAAATTTTGATTGAAAGTCATTTCCACAATAATTATTTATACCTATAATTAATTTATAAATAATAAAAACATTGGTTTCAAATTAATTTAAATTGGAATTCAAACTTAGGGGTCAGAGATTTTTACTCTCATTCCTGCGTCAATTGGAGTAGCACACCACATTGCATATGAATTGGTAAACGATAAGTTACTTTTTGTACAGATATAATTATTATTGATAAGGATAGTATTTCTGTTCATATTTTTCTTTAATAATTCTTTGGGGGTTTGGTTCTCCTTCCTTTAACTATATTTTATCCATTGCACAAGTCAATAATGTAAATTGAACTTTTAGATATATTTTAAATTTATACACCAAATATGTAAATACGACGGCGCTTGTAAGTTGGGCCAGGCGGTCAGGTTCTTTTTAAGTCTACCCGTAAATTGGGCCAAAAGATTATAAGGGTTCCATGTAAATTGGGCCAGAAAAGATTCTATAATTATTTTAATCCTTTGCTCTCGCACACTGAGAAAACTGCCATGGTAAATTTTTTTTAGTTCGATTTTTTGGGGGTGAAACGTAAAAGTTTACTGCCCCATACCGCTACTATACTTTTTAATGCTATTTCAAGGTTCTCTAAGTTCCCGGTTTCTTTTATCTCGGTTTTCTTGACGGAAGGCGCTTCTAGTATGTTTAGCCCAGTAAACCAGAGTCAAAACCGCCCGGAGGAGTGCAGAGCGGAGCGGCGCTCCGGAAGGGTAGGTTTTGACGATGGATAGACCTCCAAATCGAATATACACCTCAAAAATCGAAAAAAAACACCTAAATTTACGTACTTTCAAAACTCGATTTTGGGGTTGTTTTTAAGGATTTCTCGAAAAATATTTTTTCTATAGACTTTAACCATGTTCTTTAGTGTGTAGCACACGAAAATTTTTTTCTTACTTGCGTTTTGCGATACTTAATATATACAATTGAATATTATTTAATGGCTTTACCTTTAAGCTGCCCACGCCGACCGCTGGCCCAATTCACCGGTTTTCTTAAGCTACCCACCAAAATAATTTTAAAATACATTGACCGCTGGCCCAACTTACATGCGTCCAAATACGACGTACCTACGAAGTGATTCCAATATTTGAAATAAATAATTTTTATAATTGGTTTTTGAGAGTTTTCAGTGTTTTGAATGATTTTATTACCTGAAGGGCACCCTTTAGGCACACCTTCTATTAAATAGAAACAATTAATTTGGATAGAGGCATAACAGTTTTAGTTTTATTCGAACATGGAAATTTATAATTAAACTAAATGTAAATCTAAATAAAATAAAAAAGGTAGTTATTAGTGTTTCCGTGTTGCAAATAGCAACTAATGAAGTGAATGTTGAATGATATTGATGAAAACCATTAGGTTTATTTTGTCGCACCACGTACTGCTTACAGCGGGAGCTTAACTTTTTTTCAGAATTTTAGAGAGAAGAATAATCAATAAAAGTTGTTTCCTTGCTTCCTCAACAATAAAAATAAATTGACTGAAAAACCATTTTTCATGATAAATTAATAACAGGAAATAATAAAAATGGTAAAATAATAAAACTTTGTCGATTTCAACCGTATGTAGGAAAATATGAGAAACATTTCATGAAGTTACGGTTTTGGAACAAACTTATCACTCAGAAAATAATCATCAAAAACTGATACCCACTCATAACATATTGTTTACGAATGTTTTAAAGGTGCTTTCCTTAATCTTTTATTGATTTTCTATATTTTTATGTAATGTATAGAATATTTTATCGGTTTTATTTTTTAATTTTATACAAAATTTCTTAAATATCAAAAGAAAGATTATATCTATTATAATAAAAGCTTAAACTGATTGACGATAAAATTGCTGAACGTGTACTTGAAACAATTTAGAAGTAACAACGTGGATATTAAATCTCAGAAAAAACGTGTCAACCGATTTCAGAAGGGGAAGATAATGTTATGTAATTATCCATATTTTATGTTCCACTCCTTTTCCCAGTCAATCCCTTATTATCCTCTATATAATAACAGTTTACATATTATACCCGTAACGCCCAATCTCTCATTCATCACGATATCTCGTAATTTATCGAGGTTTTTTCACCAAAAAAGGTGAAAGTTTAAGAGGATATTGCTTATATATAGTAGAAATCACATAATAAGGGAAACCACGGAATTTTACTTCTTACCGCAGAAAAACACGTTAATCAGCACCCCTATACAGTGCAAACTGTTAATTATGGGCGATGAAAAATATTAATTAGAGATATTATAATCAGAAACTAAATGCGGAGACATCTGTTCACCGTAATAGTCTTCAAGGTACTGCCTTTGCGATAATAAACAGACATATTAAGCAGATATATAATTTATGTTTTTATGCAAATGGTAAACTCATTGTAACCCATCAGCAGAATAATTTTATTTTAATTTTGTGGGAATAAAACATGGAATCTCTGTAATTGCGTAATCTTAAACTTAACACGGGACTAACCGCATACTTAGAATAGGTAATTTTCACCAATCTTCAAAGCCAATCTGTTATAGAATTTAACCCATTAATGTGTTAAAAAGAAAGTAAAAGTGCATCATTATGTAATTTTCAAAAAAAATTATTAAAAACGTGAAAGTTACTGCGTATATGATCATGTTATCTCAATCACAATAGATTAAATAGGTTTATTATGTAGAATGACAAGTGCCGGTACGCAGTTATTGAAATTGCTTCATTGTTCACGTGTTTTAAAAAATTGACCTAGAGGATACGTCATTTTGCAATTGCATCAGTAATTTTCTAATCAATAAATTTAATTCCCATAAATATGTAACAATTTAAAATTGAAATTAAACACATTCGTTTTCGATAATTTGATGATATTTTTATTTTAATATAATGTTAAGACATTGACATTAAACATGAACAATGATAACGGTCTTTTCGGCATAAATTCAGTAGTAATTCATAAATAATGCGTCGAATGTCGTCCTTTAACTCTGGAATCGTTTGGGGGTCATTTGCATACATTTTTTGCTTAACATAACCCCAAAGTAAAAAATCCAATGGCGTGTTATCACACAATCTTGGTGGACAATTTTGGTCAACGTAACGAGAGATAATGCGGCCGGAAAAATTTGTATGCAATAACTGTATTATTTCCCGCGTTGTGTGGTATGTGGCACTGTCTTGTTGAAACCAGATTTCGGCCAATTTTACGATTAATTTCTTAACCGAGGAACGACTTGATCGGTTATGCACACCGTAATTATTTAGCAATGCGCGAGTCGTCGTGTTGAAATTTTCCCCACTTCGGGAATAGGTTTTAACAATTAAAATGCGTTGTTCTGTCATATATCGCTACATTGTTACAAATGTAAATTCTTAATAATCACATATTATGTCAAATATTTAATTGTTTATATTTGACAGAAAAACAATGGCACTAGATTTAAATTGTTACCTCTAATAGAATCACCCTTAGTTTAGTTATTTGAATAAAAGGTTATTTTTGCAAGTTAGTCCTTGTTGCAAAACTGAACAATAAATTCTAAGTAACTTTAATTCCAAATCTCAATTATTGTAGGGGCTAAAAGTTGAACGATACATGAAGTCAATAAAATTGTATTACAATAAAATAATACATTACAACTATTTTATTTAGATTAATACATTATGTATAAGGATTTATTTTTTAAGGTTGTAACTATTATTTCATAATAAGCGGAGGTGGAATTTGAATCTATGACGATTAATTGCCGATTGCAGTTGCATACGATATCCACTAAATTACGTTATTGTACACTACCGGGACATAAACAGCTACTTTGTAACGGGCCAAATTGGTTCCGTCAACAAACTGTGATCACACAGGTGAATGTGTGGCACCTACCTGGATTTGTATTGGATGCCGCTAGCTCAATCGCGTGGGTCGTGGTGCTTAAATCACTCCAATAACAATCCGGGACGGCAAAATCAAGGGAAGTCACAATCGGGTATTAGGGCGCCACTGAATTTGTCATAAACTTACCCCAAAAGTAATTCAGAACTTACCTATATAGAAATAGGGGGGGGAGTCGAGAGTGAAATAAAATATATCCAATAACGAGTAACAATATTTTAATTAAAAGACTTAATTTTGGTGAAGCTAATAAACTAATATGTGAATAATAATGACGGCGATTTTGACAATTTATGTAGATTAATAATAATAAACGTTGATAAGATTGTAAAATAATGAAATATGAATACGGTAAATGGTTGTCGGATTTAAATACTAATAATACACAATAATAAAATAATAATAACAGAGGATAATAATACTTATGATAAAGGTGAACATAAAATGTTCAACACACTGTATATATATAAACTAAACACATAAAAGAACATAAATGTAACATAAACAAGGTTTCGGTCAGTCGAATCGAGATGAAAATTGACTCGGGTAGTATCCCACTAAAACAACACCTCGATTCCACGTTCGAGAACCAAAAAAAAGGGGTTAGTACTTAAGATTATAATTAAATATATGAACATTTGATAAAACAAATAATGTTGAAAAGTTTGACGTGAAGATAACTAAAATGTTTAAAATATCGAATTACACAATGCACTACACCTGGGTACGGACCACAAGTGTTCACGAGATTTATGCTGAAGGTGAACGCAAAATTGTTTGAATAGCAACTCCGAAACACAAAAACTAAAGGGATGGGCGAAACACTTCATTCGGAGTTCAATTGTTTAAAACCGGTAGAATAAGTGATGATTAATTTATATTTAATTTGACGTAATTTAATGTTTGTAATATTTAGAATCGGTAGCGGGGTTAATTAAAATAAACTGATAAAAAGTACTTACGCAAAATTTAACATAAACAATAAATACACATTGACGATGGGGCGAAATACGGTCCTGCATTCAGGAATGTGCGAACAAAGGAATGGCGTCATCAAAATACATCAGCTTCGAATACCACAATATTTAAGGAAGAGATCGAACCTAATTTTGTAGCAAAAACTTCAACGGATTGATTGAATTGCGTGTAGATTGGTTTTGTCGTTAAAACTCCAGTAACATAAATTTGCATAAAAGCTGTTGATTGCATATACCAAATATGCATCTAATATAACCAAGTATTGGCGATCGTAATAATTGTCACAAGGACGGCCTTTTTCCATTAACACCCAGATGAACGAACAAAGGAATTACGCCAATTTCGGTAATTTTTACTAAGTTTTACAATAACACAAAAACACAAGCGTTCTTACTTGCTACGCCATTTTTGTCAATCTCCCGTAGTTGTGGTCGTGCGCGCGCCACATGAAACTCAACTAACTCCTGTCAACGCTAGATGGCGGACTTTAGAAATTCAAATATTTCGCGGGGAAAACGTAACTTGACGGGGAAAAAGTAAAATATCATTACAACTTTAGTTTCATTTTTTGAAGACTAAAGTGTAACTTTAAATCGCAAGGGATTTAAATTCATTTTAGGTCCTAAAGGACTTCTAGAAAAATGAAAAAGATGTTTCCATGATCGCATGCAACTTTATAATTAGAAATAAACATCAAACTAATATTTATTCGGAAAGTGTTAATGTTTAAATCATAGTATGAAATTACAAATTACAGAAATGACTTGAAGTTTTAGTTTTAATTCTGGAAATTCATAATATAGCGTATATATGACAAGGGATTGCAGTACTGTAAACCCTCGTGTGATTATTTCGACTGAAACGAAGTCGAGGGAAAATAAACGTCCCCGCGGGATTAAAAATGAACCGAACTGAGCTCCGAATAAAATTAGTCAGAGATTGATTCACTTTAGATCTGACGAGTGAGATAGACGTGCCGGACTAAGTTCCAAAGAAAATTAATCAGAGTCAAGATTGAACAGAACACAGTCGGGTACGGTGAAGGTTCACCAAGCAGTACGACTGAGTCGAGAAAGACCAGTAAATAACACGAGAAGCTTCAAGGCAGAAAGACAAGCTGAGATCAGCATTTGGATTGGGTAATCCATTTGGACCAGGTGCAACGGTGCAGAAAGTGTAGTGCGACGGTTAATACCCAAGGTTAGAGAGTTATTTGCTAGTTTTAAGTTCTGTTTTTGATTCGTTATTGTTGATTGTTTATTGGTTATTGGTTTTTTATATAATTCTTGTTTTAATAATAAATTTTGATGTTAGCTGAACCAGGGTGTAGTTTTCTTTTATGTTTTTGCTAAGCCGAGATAAGACCGATAAGATAACCTGAGATATAAGAGCTTGCTGGAACAGTAAGGTGAGGGAGATTTGTTGTCCTACGACTTTAAGAGCATTAAAAAAGAGTAGCTGCAACAGTATGTATGTATAGGGGAGCATGGGTAACAGTGAGACGCGAGTAACAGTGAGACATTTGAAATGTTTTCTATTTTAATCCGCTCAAACAATACTAGTATAATATATAATTATTAACATGATATACAATATATAAGCCTCACTTTGGGTGCTTTGGGTTAACTAAATTGATACGATATTTAATAAATGCCTCTCGTTGGGCCAGCAAATTGGTCTAAATTTTCTTAATTTATAAGTTTTAAACGCAAAATGTTAAATTTATTCAAACACCTTTGCTGGCACAATCAAAATGCGCCCTTGCTTAGTATCATAGTAATACAAAAATTTAAATTTTACTCACGCTACTGTTTTTTCTGCCTTTTCTTTCTTTTAAATCGCCACATCATCCAATCAAATACCAATTTTTATTTATTTTTATTTCTTTATTCTCAATTAAATTATAACTGGCCTCTTAAATCTTTTTTCGTCAAATTATCAAGTCTTGTGCGATGAAACTTAAATTTTGTCGCCTGACTCATAGGCGTACCAAACACTTTATACATTTAAATTTGTACAAAATTTATACCAAAAAAACACGACAGTTTCCCTCTTCCAGATTTGAGCACAAAAATCCTTCAAGGTTTACCTGCGAAAAATCGTCAAATTTATGGTTTTCCTACCCCCCTACATATCCTGGTTTACGATCTAATAAATTTTTTGTTATTTTTCCAAATCATATTAAATGTTCTAACAAGGGGAAGTTTACCATGTGGCATAGGCGATTTTGATAAATTTGAAATTGGTAAAACTAGATTGAATTTCATTAGGTCTAAATTTTGTTTTCTCGTTTGAGGTATGCTTTGGATTTTATCGACAATTGAAATTTTATTGGTAAATGACAAATACCTTTAGAATACAATTTTTTTTAAATTTTTCGAAAATTTGTTTAAATATTTGATAATGTGATCGTTTTCGTTAAAAATTACAGGCAATTAACTTATTTTTATAAATAGTTTATGTAACTTTTAATTTAAAAAATAAAAACATAACATAGATAGTGTAAACGTTTACACTATCTAGGGGCTTCCCTGTTATAATTGAATTGTATAAAGCTGTCAAACTCCACTTATTCGATCTAGTTTTACCAATTTCAAATTTATCAAAATCGGCTATGCCACATGGTAAACTTCCCCTTGTAAGCTATTTACAAAATTAACTACAAATACAATAGGATTATTTCCAAAAATAAAATTTTTCTACATTAATTTTAATGTCTTCTCCCAAAAGTAAAAATCTTCTCAACTCCAATTTTATCCAATTCGTCCATTGGATAAAATGTCGTTTGTTGAAAGCATAACGATCTCCTATTTCCTCCTATTCATGTCATAAATTACCTCAATTAAATGTAATCCATTTAAAAATTGTCAAACGCTGTTTGTTTCAACCGTGGAAAGTGTCCATGCTGCTCTTGTTTCCATCTTATACCATTCCAAGAAAAATATAAAACAATTTTTACCAGACCCTTGATTTCTGAACATTTGAAACAGATCCAATCCAAACTTCAAGTTCTTCCTATAAACAAAATGTTTCAATTCGTAGTTTTTCTTGTTGTTTTTCTGTTTTCCATTTTTAATTTTCCTCTTTCATTATTTGCTTTTAATCATATATCTGTTTTCAAATCTCTTTTGGATGCCAAATTTTTAATTTTTTAAATATTCATGTTTCATGTTACCCTTCTGGAACTCTTTCAATTTGAAATTATTTCATTTCTTTCCGGTTACTTCAATATAATTTTCATCTTTAATTTTTCTTTTGTTTTTCTACTGATGTACTCTTAGATTCCTTAATTTTGTGTCCATTTATTAGTTTTCCCACTTGGATATTTCTATTTTCTGCTTAAAGTTTATCGTTTCTTGCTTTATTTCATCAAATTTTGTAGTCATCTCTTACTCATCTTCATCTAACCTTTGAACCACCTCCTGATTATTTGTGTCAAATATTTTATTAATCTCATATTCATTTTCGCCAATTTTTATCCAATTTTTGATTTACGCTCTCCAAAGCCTCCATGAGTAGAGTCTAATCAATTTTTACTATTCTCTCAGGGTAATGGTAAGTTTAAATTTTATTCAACAAATGTAGTGAACGCCCCATGATTTTGGGTTTCAAAATTGAAATGATAATTGAGTGAATGCCACACATTGGGCCCGCCAAATAATATCATATTTTAAGTGTGAATTTTCTTAATTTTATTTAATTTTTAAACGAAAAATGTTAAATTTATTCAAACACCTTTGATTTTGTCATCACAGCTTGTAGTATCATTGTGCGCCCTCGCTATTATAATAACAAATTATTACAAAAAAAATTTTTAATTTTACTCACACTACTGGTTGTTTTCTGCCTTTTCTTCCTTTTAAATCACCGAATCATACAATAAAATACCAATTTTTATTTATTTTAATTTTTTTATTCTAAATTAAATTCACAACTAAAATTTTACAACTGTTTTCTTATACCATTCTTCGCCTAGTTATCAAATCTTGCGCTACACAATTAAATTTGATCACCTGAGCCTATCACTAGGCGTGCCAAGCATTTTACAAATTAAAATTTTTACAAAATTTACACAAAAACACGATAATAATATATAACCTTCGAGAGTACCGTTCTATCCAATTTTAAGGTATTGTTTTCGCGAGGTAAAAGTAATTTCCGAAGTGATTGTGCATAAATCAACTAATATTATTAAAGTTTTGATAGGATTGGTTAATAATTAGTAATTTGGCTAGAAATAAGTGCATTCCCATTTTGAAATTAACAGGGAAGTTAATGTATTTTTTTATTTTTTAAAATTTTGACTATATGGGTAACAGTGAGACATTTAAAATGGGGACATTGTTTCTTATTACTATTTTTTTAAAGATCTGTTTGGTGTAGAAAAAGTTTCAATTTATCAGGATACCTCGAAATTCACTAAATAAAACTAATTTTGGAGCATTTTTTGACAAAATAATTACTAGAAGTAGAAAAAAATTTCAAAGAACAAAGTATAAAATCTATATTAGAAAAGGAGCATTTAATTAATTTTTATTCAATTACATTTACTGAAATCTTGAACTTACAGCATCTAAGCAAAACATTGTATCTACATATTTTGGCAAATAAATGGTAAAAAATATTTGACTGATTCCAAAAATGAATGTCTCACTGTTAACCACATGCACATTTAGCAATGTCTGTATTTCAGATGGCTAAAAATAACCCAGCCTTAGAAAAATAAAAGAGTCTCACTGTTACCCATGCTCCCTACTAAGATAATACACGTTTGGCACTACGATTACTTCCCAACCAATTAAAATAAAAATTTTGTTAAATTGCCAGAGTCTGTAATAAATAAGATACTACATTAGAAATTTACAGTTTTGTTCAAGTATCGATATAAAAATAATATTACAATAACTTTAATAATTCATTATTACGTAATGTAAACCGACGATAACTTTATGGGCAGGCTTTATGCATTATTAACGCCAAGGTATCACTTTTCCATTTTCCTGATTAAAATTTAACTGAAATGTAAATTTTGTTATAAAGCTTATCAGTGTATTTAATCAACGTTGTTAATGTTTTATATCGATATTTTTTTACTCTAAGTGCATGTTTACACTCCCGTAATTTAAAGATTTATTTATTTACGTATAAGCTATTTCAAATCAATTTACAAATAAAGTTTTTTAAACAATACAACAAACTGCAATCTATGATCCCTTCATAACGACGCGTTAATGTAAATATTTGGAACCTCTCCACTTCGTGTAACGTTGACGCTGTATTGTGGATATCCTATATAATTTATCAACACGAGCTTTGAACAGCTTCTTTAATACACATTTGGAATCTGTTATGGCGAATGACAATATTTTAACAAGAAACTTAGGAATAAACCCGCAAAGACCAAATTAAAAGTCACCAGTTGAATCCCTAGTTTAACGTGTAATTCCAACCACGGCACAAATGATTGCGTTACACCAAACGACATGTTGTATAACTGCAATTAGTTATACTGTACAAGATGCATAATTACCGCATTTAAGTGCTTTGCATTTCACACCTTAAATAATTCATAATATAGCACTTTAAAAACTACTCGTGCATTTAAAATCAATGTTAATTATGTATAGAGGTCGGATTTATAAGGATTTGCATATTTGGTATGCTGATTGATTTTCACTCATTTTTGCATTTCATGCGTTTCCAATGATTTTAAATAACTTGGTATTATTTTTATTGTGCCCTGATTTCGTTTTAGAAATCGCATTTCTTCCCAGTTGATGTCCTTTGCACATTTCTGTGTGCCATCTTCCGTCTTGTCTCATTATTACCCTATAGCATTTTTTTATGTTATGAGCGTTTCGAATTATAAATCCTTTGCGTTTTTATACATTACCTCTTGCCCCCTATTTTTTATCAATTTTCTTGTCACGTATTCCTCGTCCTCGTAGTCCTGTGCCATATTGACCTGATCATCTGCAAATTGTAGAGAATACAATGTTGTGTCTTTTGATATGAGAAAGCCCATTTTCTTTGCATTTCTGTTTTAATTTTTTCATGCATGTTCCAGATAAATTTTGAATAGTGTGTACGTGACAAACAGAAACCTTCGTTACTGGGAAATTCATTGCTGTTTCATTTCCAACTTTTATTGCAGATTTCTAATTTTTATTTATTCTTTTTATAGCTTTAATCGTACTTATATTATTTATATTTGTTTTTTTCAGGTTTCCACAAGTTAGGTGTCGGAACGCTATCATACGCTTTTTTGGGGTCCACGAAGAGCATGTGCACCTCTTGATTAAATGAGGTTTTCTTTTTAATAAACCCACTCTAAATTCAGCTTGTTTTTCTCCTTCCATGTCTTTGTATCCATTTTGCAATGGTTATCTCAATATGTGTCCATATAGTATACTACCAAATATACTCGTTACAGATATTCCTCCATAATTATCATAACCATTTCTATCCCCTTTCTTGCATATTGTAGAAATGTAGGTCTTTTTCCACTCTTTAGGAATATCCATGTTCAGATGCGGCTCGTGACTTCTTCCAATGGGAGGGCACAGAATTTAAATAGAAAGGAAACATATAAATTTCCTTATTTGTTAGAAAATAATTAAATTCTGAAAAAGCTTTATTTTATACTATGTATTATATTAACCGGTGGGTCGAGGGGGGTATAGAATAACCCCCCCTCATAAGAAAAGTAAAATTGAAAACAGTATCATAAAACAATTTGTAAAACCGCCCAGACGCGGGGGGAGACCCCCCAGGTCTCAGATTCCTGCATTTTATTTAGAACCTCATTTTCAGTGGCGGATCATGATTTTATCAATGGAAGGGCATAGGATTTAAAGAGAGGGGAAAAATTAATATATAGTATTTACTATATCTTAAGTTACTTATTTATTTTTTAAAATTATTTTTGTATAGTTATTTCAAATTTCGGATAGGTGAGCGCATGCCATTGTGCATTCAATATAAAACATGAACAACATCTATTTAATCAGATCTACAAAGTACAGATTCCAATGTTCCATTTATTTTTTTAACATAAACGAGATACTGGACTGCCCTGCCAACATAAATTTGTTTATTTAAGTGAAACGTTTGGGAGGGGACGAGAGGCGAATAAAAACATCGAAAAGATTTTTATTGTTTTATTGCCGACATTGTTAGGTATTTGCATGAACTCCTGTGTTGGTAAAAGTAAGCATCATTATTATCGATATATTTATATATAATAGCCTAAATGTATCTGCGTGTGTGTTTGTCTTTTACGTTAAATGGAGCTGATTATCCGTACTCTCCGTGCGGCCTTTAGGCCGCACAACCTGGGCAATCACGAATCGGTGCGACCTTAGAACACCTAAGGTATGTACTACTTGGTATGTACTACTTGGTATGTACTACTTTATGCTATAAATTTGAAATAATTTCAGTGTTCGTTTATATTTATTTGGAACCTCTTTGGAAAGCGCGGCAGGATAAAAATTTGATCAGACCCCAATTATCGACCACCACATAGTAGCTGTCTTTAAATACAAAATTTTTAATTTTTTTCCATTTTTACAATTTTCAAATTATTTATTTAAATTTTCTTATTTTTTGAGGTTCCAGTGTGAGAGTTCTAGTGCTCAGATAAAACAAATTGACATTGAACTTTTGATGAAAGTTCCCCCTCTATATTTTGGACAGTCCTTTTAGAAATACAACAATATTGTTTCTGATAATTTGGCCAACGATGTAACAGCTTTTTTCAAAATTTTCAAATCGTGACCCCCTAAGACTAGAAAAAACAAACTTATTCTTTCGCAACCCCCTATTTCTCGCAATTCCCTGGTTGAATGTTTAACATGGAATTTCATTCACTTATAGTCGTCTTACACCTCAGTAATTACGATCGTAATTATGGTCATAATCTGCATAGAACGCTATGAATGTGCAAATTTCTGAACTCGTCTCTGAACAGATTATAACCATAATTGTTATAGTAATTATTGATGATGTAAGACGTATTTTAGACTATTTCCGGATAAAAAACGAGAAGGAAAAACACGATTACAGGAGAAGTTCTGAATTTATTGATGGTGCCATTTGTCATAAATTTCTAGTCAATAATTAAAATAAAAAATAAATATATAAATAAATGTGATTATTTAAGTTTGAAATGGTATCACGATTTAATAAATTAGCCAAAGAAAAATAGGCGAAGGGATTAAAGTTTATTACTTGTTTTTTAATAGATTAAACCCCCCCCCCCCTGAAATTTCTTCGTGACCTCCCAGGCATTGCGACCCACAAGTTGAAAACCACTGCTATGAAAGCCTGCGAAAAATTCTGAAAAATATAATGGTATTATTTTTACAACTTTAATAGTAGCAAGGTGCGAATAATAGTATATTATTCTCCGAGGCTCGTTAGGATTTTTTACCGTCAAGGTTGAAATTGTTGCGCCGAGTGACGTAATTTCATCCGAGACGGTAAAAAGCCCTAACGAGCCGAAGAAAAATAAGATATTTTATCGCAATCTCGATCAGTAAGAACCAAAATTCAATAAATAAACAAATTTGTAGGAAGTATAATTAAAAACAGACATAATTAAAATATTGCAACTATTTATAAAAATATGATGCAAAAATAACTTTCTGAAGACCAGCAAAAAAGGCGTAACAATTTAAGCAAACACTATATAATGTAAAGAAAATACATTATACGGAGAAAACGCTACTAAGGAAAGTAGCGTAATCAGTTATCTAATGCATACCAAACGATAAGAAAACGATAAGATAACAAGCACATCCTTGTTAAGCCGTAAGGTCGTTGAAAAAATAACTTTTTCATTAATTGTAACAATGTTACATTTACCTTTAATAACAAATAAAACATCGCCAATATTTATAGCTAACTCCATACGTAATTAATGTTTAAAGAAAATTCAAAACAAAATATTGTAGCGTTGCCATAAATAAATATGTAGTTCATTTATGCGTTCTATTTTTATCTTTAAAATTGCAGAATAAGACCAGGAAAGTGATAAGCATATAAAAACGAAGGAACTATTTACGAATAATGTAAGATGATTACAATACAAAATACTTTCGCTTTTAAATAACCAATGGAGTTATTGAAATTAACTTTAATTAAAGATATATTGATCACGTTAATTCAAAAACAAATATAAATTGCAAAGTGAACATTAAAATCTCCCTAGACGAGTTAATGAGCTCTAGACAAAAATTATTTATAGCAACAGATAGCCGGGAAGGAACACCTGCTTACGCATAGTCTGTACAGCGCGTTATCTGCTCACTTACGGATCGAGTTGCGATAAAATATATTAATGTGTTTCAAGATTTCGAGAAAAATAAATAAATTTTAGTACATACTCGTATTTAGCATTAATGAATGCTAAATTAAAAGTTATATTATAATGTGCTGGCCAACATATTTCGAATTTTTAGTACACATAAATCCGACCTCTTTTATATACGAAGGTAAACAATATTAATAAAACTGTATTTAATAAAATTTTAAGGAAGAGCTTATTGATATCGTTTTTGACATGATATTATAGGAAAAAAACGCTAACCAAATAAAAATAAAAATACGTTGACTAAATAAAATTTTTGAAGAAATATATGAATGTATTAATTTAAGTCGTAATATTTAAAAATATTGTTGAATGAAAAATTGTAAAACTTTTATTTTGTAAATATGTACGGTTTCCTCTTAATGTTTTCGTTCAAAACATTTTTTGTTAAATCAAAATCAATAACATAAAGCGGTACTTAAAAAATAATAATTGATGCTTGAAATGGATATCAATATTTATAAGGGTCAGGTGTATTAAATAAAAACTTTGGAATACCTACAATGCGGTTTACCATTAAATTCGATTCAGTGCCAGCAATTTATGTAAATGTGTTACTTTATATTTTGAAATTTTCATTTCATCATTTTATAGAAACATCGCGATTATAAAATACTTCTAGAATACAAAAAAGCAGAACAAACATTCCATTTCTACACAAAGCATGCTTTTGTCGAGTAATAAAAAAGGTTCATTAAACGAAATTGCCGCTATTCAATCTTAATTGAGAAAATTGTGTTGATTAAATGGTATAGCTACTGAATTGTTCTTATATCCTTTCCATAATTGTGAATATCCGTCATCTGCATTATTTTCATTTTTGAGCTTTTATAGCCAAATAATTTATTTTACGAATTTCCTACTACAATTTTTCATTCGTGTAATAAGCTGGTATTGGGGTTATATGCCCTGTTTTTGTATTAACGACGAATTTTGTGTTTACATTCAAGTTTATTTACAACGTATTTCGAGCTTACTCTGCTATAGTAGAAATGTTTTTAATCGTACACGATATTCATCAATAACGTACCTATCTAACATCGAAATAATCCTGCACTTTGTCAATAATTCATATAATCAATTTAGAGTATCGGGGAAAGTGCCGCATAGAATAAATCATCAATTAATTAATATAAGCTGACAAGAGCATTCTCTTCGGCCTAATTAATTAAGGAAAAAAGTAAATTTTTTCTGTTGCTTGTAATACTCCAAAATTAAACTACAGTTCAAAGAAACCGTTTAGTTCCATCTTCTAAATATTTAGTTAGAAGTCGTCAATCACAAGATGTAAAGTAGTCAGATTTGTATTAAGTTGACAAAGTGGCAAATTGTTAAACGCAAGTGACTGCAAACTAATCAGTCCCATTCAACAGTTCAGAAGTTCGGTTTGGTGGAATTAAAATAATGTATATTTTACCTAAAAATAATAAATAATAATAAAACCAATGTTTGTTATTTAGGTACTTTACGGATATTTAATTAAATCTATTTATTTACTTGAATGTTGGTAAGTACTTACAAATGAGTAAACATAATATTATATCTAGATTAATTTATTATTAATAATATATTTATTCACAGATAAACAACTTTACAAAAAAAATGCACACAATAAAACAGATAACAAAAATAAAAGAGGCGCAAACAGATAAAGCAGAAGAATATTGAAGCTTTCAAGAAAGATTACAATTTAAGCACTGCAAAATCTATGCCTCTCATATTTCTTTGAACACCATGAACGATTGCTTGTAAAAATCCAAGGGCTCCACAACATTCTCACTATTGGCTGAACGAATCGTTCTTGAAACCTGGCTGTACCTTTTTGATCTGTTAATTTACTTGGCTTCCAAGCCGAATTATAAAGAACTTTACTAATATCGTTGATAAGAAACAAAAACAAAATAGGACCGCAGTGAGAACCCTGGGGAACGCCAAAAGTCACCGCGAGAAGTATCAACTTTAACTCTTTGAGTTATACCCATTTAGTAACTTCTAATTTACTTTATTAAAGCCAGTTTCCAGTGTTACTATGGCGTTATAATTATGTATGATCACTGAATGAACGAAAAATGTATTTTTTTATATATACAGTGTGCTCGTAAAATTTAGAACAAATGGGTAAAAAAATTTAAAGAAATTTGTTCGGAAAATCCTGAGGCATGTCAACCTTATTTTTTTAAATGTCAATTTTTTCTGCCATTGATATATTTTTATCGTGTTTTTTAGCTGTGACGTCGTCGTAAATTGTTTTAAATATCAACCCTTATTTTTATTTACGAATTTGGAAAGAGAACAATTTTCTGAGGATGATAATACAAAAAAATGACCTTAAAGAGAAAAGTTTTCAAGGTAATCAGTCCCAAAGTTACAAAAAAGCATTTAATCAATTACTTCAATACATATTATGAAAAAAATAATTTTTATTAAGGTTTCTGCACAAATTATGTAAAGAAGAACATCAAATTATATGCTCGAAGTGACTCCCGCTAATTGTTTGGCAATATCCTATCCGTCACTGAAACTCCTGTAAAATATTTTCAATCGCATCAGGTTGAATTGTCCGAATTTTTGTTTTATCTAAGATATTTTTCTCTAAGTCGAATAGTTGCTGAGCGCCAGGACTGTTAAATAGAAATTTTGCTGAGAGCCAGGGCTGAGAGCACATTTTTGAAAATTTCTGTTTAATAGTCCTGGCGCTCAGCAACTTAGAGAATAATATGTTAGATAAAAGTTGTAGTAAATTTTATTTTCTATATAATTGTTAGCAATCATTTCCGTCCTAAAGTTATCTGGTAAGGAAATATTGCGAAGAAACATTTTTGTTTCGCTATTTTTGTTAAAATGGCGGCACTTCCGGGCGGTCGCCGAGATCGCCAACTCATTGATTAAATTAATCCAATGCCGCATAGTTAGAGGTTAGAAGGCAAAACTAACTACATTTAGCTCCTGAAAAATGACGGGAATCTGATTAATTTGGTGTTCGTTTTAGTTTCGCTCTTTAGTAATGAAAAGGATCGAAGCTTGGAAGGATAGAATTACCTGCTTCTTTTGTGTACCAGGGTTTATGATGGTCCACCTTCGAATAACTTGCTTTATATAAAATTTCTTCGTAAACATGGAGATTGCATTTTAACTCAAGGAGTGAGACAATCAATCCTAATATAAATTATTATCATTTGAATATGTTTATGAATTTATAAATAACCAATTGTTACAACGCTACTATGATTATAATCTATAATTAATAAGAAATTTACATTCTATGAAAAATTCCCACGTGGAAAATATCCACGACAAACATAACGAAAACAATTGAATCGGTCATTTCAAAAACAACTTAAGTCACATAAGTAACATTTTACAGAAACCAATAAAAACTGCCCAACTTAATAAATAGCAGTATTTTTAAAATTTACCCCATTAATTATGGTTTTTGGGGTTTGTGAGGTATATATTCCGTAACTGTTGTAATTTTATTATTCCAAAATTTGAAAATAGAATTTTTTAAAAATCTGTGACTTATGTTGTTTTTGAAGGGAATGATAATTAAACACACAAAAATTAAGTCCAAATATAGGATTTTTATTCTAATTTTTTATTATACAGAAGTCTTTAACAAACTAAACTAAATTAAGACAGATACATTACATTTTTTACTTATTACGGTACGTAATCGTATTCCCCATCACATTCTACGTTACTTCCTTGTGTTTCATCTTCTTCAGTAGGCCAGTTAAAAATTTCTTGATAAAACTGGCTGTGTTCGTGGATGATGCTATCTTCAGCTTGTTTTAAATTATCAATTTTTTTAGAATTTATTGGCACTTTGCTGTTGTAGGCCTTAATGGAAGGAAGTGATACATTGACCGAGGAATTTTTTAATAGTTGGAATGTGTGTTTGATCAAACCATCGATAAAATCATGGGTAACTACAGTACCTTTCCTTGTTGCATCATATTCGAAACTCATATAAGAAGAAGAAGAGAAAGTGTATTTTTGGTCCTTTGGAACTTTTTTGCCGTACGATTCAACGGACAGACAACTTTTTTTATAATAGCATGTCCACCATTTTTTGAATTCATATACTTCGTCTCTTTGAAGCTCTTTTATGGAAAAATTTGCACTCGATTCATTTACTATCTTATAGTATTCATCTGGCACATAAACACGATCGTGTTTTCTTATATTTTTTTTAATAACTCCAAAATCACGGTCATTAGGCAGAAAAGAATGACCTCTTATGGGGAAAAAGTGATAAATTCTGTCAAAACGTTTGCTATCTGTCAATGACAGCAGAAATCTAACCATCGTCTTATTTTTGTTCTGACCAGGACAACCATCACAGAATATATACAGTTGTTTAACATTTGCATCAAAATTATTATTTATATAATCTAATAACATGGAGCATACATCATTTGCCCCCTTGCGAGCTGTACCCTCATGGTACATGTAAAATGTAGAAATTACTGCAAAAACTACATAAGTCACTGACTAATGCTGTTTTTGCAGGGACTTCGAAATGGAATGGCTAGTTTCTCATATTAGGCGGAATGTGACTAATGTAGTTTTTACAGTGAACGTGTAACTACCTCTTTACGTCACAAATCTAATATAATATAATTTTCTGAGAAAACATGACTTATGTTGTTTTTGAAATGACCGATTCAATTATTAATGCATCGAATCAAATGAAATTACGAACAAACTGTGTGTTATTTTTGTGTACAAGATTACTTCTTTCTTTCCTTTGACTTATCAACTTTATGTTCATTTACCTACACCAGAGACGTCCAACGAATGTGGGGTAACGTTTACAATCAGCGGTGTTTTAGGTTAATACATAACGTAGGCAGGGGTGCAGTCGTAAAAAAAGAGGTACCGGGGCGGTCAAAAAATGAATGGATATCTCCATATATCACCCCCCCCCTCCCCACTTACATAAACGATCATCCAGACGTGTCGATCTTACAATAAATTTTATTTATTATAATTTTTCTTTTCCCATTACTCACCCAGTATCAGTAGGTACTTAGAATAAAGCCCAAAGCTCGTTCTTAGTATCGGCTGCTGCTAATGCGATGTTGTGGTCAACTACTTTTCGCGATCGACTGACGAAAGAACGGCAATAATAGTAGTGTGGTAGTGTTTGAGTTGTGGTTTGTTGAGTTGGTAGCTGTTATACTCAGAACACTATACGCTAGGATTTGATGTAAGCGATGGTTTTAGAAATTCACGGAATTTACGGAAGCCGCGTTTCCTGTCGGTTTTGTGCTGTCTGCAGCGAGAAAATAATACACTTTCGTCTAAAAGTTGCTTAGAGCTGTTATATTTAATCAGAACTCTATATTATGGGATTTGATCAACTAAAATGTAAGCAAATTGCTGGACCAAATACGTATACCAATTCACATTGCTTTATCAAAATTGAAAATGTTAATGCATATTTTCTGACAGAACCTGGACGGGGCGCCGCTCCGGCTCCAAAAGAAGTACCGGGGCGCCGCCCTGCCCCGCCCTGCCCCCACTGCATGCCTGAACGTAGGGTATTTAGACATCACGTGCTTGGGGGTCGCGTTTAGGGTTCGGTTCGCTCGGTCAGGCCTAAAGTTAGAGTGCGATTTAGGAGATGGAGCGGTAGTTTTGAAAAGTTGGTTGCAATATTACATTATTGTTTCGAAAACTTTTCTCTTCAAGTTATAGTTTGTTTTACATTGCCGTACAGAAAAATAAGGGTTGAAATTTAAAAAACTTTACGAGGATGTCATAGCTTAAAAAGAAAACACGATAACAAAAATGTCAATAGCAAAAAAGTGACACTAACACAATAAGTGTATAAAAATATTTTATCTAATTTATTTCAAACTTTACGAGTTCACTGTATGTGCATTTTGCAAGTTTGTTTATGTCTGACATTTTTTTTCATTTTGAATTTTTAATGTTGACGTTTCATGCAATATTAATTACACTATTGAATAAACATTATTTGTAGTATTGTATTTCCATATTCAATTAACAATTTTAATGTTTACGATTCATAAAGCTAAAACAAACTGAACTTTTAATAATAATATAAATCTTATGGATTATAAAGTTTTCGAGGCCACCGAAGTTATTTTATAACGGCTTTATGTTATTATTTAGCTTACATAGATAAAGTGGGCGTGACTCGTGATGCTACAATATTTTGCTTAAAAATTTCGTAAAAGCACAAATATTGACAATTAAGATTAGTTTATGTAGACGCCGCGCCATAACGTGACGCAACGCCACGCTCTACAATTATGATTGACTAACCGGAGTTGATTTTCGTGTTCATTGTGGATCGTGGCGTTGAATCTAATGAAAAAGCTACTTAAATTGTACATTTAACTTTTATGATTAATTATCTCGTAAACGGTATATCGCTTAAAATTTTATATTGGATAAAATTGTTGGGGACAAACTTTTGAACGAAATGATGTGATTCGATTTACCGTAAAAGTCATAGTTCGTTCGGCATAGAGGCCAGAAATATGGGGGTTCATTCTAACACCAGTGCACAAAAAGTAATATTCGAAATTTTTTATTAGTTTTTCAATACATTTGTATTGTCATAATTAGGGGTGCGCATATAATCGATTAATCGATTACGTAATTCGAATAATCGATTATTTCATAATCGATTATGATATTTTATAATAATCGATTAATCGATTATTGAAATAATCGGTTATTCATAATCGACTATGAGTTCATAATCGATTATGAACTCGTAATCGATTATGAACCCATAATCGATTATGAATTCATAATCGATTATGGACTCATAATCGATTATGAACCCATAATCGATTATGAATTCATAATCGATTATGAATTCATAATCGATTATGGACTCATAATCGATTATGAACTCATAGTCGATTATGAACTCATAGTCGATTATGAACTCATAGTCGATTATGAACTTATAACTATAATAGGTAGGGCTATTAAGGGTTACTAAATTACTATATAATTTATTATTTTGCTAATTGTGTTACGGTGGTGCTAATAAGAAGTGTTGTTAAGCACCAGTTGATAACACATTACGGTCCGGTATCAATCTGTAATAACTTACCTGCGTAGCCGATTATAATGTTACTTACAGGTGTGTTGATGAGAATTTAAGACTCCTTCATAAAAACGCTGATTAAATCTGAAGTACCAAATATTTTGTTTTTAAATTTTAACTGAATGTTACTATTGTATTATGCATTATGTAATTAATTTATTGTTAACAATAATCCATCTAAAAGGCTTCTAATTAAAATTCATTTTGTAAAAGTATACACTTTCACTCAAAATATCGGACAAATAATTTAAATCCATATTGATGAAAAAAGGTTGCAATCTTTAATTGAAAAGCAAAAAAATATTTTTTAAAAACTATCAAATTTATAAACAAAAATACCTAAAAGTTGAATGGCAAATCCATATTTGGATTCAAAATGGCAAATCCATATTTGGATTCAAAATATGGATTTGCCATTCAACTTTTAGGTATTTTTGTTTATAAATTTGATAGTTTTTAAAAAATATTTTTTTGCTTTTCAATTAAAGATTGCAACCTTTTTTCATCAATATGGATTTAAATTATTTGTCCGATATTTTGAGTGAAAGTGTATACTTTTACAAAATGAATTTTAATTAGAAGCCTTTTAGATGGATTATTGTTAACAATAAATTAATTACATAATGCATAATACAATAGTAACATTCAGTTAAAATTTAAAAACAAAATATTTGGTACTTCAGATTTAATCAGCGTTTTTATGAAGGAGTCGTAAATTCTCATCAACACACCTGTAAGTAACATTATAATCGGCTACGCAGGTAAGTTATTACAGATTGATACCGGACCGTAATGTGTTATCAACTGGTGCTTAACAACACTTCTTATTAGCACCACCGTAACACAATTAGCAAAATAATAAATTATATAGTAATTTAGTAACCCTTAATAGCCCTACCTATTATAGTTATAAGTTCATAATCGACTATGAGTTCATAATCGACTATGAGTTCATAATCGACTATGAGTTCATAATCGATTATGAGTCCATAATCGATTATGAATTCATAATCGATTATGAATTCATAATCGATTATGGGTTCATAATCGATTATGAGTCCATAATCGATTATGAGTTCATAATCGATTACAAGTTCATAATCGATTACGAGTTCATAATCGATTATGAACTCATAGTCGATTATGAATAATCGATTATTTTTAATAATCGATTAATCGAAAAAAATCGATTATTTTTTATAATCGTTAATCGATTATGAAATTCCATAATCGCGCACCCCTAGTCATAATTGATGCAACGCTGGCGGTTGACTTCACTTTGATTTTAACTACCAAATCAGTCAATCGAATGAATTGTAGATAAATAGGAAATAGAGTTAAATTACATTATAGATTATTAAAAGCAGTAACGTAATGTAAAAACCGACAATAACTTTATGGGCAGTCTATATGCATTATTAACGCCAAGGTATCACTTTTCAATTTTCCTGATTAAAATTTTACTGAAATGTAAACTTTGTTATGAAGCTTATCAGCGTATTTATCGATGTCCTCGTTAATATTTTATATAGACACTTTTTTTATTTCCCTTGCATGTTTACTCCTATGCAACTTTAAGGTTTATTTATTTACGGGCAAACTATTTTAAATCAAGGTAAGTATAAGTAGTACAAATGTAATTAAATTACAAAAATATAATTTGTATTTGATTAGGGAAGAGATTTCAATTAGTTTGTGTCTTGAGCCCTCTCGTCTGATGATTTACAGTCGAATAAATTGTGAAAGACCAAGAGTTATAGTAAATTATAATAACTCCTATAAATTATATACATAAATAACTTGTTTATTGTTAAATCATTAACTCCTAAAGTACAAATGCGATGTATGGAATATGCGATGTATTAATAACTTTGATCAGGATTGAATTATTAATAGCATTCCGTATTCTTCGAATGTAACTGACTTTCCAAAGATGAACTATATTAAGCTAGTCGACTATTTTTTATTTAAAAAAATTGTACATAAATATCAAGGAACAATAATGAAAGGATATAAGAGTCGAAAGGCCTACAACCCTTTTTTGTAACTATATAGAGAAAAGGTTTATATGTTAAACCCATGTCAAACTTTGAAATAAAAAGGTCGGGAAATCAATTTTCAGCCCCGCTGGTTCAATCTAATTTTATTCATTATTAATTTAAATTCCACCACAACATAATAAAAGCACCCACAATAGTTTCTCAGTACGTAACAAGGCCGGAAAGTGCTACTTTACTGGACGAGTCGACAGGTTCCAGGACAAGCCGCAGGCGATATATAATTTTAACTACAACCTTAATGTATGATTGCAAGTACCTCCCTCCTCAAAGTAAGGCAAAAGACTAAACAACTACTACCTTCATGTATAGTATCCCTCCCCCCACAACAAGTATTGACTTTGTTTGAATATAAGTTTGTTGTACATAATTGTAAAGTTTATCACAATATCGAAATTCTTTATTCTTATCGAAATTTTCCTTGCGGCGTCCAATTTTAAAATCCAATTTTCTTAATTCTTGAAACTGGCATAACATAATCTAATTCCATATTTCAATTTTAATTTACCAAGTCAGCACTGTTTTTCATCCTGTCCTTGATTTTCATATTATTTTTTTTAGATTTTCTAAATTTTAATGAAAACTTTTCCATATGTTCTCGAATTCTAATTAATTTCCGGATCATAACTGTGCAGATCCAAATACGCAATTTTCATCCACTTCTTCAACCCGTCTCAGCCCACTCAGTTGACCATAATTCATTAAAATTGTCACACTTGGTGATACCAACTTATATAAAATTTTCGTGCACAATTTCAAATTTCACATAAAGAAAAATACAATATCGATAACATTTACAATATTTTCGCCGTAACAATATTGACTAATCATCAATTTATTCTAATTTCGTGAATTTGGATATTTGAAAAGTTTTGTATGACTGCAATGAGCATTAAAATTATTTCAAAATACAACGAAATTGTGTATGTTTAAATTTTTATTTTAAAATTGACTTTTTGGTTTTTATAAAATTTTTCTCCAAAATATGTGAAAATTATTGACACTTTTGAAATACAGTTCAATATAATATATTAATGAGTATGAATTGTATTCATTTTTAGTTAATTTTGCAGTTCATAATAATTCTGGATGCGGTGATAATATAACAATAGGTTCAATGAGGTTGCTTTTATGTACTTAGATTAAATCATCGCATTCCCAAGTAAAATTTTTAATATTTGAGTAGTTGTCCATAACACAAGCTTATTTATAAATTATTAATTAATTAGAAGTTTATGTTTGTAAAATCTATATATTTTTGGTTGTCCGGTTTCGCAGTTTTAGCATTATCAAATCCAACCGTAATTTTTTTCGATTTAATAAACAACATTATAAATAAAAAGAGAACTTACAATTTTAATTAATTTATTAAAAAAATATTACAGGTTGGATCTGATGATGCTAAAATAACGAAACTGCTAACCCAAAAATGTAAAAAAATGTTATTTTTTTTTGTTATTTTTATTTAAAATTTTTAAATAATATTATTTTTATATTTAATAATTTCGTATGATTTGAATGTGTAAAATGAAAGTTATTATTGTCTTATTGTATTGTGTTGGTACGATGAAGTTTTTGTGTTCTTAATACCAGATTTTACATGATATTCATTTGGGTTTGAGCCTATAAGTAGTTTAGGCAATGAAGCTAAAAAATCGGTTCAAGCTTATAAAAATCTAAGGAAGTTAAAATTTGGTAGACACATGTACATACTTGAGTATCCAAATAACGTGGGATTCCGTCTATAACTAGCTTAACTTAATTTTTAAGGAAAATTATTATTAGATCAAAATCGAAGAACACAAAATTCTAGTTCCCAAAATGTTTGTAACATCCCCTGTCGAATTACCTTGTTAAAATAGTTTCTCGCCTATAACTCCAATTGCAGCTTGACATAAAATTCTCATTAGATCAAAATTGAAGAGTGTAAAATTCTCTACAAACGAAAGTCTTTCAAAATTTGCCTACGTCATAGTATCTCTGAAATAAAAATTAATACTAGAAAGCCGAAATGCATTTTTTTTAAATTAAAATTGGAAAAAAGTTTTTGAATAATTTGTATTTCGAATAACATGTCTTACGTGTTATATTCGTTATCTGGAGTGAATTATTAAATACCTATTTTGTAGAGAATTTTGTGGTGTGTAATTTTAAATTTAAATAAAGAGAAACTTTCCTCGAAATGAAATTAAGCGAGTTATAGACGAGAAACCACGTTGAAGGAACTAAAATTACTAATTGAAGGAGAAGCCGAAATGGGAAGTTAGGGGACTTTTTGGGGGTCCATTCGGACACTCAAATATGTAGGTCTGTTCAATTTCAGCTTTGCCATATCTCTGCAGGTTAAAATTGTTGCTTGATTAGAATATTACACAAGGAAACATGTATTCGTTGATTTAAGTACAAGAATTTGAGTTGAAATAAAAATTTATATAATCGAAGTGTTATTTGATTGTTGTAAAAGGAAGAAAAGATAGACGAGGAGTAATATTGAAAACTGAAGAATATGATTTACGGAAAATGTATAGAAAGTATAGATTAAAAAGGAAAAGGCAAGTTCAAGGGCACGCCATGTAATCTGAAAAAAACCTGAAACCCTAGCCGATTTTATATTAATCATATTTTTTATTTCAAAATGTATGCACTTTTCATGAGCTTTCAGCAATTAGTTTTTGCTTCCATCAGATGTTTCAATTACCTATTAATTATATGAGATAAATTTGATTTATTGCTTAATTAACTTCTTAATTTTTAAATTAAATGTAATAATAAATTAATATTTTCAATAATTTGTGAAATAAATGCCGAGTGTTTTCCTTCATCGAATTTACCTGAAATTTACAGTAGAGATTGTATTTTCGTGGTTTCGAACCCATTTTATGCTTTTTGTATCTATGAAGACTTCGGCCGCCCTTGTGGGATGCACATTAAACAAATAAAAAAAAATCACATTCTTATAAAAAAGAATTTATAAGAAATTAAATAAATTAAGTATTTTAAAAAATTAAAGGCGCAGAACCTTCAGCATTTTGAGAGTTTCACGTAAGAAGTACATTTTGAATAAATTTGGTCTCCCTAAGTATTTAAGATTGTATCGATGATTGAAATGAGCAAGACCATGGATGCAAGGTACGAAATTAATTAAATTAATGGGATTATCGCATAATATGTTAGGATGTCGCTAAACTTCTAACACATTTAAATTGAAAATTTAACCCCGTAAACATATTGCTATGTGAAAAAAATATAAATACAATTTAGTTGTATTTAATAATAAATTGGATTCCTTTCAATTCAATGTAACGATTTACAAATCATTCGGAAGAAAACAAACCATGATTTAAATAACATCTACCTAGAGTTCGATAGTATTTGTATGCTGTGTAAACTCAAAAATAAAAAAAAACGCAAATAAAGTTTCTCAACCACAGCCTGCTTCCTTTTTATTTGCAAAACAAATCTCAATGGCAAACAGAATTACTAATTATAAATTGCAACAAATTGAGCGTACATATAAATTATTCATTAACAAAACCTAGTCTAAATCAAACCCCAAATGTTCATCGCACTTATTTGAATTTTAGTAATGTCTACGATCGTTTTACTTTATTTTTTTATATCACGCACAAAGAAAAACAGTCTTACCATGTATTACTTCCAACAGCAGCGGAGTTCTGTATTCTGTCGTTGTAATGATTTTCATTTACTTCCAAATCAAGCCTTCTCGTGTTGTCGATCCTCTAATATCCGAGTCGCAGAAAACAGTGACCATAAATATTCCCACAAGGTCTTCCAAAATTATACAAAAATCAATCGCAGGGACAATTTTAACTCAATTTTCAATCTTTTCAATCTTCTTCTTTTTAATTAACGCGACATTTTTGTCTGTCGCCTGCCACGGCTAGAAATCCAAAAAAATACATGTTCTCTCGTTGTTTGTTACAGTTCGAATCCAAAATACGTGTTCTTTCATACCTCGCTACGGGTCGACCTCCCGACTTTTCGTTCCCAAAATTTTTTTAATCTTTTTGCTTCTCCCTTCCAATTATATTGGAGACGGCGTAATTGTCCATTTTCCAACTTATAAATATTTAAATTCCGTTTTTGATCTTTAGAACACCGAATTTTAAAAACACTACCGAATCAAAAATCATTCAAAACCTGTTAAGTGCTCTTATCTAATTACACAAATCTTTATTTATAAACCCAATTTGTTACATTTTTGTATTCGACTAATAAAATATTTCATAATTCTGTTTTTATACCTTATATAATTACATAATTTTATAAACAATCATGTGTTGAGAAAACTTCATTTTGTTCATAAACTCGCTAATTAAAAACAGCTGACATCAATTACTAGATACTGCAAATTCCAGGTAGCATCCCTTCAACAAATTCTTTGACCAAACTTCTTAATAACTTTTGTCAGCAAGTGTACCTTGAACTGAACCAACCCCTATTTGGAACATTGCATCGCCCTCCAGATTAAATTATAAATTGGCTGGACAAAACAATCTTCTTCTTAAAGTACCCTATCCGCTCAGCGAACGTAGGTCATCAACTTGACCGAAGTCAAGATGACTACTAGGGAAATAAATTTAATGGGGTGGTTTCCCGTTGCCTTCCCCATAGCCCACAGATTTATATTGGGCTTGAAGATCACAGCAGTATATTCGGTGCGACTAGGTATAGAACCACGTTTTCCCGCTCGCTAGTCTGCCGGTGTAAGCTTAACGCCACACTGCTGGACAAAACAATACATGATCTTAATCTCAATTGTGAGGTTTGGATCATGGCAATATAAAATAAAATGTTATATTCAGTTTGAATTTCGCCCTTTTTAATACCCCAAGTTAATAAAATTGATCTGTTTGGATCGTATTTATACCTGAATTTTATTTCAGTCCAAGTTACAAGTTGAACAACAGGGGTTGAATTACTATTTATTGAATTAATACTGAACATATAAAAAATGTTATAATATTTATAATAAATGACACTTTAAAAAACAAAATAGTTAATTAAACATTAAAAAAATTTTTTGTACCATGAGCTTTATTTATAACTGATGAATATAAAAATGAACATATAAACATATGAACATATAAAATGCACTTTATTCAGTACAGTACAGTACAGAATTATGATGATAAATGACAATTATTTTCATCTTCATCTCCATGATGAATTTTCAACGACAAGTTTCGGTTAGGTGGTCACCCTTTAAGGTTTTAGGCCCGTAGTTAATTTAGTTAATTATGAAATGGGGGCGATAAATTTTAAAGTTGTTTGCAATATTATAAAGTATTGTAATTGATATCACAGGATCTCCAAAGACCTCGACAATGGGCAAGAAGTATTCCTAGAAACTTTATATTAAATTTACAGCAGATTGTAGGTACTTCTTATCAAATCCGAGTCATAAAATATTAAAATTACAAATATTAAAGGTTAAGAATTTATAATATAAGGTTAAGAATGATTAAATTTGTTAAGGCTACTTATTAATGTTAATTGGTAACAAAGGAATGTCTTTAATATTATTGTTGAGAAATAACACAAATGAAGTTAATAATTATTAATTGTAGGTATTACATATTGTTCATTCCATATTTAACTATCTGATTCAGGATAACATCAACTATCTTTCCTAACTGTTCGGCTTCATCATCAGGGTTTCCATTCCTTGCGGAATATCGCCGCATCGTTTGACGCTTACAAATCCCCTTTCGGGGGTGGATTAGTCCCCCTTTTTCTTCTTCAATCTTCAAACTTACAAACTTTCGTGTGTTTTTGCCTTCTCGATCACTTTCCTCCATAGGCATCTATTTTGAGCTCTCTCTTTCCAGTCATGTACGCCCATGTTTCTTAGGTCGCCCATCACTTCGTTCATCCATCTTGTCTTTGGTCTTCCTCTTGGTCTTTCAATGTTCGGGTTCCATTTCATTATGCTTGAGATCACTCTGGTTTCTTGAGCTCTTTGTACATGTCCAAACCATCCTAATCTCATTGACTTGACGTGTTTTACTATGTCATCCCCACTTAGTACTTCTTGTATTTCGTTGTTTGTCCTGCTTCTGTATTGTTCTCCGATTTTACCCAGGCCGAGTATTCTTCGCAGTATTCTTCGTTCGAACACTCTCAATCTCTCCTCTTCCACTTTTGTCAGGCACATTATTTCTATTCCATATTCCACAACCGATCTTATCAGTGTTCTGTACATTTTCACTTTTGTGTCTTTACCAATTAACTTGTTCTTTAAGAGTTTTTCTGTGGCATAGTACGCTCTATTTCCAGCCATTCCTCTCTCTTTAATAACATCTTCTCTGTCGTTTGTACTGTTAATTTGGAGACCTAGGTATTTAAAAGTTCTTACTTCTTCGAAATTGTATCCTTCAAGCTGTTTTTCTTCTATGGGCTCGCTTTTGTTTCTGTGACATTTCATGAATTTCGTCTTATCCTCATTTACAATAAGTCCAACCTTCCTTGCTTCATTTTCTAACTTTTTAAACGTTTCTTTTAAAGCGTTATGTGATCTTGCAATAATCACCACATCATCGGCGTATGCAATTATCTGTGCCTCCTTATTTATGATCTTATCTCCACAATTTGTTCTTCTTACTATTCCTTCGAGCACAATATTGAACTGTTAGGCTTATTTAAGTAAAATTTCAAATCAGAATAGAATCTCTAGCAACTGTATAGATATTAATGAAGGAATTACTTTATAACAATTATAATAATTTTATGAGTTGTCTTTAACAATAAATAAATAAGAGCCAACCGTAAAAAAATAATTAAATGAATCAGTAAGTTGCCATTGTATAGTCGTGTTTTTATTAAAAATCCGTTAATCTCGTCGACTTTGTTGATTTCTTTCCTTCTTAAATGTTAAAGAATTAATTAATATTCTAGACAATTTTGCAGTATATTTAGAAACTTGAAAATGTGATAACATTTCTAATGCTTTGTTACAATGTTAATGTTCTATGTTATTTGGACGCAATTGTGAATTAGAGAAGTAGCATCTGTCTAATTCTCTTGAAAGATGAATATGAAGATGAGCTCACTTAAAATGTGAAATTAACATTTCCATGTCAGTTTCTGAAAAATGAGATATTGTCTTATATTACTAGTTATTGTGTTACCGTAGAGCTAAGCAAATATAATTAACATTAAATGCAGAACCAAAACGTACAAAATTGTTATAAATTAAAGTTTTCATGTTTAATAAATAATATACTGAATAAATAATGATAATAATAAGATAATAATCATTATCAGAAACTCACTGCAAACTGCATCTTAATATTTTTAAAAGTTTAAAGGCAATCTTTCTATATTTCAGTAACTGAAATAATCTGACTTGAATTTTGTATATTTAGGGCCGATTTATTCATCTGTTCAGTAAAGTCTCCGTTAGTTACGTGTTCAGTAAACTTACATGTCACCTGTAAGAATTTTGGGTATATTCATGTTATTTTATGTATTCCGTAGTTACTTAAAATTTACCGTGTTTTTAAACGGTTAGTACAGTAGGGTTGAAAAAGACAAAGCTATAAATGCCCAAGAAAGACAAAGATAGACGTGGACGAGTTTTTACCTGATTGTGGCCCAAGTTTAGTGACAACAGCTGATTATTGTTTTTGTAAAATTATTTTGTTATACGAAGTTGATTTTCTCTAATAATTATTATTATAATTTAATTATTTTTCTAATTTTGTGTTACTGCTTGTAATTTTCCAATGCTGAGGTAGTGAGGTTTTTGTTAAACGAAACCTCTGAAAAAACTCCAAATCATCCCAACGATTTAAATTATCGCATTGTTGATATCGATTGTGGCTGTTATAAGGATTTACAATTTTTACAAAATTTACGATTTACAAAATTGTCGTCAATATCGTCAAGTACAAGGTTAATATCAATAAAATCAATTTTGATCGATTTTTAAATAAGATTGATACACTTGATACACAAAAACTACTAACAACTACTCCAACTTGTTATATTAATTTCTTCAATAAACGTATTTTATTCAAGAAATTAATTATTATTATTTGTAAAATGGACAAATACGTAAATAATTGTTAAATATTGTTTATTTTGCTTGTTTATTTACATGCATCAACTGCTAATTTGAGGTTAGGATCTTCTCTGTAACGACTTATATTTGTAAAAACTGATCTGTAAATTTATCTGTTCGGTAACCTCAATTTACTGACAGGTTGCCACTACTGGAAGGTGAATAAACGTTTACCGATAACAATCTTATCAGTAGCGCTACTGAACACTTTACTGAGAGGTGAATAAATCGGCCCTTAATAAAATAGAATTTTTGATTATTGGTTAGCAACAGTCGACTGCATATCTTATTTTGGAAGTTTTATTGGTTAAGTTAGTAGCAATAGAAGTATCAATAAGTGTGCAGTTACCTAATGACAAAACACTCGAATACTGATACAGGTTCTATTCCTAATAAAACGTAAATTAAAAACTAGTGCTGCAAGGAAGGACAGACAATTCCTTAACCTGGTGTAAACAGCCGTGGGGTTTAATGTCAACACCATTCTCTAAAATTTGTTGCTCAGAACCAACTTTAAACTGTATAGTAGAGAAGAGGCGATGTTCAGCATTGAATATAGTTAAAGCTGAATATAATGATGAACTTATCGATTGTGATTCGATTAATCACAATAACTCTTACAATCTTTATAAAATACTTCTAACAGAACTGTTACCATAATCTTAACTTGTCTCTTGTGACCATAAATTTATAAGTTGTAAAAAGCATTGCCCCAATGGGATTTAAACCGAGAACCAAACTCAAGCAGTGGAACCGAGAAATTATATTGCGCTATTGCTCTGTTGGATATATATATATATACCTCCTTCAAAATTTTACATGGCATCTAAAAAAAGTATTTTTGTAGTATTCTGAAAAAGTTTCCCAATTTCAATGATATCAGATAAAAAGAATGCTTTCAATTATTTGATTGACTGAAATAAACGGAAAAAAGCCCGTATTCGAACTGTTAGAGAAATATATATTATTCTCTTTGAAGTTGGTAGACGCAGTCGCGATTATTTTACAAAAAAAATATAAGATATACAAGACCTGAAGAAGTTAGGTACTCAAAAATTGTGTAGTTTTCTAATAGAAAAGCGGACAAATGAGTAATTGTCTGAAAGTTTTTCTTAGGTATATGAAAAAGAGTAGTAATTTTTGTTTTACTATTTACCTTACTGTCCTTACTTTTATATTGGAAATCCAACAGAAATCCAATTTTATTTTTCATTCCGCCTACACAATATGGGAATAAACTGAAAGATAAAAAATGTAATTTCTTCACGTTTATGAGTAAAAGAGTACGAAATCATTGAAGTGTTAATAATTATAATTAAAGGATTGGGTTTTATATAAACTTTCGTGTTTATTTTGTTTGTGTAAAAGTCTTTACTTACATTTATGATGCCCAGAGTGTGATTGCAACAGAAATTTTAGGGATGTTTTAGAATTAATTCTATTTGTGTTTTTATATCAAAGTTTAAAGCTTCTGCCTCGAGTCTAGGCTAGGTTCAATATTGAAATACAAAAAAATTATTATTTTACCAGGTATATGAAAGTCACATCAATATTAAAAATATAAGTTCATAATTATAAAAATGAAAGTTATAATGAAAGCTTACTCGCATATCCCGTAGGCAAGAATAATTACAAAGCTTTTAATAAGCCGGCTTTCCTTTTGAAAACCAATAGTCTTTTAAGGTGCCTCTGCTACGCTAAAATAAGCTGCGTAATTTTCTCGACTCAATTCTTATAATGTTTGTAATAAAATATTAACGGAAAATGGAAACTTGCTCGCCGAATAACTTCCATTTTAATGAAATAGTTCACATTTTCCAACTAGGGAAAACATAATTATTTATTAAAAAGTATTAAGTAAAAACTTATGTAAGGAATTTTATTATTATTTATTTTTTTATTATCGATATAGTATTACTGTCGAATATCGATTATTCAACTAGGAAATTGTATTTTTATTCGATTATTGCTCTCTGTTTATAACATTACATTACAAAGGTAAATTTCATTTTGAGTTGATTAGGTTTCGATATTTTTAACGAAATTCCGCTTTGTGATGTGGCTTTCGTATTAGCAAGATACAATCAAATTTTAGACGATGTTCCTTAGTTAAAGCAGACATCCCGAAGTGATCAACTTATTGCTCGTTAGTTGTAGAGACAGAATACCTAATGCTATTTTTGGCATCGTTATTCCATAATATTGCAAAAGGGTTCAACATCAGATTAATAAACCGAACATGGGTAAATAATTAAAGTAATAGTTAAAGGTCAGCAATCCAAATTTTTAGGTAAAGTACGGCCAATATAACATAACATGTTAACATCACATAATTGTCGTATTAGGACCCCAACTATTAAATTTCAGTTACTTTTTGAAGTGTTAGTATTACACCTAATTCTTCAATCCAAACAGAAGCAATATGAAATTAATTTGTAAGAAAACGATCCCACTTGCTTTAAATAATTTACATTAATTAGATTAACAGTAATTTCACTAACGCCAATATTATTAAGAGCGATCGATAGGATACTGCTTAAACCTTACACTCGCCCCCCCCCCCCTGATTGGATAACTATCACAACTTCGCAGACTAAATATACTTCAAGTAAACGTTAATTTTGGATGAACTTTGGACAGGATATTTTAAAACACAACATTTCCAGAGACGTCCATTTCGACTGGAAGAACTCAGTGGACAGACTGCCAACAAAATTTTATTTAGTAGTAAATTTGATGAGAAAATAGTTTGCAGGAAATAATTTTACAAAAGCACCTTAGGCGATTTTTAAAATACATGTGATTTTATTGGAATCTGAACTATTGAAACTTTAGAAATTAACTAGTTGAAAGTCCAAGTGCAAAAATAATTTTGATTTATTATTAAATTAACTAGTAAATTTTTTAAGTTTATTTTAATATAAAATTCTTTTAAACTACAAAAATAAAATTAAGTTTGTCCGTATGAAGGGGGCAAAATGATCATAATAATTTTGGCCGATTGAAATTTCAAATAAGAGATGAAACAGAACTATTCAATCGCCATGCGTCTCTGGGGTTAGGATTATGTGCTTGGAAATTTCGTATTTCTTGTACCGATACGAATCTAAGGAGATGAATTTCATTCGTTAAGGTTATATTAAATTTATGTTTTAGTTTCTATATTTCATTTATATCTGATTCTTGAGCGGATCTCACCGTCGGAGTCGGTGGTTTTTGTGATGAATGTTGCTTTAGAAATATTATCTATTCTCCAAGATAGATTATTATCCTAATACCTCAATTACACTAATAGAAAGCAACTACCATGCCAAGTGTTACCATCGTTACACTACAAGATTAATGCCCGGTTTCTGAAGCTCGAGTTATATTAAGGTTAAGCTTAACCTTAGTATAACTGCAGATTTTGAGTTTCTATAACGAAAAATAATCTCTGGTCAAAGTTAACCTACGTTTTTATTGGTTGTTAACTTTCTGGAATATGCGCATTGTAGATAACTTTAACCTTAGATTAGTTATGTAGAGTATAACCAGAGATCTTCAGAAACCGTGCATAAGGCTGCCGTACTGACAGTGTTTAATATATGGAAGATCTGTCGAGATTGCGGACGCACTAGGTAAAAAAGTATGCACTTTTAGGCAACCATTTTATGATCATTGTAAAGTTAAAACTTGGCCCTTGGATCTGATATATTTTAATTCCAATCAGAAAATTAGAAATATTGGAATGTTTGCTGTAAAGATGCTCTATTTCGCAGGGCACAAAGGTGACCGTGCAATAATTTTTACCGGAAATCGTCATCGAAACAACACTTCCCTGCGTATTTACGCGCAGGGAAATTGAATCTTACTGACTAGTCCGGTAATATTTAGTAACGCAGGTAACAATGACAATTTTCGGAATAACTATTGTTTGTAACTATGTAGTCAACAAATTGACAAACTTGATTTTAGCTCATTTTAAAAATGTTGTTCAATTAGTGTTTTAAAATTTCGATTTTTTACGATTTTCGGTAAAATTTAATACAAAATACGTCAGGAAAATGTCTCACTTTACTCGGAGCTCTAAAATACTCGGCACGAAGTGCCTCGTATTTCAACATTGCTCCTCGTCAGTAATACATCATTTTCCTGACTTTCATGTAAATAACTATTATAATCATTACAGTTATAATTACAAACTCTAAAAATGTTTTACATCCAGGACAAATGCTTGACCTAATTTGAAAAAAAATTGGTAGAATTATATGCATTTTTCTAGAAGATACTGCATCCGAAAATAATAATATAATTTTTTCTTGTTTTGTAAATGGTAAGTAGAGTTCTGTCGCATTTCTAACGAAGTTAGTTGGATCTCGGTTAAAATAGTTTGTCTATTCTATATCAGAATTACTTCTTACGGTTTATTACTCACTTGTCTAATGTTATTTTCAATCACTCACGCTTAGGACGGCAGCCTTAACATCTTTTCCACACTTCAAACATTTATTTTAAATTCTACTATTATTTTTGTCTTTCCCTGGGTTCTCAAATTAAAAATCAGGTTGGAACTATTTTGTTTATCATGAATGATAAATTCTTACTTTCGTCAAAGAGTTTGCGAAGAAAATAGAGGTTTACTGTAATTTATTTTATGATAACACCAACTGAAAGTTTACAGGTGTTATAAAATGATTCTAGGAATTTTGTTCGCCAGCATTTGTTCGACAAACACTTAATCGACAGCATTTGTTCGACACTGAATTTTATTCGACATGCATTTGTTCGACTACACATTTATGCGAATAAGCATTTGTTCGACATGGAATTTTATTCGACATACGTACTGCTATGTTCTCCCTTACTAATTTCTTTTAAAGCCAGCCCTTACTTTGCTGGCCAAAATATGCTCAGGTAAATGGTTCGTTAAAATGGACCTTATTGTTTATTTTTAGCTAAGGGATGATTAACACTACTGCCCCTTTTTACTAAGCTCCGGTGATGACACGCGCAAGGGTGGGTTCCTTGTAGTTCGTCAATATTAGAGGCGATCTTGGAGAATGTAAATTGGCTCTCTCGGGATACTTAATTGCTTTCTTTTTGAGTGAGAAATAAAAAGATTTCAGTAGCTTTACAGGAAATGTTTTATATTGAACGAAAATGCAATAATCGTAAATCTTTACAAATAAATTCTTACACAAATTTTTCATTAGATAAATTTTTACAAATTAAACAGTTGATACAAATAAATGTTTTCAAAACAAAGAGGCTTCCTCTCCTTGTCCTGACTTGCTTGATTAGTCATTAACTAACCAAGTCTCTCGCTATACATTAGCGGTATTAAATGTTTTTAAATAATAATATGTGCTTATTTAAAGCTTAACCTTGAATAACTAAATAATAAAATTTGAATAAAGAACCTTTCACTTAGGGTAATGAGAAATGCACTTCCGTAGAAGTCTTTTCCCCAAATCCTGTATTTTACACGCTTAAGGGGTTAGACTATAGTGAAATTTAAAAAAATTCAAAACATTTTTTTTGCTTTAAATCGATCATTTGAAATCTTAAAATTGATATGGTCAAGGTCCTATGTTGATATTCGAAGTATTTTTCGTGTTATACCAATTCAAGCGGAACAAGATTTGAAGCGTCTTGGAGTACTACTATGTATAAGTAATGTCATTTCATTTAGCAGCCAATCAGTAAATAAATTTGAATTTATGAAATTTCCATTTTCCTTGTATTGTTTATGTAATTTTGAAGTTACAGAAAAACTTTCAACATTATTATACGTAAGATAAATTGTATTTGATAATTAATAATTGTAAAAGTTATAAAAATGTTGTAAAAGTAATTTGTTATTAATAAATAAATGCAAACTTCAAATGAGTTTATCTCAAAAGTACATTTTTCAAAACGGTATACACGATTTCTCAAACTACAATCAACGAATTGACTTGAAATTTGAAACATATTGCTATGCGTTGACGTGGCCTCACGTTGGGCTAGCCAAAAATTGCTATGTACCCCCTCGCTAATAGGGTTAAAGGTTCTTGTCGTTAATGTTTTATATGGGTGTACGTAATTGTACCCCGTCAATGGACAAATATGTGAAGTTTTGTAAATACAATTTAATGAAATAAGGTGCCTCAGCTTAGCTCTTTCGTAGTGCATGTATCTTACCTTGTACAGGGTGGATTCGTTCCGTTACCAATGCTGTAAATAAAATTATGGTGCGGAACAGGTCTAAATAAATATCCTTCGTTACAAAATTATTAATGTTTTTATTTAGCACACAAATGTAAATAAAGATTTGGTTATATTGAAAAGTTCTATTATTAAATCTATTATAAAGAATTCTGAACATAAAATAACGCAAAACACGTGTCGTATGAAGTCCGAAAATTCCACTTAGTTTTATAAAAATTATATTGCAATGTGCACGATACCTTATTAAATTCAGGAATGTTTTCTTTTATTTGAACTGGAGATGGCACAATTGCGCATCAAAATACACTCGATGGGTTCATTTACCATGAAAAACTTCCAGATGTAGTTTGTTGACCTCGTTTTGTGGTGAATTTTTATTTTCTTCAAAAATATTTTCAATCCCTTACGGTTTTCACTTTATTTATGGTTTTTCGTAGGTAAGTAACTATTTTGTTGAATTATACACTTGTATTTTGTACGTTCACTAATTATTTTCACTATAATATCAAAATTTTTAGGACGATCTAAATTCGCCACCATACACGTGTGAATATCTAACCACAACCTTTTCTCGATTGTTTTATTAATTCTTTTCTCGAAGTTCATCGCAATCTTGATGTTTGCATAGACGTATTTTATTGGTTGATCGAAAAATCAATATTATCTGAAGTTTCACAGTACAGGTATGGACTAAGCCCATTGTGGTTCGTTGAAATTTTATAAGTAAAATTTTCTTTTATATTTTTAGATTGGATTGCCTTCTTCCCAAGTGCTTCGTGATTGGATAAATAAAGATGCTGGACATGAAATTTCCATATGCAGTTCATTAAGTTGTGACATGTCGAACTCACGTAATAATTTTAACAAACTTATTTTAAATTTAACGCTAACATGGATTTTTACATTTATCAATTATTTAACAAATTTCTAACTTTTAAAATACCTTTCTTATTACTGACAATCTTTCATTTGCTATAAATTAACATTTTTAACAAAGACAATTATTAAATGATACATTTCAAATTTATTTTATTCAAACCTGTTTTATGTCCCGTTTTAACGAATCATTAGACTTTAAGCTAAATTTCTTGGTATCGGACGAAGTTTTTCTGATTACTTTGATAAGTTACATGCTTTTATTCATAACAAAATTTTACTGAAACTTAAATAACGTACTTCCATTGACGTGGTATCTCGATACCGCAATATGTTTACAAAACTAGTAGTTCTCGGGTGACGCAGGATTTTCTTAAAATTTTGTTTCGTTATTTTTTTATTTAGGAAATACCATAAAATGTATGCAAATTTTAATTAAAAAAAATTCAAAAATTTTTTTTTCTTTAACCAAAACGAAAAATACGAAACCCCTACGTCACCCGATAGCGAGTATCTTGTGATTAATGAAATTTTTTTTTTTTTCAAAATCGGTCCAATGAAATTGGCCAAATCGTGTACACCATTTGACCGCACGTGAAGAACCACGTCGTGCATAAAGTGACGTAACTTCTACAAAATTTGATTTTTTTAAATAAAATTTTAAATATGTACTTATTATGGACTGTACTAATACATATCCAGAAATGAAAAATATCGCATTTATAGTTTCTGTGGAATTAATTCCCAAAGTTTACACTATTTTAAGACGGGTCACTGTGATCTAACCCCTGAAGGCGAAGTTTATAATAAAATAAAAGAAATAATAAAGTTCACTGTACCTTTTCACATTGACAAGTTGAAGTTCTAATTTTTTAAAAAGGATATTGTGTGCGCCTTGCTTTAGTTAGCACCGCATTAAATGAGTCATCGGCATCTTGTTGCATTACATCAGTGACTGCTTGACTAACCTCACGTAAACTTGTTTTGATGTTGTTTGTGAATCAATTTTATATTTGTGGCTGTTAAACTACCAATTGTTGATGTTTTAGAGTTGAATGAGGTAAGTTACATCTTATTGACAATATTTTACGATCCAGTAAATTGGTTGAATTAATTTCGTAAATTTTAATGTTGCAGATTCATCCTATAAGTATCCATGGTTGTCCTTGGATCTATTTATAAATTTTATTCTAGTCCAACTGAAAAATCCTAACCTCCAATTATTTGTAAACAATTGGCTCTGGAGAACATTACAAAATGCGTGCACTCTGCTAGAATTCACGAAGTCAACTAAACTTTGATCCAAAATCAATAAATTGGTATTCCTGTTCCATCAAAGTAAGTCAAGTTTGAGTATTTTGAATTTTTCACTTTCTTAATAAATTGTTTTGATTGCAGATTCACAATTTACATTGAAATTGATTTTCCATGGGGTGTTTTTCATGCAACTTTTCTGGTATATTGCCTTTTTATCTTGCTTATTGGATAGTTCATTGACTCGTCTCCTCCATCTTATATCAACTTCTTGATATCACACAAATTTGACCCTTATGTACCACTTTGTCGTTTTACGTTTTAGAAACACTCACTTTATATACATGAAGTCACTACAGAATTTTCGATGTGAATAGATTCTTATATAACATGTTGGTTACAGAGTATTTCAGCTTACAAAATCTTACATTTTTATAGGTTATGACGATATACAAATAAAATGATCTTTTATCAATTTTTAGCTAATCAAATCTTTTGTTTTATTTTTGATGTGACAATCATCAATATAATTAATCTTAGCAATTTTTATCATCTTTATTTTATCCTGAGAGATTCAAATTTAGTTGGGAAATCGAAATTTTAGAAAAATAAAAATTTCTCGTAAAGTAAAATTTTAAAGTGTCTACCGATATAGAATTTTATGCTTTTCATTAATTTAATATTCATTTTTATATCTGGAGCCTTTATTTAACATTTTGAGTCATAGCAGTACATTTGTTCGACTCAACATTTATGCGAATAAGCATTTGCTCGACATGGAATTTTATTCGACATGCATTTGTTCGACATGCCGATATGACATGACCCGAAAGACGTAGGTAACCTTTTTTAGATATAATTAGAGAGCGAATTTATAAGCCCAACAGGCAATTCCCTACGGGAAATCGTATTTCCGGAAATGTACAAAACAACTGAAAACAATGAACCGTTCTTGTTGTTCGATTCTGGTAATGTAGAAGATAGGAGCGTTATATTTTCCACCAGAAGAAATCAGCAACTTCTAGCGAACTCTAATAATTGGTATGCAGGTGGAACTTTCAAAACGGTTCCGTCTCTGTTCCAGCAAATGTACACCATCCATGGCTTACTGGATCAAGATCTTTGCGGCAGATCCACCTCTTTGCGGCAGATTTAACTTTACGTGGAGATTTGTTTGTTTTTAATTAGTTTTCTAAAGAAATATCAAAAACTAACACTAACCTAACGGCAGATCCACCTCTTCGCGGCAGATCCACCTCTTGGCGGCAGATTTAACTTTACGCGGAGATTTACTTGTTTTTAATTAGTTTTCTAAAGAAATATCAAAAACTAACACTAACCTAACGGCAGATCCACCTCTTCGCGGCAGATCAACCTCTCTTTGCGGCAGATCCACCTCTCTTTGCGGCAGATTTAACTTTACGCGGAGATTTGTTGTTTTTAATGTCGAACAAATGCATGTCGAATAAAATTCCATGTTTGTTTTTTCTTGTTGTTAATTCCCGAATGTAATTCAACGTTTTATCCACGACCATGGTCAAAACCACAAGTATAAATTCTGGTTTTGAGAAACGTCAGATTTGACAAATTTATTTTATCCACGACCACTATATTATGAAGGTTTAATACGTCCACGAGTGTATTATGAATTCTAATTCACAAGTGTATTAAAAGGCCTCTAATCCACGGAAAACGAACGTATTAAACCTTCATAATATAGTGGTCGTGGATAAATATATTAATTTCCGAGTTAGCATTCCAAAACTTAAAATTAAAACATAACAAAACTTTCTGACCACAGAAAGTTCCAAAAATCATAAATTTAAAAATTTTATATTTAAAATAAGTATAAACAAAATACAATTGCGAACATAAACTAAAAAAATTCTTTTCACTTCTATAGTCTTTTGTTAGAAACAGCGTAGTTTTCAGATTTTGATGTAGACTTATTTATCTATCCATCAGACATAAAAGTGACCCACAGATAATCGAAAGAAGATTATAGTTTGTTTCAGAATAATTGAAATTAAAAAAAGTCATAGCATCAAATTACGTTGATATAAAAACGTACAAACTATAAACGAAACATAATATATAGAGATAAGGTTAATTATTTTAATCTCGCGCCAGCCTTTAGCAATGCATATGCTTGGTCGACAGCATATCTTATCACATAGTTCGTACGCTTTTATATCAACGTAATTTGATTCTATGACTTTTATTAATTTCAATTATTCTGAAACAAACTATACATTCTCTGTAGATCTATGCATGGAAGAACTTTCCAACCCTAATAGAACCTTAGCTGAGGGCTTTCAAGACTTTTTTTGATGCTTTTTTCGAGACATACTTTTTACGTTTTTACTGTATGTTTAAGAACGTTTTCTGGTTATCAGTTTTTTCGGGTTATAAAGATGCTTTTAGGATTTTTGTTTTACTAATGTTTTCAAATTGGTTCTGTGAGCACAATTGGTTTTTACATGCCTGTACTCTGTTTTATTGTTATATATTAGGCAAATTATTAACACAGGGGGGCTTTACGTGCATTCCGAAGCACGGAGACGGTTAAGAAATTTTAAACTCAAACCTGCAGTCGAACCGGGACCATCAGACCTATCAGACCATGACCGTCGTAATGTAAGATATAAGAAAATGAGATTAAAGCAACTAAATATTTGCACAAAACTAAATTATTGTTTTAGTCTTTTGACATTTCTTCCGAACCGTTTTGGATATATCGTACTTACAATGTATGCCCGAAAATGGATTTAATTTAAAAAATGTTAAATTAGGGTTTTTCCAAAACTATTGAGGTTACAACATTCTAATTTTTTTAATTTTACATAGTTTTCTCTATACTTGAGATTCTGTCCAATTTATTCCTTGGTTCAACTAAGGTTCAGCTATTTTCAAAAATGTAAAAAGTAACAGAAAGGGTTAAAAAAACATTCAACTTTGAAAGCTCACAGCTATGGACATATTAGCCCTACAAGGTTGTTCTATAGGGGGATTTATAGATAATTGAGGCTAGTTTCAATCATCTGTGAGCCACTTTTGCATCAAATGACTAAGAAAAACGGTCCACATTGAAACATGAAGTCGACGTTTTATGAGAAAATAATAAAATTTATACGGGGTTCTTTAGAGGGATGTATTGCGGAAACTATAGGGGATAGAATATTATCAAATTTAAGTTTTTACTCAAAATTAGTATATTATCTAGTTTAATTTTGCTATTATAAGCATGAAATATGGAACGGTCAATAATCCATAACTACGTAATTTCGGAGTTATAGATTTGACCATAATTAGAAAGAAAAATATTGGAGTTTTTTAGTTATCAACGATTATAAAATTGTCATTGGTCCGGTCTCTCTACATTTTCCAAAACTGAGTTAAGTTTCCAATCTGTTCATGAAGACGAATAGATGTGATGAGTCTAATGATGAAAATACTAAGAAGGGTAGTCGCCGACCTACTTCAAAACCGAAGAAGACTGAATGTAAATAAGCAGTCCAAACCTGAAAAATGTTAATCCAAAAAAGCTGAACGTCAGATTATTAAAATGTTAATGTTATCATTTTTAACTTGGTAACTTGAAGTTATTAACTTCAAATTCAGATCTTTATAACTTCAAGTTCATATAAGAACATTCTCAACGTGATAACTTGAAAATCTTATCTTCAAATTCAGATCTTTATAAATTCAAGTTTATTGTTTTCAGATCATTCTGAACTTGGAAACTTGAAGTTCTTAATTGCAAATTCAGATCTTCATAACTTCAAAATCATAGTTTTAAGATCATTCTCAACTTGGTAACTTGTAGTTCTTAGATTCAAATTCAGATCTTTATAACCCCAAGTTATTAGTTTTAAGATCATTTTAAACTTGGGAACTTGAAGTTCTTATAGTTAACGTACTCGCAAGTGTGAGAATTGATATTAATCATTACTGTATTTTCAGTTTAAACACACCAAATACTTGCCAGAACTACATGAACTAATTTTCACCAGAACATTATAATAATAACCTATAATAAGAGGAGGAAGACCATTATTAATACATTGTATATTGACATGTGGAAAATCATTCAGCTGATGTTCGGTCAATCTTGATCTTCAGATTACAACAGTGTATCCGGCGTGAAATTGTCAGTACCAAGTATCAGCAATGTCAACTGCTCAGTCATAAGCTGTAGTTTTTATTTATTATCTTTTGGTAGAGTTTTTTGATATAAAATATAATTAAATAGTTTTTCTCAATTGGAAATGAAAAACCTATCGAGCTCTTATAACTCAATAGCGTGATACTTCAGATTCTGAAATATCGGCGTATTATATCTCTATTTTAAAGTTCATCTTATCAACTCGAAACCAATTATTAGTACATTTTTATTTTAAAATCTCAAAGCAAAAATTTTAATTTGTAACAAATTAAAAAAAAATTATTTGTAAAAAAACAACTCGTTAGCATATTTTAAAATTAGAATTTTAAAATATTTTTTTCAATTTTAATTTTAATCAAAATAATTAAAATGTTATTCAGAATTCGTTCCTTTTGTGATCTACATTGTAGACGCGAGTTTCTACAAATCATAAAACCACAGAATGGTCAGGACCGTATTCAGTTGAAAAATTAGTTAGTAATATATCAAATTCAAACGTTTCGCTCTCATTCATGATTTTACTTGACACGCCCGTATGTCGTTGATGAGATTGGTTGGGAGATATTTAAAAAATATATATATTGGCAGCCATTTTTGTCAAATTAGTGACTTTCCGGGCAGTTTTGGTATGCCTACGACTGGGACGATATAGAAAATTGTAAAATCCAAGGCAGTGAATAAATGAAATAAAAGTGAAGAAATATTGAATAAATTTAAGAATGTGGTATTTTCTCACGAATGATGAAATAATGGATAATATTTAGTTTATGGAGGCTATGGAGGCTTTTATTTAAAGATAAATAAAATATTGGACGAGAATAAAGAAGAGCTAAACAGTAATAAAAAATTTTACAAAAATAAGCAAGAGATAAACCAAAAATTAAAGGAATTACAAGAAAATGTTCAATGAGAAATGGATAATTTGGGCGAATGCAATCAGTAACTATGGAATCTATGAAGAAAAGCGTAGAATCCTTAAAAGATGAATTTGAAAAATAAATTACGCGAAGTCGTTTGTAAATTCGAATTCGAGTCAAAATTTATTTGGGATGGAAAATTTGTTGAATAAGTGTACAAAGCAATGAACCTGAATTAGGCAACAAAATAGAGGGATATGTCAATACCATTGTTGATAATTAATAAAAAACATAAACGAAGCAATTAAAGAAAAAAAAATCTGATGTGGCCATCGCATAACTTTCCGAACAGACGTAAATTTTTATATTATATTTTTTAATAAAATGGTTACATAATTTTTATATTATATTTTTTAATAAAATGGTTACATAATTTCAACAGTAAATCGATGAAAAATTTCATATTTTGCCAAAATAGGAAGAAGAAAACCTTTGAATGCCTATATCTTGCAAACGAATCATTTTTGGACCCATGGTATTAGAAACTTTTCATCTTATTTTCATTAGTAGAATGCGTTTTACTATTTTATTTACAAATACAAAAATGTTTGAAACGCCCTGTATACGATATTTTAGAGAAAAACTTACAAGACAAAAAGTGTAGGAAATTCCATAGCGCTAATTTTTTGTTATTCATATTTGTACATATTTAATTTCGTTTCGAAGTTATGACGCATAATAATGTCATAATAGCTCCAGCTAAACCCCTCTTTCGCGTTACACGATTTAATTTATTTTCATCTGGCTTTGATTTGGAATGATTTGCTTGCTTCGTTTAGACGCTATCGTGTTCACAGACGTACACACACACACCATCACCCTTACATACAGACATCCTTCCAAAAATGATAAAAATGGATTATGGGGACCTCAAAACGTGAACATCTGTCAAAAAATTGGGGGGTCAAATTTTGCCTGATAACAATACTTTCCTTACCTAGGGGTTCGGAAAGTAAAAGAGATTTAGAAAGTCTAAAAAATTAAAGAGGTATTTTTAATAAATTAGTTGAAAAATTAAAACAAAAAGACAGCATTCCTCAAATAAAAACTTTCGCAAACACTGTTGATGAAAAATTGAGTGCACTAAATGTTGAAGGGCAACAGAAATTTGAAGAAATAGAAAAACGCCACAGAACATCAAAGCGTGAGCTCCAATCCAACTGGAGTTTAAGATCAGTCATCCATCAAATGCTTCGCACAAAGAATTAAACTTAAATTTTAATTCTGATAAATTAAACAAATTCTTTGGTTGGAGATACAACCCAAAATTATTTATAAAAAACTGAAAGTGTACTACTGATAAAATAAAAGACATTTCTAAATTAAACAGTATTATTATTGGGTCATGCGTGAAAGGTGATGAAGAACATTGGCTTGGTATTGTTGAAGATGATTACAACAATTTTCAAGAGTTTCAAGAGCTATTCTTAAAGTATTATTGGCGGGAGACAAAACAACAGAGGATTCGAGATATTATCATAATTAGTGGCAAACATCGCGGTATGATGAAGGTCTTGTCAAAATGCTTTAATATTTTTCATGAATGACTCGTTGAGTTATTTGCATTTTTGTTGCATTTTTGATAGTCAGTGCCATGCTTTCCCATGCTCTTAGCTTTTGAGAAAGCCCTCTAAGCAGCTTATTTTTAAAATTTTTTGTAAGAGAATACATTTCCATAATTGTCTGCACTATTATACGTGGTCTGTTAATTATTTTCACCATATCTCTGGCTGATTTTAATTTATTATGTAAATTTCTAACAATTTTTCGCTCCTTTACAATAAAATGTATACATTTTAAGGTATTTACAATCACGTCATTATTATCTTTCAGAATTTATTAAATTTCAGCCAAAGTAGCAAATTTTTTAAGAGAAACAGTCGTTGCTTTTTGTCTCAAATTATGGGTGACGGTAAATTGCACGAACGACTGCAGGTAGCCGAAAAAAAAAGTAGTCAATTGCACCCCGGGTAAACTGCACGAAATTTTGCAAACTGGTAAACTGCACTCCGAACATTTTCCAGGTAAAAATAAAATTAAAATATTTATTTTTATAATCATGAAATAGTGGGGACCCGAAATAGTAACGAGTTCGAGGGAGCGGTTAATCCACCTCTTTGCGGCAGATCCACATCTCTTTGTGGCAGATTTAACTTTACGCGGAGTATTGTTTTTTTAATATTACAAAGTTCTCGGTTTTGAGGGTTGGGAAATAAAACGACAATTTACTTCATCGACATGTTTCGGACATGTTAAAGAAATATCAAAAACTAACACTAACCTAACGGCAGATCCACCTCTTTGCGGAAGATTTAACTTTACGTGAAGATTAAAGTGTTTTTAATTGGTTTTCTAAAGAAATATCACAAACTAACACTAACCTAACGGCAGATCCACCTCTTTGCGGAAGATGTAACTTTACGTGAAGATTTAACTTTACGTGAAGATTTATTTGTTTTTAATTAGTTTTCTAAAGAAATATCAAAAACTAACACTAACCTAACGGCAGATCCACCTCTTTGCGGCAGATTTAACTTGACGCGGAGATTTGTTTTTTAATAGAAAAATTTAATAATTTTTGTTTGGAGTGCAGTTTACCATTTTTATTTTTACCTGGAAAATGTTCGGAGTGCAGTTTACCAGTTTTCAAAATTTCGTGCAGTTTACCCGGGGTGCAGTTTACCATTATCAGGTGGTTTTGGAGTGCAGTTTACCTTACCCCAATCATATAATGTCGAATACTTTTGATATGTGGATAAGCGAATGGGTTTGAAATTTTTTAAATAGAAAAGGTTAAAGCTTCACCAGATAAGTTTCTATTGCATTGTTTAAATTATGTGTAATGTAGAAAAGTTACATCGTTTTTAATTTAAAATATGTTAGGTGACGAATACTTTCAACGCTTGCTGTAAGTAAAAATTTAATGAAGATAACAAGCGAGCGTAGTGCTCGAATAGACAACTGTGATGGGCGATATCGAAGGAAATGATTTTGACACGATAAAAGCGAAATCAACAAAGAAAAATTGAATAAATTTAAGAGTGTAGTATTTTCTCGCGAATAATTGCATTCCCATTGAAAGTGAGAAATATCATATCAATATATTATATTATAACTCAACATCGATAAAAAAATTATTTCATATTATATTTTCTTGTTAATTTTTCAGTTGATATTAATTCTGGGTACGGTCCTGATCATTTATTGGTTTTGTGATGGCAATAAACAGATTATTAGCAATATTTTAAATACCTTCTATTTTTATATAACAATGGTAACATAAAAAATCTTGCTTTTTTGATCTTCTTTTAATCTTCTTACGTTGTAAATATGGTTTAGGCCACTGCTGTGAAATAATAATTTTATTTATCTAAATATATAAAAAGAGAAGATCTGTTTGCGTGTTTGCGTGCGTGTTTGTTTGTTCGCTATACGTTCCTAGATCCGTGGACCGATCTCGACCAAATTTTGCACAGTTATTTTGTAGCTCCAGGCGCAACTATTCTCGCATATATGGAGAAGAAATTCGCTCGGGGAAAAAAGTTATTCGCTTTTTTCGAAAATCAAATCACAAGTTTGACAAAAAATTTAATTTGTCAAATAATTAATCTGACGTACAGTCAGTGATTCAAAATACTGTCAACAGATGGCGGGGATGGCGGCTTTAATTCGAAAAATGCAAACCACTAACAAAAAACCACTAACAAATTAATCTGAATGCCGCGAATAAGACCGGAGCACTTTATATAGGTCGCAGAACGTGGAAGATCCCGGTCTAGTACAATTGGGCGCGATCGATTGGGCGCCATCGATTGGGCGCGATCGATTGGGCGCAACGACAACTGGGCGCAGCGACAACTGGGCGCAAATACAACTGGGCGCAAATACAATTGGGCGCAAATACAATTGGGCGCGAGGGAAGATTTATCCATTACATATTACTTATTATAACTGATAGTAAGAATTTTTTTTCTAAAAAACTATTATTTACGTAACTAAATCTAGAAATGTTTATTTAGCCAATAAAAAAAATTATAATTAAAAATTTAAACTAAATGTTTTTAAAATGTTTATTCCTTCTAACTTCCACTAAAATTTAGAAATAATGTTTATTTAGCCAATAAAAAAAATTATAATTAAAAATTTAAAGTAAATGTTTTTAAAATGTTTATTCCTTCTAACTTTTACAAATAATAACAATGCCTATTAATATAGTACCCAACTGATCAGGAATTCATTTAATAATTATGGGAAATGCCTCGCAAAAAGTCTATAACACTTCTATTCGCGTAATCCTCTACTAGATTCTTGATGCGCGAATCAGCCTCCAAGTAATGGAGGCTGATAACCTTAACCTTATGTTGTTAGCAGGAGATTAAGGTTATTGAAATTTAAGAACGGCTTAAATACAGGGCCAGCGTATGCTTGTTTGGCGCACGGTTATTTTTGAAAATTAAACCAAACTTTATCATAAAAGGTTGATCGTTAGCTTTTGTTCCATTGCTGGCGGCCGGCAATGTTTTCTCCAGATTTGTGGTCAGTGTATAATCGCGTCTTAACTGACACGGGAACAAACAATCATACTGAAGCGGCACATAGACGATTAGAGGCAGAGCTAAGTATGGATCTAAGCTAAGTATGGAGCTAAGTATGGAAACATTTGGAAATTAATTTCTAGTTTAAAAGTTATTCAACGTGGGCGAGATCTGTTTTATGAAAAATTAGTTGCCGGAAACAATCCACCTATTAAGAAAAGAAAATAGTCGGAGGCTGATGCGCGCATCAAAAATCTAGTAGAGGATTACGCCACATAGGGGTCGTCCATAAATTACGTCACGCAATTTTAAGCAATTATTAACCCCCTCCCCCCATCTCCACACTTCGTCACACAAACCTAGACCCCCCTCCAAATATTACGTCACATATTCTTGACCCCCCTCCCCAATGTAGTTTTATTGACTTCTTAGTAAATTTTACAATCGGTTTCATTTTGATTTTTATAACAATTTATTATAATAGATTTATGACGGCTCTGTATATTTATACATAAATATACACGTACAGATTACCAACTAAAATTAAGTTTTTTAATCTTTTAATCTTTTTACGTTTTTTAAAATTTTAAAAATCATTTTGAAAGTTCAAAAAATAGTATTTTTGAAATACTTGTTAGAAGAAGGAGAACACGAGGGGCCAAATTATACGAGGGCCGGTCCTGACCAATGTCAGGACGTTAGAAACCAATTATTGCATGTGTAAAACATACTTTTATCTTAAGTTGTCAAGTTGGCAACCTGTTACTAACTCGACATTTCATGAAGCTTTTACGTTTTTAGAGAGAGAGAGAAATAAAAGCAATAATAATTTTAGTGACGTCACAATTTTTGAACCCCCCCCGCCCCCCATCGTCACAAGGGTCGGAACCCCCTCCCCCCCTAGGAGCGTAACGTAATTTATGGACGACCCCATAGAAATATTATAGACTTTTTGCGGGGAATTTCCCATAATTACGAAATGAATCCATGATTAGTTAGGTACTTTATTAATAGGCATTTTTATTATTTGTAATTGTTAGGACTAAACATTTTAAAAACATTTAGTTTAAATTTTTAATTATAATTTTTTTTATTGTCTAAATAAACATTTCTAGATTTAAAACATTTTTATACGTAAATACCTATTAGTTTCTTATAAAAAAATTCTTACAATCAGTTATAATAATTAATACGTAATAGATAAATCTCCCTCGCGCCCAATTGTATTTGCGCCCAATTGTATTTGCGCCCAATTGTATTTGCGCCCAGTTTTCGTTGCGCCCAATCGATCGCGCCCAATCGATCGCGCCCAATTGTCGGTCACCGGGAAGATCCACCTCTTTGCGGAAGATTTAACTTTACATGAAGATGTAACTTTACGTGAAGATTATGTATGTATGTATGTATTGTTGTGTCCACACTAGATCTTAAGAGCCGCGATCAACAGCGATCGACGCGGACGAGATGTGGTTTCAACATGTCAAAATTTTAGTTTAATTAGCGTAGTATTGTTTAGATCGTTAAATAGTATTGTATTGTTAATTTTAAGTTGTTGTTTATTGTTTCGTTGTTATGTTTTTAAGACATGCACGTTTTTAGAAATGTTGATTAAAAAAAAAAAATAAAAACAAAGAAAGAAGAGAGTAACGGTGGAGATTAGAAAATAAACAAGTTTGATTGGGACGTGAGTGTCCACATAGAAAAAAAAACGGTTAGTTAAATTCGTTCAAAAGATGGGGATTAAAAGAAGATAAACAAGTTTGATTGGGACGTGAGTGTCCACATAGAAAAAAAACGGTTAGTTAAATTCGTTCAAAAGATAAAGATTAAAAAAGGAGTTATTGATTTGAGAGCGTACGGACAGACGTGTTGAAAGTTCCTTTCCGAAAGTTTAAATAATTGGGAATTGAAGTGATCAACGGGAGTTCGGGGTGTGATGCATCATCGAGCATATAATTAAATATTGATTATCCGATCAACATTTAATCGCATTTAATTAGAAGACCCAAGATTAATTGTGAGTGGGAACTTCGCAAAGACGAAGTTTTTCACAAAGCTTTTTACACGGACTAAGGTTCCGTGTTTTCCTACGGGGAAAGATTTTGGAATTGAAATTGGACTGGAATTGTCTCAGGTCAGAGACCTAGCCATTGCAGGTTACCATTTGGACCAGGCGATAGATACTTGATCAAGAAGAAAGTGAATGTGCGTCTGCTGTTGTGCGATACGCCCAGCCGGATCACCATAAAAAAAAAATACAAGGTTAGGATTAGATTTAATTATAATTTTAAGTTTGTGTTTTTGTCTTAAATTTGAGTGTTACATTTCCAATTTTAGTTTAAGGTGTTTCATGTTTTTTTGATTTAAGTGTTTTTAATAAATATGAATTTTGAAATTGCATCTTTGTCTGTGTTGCTCTTTGTTGGTCGTGACTCTTAAGCAAAAGACGAACCCTGAGATTGAGTCTACCAATAGGTAAGTCTGCTCTTATTAAGTTCATAACGCAACAAATTGCCAGCCAACGTGTGGCAAGTGCGCGGAACGCTACAAATTGGCGCCCAACGTGGGGCGAGAAGTCACTCGGCATAACGCTACAAATTGACGACCAACGAGCGGGCTTTTGAAAGAGTACACGACTACAAACAACAATACATTCAATTGGCACAAAAAGGGGAAAGCTCAATAAAAGAGAATGAACACCAGGAGTAAAAGTGTGAATGCAGCGGGGGGAGATAGGGATAGTAGCGATGACGGGGGAGAGACCGAGATCACAATCCAAGAACAATCGGTGCCGGAACCGATGCCTGCACAAATGACAGAAGATCCGATGGAAAAAATGATGAGAATGATGATGGGAGTGAATGACAGTTTAAGAGGTTTGAAAAAAGAAATCACAGAAAAAATAGATATTCAGAATGCGAGTATTAATGAAAGTGTGAATGACAGTTTAAAAGTTTTTAAAAATGAAATCACGGAAAAATTCGACAACCTGGACGCTCAGAATGCAGAAGTGAATGACAGTTTAAAAGGGTTTAAAAAAGAAATCACAGGGAAAATTGATATTCAAAATGAGAAAATAAGGGGTCTCAACGAAAGCATTAAAAGCTTGAATGAGGAAAATAAAGTCAATTTTGATCTGGTCAAAATAAAATTTGACGCAGTAAATGACAAGTTTGAAAAAATAAATGAAGCTTTGACAAGTATGAAATCAGAGGTCAAATGTGAAAATAATAAATTAGAAATTAAGATTGCGGAGGTAATAACCTTGGTGAACGATCGGGTAGAGGAATGTGTCGGCTTAAACGACAAAAATGTAAAAGGCCTCGAAAAAGGGGTAAATAAACGTTCCGATCAGGTAAATGTCAAAATGACAGAAACAGAGGATAAAATTGACAAGAGTATTTCATGCTTTCGAGGTGAAATCGATGTCATAAAGGATTCGGTCAAAAACGAATCAATAGGAGAACCAGTGGAAAAAATGGAAAACCACAGTTTTCGAAATGGGGGCAACCAAATAGAATCCGAAAATTTCATTCAAAGTTTGGGCGATGACCTAAATGAAATAGAATGCATGATTGGGCAAACAATCATACGGGAGGCTATAAAGGGAAAAACTGAGGTATGGCTCAGCAGGAATAAGAAAATTATGGTTTCTGGTAGCATAAATTATCGTTTGACAGATGACATAATGATGAATTATAAATACTACAAAAAGAAAGGTCAAATGGAGTTAGATTTTGCATCAGAGCAAAATGACCAGCAAAAGAATGCACCAACGCATTTCATCATTTGAAAGCGAATTGGGCAAACAATTCATATTTAGACCCAAGTTTGAAATTAAATAACAATTCTTTTTTAGGCCCAACTTTGAAGATTAATAATTTAAAAGAAATCAATTTTAGGCAAAAGTTTGAAAATAAAAATATGATAAACGAGATGTGTAGGGGACAAGGTAATTGTTAAAAGTTTGAGGACATCAAACAGGGGCAATAATATATGCGCCAAGCTCGCGCTGCCTTATGAGGGTCCATACAAAGTATTACAAGTCATAAACGACAACGTGTATGTACTGGGATATGAAGAAGGGGAGACAAGAGGAAGGTTTCATATCAATCTTTTATATCCTTTCGTCGAGTGACAGATCAAACAAGACAGTCAGAAGGTCATCACCAACAGTATTTCGGAGTAAAGGCGGAAAGAAAATTCAACAGATTAATCATGGGGTTTCAAACAAAAGTGGTTCAAAAAAGGGGGGACAAATGCCTGGTGATATGAGTTACCAGAAGAATTTAAAGTTGCGGACTAGTTATGACCTAGAAGGTGTAACGTCTTAAGACAACGGGGGACAGGGGGGAGAAAAGAATCGACAAGATGTCTACATGAATCGTCGAGATCTACAAGGGGAAAATTATTGAGAGCTGAGGCTACAATAAAAAATATATCGGTATCAGCTGAGCGCTGAACGGATTCAAGCGAACCACGAAAGTAACCCGAAAGCATGAAATTTTTAAATTGTTGAATGAATGTGTGGTCCAGATACCACGAGCAAAGGTGATGATAATGAGTGACTGTAAATGAGACGAATGAGGTATGAAAGAAATGAATGAAAGAAGGGGGGAGAGAAAAAAGACATGAGGGAGAGCGGTGCAAAGAGTGGAACAATGGTTTGAAGTACCTCTTGAGAGTACAAACCATTGGTTCAACCTTTGCAGGGGGGATGTGTTGTGTCCACACTAGATCTTAAGAGCCGCGATCAACAGCGATCGACGCGGACGAGATGTGGTTTCAACATGTCAAAATTTTAGTTTAATTAGCGTAGTATTGTTTAGATCGTTAAATAGTATTGTATTGTTAATTTTAAGTTGTTGTTTATTGTTTCGTTGTTATGTTTTTAAGACATGCACGTTTTTAGAAATGTTGATTAAAAAAAAAAAATAAAAACAAAGAAAGAAGAGAGTAACGGTGGAGATTAGAAAATAAACAAGTTTGATTGGGACGTGAGTGTCCACATAGAAAAAAAAACGGTTAGTTAAATTCGTTCAAAAGATGGGGATTAAAAGAAGATAAACAAGTTTGATTGGGACGTGAGTGTCCACATAGAAAAAAAACGGTTAGTTAAATTCGTTCAAAAGATAAAGATTAAAAAAGGAGTTATTGATTTGAGAGCGTACGGACAGACGTGTTGAAAGTTCCTTTCCGAAAGTTTAAATAATTGGGAATTGAAGTGATCAACGGGAGTTCGGGGTGTGATGCATCATCGAGCATATAATTAAATATTGATTATCCGATCAACATTTAATCGCATTTAATTAGAAGACCCAAGATTAATTGTGAGTGGGAACTTCGCAAAGACGAAGTTTTTCACAAAGCTTTTTACACGGACTAAGGTTCCGTGTTTTCCTACGGGGAAAGATTTTGGAATTGAAATTGGACTGGAATTGTCTCAGGTCAGAGACCTAGCCATTGCAGGTTACCATTTGGACCAGGCGATAGATACTTGATCAAGAAGAAAGTGAATGTGCGTCTGCTGTTGTGCGATACGCCCAGCCGGATCACCATAAAAAAAAAATACAAGGTTAGGATTAGATTTAATTATAATTTTAAGTTTGTGTTTTTGTCTTAAATTTGAGTGTTACATTTCCAATTTTAGTTTAAGGTGTTTCATGTTTTTTTGATTTAAGTGTTTTTAATAAATATGAATTTTGAAATTGCATCTTTGTCTGTGTTGCTCTTTGTTGGTCGTGACTCTTAAGCAAAAGACGAACCCTGAGATTGAGTCTACCAATAGGTAAGTCTGCTCTTATTAAGTTCATAACGCAACAAATTGCCAGCCAACGTGTGGCAAGTGCGCGGAACGCTACAGTATGTATGTATGACATAATATGACAGCTGACAGATGACGGATGACGGATGACAGATGACGGATGACAGATGACGGATGACAGATGAAAGATGACAGATGACAGATGTAGGCCGAAAAACTATGGCCTTCACGGATCTATTATGGTCCGGTCTGTGAGGCCCAAGGCCGAACAACTTTGACCTTCACGGATCTATTATGGTCCGGTCTGTGAGGCCGAAGGCCGAACAACTATGGCCTTCACGGATCTATTATGGTCCGGTCTGTGAGGCCGAAGGCCGAACAACTATGGCTTTCACGGATCTATTATGGTCCGGTCTGTGAGGCCGAAGGCCGAACAACTATGGCCTTCACGGATCTATTATGGTCAGCTCTGTGAGGCCGAAGGCCGAACAACTATGGCCTTCACGGATCTATTATGGTCCGGTCTGTGAGGCCGAAGGCCAAACAACTTTGACCTTCACGGATCTATTATGGTCCGGTCTGTGAGGCCGAAGGCCGAACAACTATGGCCTTCACGGATCTATTATGGTCCGGTCTGTGAGGCCGAAGGCCGAACAACTATGGCCTTCACGGATCTATTATGGTCCGTTCTGTGAGGCCGAAGGCCGAACAACTATGGCCTTCACGGATCTATTATGGTCCGGTCTGTGAGGCCGAAGGCCGAACAACTATGGCCTTCACGGATCTATTATGGTCCGGTCTGTGAGGCCGAAGGCCGAATAACTATGGCCTTCACGGATCTATTATGGTCCGGTCTGTGAGCCCGAAGGCCGAACAACTATGGCCTTCACGGATCTATTATGGTCCGGTCTGTGAGGCCGAAGGCCGAACAACTATGGCTGTCACGGATCTATTATTGTCCGCCCTGTGAGGCCGAAGGCCGAACAACTTTGGCCTTCACGGATCTATTATGGTCCGGTCTGTGAGGCCGAAGGCCGAACAACTATGGCCTTCACGGATCTATTATGGTTCGCCCTGTGAGGCCGAAGGCCGAACAACTATGGCCTTCACCGATCTATTATGGTCTTCCCCCTGTGAGGCCGAAGGCCGAACAACTATGGCCTTCGCGGATATATCATGGTCCTCTCTCTGTGAGGCCGAAGGCCGAACAACTATGGCCTTCGCGGATCTATTATGGTCCTCCCCCTGTGAGGCCGAAGGCCGAACAACTATGGCCTACTCGGATCTATTCTGGGTCTAGATGGCTAAGGGCGGCGGATGCCGCCCGTGCCAGCTAGTAATTAACTAAAATTTTATCATTAGAATTCATAAAGGAAGAATTGAGATATTGACTGACTATCACTTTTATTTATACTCGAAAGTTATCAAAAAAAATATTATACATCAAAAAATAAAAAACTTCACTTTCATTCTCAATCTCTCTATATTCCATACATCTAGTTATTGATAATTAACACGTGGAAAATTTTTAAGCTCAAACAAATTTTACAATAAATTTCTCTTATTTTAAAAAAATTATTTGAAAAGATTCTAAAGTAAATATGTACTAACGTCGGGATAGATAAGAGGTTAACCCACCCTTAGCTTCTGTATTTCTAGATTAGTACGGTCGAGACCTTAAACAAATAAAGTTGAAACAAAATTATTGAACTACATTTATTATAAAAATCAATTGGAGAAAAGTGGAAACTAAACGATTCTGATAATTAAGTAAATTTACATTAAACTAATTTTAAACTAAATCAAACTAAAATGTCGTATGTGATTTTGGTAAACTAGGTCGACCGCTTAGGAAGTCTACAGATGCATTAATTTTGCTTCGTTAATTTTTAATCCTTTTATACAGGAAGTGAAAAAGGATAGGTCTCTGTGTTTTTCTGTTTGATAATGAATCCCAAATTAAACCAAAAGCAAAGGTAGGGTGAAAATTTCAGCATTTTTCATGTCAAGGAAATACTGTGTAGGTACTGTAAATCAACAACGACATGGGTAGCGCAACAAACCCGACGTAAATCGAATGATCAATAAAATAAAAGAATACTGCTTATAGGATTTAGGAGATCATCATTTCACTAGCCAAGAAATTGTCACTCTTATCTAATCTGAACGTACTCGAGTGGTATACTATACCATCTGGCTCTTCTCAAACAATCTAATATCAAACTTCTTGACGTCTTTTATATATGTCAAAAATTTCAACGTCTGACCCCTCATAATGAGCCCATTTGAAAATATTCTAGACAGTAATATTGATAATATCGGATTTTCTCAAGAACGTCATAATCTAATGACAAGAGTCCGGATTTATTATGTTTTTACATATTTTATTTGCTGTACTTTAGTATTTAGTGAAATTTAGTATTTTGGATTTTTACCGCATATAAAATTATTATCCATATAATCGCATATATAGTCAATATTTGGCATAATTATTGTTAATTATATATAGTAGATGCAAGTTTTTTATATAAACTTAATGGTAAAAATCTATAAAATGATTATTATTTATGCACTATGGATTGTGTATGTAGGTACAAAATCAGCCCTTGTCAGATACTTTTATTTATGGCTACACATTTTCTGGGTCCGTTCTTCGAGTTGCCGCATGTAAAATTTTAAAAAATTAATAAGCAGGTCTAAATTCTTTTAAATCAATAAATTAAAAATTTGTATTGTCCCTTATTTATTTTTACGGAAGACTTAAAACGTTGTAAAAACCGTTGTATACATTTATTTATTTCCTTATTTATTGGGGTCCGAAAAATATTACTTAATTCATGTTAATTTCAATAAATTATATTCCTGCGAATTCCTAAATTAATATAATTATATAATGTACACATACGTAGCATGAGAACTTCCAATTGAAATAACACATTAAAAAATTGATGGAATATTTTTTTAATTATTTTTTTATGAAAGTCAATTATTTGAAAATAATTTCGGGCAAGTGACCATCAGAACTAATCGTTACGAAGCGCATCCGATCAGTCCAATTTTTGACCACCTTTTCCAATATTTCTGGCCTTATTTCATAAATGGCTTGCTGAAAATTAACCTCGAATGCTTCCAGAATTGTTGGTTTGTTAGCATAAACCATGGATTTATCATTGTCCTTTCAATAAATCGATGGTTTCGGTGGTTGTGTGGCACGTAGCACCATCCTGTTGTAACCATAAGTTGTCGATGTTTAACTCTTGGATGTTTGGAAACAAAAATGTATTGATCATGTGTCGATATCTCACACCATTCACCGTAACGGTAGCTCCTTCCTCATTTCGAAAGAAATATGGACCTATAATGCCGTTGGCGTGTATTCCACACCAAACAGTCAATTTTAATGGATGCAATGGAGTCTCAAGATAATGTTCCGGATTGGTCTCAGTCCATATATGGCAATTTTGCTTGTTCACATACCCATTCAACCAGAAATGTGCCTAGTCACTGAACAAAATTTGGCGGTAAAAAGATGGATCCACTTCCAATTGGTTGTGAGCTCCATCTGCGAGCGCACGACGCAATCGATGATCATTGGGCTTCAATTTCTTGAACCAACTGGATCTTGTAAGGATGTAAACCAAGATCTCGATGTAAAATTTTCCATGTAGTGGACGGACAAAGCCCAAGTTGTTGAGCACGATGGCGAATTGAAATGTTTGGGTTCTCTTGTACACTTTCACTCATAGAAGCGATAGTTTCTTCGGTACGCACATTTCTTTGTCTTGTTGGTGGTCTTACATCATGCAATGAAGAAGTGGTACGAAATTTATCCATCACCGCACCAATAGCCTGCTCAGAAGGTCGATCATGTTGACCATATAATGGGCGAAGAGCTCTATAAGTTTTGCGAACGGAACCCGGACTTTGAAAATAAATTTCCACAATTTGGTAGCGTTGTTCGAGTGTTAATTTATTCATGATTAAATGGCAAACCTTTCTGAACACAAATGTCAAAGAACTGTCACTTTGGCAAACTTCATTAAAAAGTTATCCCTATTGAAAGATCACATGCAGCTAAAAAACACCCTATAGTATACAATATTAAAAATTTTGAATTTGCAGTATATTTCTTTGTTTTCATTTAACCGTATATTATCGTATATATCGACTAATTTTTACCGCATATAAATCCGGGCTCTACTAATGACTTTTGAACTTGACAAAAATACAGCGAAAGTCATTTTTCAAATACTGCGATATATAAAATAAAAAGTAATTTAAAAATGTGCTAAGAAATAAAATCGCAACTGGATATTAGATTTTATATCACAAAACTATCTGCAACATTGCAAGCCAACAAGTACTTTAGAATTTAATGGCAACAGTAAATCCAGCGTAAAAATTCAAAAACAAAAAGTTAAACTCGAGTTGAGTAAAACCCATAACTATGGCTGAAAGATCTATTAGAAGATAAATTATGTTTTGGGTGATAAAATGTTGAATAATTCAGAAGAATTGTTGAGCGTAAATCAAACCATTTTTTGTAGTGTACCTAAATATTTACAAATTATCTATACTTAAAATAGTTTACTGCTAAGCATTAATACCTCTTAGCAGGGCCCCCGTAAGGGCTACTGGCGCCTGTGTGCAAAAAAGGATTTTGGCGCCCCTTAAGGCATTTTGGATCATGTTTTTTTATTTATTTTTTTGAAGGTAGGTAGGTAGATAGGTGCTTGAAATAAAGCAAAAAACTGAACTTTAGAAGTCATATTTATTTGTAGACTAAAATATCAAAATGAAACAAACAGAATAAAATCATAACAAAATAAATTCTTGTTCACACCCATTTTAAAGCATTTACTTAACTAATGGGGTACAGACACGTTGTTTATAAATACTAGAAAATAACACAAAACTAAAAATCACATTTTTTTTTAGGAACAAATAACAGAAATATTGCCTAATGTCTACATATATATAAGTACTATTTTCTACTTATACTTAGATATTTTAAAAAATATGCAGATACTTCTGATAACAAATAACTAGGTAACTTCGTTATAAAATCAAAAATGATAGCTAGGTACAATAGAAAAATGAAAAATAGCTATTGTAGTAGCGATATTTTCCGAGACTTTGCTGTTGCAAATTCATTAATTACATCGCTAAAATTTATACCATCAAAAATTTCTTGTTCAATTGCTAATATTGCTAGCCCAGACAATCTTTCTTGAAGCATTGTCGATCTTAAATAATTTTTAATGATTTTTAACTTTGAAAAAGATCGCTCGCCAGAAGCTACAGATACAGGCAATGTTAGAAGAATTCTTAGTGAAATGCTTACGTTTGGAAGGGTGGAGATTAAATTGTTTTCAAATATATTGTAAAATACATAAGGGGTCAGTATCATCAGGTAATGAAAACAACTTTAACGCTTTAATTTCATTAAACAAATCATTGGAGTCTATATCCTTATTATCCTGATCTGTCAGTCGTTCTTCAAGAACAGAACAACGTTTTAAAAGATCGCTGTCACTTAATTTGAATATGTCGCTAAAAAATCCGAAAATATTATCATACTCATTTAATAAGTCAAATCCGGTTTTTAGAGAGCTTAAAGTTTGATCTATAATTTTTAAGATAAAACTAATTTTAAAGGCGGTTTTTGGGTCATGGGGGTCTCATCTCGGTGTTCATAGTCAAACAGTTTTGGTTTGAATTTCCTCCTGACCGTTGGTAACGGTGGAAAGTCTTCTTCAATTTCGAGAGAGAGTGCTACTTCTTTCGCTTGTACAAGAATTTCTTGAAATGATTGGTCAGATCTATATTGCTGGAAGTGATCAACTAAATTTTTTAGGTAGGTTTGGCATACTTTAATATTAATTGTAGCACTTTGCATTTGTTTGCTGACAATATTTATATGAAATAAAACGTCATGCCAAATAATAATTCCACAAATAAATTGAAAATTTTGTACAGACGTTAAGAGGGAACTCGCTTTATGTCTTGCATCAATGTGAAAGGAATTATCTTCAGCTACTTCTAGAAGACTTTCGCAAACCTTAATTAAATAAAGTTTAAGGGGCTTTATTGCATCAATTCTGCTGGACCATCTTGTCTCACTTAGAGGCTTTAAACTTAACCCGGGGACATTTTTTCTCATAACATTCCACCTTTTTGTGGATGACGAAAAAAAATTATATAACTCTTGCACAAGATTAAAAAAGTTTATTGTAGCATCTGACACCTTAGAAGCGTCATTTACTGTTAAGTTCAAAGTATGAGCCGCACAAGGTACAAAAAGGGCTCTCGGATTCGCATCAAGAATGCGTTTTTGAAGCCCAACATGCTTTCCCTTCATGTTTGCCCCATTATCATAACCCATTATCATAATAAGGAATCGGCAGTAACTGGATGATATACTAATAAAATTTCGTGTGTATTTATACCTAATCCTATTTAATTTCTCAACTTTTATTTTAAAATTAATTTTTGTTTTTTTTGCAAATTTTTTTGCAAGGGTTTTGGCGCCCCTAAAGGATGGCGCCCGTGTGCATTGCACACTTTGCACATATGGTAGCGGGGGCCCTGCCTCTTAGGTAAATCGTCGCTGAGTGAATATGTTCTAATTTATTAGGTGTAAGTTAATTATACTCTTCCAGGCAAAGTTCTACTTAGATTTACTAACAGATGTGACACTTTGGAATATAATCACTTTACAACCAGAAATTTAATTCCTTAATTGTTCAACTTAATTGTTAATATCAAATAGCCGCAAGGTCTTAGTACCAATATAGCTTTACGACACAAGATTTTTGTTTAAATTAAACATCAACAAAAATTTAATTTACGAACAAGTTTGCAGTTTTGTTTTATTAATTTAATCCTGCTTGTCGTCTGTTAAAAATATACATCAGTTGGCAAACGATATTGTATAAAAAGCACGATGAATATTTACGTGTTATATTATCAAATTGTTTACAAGTGTAAACAAAAATATTGGATTTTGAATTTAATTATACGCGCGATTTTTATTTAAAATTTAAATAAAATCTATTTGTACTCCACTGCTCGGAGGTTGTGGTAAGTGAAGTTTTTCCAACAAGGCTTCAAGAAAATCAAAGGTGGTTGAAAATATAAGGCTCACTTTTATACGGTTGGTTTTAGTTGCTCTTGCTACGTAAATGAAATTTGCTATATAATTTAATTCCATGCCTTTTATGTCTTTTGTTGAATTACCTTGTATGTATAATAAGAATGTTAGTGTCATTTTAGCTCAAATAAGTACTACGTCACTGTTGTATTATCGAGACAAGAGTACAAAGTGTAAGTTTGGTTGCATAAATTAATGCGGTATTGACAGTTTAAATTAATTATAAAGCTCACATCGTTCGTTGCATCAAAAGAATCTTCGAGGTGGGTGTTGTTACTACGGCAGTTCATTCGCAATATGGATTGTTTTGTTAACGATCACAAACTTATGGCCAGATTGACAACTATATTTGAATGTCTCGATTCTTAAATTTTGTAAAATTTGGCGGGCGATTCAAATTTCAAAGACTAACATTACATGTATGAATTAAGCAATTCTTCACAGAAAGTGCTTATCATACAATACAAAAATGCGTAGCGTCCATCTTGCATGACATTTTTGCAAGACATTTCAGCGAACCGTTGTTCAAAAAGCCATTCTTTTACAACAAAGTAAATAATATTTGTCATCTCAATCACAAACCAATCGATAATATAATTAAATTCAAACATACTTCAAGTATGTTTTTAAAATTATCAATAATTTTCAGGAAATTAGACTAGGTATACTACAATTCAAATAACTTTAATAATAAATTTCCTGAAAATTATTGATAATTTATGATAAGATGATGGACCAAAGTGGATCTTCAATATTTTTTTACAAACTTCTTCAAGACTTCTTTCTACTGAAACATTAGCATCTCTTCGTCCGGGGTTTTAGCGGGATATCCTAATAAAATTAGTGTTTACTACGCTTTATTTTCATTATTCCAAACACAAACATACTACAAAATGTCGGTTTGCCAACGAATCGCCCTTGTTTACTTTTTCCTGAAAATTTGAAAATTGATCTTTTTGGCCGTTTCTTCCCTCATGCGGCGCGACGCAATGCCTTGTGGATTCCCTGGGAAGCTTCTACGACACTTTTGTGACAAGCAACTTGTAAAATCGTCTATATTTAAGTGGTAATGAGATTCGGCTTGCAAGGTTATAGTATAAATTCCCTTTACATTAGTTTTTGTTATGTAGCCGCCCCTTGCGTTGGCTAGATGGCAATTCTAGAACCCTTTGTTGCTTGCGTCGAATGGATTAAGACAAAAAATGTTGGTACGACAAATTGGTACAAATGGTTGATATAGTTTTGTACTAACTGTGTACGATTAATGAAGATGCTTTAGAACCAATTTAGAGGTTCCCGATTAATAAAATTACTACCCGTAAGCAGCGCCGTAGCAAGCTCTTCTGGCGCCTGAGGCAAACTTGAATATTTGCGCCCCTCTTCCCAAAAAATTCTTGCGAACACCCTTGCTACGGCGTTGGTTTAGAGTAATGAAAACAAATGGATGCTTGTCAGGAAATCATTTAGGCTGCTGGGACCAGGGGGTCTGGGGGGTATGGAATACCCTTCCCCCAGGTACACTTAATTTATTGCGAAAGGAAAACTTTCACATTTACGTCCTTCGGTATTAAGAATGGTACTGGGATAGTTATGAATAGTTAGATAGACATAGAAATGATAGTTATATCATCTGCTGCCCCACATATCGCATTACAAACGAAAATTGCAAAAGATTAAACGAAAAATAATAAATTTTGATGGTTCTGAATAATGGCAAGTGTACCTGAGGGGTATTCCATACCCCCTAGACCCCCCGGTCATGCAATATCGATTTTTATCGTTGGGAACTTCTGAAGATCTTATATAAAATACGCATAGTATGTCAGAATCACCGTTTCCATGGTAATGTAGCGCATACAATACATTGGGGTTGGAATCAACTTGCCTAAAATCCCCTGTCTTATGATTGGACCAAAATTGAAGAGGAGAAAATTCCCTACAAGACAAGGTTTCAGGATTTACTTCAGATATGATGTAAATTGTTTTGTTCACCATCGATGGTGAAGTTTAAATGTACGAAATTTTTATTCAGAATAAGAATTATTCAAAACCTCTTTCAATTGTTTTCTCTGGATTTTCTCTTTATTTCATAAATACTTAGTATGATGTAAACAAATTTTGTTAATCTGTTTTATAGAGAATTTTGTACTCTTCAATTTTGATTTGATGATAATTTTCACTAAAAATGAAAGTAAGCGAGTTATAGTAGACGAAAAACTACTGTAGAGGATTAAAATCCCCACTTGCGGAAAAGGCCGACAGGGAATTTTAAGTGATGTTGCAAATAAAATCGTGGTCAAATTTTCGAATTCAGTTAAATTCTTATCTTTTTGAAAATTTGAAACTATTATTTATTGGATTTTGTCAAGGTTTAGCGCCCCCATTGCGATGGTTCCTGAGGTAAATGCCTCAGTCGCCTCACCCTTGCTACGGCTCTGCTCGTAAGAAACCGAACCGTCACAGCGTTGGAGTAGATTTGTTACGTTTCACCAATTCCTGCCACAAACATTCTCAATTTTATAGAGAAAATTTGTTTCCGTTTGAGGCATAATTTGAGGCATCTTTTTACGTTCGATATTCTATAATCTATAGGGATAAAATATTACCGATGCGATGGTGCGCTGTAAGCAACAACAAACGTGACGTCACGCTAATGATATAACCTCGCTTGACCTCGCTCAGAAATGCGTTGATTTGATTTTGAACGATAGTAATACATTACAACTAAGTAATAAATAAATAATTTAATAAAAAATAATAAATTTAACGTATTTTAATTAATTTAACCTCGAATTCATTTTTATTTTAGCATCATCGTGACGTCAAATATTTAGTTGATATTACAGCCACCAGGGTGCGTACAATTAATATTTTCCCCTATAGCGACAACTAAAGAAAGTCAGTTCGAAAATTTTGTCTTTTTTAACTAAATTTCACTTTGAACTTTATTTTTCTAAATTTATTATGTCGTGCCATTTTGCCAAAAAGGAAACATATTTTTTCAATAAATTTTCACTTTTCGGGATCCAACACGGACGCTAAAAATCTGCCCGTAAAAATTTTAACTGCTAAATTTTAAAGGCTCATAAAAGGCTTATAAAAGTAGTGTAAATCGATAAGGAATCATTTGAGCTCCAATAAGCTTAAATTTCTATCGTTTGTACTCCAAAGGTTTTTAATAAAAATTTAATTCCTGATAAAATATCGCTCCGAGTTTTTTTAATTAGAATTTTAGTGTTGCTGATGGTAACAATTAAAATAGATTTTAGTTTTTTAATATTAAAAATCAAAACGGGATCATAGTCAATAAAAACAATTTGATAATCCTTAGTACTGGTGTGAGTTATTCGTGAATTTTTTTTGGCTTTCGAATTCGAAAATTCGAATAAATTTAAATTTTTTTAATTAAATTCAAATGTTTGAACAATAGATATCACTCGATGCAGAATCGTTTGAGCTTCAAAGGTTTTTAATAAAAATTTAATTCTTTAGAACAATTTTGGGAGGAGCTGTAGAAATATTTTTTCTGTAGAAGAAATTTTTTCAATAAACTAAAGGCGGTGTGACACTTGTGTAAATTTGCGTGTAGATTTACGTGTAAATTTACGTGTAGATTTTTACACCGTGTCAAACACGTAAATTTGCTTGTAAATTTTGTTGCAAATCTGCTAGCAAATTTTTTTGCGAGTGTGTTTGCCACTTGTGTAAAAATTTACACGTAAATTTACAATTTCCACATGCGCGTTCTGGTCAATTGAAAATTCGATCGGTAAGTGGCTATAAGAAGTTTGTATGTCTGGTCGCCTTGTGTTGTTTAGTACTAAAAGAAACGTGATAATGGATTCAAATTGGCAATTAATGCCAATTCAAACTTTTACCAACTGACAAACACACAACACAAGAAAAAATATACCACACCTTCGAATATTCTTCTGAGAAATTTTACACACACAACTTGCGAGAAAATATAGAAATATTCCTACAAAATATTTACACGTAAATCTACACGCAAATTTACACAAGTGTCACACCGCCTTAAATACCAATCGATCGAGAATCGTTTGATCTCCAATGATCTTCTATTTCCATCGTTTGTACCCAAAAGGTAAAAAATTTAGAGCGTTTGAAAGATTGTGAAATGAAGTGGCATTTCACTGCCTCCCCCCCTCCGCGAATTGTTTAATGAAATTACTGTCAAACGATTGAGCTTCGTTTGAATTGCAGTGAGCTTCCATTAAAATCGTTTGAACCCGACGCTTGGCGAATTAAAAAAATGCATTAAAACAGTCGCGGTGGGAGGAGGGGGGGGGGCGTGAAATGTCACTCAATTTCGCAATCTTCCAAACACTAACTTTATTTACCTTTGAGGTACAAACTGCGGGAATTGAAACTCAAACGATTTCGATCGATTAACACCAATTTTATTCAAATATTTTTTATTTAATTAAGAAATGTATTCCCTACTAAAAAAACACTGAAATAACTCACACCGGTACTATGGACTAGCAAACTATTTTTAGCGACTATGGTGCTCATTTTGTTATATAACGTTAAAAATAAATCAATTTTAATTGTTATCAGCAACATTAAAATTCTGCGCGCCACTTGCTCGAAGTGATGTTGGTAATATTTGCAATTTCACAATTTTTGAAACGCTCTAACTTTTTACCGTTGGGGTAAGAACGATGAATATTGTAGCTCATTATTGGAGCTCAAGCGATTATCTATCGATTGGTATATTTATTTTGTTAAGAAAGTTAATTTATCAATTCAAGCTTTTCCATTCCATTCGGAATATTGCTACTCTGCTTCGCTGCAAATTTTTCACGATTCATTTTTTGAGGTGGATCAATCCTCTTCTTTCTCAACTTTACAACTTAGCTCGTCCCCAGATTGTTGATGTTCACCGGAGGGCCGCGCTAAGAAATTTCGTGAAGTTCGAGATTCATACTCACAATGAAGTCACATCTTAAAAAAAGCATTTCTACAGCCTTCGCAAAATTGATCTAAATAATTGAATTTTTATTAAAAACCTTTGGGGCACAAACGATGGAAATTGAAGCTCATTGGAGTTCAAACGATTTTCTATCGCTTTTAATTTTATAAAAAAAATCGCGATTGGGGGGCTGTCGTTTCTACAGCGGTGCGTGAGGTACAAAAGATTTTTATGGAAGCTCAAACGTTTGACACTTATCTCATAAAAGAATTCTAGATGGGGGGAGGGCGACGAAATGTACCTAAATTCTAATTCCATTTTGAAGATTTCTTTTAAACGTAAGATAAATTAAAACAGGGTTTTGCCTGTGAAAAGGTCGGCGTAGTCGCCGTTGAAAATGTCATAAAAACATTAAATAAAAACATAAATTATTTTATTCTTACTAAAATTTTAAAAGCGTCTCTTCATGTTTTGAAAACGAAAAATGATTTCATAAAAAAAAGGTTATAACAACATTCAGTGACCTTTCGGAAGTGAAATCAATTCCCTGAGAAAAATATTTCTATTTCTACGCTTTCGGAAAAAAATATAGACAAAATTTAGGCCAATCGAATACTCTCAAATATATTTTTGAAAATTTTAAACTTAATTATGTCGTTGCCTTTGGAGTTACAGAAAAATATGGTAAGACAATTTTCGTGACAAACGACAACATGCATTCGCTGGTATTCTTTGATGAGTGTAATTAGCTAAGAAAAAATATTTTTATTGTTAAAAATATTCAATAAAATTACAAAATTTAATTTAATTTAATTGAAAAGAAAAATCGCGGATTTGTAAAACTTGGTTGAAACTAGAATATCGTTAACCGAGAATAAAATAAAAAAGTTGAGCTACTCAAAATATTTCCTTTGCCAGCGCAATTTTAAAAATAAAAAACGCAAGACAGGCAGCGCCAGCAAAAGAAACAGCAGCTGCCAGAGCAAAATTTTCATTAAAGTTCCTTATTTAAATTGGGTCTCCAATTTAGAAGTATGTATAGTATGTACTTAATTTATAAGAGTAGCGTTCACTGTCTATGGAACGGAATGTTTCTGTGTCCATAAGGTTTTTCATCTTGCCACGGCAATCAGTAGCGCTCACAGTCTAGGAAATGTAAATATGTTTCCTTAAGGCTGTGCTAGTAACCGAGATCAAATATAAAAATATTTCAATTGAATCCTTTCCGTTTATTTCAACTGTGCTCTTCCTCCCCATCACCCAAAGAAAGTAAAACTTAAAGTTAATTTGACGCCTGGTTCCTGTCAGTTATCAGGCAAGATAATTACTTTTCCGGAAATCGTCATTGAAACAACATTTCCCTGCTTATGCACGCGCAGGGAAATTGAACTTTACTGACTAGTCCGGTAATAATTAGTAAGGTTAATAATAACAAAATAAAATAGACAAATAATGTCAATGTCAAAAAATGTCGTTCAATTAGTGCTTTAAAATTTCGATTTTAAATTTCGATTTTTTACGATTTTCGGAAAATTTAATACAAAACATGTCAGTAAAATGTCTCACTTGACTCGGAGCTCTAAAATACTCGGCACGAAGTGCCTCGTATTTCAACATTTCCCCTCGTCAGTAATATGTCATTTTCCGGACTTTTATGTAAATAACTATTATTTGATTTTAAATTGCGAATATACATAGTTTAATGCCTAGTTTACACGAGCTTAGTAACTAAGTACTTAGTACTTGTCACTGCTTAGTGACAAGTGACAATAAGTAATCGTTTACACGTTGTTTTATAAAAACAGGTATTAGTGGCAATTTAAGTGTTCTCATTTTTTTTTCGCTTCAACTACGCCGAAACCAGAAATATGCATCTCGTCAACAACTTTCTGGTATGCCGCTTCTCTCGCGTGTTTATTTTTATAAATCGCCGATTTTTGGTTCCATAAAAATTCATATGCTTTAAATTCTTGTGTGAATTTTATGGTGGTTTCGGAATTCCACCTTTCCGCTGCCATAACGCCAAAAGAAACTTAGGAAATATTTTAATTATTCAAAATCAAATTTTCGACTTTTCACTTGCCGTTCCAAATTGTCACTAAACGCTTGTCATGACTGTTCACACGACTCCGCAAGCGACAAGTGCTTAGTTAAATTAGGCGTGGGAGTCCACTTGTCACTTAGTAAATAGGATCAGCTACTAATCACTCGTACTGGCATTTTCACTAATACTAAGCACTATTCAGCTAGTTTGCACGCAGGTATTAGTGACAAGTACTAAGCATTAGCTACTAAGCTCCGTGTAAACTATTGCTATGTACTTTTCTATGTAAAACTTACACGCGTCGATTAATTTTGGGCGCCACTTTCAAATGAAAGAAAAATTATAAAATGTAAATACTAAATTTGGCGTGCCAAATTTTACTGAAAAGCTCATCAACTTGTCCCTCTTGTATAGCTCAGTCTAAGGCTCTCTCAGAGTATTGCAGGTAGTAAGATCAATTAAGGGATGCAGCTTATTGAGTTGAGAAAAATTTTAATTTTGAGTGACAGAAAAATGTTTGTTGTTGTAGAATAAAATGCTCAAATGATTTGACCAGATAAAACGATCCACTTTTGTTTTTGAACGACCTTAAAAATTTAGAGTACTGACCTGTAATAGTTTAATGATAATAAAAAGATTTGATTAATTCAGAAATGGTTTTATATGCAAAATAAATATCGCATAGCGCAAATAATCAGTGTTAACAAAATTAATACAGATAGCTTATCTGTTACCAGAATGTTTACAACCAAATACAAAATATCAAAATATCGTAGAATGACGATCCTTTCTTCTTCTTCCTTCAAATGCTTAAATGAATTTAAGTCTTCCCGTTGTACGAAACGGATTAAATGTTTATTTAATAAAATTGTTGCTCGAAGCGTAGAAATTTAAATAATAAAAAATATTTTGTTGCTGAATGTTTATGAAAATAGGGTAGCCAGAAATTCACCTGCTAAGGTCCTTTTCCTCGCATCCTTTATGTAAAATGCTGAAGGCAAAAAGTTAATAAAATAATAATTTTGAAATACCTTTGATTTATTTAATCCTGACTCATTAAAAGTCGGCGTAGATAAATACACAATCTTCTTTATCACTCGCGCACAAATGTGACACTTCCACACAGATGCTGATGTAGTGTTGATATGGTGGTTCCAAATCTGCTCCTGTTGAATCGAGTTATTGTGGTAATAATCATCCAAATTTGACGTTCTAATTGTGTTACTTAATTAGATTATATGCTGGTAAGTAATTTCAAATTAAATAATTCTCAGATATTCGAGATTTGAGTTGATTAATAATATTTTTAATTTTCAGTTTCGGCAACTAATATTCGCCATCTTGGATTTTGTATTGACCAAGTTTTAATTTTTATTGGATCACGTTACACGTCTGTCCATTTCAAACATCAAAATTCAACTAAATTTACTTGCGCAAAATTACCAATTTGCGTTGATTTTCAACAACTTGTAAGTCAAATTTGTTCCTTTTGTAAATTTTATTGTAACGGAATTTTCTATAATTTACAGGGTCGGTTCCATTATTGGAAAGATTAGTTTTTTGCTGCTCTACAGAAGATTTTCATCACCGTAGTTGATTTGGTAGCCTTTTGAAGTAATGGATTTGAGTATTTTCGTTATCACATTTCTTTTATCACGTTTCAATGGATTTTGAACCTTATTTACCTTTTTACAAGTTTCGGAGATCAATTTATGGTTAACACACACAGTTAGATATGACATAATTTTGGTTGTAAACAGATTTTCACACAATAAGTTATTCACAGAGATATTTCAATTTAAAGTTTAAAAAATGTACAGGTTATAGGATATGCTTATCTGTTCAATCTAAAGTTTTCAAATTAGGTCAAATTTCTTAAATATTACAATTAATTGAGATTTTCAACTATTTGCGTTGTGTGGGGTCATTTTAAACCACAGCACTATGTACTATAATTATATAATAATATCATTTTTTAAATTTTATTTTATTATAATTTTATTTTCTGTATCGGAGAACCTACTTTTGGAGTGAAATGTAAACGACAATCGAACTATGAGTTCCTTTAACACGAGTTCCAGAATATGTTTTCCAGTCCACATTCAAAAACATTTTTGGTACGCATTTGGCATTCCTTATCTTTAAATCTCACTTTTCATATTATGCATAATGCAATACAACTTCTATGTTATACATAAAATATGTTATCGATTTTATTCAAATACAGAGTAGAAAGATTTCCTCCTATTAATGCAACATAAAAAGCATGAAAGAAATATTCTGCAACTTACATTTATTGGACCCCGTAACTTGATCAATCGTTCGTTCATGCATATGTAGGAATTTTAAAATAGAGGATATAAAACGAAATTACTTAACGTCGTTTCAAATGTACGTTTGCAAAATCGATTACTGGAAAGAATTCAAAATTGACGCAAATTTTGTTAAAAGACGTCACACTTCTTAATATGTTTGATCACCATTAAGGATATTGACGATTATTTGAAAATGTCTTTGCTAAACTGGAGCAACGATCAATTTTCAATTTATTATGAGCATTACATTGTACGTGAATGACGTGAATTCAGCTTTATAACCCAGTTTCGATCAATTAACCTGAGACTATTTTTGAAATTTATTACGTTAGAGTTGTATTTAATTGTCCTATGCCAAATATTTTTGTTACGAATTTTCCGAATAAAAAGCATTAGGTACTTTATTTTATTGTAGCAGCATTTCCGACAAATATAGAGAATTGAAAAGGGAATAGAACTCCAGAGAGAATTTAAAATATCAATTACTTTGTTCAATCGTAATAAAACAAAATCAAATAATGTTAACTACAAAAATTTTAGCTTCGCAGTAATAAAACATTGGATAACTAAATTTTAGAAATTAGCTAGATTGGACTAATTTTTTCACCATTAGCTACAACGTACTAATTACGCCACACAAAATTTTGTGGATACTAGTTGGTATATTAATCAATTTAAAAAAAAGGTAAATTAGAACAAATTTAACACAAAATGATTTACTGAATTACGCGCCACATTGCGCCATAAAATAAATTTACAGGGAAATCAATTTTCGAGTATAGCTGTGTTTTAAGAATTTTCAAAACAACAAATTACTCTTGATTTTAAAAGAAAATTGAAACATACGAGGGACGTTCAATATGTTTTCGGTATGGGTATGATTTTGTGGCTGTTGGTAGTAATTCTTTAGTCAGCAATTCTTAAGTTTAACAATTTCTTAATGTAGGAAACTCATTATTTGATAACTTAATAAATGAAATTATGACAGCACGCATTAATTTAGTAGTTTGTTTATTAAAATAAATTAGTACAAATAATTTTATTAATAAGCATTTCGTAAATTATTATGAGATTAGATTAAGTAATTGTACATACATTTGTACAATGAGATTTAACGAGAAATGTCTAACTAAGCATTTCTCAAATTTGAGTTAGTTCCTTAGAGGTAACATCTATGATATAATATAATCATATATTAATTTTAATATTAATACTACTTTCTTCCACAATTAATTAATGTAAAAAACTACTTTTCGGGTGTAAAGGAATGTCCACATTTATACGTAATCTAACATTTGCCATCAGCTACTGTTTGGTATGTAGTATACGTTTTTACTTGTACATAATAATTTATTTATTTTACACTTCTGTAATTCCAGCCCTGAAGATGATTAAATAAATTAATCGAAACGTTGGCTAACGGTAGATAGTCGTTTGATTACATTCCTTTACACCCGAAAAGTAGTTTTTTACATATATTAATTTATTAGTACCATGTTGCTCAATATATCCTTCCCGATATGTGGCAAAACTTTTTTGGAGATAAATTTGACAATGCCGATTTTAGACCTCTTCGAACAGTATCAAGTCCAATTTATGTTATTAATACTAATAATACTGGATTTAATACCTAGCAATATAAAAGATTTAGCTATACGGTCTAATTTGCGTTATGTTCCCACCCTCCAAACTATCACTCATAAATCTATTCTAAAAGAACATACGCAAAAAATAAAATGGAGCAATTCCAATTAAAGACTCCATAAAATTGGCAGCAATTGTTAAGAACAGCATCCCACAAAATCCCTTTCAATGTCATAAGTATGGAAACCTCAGATTTTAAAAATTTCAGGGTACCAATTGACGCCCAATATTCACCATTTACTTAAAAATAGAAACCTGAAAGTGGCAGAAATTTCAAAATATCGGAAGTAGTTGATATTCAGGTTCGCCATGACCGATTAGAAAAACTATACTACAAGACGAATTTTGGTGTCGACTTTGACATTGTTGATTTTTCCCGTACTTCGCGCGTAATACAGCTCAATTTCCTGAAGAAATACCTGTAATTGTGGAAGGTATGAACTCCATAAGTACAAACAATTTTAACGATTCACAAAAATTATTGAAGTGGGTACCAAAATTGTTCCATTGCTTCTCTACAAATATTCCCCATTTAAAGAAAGATGACGAACAATTTATTATTGTATCTTTATTAATTTATTATATTCTGATTTTTCTTGTATTAGTGTTAAAAAAACTTTTATTTTTTTTTAACAAAAAAGTAAATTTTTCCAAAAAAGGACAAAGTAAATTTATTGAAGTGACACTTATATAGGTTATTAATTGTTAGTTCCTATCCTACCCTTCCAAATTTTTCAATTAAAATTCTGCTAGTTCAGATCGATAAATATTGCCGTTGTAAAAGTTCAGCAAAAATTTCAAGATCATTGGTAATCAAATAAAAGAGCTAGTAATTATTATCTGACTTTTAAAATTTTTCTTGCTTCTCTTGAAAATTTACATTTTGTGACTTTGTACGTGTTACTTCTGAGTTATTCTTAGCTATTGTGTCATTTTCATCTTTTTTATTTTAGATGAAATTTCGCTAAAACCTATAAAAAAATATTTTAACTATGAAAATTCACTTAAATATCTCTAAAATATAACTGAAAAATATACTAAAATACCAAGACCTCCACCGTTGGCTTTATTGATATCTGTTTTGCTAAATCTTCCGCTCAAAACTTTTAGATTCTGACCCAAAAAAATTGTACTTCTCAAAATTGGTTCAAATAGCCCTCAGACGTAACTGAAGAACATACCAAGAACCTCAATTGCTCCAACACCAGCTTTACTGATTTATTTCTTAGAAAGCCTCCCTACCAAACCCTTGAGCTTTTGACCAAAATAAAAATATATTGTAAATCTGAGGAGTAGCTTAAATTAATATCCTCATGACATTGCTGAACAACATATTAAAACTGCAAAGACGTTAAACCACGGCTTCATGGGTTGCTGCCCAATCCTTTTAGGTTTCTAAAACAAATTTTAAATCTTAAAATTCTCTTAAGTGTCCCTACGGCTTTGCTGAACAACAAAGCATTAGCGTCAATTTCGACACTCCCAATGTTTAAGGAAAATTTAAATAGTACACCCTGTGCTGTAGCCCACCCACGGAATTTTGTTCCTTTTTTTTATTAGATTATGGTAAATTACAAGATATTGTGCAAATTATTTTTCTGCAAAAAGCCATTGGTCACCGAACAAGACCAAAACTATGAAGATCTTAAACGCAGGTTTCATTGTTTTCAGCCTGTTTAAATCTTCCGCCCAGAATTTTAAAGTTTTGGCCACAAAAAATTTAGAAAAACTTATTATATCGTGTTTTTTTGATATCTTAAAATGTTTTAAATTTTAAAATGAATGAAAATTGCACTCGGGGAGTAATCCTTTGCTGAAAATACTTGCCATGGCTCTTAGCTCATTCGGACTGTACTGACTCAATAATGCAGACCTACACATGTAAAAAACACACCAAACCAATTCGAACATGAACATGTTTTTCAAAAATGTAAAAATGGTACAGTACAGGACAAGTCGCTTAATTAAACCAAAGATACATGGGGAAACAGGAAAAAAAACTTAAACCAGAGATCCCAATTTGAACCGACTCTTGCAAAAACTAGCGTACCCTTCTTCCTAACATCAAAATCTCGTGCGTAGCTGTTTCTGTAAACGATTGACGCCGACTGACTGTAATCAGCTCTTGCACATTTTTCCTCGATTGTACTCGAAGTTAATTTACGCACCCCTGTTTTTCAGGAAATCTGTTCATCTCTTAAATCGAACTTTAGTTTAGCACTTACGATTACTTATAATGTTTAGGTGAACTAAATTATTTACCCTTACGTAAAATTTCTTGACCGTCTTCCGTGCTTTCGGAGGGCACGTAATGCCGTCGGTCCCCCTGTGTTAATGATTTGCCATCTTAACAATAAAAACAGGGTGCAGGCACATTGAAAGGCAAGCCTAGCAAGCTACATTGAGATGTAAAAAACCAAATATGCTCACAGAACTAATTTCAAAAATTAGTAAAAAAATGTCCTGGACTTATATTAAGAGGAAGAAGAAGAAGACGTAAAATTCATACAATTCCCTTTCATAAATAACAATAGAAGTATGGCAACCAATTTAAAAATTATCAACTGCAACTTTATCTACATACCAACCCAAGAATCATCGATATTATTGACAGTACTGGGTGTCGCGGATGTTAACATAGACCAATATTATTTAACGTGAAAAATATTCACGTTAGGGTGTGACTGGACTTTCCACGCAGGATGACGCTATCTCAGATTTTGTATAAATAAAAATTCTTAGGAGGAAATAACTGGCATTTCAATATACATACATAATATGTATATTATGTTCGTATAATAAACATTTCATAAACTTTGTTCATCATAATTTCTTTTACACAGCAGTCTTTACAATTTGAGTCTTGTGTTATTACTACGCTGTCGAGAAGGAGCAGGATTCTATTTGCTATTTTCACGCCTGTTTTCTCTGGTCCCTTTCCTGCATTGGTGGAAAACATTGGCGAAGTATTATCCTATATGATGCTGTGAAATTTTTCAGACGAAGAGTTTCAAAGTTTTTGAATGGAGATTGTGAGCACATTTTTATAGAAAAATTAATTATTTTCGTCGAGTTGAATACTTGTCAAGTTCTGGGAATGTAGTTTCTGAAAACTCATTTAATTTGTTTTAGTTTATTAGATGTTTCTGTATTGTAGATAATATGGTGACGACAGTCACAGTCTGAAAGTTAGCTAGATCAACTGCTAATATGGAAGATTCCCCGGATCAATTCTGGGTACAGTCTAAAATTTCTTTACCATCTTCCGTGCTTAAGATGCCACGTAAAGCCATTGGTCCTTCTGTGTTAATGATCGAAATGAAATTTCACATAAAATTAAAAAATTTTCGATATTGTTTGAAGAATTGTAAATATTAAAATTGATAAAAATGAATAAAAAGTGTTTAACATGTAAATTGAATTCCACGAGATTATTTTATTATAGTATTATTTATTTGTTGTAGAATATTTGAAAAAGTAGACAAGGTACCAGAATAGGTGCAGGAAGAAAAAGGGGATTCGTCCCTTCTTCGCCGAGATGGATAGATCTATAAAGAAACACAGTGGGAAAATGCTTTTAAAGTTGAAAGAAATTAATAATTAAAATGAAAAGTGTTAATAAGAATTGAAAATTAAAGAAAGCAAAATTAGAAAAGTAGATAATTTACAAAATTCATGGTCAATAAATAGAAAATTTATGTTTGGAAAAAGACACATTTTTATGAAGTCTTGAGAGCCGTCCCTAAAACAAGAATAATATGAACAAATTGTGCGAATAAAGAAACAGTTTCTGGTAATAATAATTTTAAATAATTAAAAACCTACAGGTATAAAATTAACGAACATTAATTTTTATTTAATGTGATGACATTGTCATGAAAATAATAATTTATAAAATCAAATTTAGAAATATCTGTAAAATTCGATACAAAATCAATACAAATGTTCAGCTCAAGTAATTTATTAAAATAATTTTACTTTTCAACGATAGCATAACAGCATACTTTTACTCGAGCCAAGCATTTGGCATAAATAAAAATTAAATTATACTTAAAATTTTGTTAAATAAAAACAGTAATATTTATTTATTTCTTATTTCGCAATATTTTTTCAATTTTTAAAATACGAGGTAGAAGAATTATCTCTTCTTACAGGACTATCCTTAAATACTGACCATATATAGAATGCGGAATAAAGTAATGTTCGCAATTTTATTATAGACTACCACAATTGATTTTATCCTGATTGTTCTAAATTCATTCAATTCAATATTTTCGACCTCTTTTTGTCTTTTAGATTCTTCTAGCAAAAGTTTCTTTATTAGGATTTAGTCCAACCATCACGAAGCGGCTCAAGAGTTACTTAATAGGTGCAATTCGGCCATATTCTGGTTTTAATATTCAGTAACGATATAAAATAAACAGGCAATTTTCTTGTTTATTATTCTTACTTACAGTTCACGCCAGATTTAAAACTCTACCAAGCAATTGATTCATCCAATGATTGTGTATTGTGAAATTTAATTTATATCAAATATAAATCGAATTTAAAATAAATTTGAAATATAATTGAACATAAATAAGAAAGATAATGGATAACAGGAAGAAAATTAAATAATAACGGAAAATTGCAGAGAAAATATGAATTACGAACAATTACTTGTTTTAACTTCTTTTCTTTTTCTAAGAAGTTTTAACTTCTTCTCTATTATATCAAAAATTATTTCAGGATTTAAATATGTTTGATATATTTTACCGTTTTAGAGTAGTTATAGAGTTAGAGGAACACCGAGTTGAGTCATACTCGAGCTCTCGTGGTTATAACCCAAGTAACATCAACGTCGGTTTTATACCGGTATACCATTGAAGTATAACGAATATGTACATATATTTTCATACCTGAAAATTAAGTACCAAAATGGTACCTAAGCGGCACATAATTTTTTTATAATTTACACTGTACTGTTTAGGTATAGTTTCAATGTACATATTTTCGCACCGTTATTCTGAAGGCAATTGCTTTATCGGATCGGCACTGAAAGTTTATTACCTAAAATATAGTTGAACATACGGTACCGATTAGGTAATGTTTTAATCGTTTCGTTTTGTTACTATAAAAGCAATGTCTAACATATACAGGTATTTTATAAGATGGACGGTACGATATTTTCATCACCGGTTTGATACCTGAAAGTGTAGTTTAAATAGTAAAGTTTTAGTCGCTTACAATTCCGGTATATAATATGTAAAGATGATTTATTAGTTAAACTTTGTGATATTTATTTCACGGTTTTGATATTGTCCATGACTACTTTAATAAGTACATAATAAAATATTATGAAATATATACTCGTATAATATAATAATTTTATAAATAAAAATCCGTCTTATTCTCCAAAGTCCCTTTTTATTAAATTAAATTTCGAGACGCGCTTTTTATAATTTTTATTAATATTGAAATGTAAAAAATATGTAACATTATAGTTATTTATGTATCAAGATTATGTATAAAAAAAAATTTCGCCGTTAGAAAAACTCTTGTTTCTGATTGGTTACAAATTATGATAAGCATTTTATATTACAATAATTATTATATGAGATATTATTGGAGTAAGCAGGACGGTCAAATTTCTAAATTGGGGGCGGAAATTTTAAACCTCTTACGTCCGGTATTATCAACCCATATAAAAAGCCCTTTAGTTAACTAGCTAATGTAAAACGTGTATTTTAAATATTTTATGTTTTCTAATAGCTAATTAACTAAAGGCCCTTTTAAAGTTTTAAGACCGATAAATAACTGTGTTTATAATATTTATTAATAAAAATATTAAAAAATTAATTAATTAGGAAATTTATTTTTAAAATAACTTTGCCGGCTTGGGAGTTGAACCACTGTACAACGGATTGCCAAAGGTACCATCGTGCCTATTTACCATTACGCCATCGAGATTTCTTACATTCTCCAATATTTTTTTGTCTTATAATGAGAAAGGAATAATATTATAGTTGGGGAATCGGTCTTTTATGTCTTTCTAGTAATCATAAATCTTTATTTTAACTATGTATCAAATTTTTGATTTTATAAATATTGAAAAAGTTTCTAACTTCGTTACTTCAATACGGATTTTTAAGAAAAACTACGGCGCAAATAATAACAATCAAAAATCTTCGAAAATCTCCAAATTTGAAATAAAAATTCTGGAAATTAAAAGTCAGGAAATTAAAATTTAATAAATTTAAATTAAATAAATTTAATCCCACCACCGCTGTCGATTCGAATTAAAGTGACGTCGGCGTCGTAGCATTTTTCTTCAAAACACGTGCAAAATAACAACTTTTATTTAAAATAATTCATAATGTAATAAATTTTAAAGTACCAAAGCAAAATATTTGATTTATTTTAATTCAATATTAGGTAATATTTTTAATCTATGAATTGAAAATAAAATTGACCATCAAATAACAAATATCATAGTTTATACCGTATACCCAGGTAGTCGAGTTGGCTAAGCAGTTGGTTTTCAGACGTATAGGTACAGTACAGCATGGGTTCAAAACCTGGCCTCGGAAAAAAAAGTAAGTAAAAATTATCACATTTATAATGTCAATTTTCAGATTCTGGCGCAGACAAACAAAAATACATACAGGGAAACAATTTAGCAGTATGTAAAAAATAGAAATATTTAAAAATCAAAAATTTTATCTTTTATAAAAATTATTTTTTCTATTAAATAAATATCTCGTTCATAAAAAATCAATACATAATCGGTATAAAAACGATGTACTAATACAGTAACTGCAAAAGGGGCAAATCAATGCTGAACCGTTGCAAAAATACCTGTAATGTATATGTACATAAATGATACATCAATACAGTAACTGCAAAAGGGGCAAATCAATGCCGTACCGTTGCGAAAATACCTGTACCTTATATGTGCATAAATGATACATCAATACAGTAACTGCAAAAGGGGCAAATCAATGCTTTACCGTTACGGAAATTTCCGTAAGGTATATGTACATTTATGACGGTAAAATGTTACTTGGGAACTATACTTAAAACGTAACCTTACAACTGAGGGAAATGTCAGAACAGTATACAAAGGTGGTCACGACAATTTTTGAAAATTACACTTGACCTACACAAGTTTGTGAAAAACATATCCTCGTTTTTGAGACCTCGAGTAGGTCGGATATGTTTTGTGTTACAACATGATCAATTAATTTAATAATAAAGTAAAAGTATCATAGTGAAGGCTTATTTATATTGGTAAAAGATACAGTAGAAAACTGAAAGATAAAATAATTTTCTAAGAGAAAATTTTATGATAAAACTGAAGGATGAGTCAATTCAGAGGTGAAAAATTGTAACGAAGAAGGAACGGTAAATAAGGCTAAAGAAAACAAAAATAAAGAAACAGGCGATCAACAAGTAAAATTTAAAAAAAATTGGATACTGAAAAATAAATAGACGACAGTAATAAACAAATAATTTATTAATACTAAAGTTAAGATCTTCTATTTTTATTATTTATAATAAAATAATATTTCATTAAATATGACTTACTTCAACAGAGTAAGCACTGATGAAAGTTTAATATGTTAAAATTAAATATGTATTTTACTCGTTTAATTAACTATTTTAATTTAAAGTTTAATTTAATATTAATTCTCAATAGTTAAAAGCCAAAAATTGAAATCATATTATTTTAAGTTAAAATAATAAAAAATTTAAATTTTTGATAAAATTGAACATTTGATTAAAATACACTTACTGTGTAATATGACTATATTTGAAGTGCTTTATTCCAAAACTTCCCTAGTCCAAAAAATAAAAATCGAGATTTAGTTGCTATAATATTATAATGTTAGAAGATTCCTATGATCCCATAAATTCATATTTTAAATATATGGTTTAACTCCATCTAAAATTATATTATAATTTAAATGTGACGAATTCATCAAGAGGAAGACCAACGAAGGAAAATAAAAATACTATTTTTTCAAAAAATTAAACAGTATTATTTTGTCATTTTGTTTTTACAAATGTTACTCAAGTCTGAGGACTTAGATTACGTTTGCAATATTACCTGTAAAACAATATTTTTTATACATTAATAAACAAATTTTAAGATAACCTTAAAATATTTTTTTCGTGAAAGCTCTCAGTAAGTTGCTATAGAAAATGGAATATATCTCGAAATCAGTATTTTGGACTTATGTAGGTAGTTTTGGAATAACGATCTTCATTTACACATGTATCGGTTACGCATGCACAATTACTTTGATGAAAATATAGTAATCTGAAGCATTGTTTAAATGGTTACGATTTTATTTCCTTTGGTATCCACCCAACCAAAGTTTGTTTATCTAGTAATTTTAATAATAACCGAAAATTCATTCTAGGGTAACAGACGTGTTCTACACGGGCTCCGTAGAATTTATTAGGTGTTCAACATTTTTACTCCAAACAAAGTACATTAACCGAAAATTCATTCTACAGTATCAGACGTGTTGTACACGTGCTCCGCAGAGTTCATTAGGCGTTCAGCATTATCATTCCAAACATAGTAAAAGAACTGAAAATTCATCCTACGAAAGCAGACATGTTGTACACAAGCTCCCGGTAACAATACAAATAAAAAGGGGATGCACCCATACTTTTTATTTTTCTTTCAAATATTTCAAACCAATTTTAATTCATTATTTTCTTTGGCTTGTAGTCCAGGCAAGGAAGATTTTAAGCTATAAAAAATTCGAACAAACTGAAATTTGGCAGACATCCCCTCTTGACTTCTCCCGCAGCGCGGTTTTTTCGCCTATAACTCGCTCAATTTCATTTTTACGAAATATAATTTTTTATTTATAATTTATTATCATTACATTAAAATTATTGAAGGGGAGAAAATTCTCTACGAAGTAACTATGTTATTTTAGAATTTACTTCTGATGATGTAGATAAAATATTTTGTCAAATTTTAACTAGCCTGGAATTTTTTACAAGCTCTACCACTTTTTCGGTTTCTTTACCTTGACCATTAGGAAAATATTTAAAACAGTCTATTTTGAAGAGAATTCTTTTCTTTTCAGTTTTTATCTAATGATAATTTTCTTCAGTTATAGTTCGAAAAACTGTATCGGGGAAGGCTAAAATCTCCAATTGGAGGAAAACCTCGCCAAGGATTTATGCGACTTTTAGGGAATGCATTTGGACATTTAGTAACACATTTCTGCCAAATTTCAGCTATTCTGGATTTTTTGTAAGCTCGACATTTTTCGCCTTTATTGCCTTGTCTTCAGTAATATCTAGTTTCATTGTTAAACTGTTTTTAATAAATCTTGATGTATTCAATTTATTTCATTTTATATTAAATATTACTCTTATATAAGGGTAAAAAACGTCTTTCTTCTCTCTCTCTCTCTATTTATTAAAGCGCGCACGATTTTTATTACTAATTACTAAATTTCTTTCAAGTTATTTCAATATTTTAATTTAGAATTTCCAATTTTGAGATTAATTAATTAACTAGATCACTCATAATTTCCACATTCCACCTTATCATTTAACATATTAACTTCTTCTTTAACTAAACTTTCTACTAATTTATTTACTACCTCATTAAAGCAACTTGATTCTCTGGTTTTATCATTATTTTCAATTAATTAAACTTGTTTTCACATTAATCTCATAATATTTTCCTTTACTTTATTTTTATTTTAAAACTATACAATTAATTTTATATGCTAATTCTCTTTCTATTTCAATAATGCGATTTGATCGTGGAACATCGATCGACGTTACACGATCGACGAACGTATATTTATTGTGAAAACACATTACCAAAATGGTGAAAATGTTGTGTAGAAAAAGTTCACCTTCTCGTAACATAATCGCATGTTTAATAAAAAATTTGAAGAAATTGGTTCAGTAAATAATATAAGAACGTTTTACAGAAGAGCCGAAATCTCAATTCGTCATGGTTCGTAGCAACTGGACCTTTCTTATGGCACTCTGTAAATAATTCGAAAAAAAAACATCTTCGTTTACATCCTTACAAGATTCAACTAACCTAAGAACTAAAACCTGCAACGAAGTTCAGCGTCGTACATTTGTCAAATGGGTGTTGGGAAACAAAGCCGTTGATGTTGATTTTTACAATAAATTATCTTAAGTGACTTTCCGAACAAAAGTAACTTTCATGAATTTTATTTTTTTAATAAGATTGTTACATAATTTCAACAGTAAATCGATGAAAAATGTAATATTTTTCAATTTTAATGTTTTGCCAAAAATAGGGGGAAGAACCTTTTGAATGCGAAATACATTGTAATAATAAAAAGTTTATTTTTAACAACACATCTCCAGAGAATCTGCGGAAACAAATTGGTACAATAAGACGGCGACCGTCTTAAACTATGGATTGCCCTTTGGCTAGCTCCACAGGGAAAAAAAACAAAATAAATATAACCATTACTTTTTGCAAGTGCAGTGATAAGATTTATTGCTTGCTAATTAATTATGAATGAAATTACTAATTTTTGACTATATGTATTTAGGATAAACGAGTGGTAAATGCTAAAAATTTGCACCAAGGGTACTAGCAAAATCAGATATTGGATTAAACCTGTGTGAAGTTAGCGGCCATTTTCTAGCGGCCAATTTACCGGAAACACCCGAACGAATTAGCATCAAATTTTTATATGATAAAGGTCACCTATCGGGATCGGACTGTTCCTATACATCAATAACCCTAATATCTGCTTACTCTGAAAAAATTATCCCAATCTAATGACATTAAATGGTCATTTTCACGGTTTTCCCGCTTTCTGATCACGGGGAGTGCATCAACACCCCAATTTCATAGGAAGAGTTGGCTTGTTCAGGCTAAAATTTTCAACATAGCTCAACAACGATAATGTACACCGACCCTGAAAAATTGGTAAAGTTCCAATGAGGCTGCAGGGCGATTTTCACGGTTTTTCCGCCAGCGGCCAATCGCGAGGGCACTAAACTTCTCATTTTCATAGGAAGAGTTGGCTTGTTCAGGCTACAATTTTCAACATAGCTCAACAACGATAACGTACACCGACCCTGAAAAATTGGTAAAGTTCCAATGAGGCTGGAGGGCGATTTTCACGGTTTTCCGCCAGCGGCCAATCGCGAAGGCACTAAACTTCTCATTTTCATAGGAAGAGTTGGCTTGTTCAGGCTACAATTTTCAACATAGCTCAACAACGATAATGTACACCGACCCTGAAAAATTGGTAAAGTTCTAATGAGGCTGGAGGGCGATTTTCACGGTTTTTCCGCCAGCGGCCAATCGCGAGGGCACTAAACGTCTCATTTTCATAGGAAGAGTTGGCTTGTTCAGGCTACAATTTTCAACATAGCACAACAACGATAATGTACACCGACCCTGAAAAATTGGTAAAGTTCCAATGAGGCTGGAGGGCGATTTTCACGGTTTTTCCGCCAGCGGCCAATCGCGAGGGCACTAAACGTCTCATTTTCATAGGAAGAGTTGGCTTGTTCAGGCTACAATTTTCAACATAGCTCAATAACGATAATGTACACCGACCCTGAAAAATTGGAAAATTCCAATGAGGCTGGAGGGCGATTTTCACGGTTTTTCCGCCAGCGGCCAATCGCGAGGGCACTAAACTTCTCATTTTCATAGGAAGACTTGGCTTGTTCAGGCTACAATTTTCAACATAGCTCAACAACGATAACGTACACCGACCCTGAAAAATTGGTAAAGTTCCAATGAGGCTGGAGGGCGATTTTCACGGTTTTCCGCCAGCGGCCAATCGCGAAGGCACTAAACTTCTCATTTTCATAGGAAGAGTTGGCTTGTTCAGGCTACAATTTTCAACATAGCTCAACAACGATAATGTACACCGACTCTGAAAAATTGGTAAAGTTCTAATGAGGCTGGAGGGCGATTTTCACGGTTTTTCCGCCAGCGGCCAATCGCGAGGGGACTAAACGTCTCATTTTCATAGGAAGAGTTGGCTTGTTCAGGCTACAATTTTCAACATAGCTCATCAACGATAACGTACACCGACCCTGAAAAATTGGTAAAGTTCTAATGAGGCTGGAGGGCGATTTTCACGGTTTTCCGCCAGCGGCCAATCGCGAGGGCACTGAACTTCTCATTTTCATAGGAAGAGTTGGCTTGTTCAGGCTACAATTTTCAACATAGCTCAACAACGATAACGTACACCGACCCTGAAAAATTGGTAAAGTTCTAATGAGGCTGGAGGGCGATTTTCACGGTTTTTCCGCCAGCGGCCAATCGCGAGGGGACTAACCGTCTCATTTTCATAGGAAGAGTTGGCTTGTTCAGGCTACAATTTTCAACATAGCTCAACAACGATAACGTATACCGACGCTGAAAAATTGGTGAAGTTCTAATGAGGCTGGAGGGCGATTTTCACGGTTTTTCCGCCAGCGGCCAATCGCAAGGGGACTAAACGTCTCATTTTCATAGGAACAGTTGGCTTGTTCAGGCTACAATTTTCTACATAGCTCAACAACGATAACGTACACCGACCCTGAAAAATTGGTAAAGTTCTAATGAGGCTGGAGGGCGATTTTCACGGTTTTTCCGCCAGCGGCCAATCGCGAGGGGACTAAACGTCTCATTTTCATAGGAAGAGTTGGCTTGTTCAGGCTACAATTTTCAACATAGCTCAACAACGATAACGTACACCGACCCTGAAAAATTGGTAAAGTTCTAATGAGGCTGGAGGGCGATTTTCACGGTTTTCCGCCAGCGGCCAATCGCGAGGGCACTAAACTTCTCATTTTCATAGGAAGAGTTGGCTTGTTCAGGCTACAATTTTCAACATAGCTCAACAACGATAACGTACACCGATCCTGAAAAATTGGTAAAGTTCTAATAAGGCTGGAGGGCGATTTTCACGGTTTTTCCGCCAGCGGCCAATCGCAAGGGGACTAAACGTCTCATTTTCATAGGAAGAGTTGGCTTATTCAGGCTACAATTTTCAACATATTTCAACAACGATAACGTACACCGACCCTGAAAAATTGGTAAAGTTCTAATGAGGCTGGAGGGCGATTTTCACGGTTTTTCCGCCAGCGGCCAATCGCGAGGGGACTAAACGTCTCATTTTCATAGGAAGAGTTGGCTTGTTCAGGCTACAATTTTCTACATAGCTCAAGAACGATAAGGTACACCGATCCTGAAAAATTGGTAAAGTTCTAATGAGGCTGGAGGGCGATTTTCACGGTTTTTCCGTCAGCGGCCAATCGCGAGGGGACTTAACGTCTCATTTTCATAGGAAGAGTTGGCTTGTTCAGGCTACAATTTTCAAAATAGCTCAACAACGATAATGTACACCGACCCTGAAAAATTGGTAAAGTTCTAATGAGGCTGGAGGGCGATTTTCACGGTTTTCCGCCAGCGGCCAATAAGTTGGAGAACTTTGTACGCCAGATGGTGCTTTAAATCACCACATCGCCACGCAGCGTACAAAGTTATTACTAACTAGCCATGTACATCTGTTATAATGGTTTCAAACTTAGATATGTACTTACTTAGAGCAGGTAATAAATCCTTTATTGGGGGTTTATGTTGTTTATAACAAGGGTTTCTTTTAACAAAAACATTCCTTTTTGATTTTAACAATACTGTTTGCTAAGATCCCACTTAAAATTTATTTTTACTTTCTGAACTCCTAGTGCCTGAAGTTATTTTGGCATTATGCTGTATGCATCATAACTTCGAAACTAAATTAAATATATAAAAAATATTAAGAACCAAAAATTTCCGTTATAGAATTTACTACAGCTTTCTCCAAGGAAAGAGTACACAACTTCAAATTGCGAGAACGATGAAGATAAATATCATCATCATCCTCCGATGAGGACTGTAGCATAAAGGAAAACTATGAAGCATGCTCAGTGACCTGCTTTGCAGGTTATTTAGCTCAATCCTGTATTAAAAAGTTTGGGTGTAAATATTGTGTAGAAGAAGTGCAAAAAGGTAAGACTGATTTAGTTGATATAAATGAAATGTTGATTTTGTCTAGGGATTACGGCGTAGATGAAACTAAAATACAATTTTTAAAAAGACCCAGCACTGCTTTCATTCAAATTATCAGTATATGTCTAGGCATATACAACAAGTCCTATAATAAAATATTTTACACCAGGGGTACTTATAGTTTTTCTGAAAGAACTTAGAATTATAAACAATAATAACAAACAAAACACTCGTAAAGTCATTGGCGAGAAGAAGATTCTTTCTTGTTGATATAGGGGGGGGGGGGAGCCGAAAAGAAAGGCATATAATAAATATAATGCTTTAGGGCGATAGTTGTTGGGCCTTCGGCCTCACTCAGGGGATCGCAACCATACCTGTAGATTGTAGTTATTCTATCATGAGGGAATTTAGAAAATCGTACACAATTATTGTGTTTACCGGCACATATATGTGCCCCCCCCCCCCTATATCAACAAGAAAGAATCTTCTACTCGCCAATGACTTTACGAGTGTTTTACTTATGTAAATCATTGCGTGTAAACACAAGCAATGATTTGTAACTTTTACAACAGAATGTACTTGAGAAATAACTCATTGTTCATTGGTTCATTCAAATTTTTATCTGATTTTCAATTAAAGCTTTTAAATGGAAAAACTTGTTTTTTACTTTGTTTTTATTTTCAATAAATCAGCAGCATAAGTAAATAATATAATTTTCCCTATTAATCCCTATTAAAAATTCTTAAACTTAAAAAAAATAAAAACGGTTTATTTTAAAAAATATTCAATATTTTCAGGCCGGCCCGGCCCTGCAAACACGTGTGTTTTGTTGTTTAAAAATTTTATATTTATAGCAAAACCGTGTTGTAGTAAAACAAATTTTGAGGAATCTTACAACTTTTAGGACAAATATTTGTCCTTTATAATCGCGGCCCTAAATAAAATAATTATGAATACTTAAATTAATATTTATTATTACATTTTACATTGAATGTTGGTTTCAACAACTAAGCAAAACTTTTACGCATGATTCAATTATTTCAAAATTAGTAATATTGTGTAACTAAAATAACGTGTTTAGTTACAAAATATAACTAAACACATTATATATGTAAAACATTTAATAAAAATATTTTACTAATTATATGAACTGAAATTTATTTTGGAGTAAAAATTCGCGAGGGGAACTGACTTATTAGTTAAAAAACTTAGATATTATTTAGAACAATATTAGGGAGATTTATAAATTATAAAATACTTGTTAGAGATTCCATATTTCAAAAAATCGTGAACAATGATACAATTAAACAATTAAAAAGTGGATCACTGACAAGAAGTGTGAAGAACATAAAAATTTTTTAATAAACCGTTTACTGCGAACGAAACTGTTCCGTACATGTAAAATACAGATTGAGAAGAAAGATAAAAAAAGTGCAACAAGAAAACTTAATATTTTAAAATACCAATAATAAGTACATGAAGAATTAGATATTTTCCAGAATTTTATTTTGTTGTATAAGTTTTGAGCTTTGGCACAAGCTCTATTAGAGTAGGTGCACAATTGACAGATTAATAATTAAAATCTCTTTAGAATAGGCTTTTTATCGACTATGAAACTTACAAATTTTTTTATTTATATTTTTATTTATAAAATTTAAAAAAAATAACATATAAAAACAATTACAAATTAAACATCTGAGGGTAGGTTTTTTGATGCTCACAGTTCTGGCCAAGCCAAAATTTATTACTTTGTTTACTATTACCAAATCACGGCCACGTTGACTTTGAATAACTTCCATAGCCTTCAAGTTCTTCAACTGATTTTAAAATTAGCATAATATGCAGCAGGTAATCTAAAGGTACTTTGCCGAGTTGGGCTATTTATTTCCAGGCAGAAAATTTGGACCCGGATTAAATATCTGACCATTTGCCGAGCTGACCTACGTCCATGCCTAGACATATACTGATAATTTGAATGAAAGCAGTGCTGGGTCTTTTTAAAAATTGTATTTTAGTTTCATCTACGCCGTATTCCCTAGACAAAATCAACATTTCATTTTTATCAACTAAATCAGTCTTACCTTTTTGCCCTTCTTCTACACAATATTTACACCCAAACTTTTTAATACAGGATTGAGCTAAATAACCTGCAAAGTAGGTCACTGAGCATGCTTCATAGTTTTCCTTTATGCTACAGTCCTCATCGGAGGATGATGATGATATTTATCTTCATCGTTCTCGCAATTTGAAGTTGTGTACTCTTTCCTTGGAGAAAGCTGTAGTAAATTCTATAACTGTAATTTTTGGTTCTTAATATTTTTACATATTTAATTTAGTTTCGAAGTTATGATGCATACAGCATAATGCCAAAATAACTTCAGGCACTAGGAGTTCAGAAAGTAAAAATAAATTTTAAGTGGGATCTTAGCAAACAGTATTGTTAAAATCAAAAAGGAATGTTTTTGTTAAAAGAATCCCTTGTTATAATCTACATAAACCCCCAATAAAGGATTTATTACCTGCTCTAAGTAAGTACATATCTAAGTTTGAAACCATTATAACAGATGTACATGGCTAGTTAGTAATAACTTTGTACGCTGCGTGGCGATGTGGTGATTTAAAGCACCATCTGGCGTACAAAGTTCTCCAACTTATTGGCCGCTGGCGGAAAACCGTGAAAATCGCCCTCCAGCCTCATTAGAACTTTACCACTTTTTCAGGGTCGTTGTACGTTATCGTTGTTGAGCTATGTTGAAAATTGTAGCCTGAACAAGCCAACTCTTCCTATGAAAATGAGAAGTTTAGTGCCCTCGCGATTGGCCGCTGGCGGAAAACCGTGAAAATCGCCCTCCAGCCTCATTGGAAATTTACCAATTTTTCAGGGTCGGTGTACATTATCGTTGTTGAGCTATGTTGAAAATTTTAGCCTGAACAAGCCAACTCTTCCTATGAAAATGAGACGTTTAGTGCCCTCGCGAATGGCCGCTGGCGGAAAAACCGTGAAAATCGCCCTCCAGCCTCATTGGAACTTTACCAATTTTTCAGGGTCGGTGTACATTATCGTTGTTGTGCTATGTTGAAAATTGTAGCCTGAACAAGCCAACTCTTCCTATGAAAATGAGACGTTTAGTGCCCTCGCGATTGGCCGCTGGCGGAAAAACCGTGAAAATCGCCCTCCAGCCTCATTGGAACTTTACCAATTTTTCAGGGTCGGTGTACATTATCGTTGTTGTGCTATGTTGAAAATTGTAACCTGAACAAGCCAACTCTTCCTATGAAAATGAGAAGTTTAGTGCCCTCGCGATTGGCCGCTGGCGGAAAACCGTGAAAATCGCCCTCCAGCCTCATTGGAACTTTACCAATTTTTCAGGGTCGGTGTACGTTATCGTTGTTGAGCTATGTTGAAAATTGTAGCCTGAACAAGCAAACTCTTCCTATGAAAATGAAACGTTTAGTCCCCTCGCGATTGGCCGCTGGCGGAAAAACCGTGAAAATCGCCCTCCAGCCTCATTGGAACTTTACCAATTTTTCAGGGTCGGTGTACATTATCGTTGTTGTTCTATGTTGAAAATTGTAGCCTGAACAAGCCAACTATTCCTATGAAAATGAGACGTTTAGTGCCCTCGCGATTGGCCGCTGGCGGAAAAACCGTGAAAATCGCCCTCCAGCCTCATTGGAACTTTACCAATTTTTCAGGGTCGGTGTACATTATCGTTGTTGTGCTATGTTGAAAATTGTAACCTGAACAAGCCAACTCTTCCTATGAAAATGAGAAGTTTAGTGCCCTCGCGATTGGCCGCTGGCGGAAAACCGTGAAAATCGCCCTCCAGCCTCATTGGAACTTTACCAATTTTTCAGGGTCTGTGTACGTTGTCGTTGTTGAGCTATGTTGAAAATTGTAGCCTGAACAAGCCAACTCTTCCTATGAAAATCATAAGTTTAGTGCCCTCGCGATTGGCCGCTGGCGGAAAACCGTGAAAATCGCCCTCCAGCCTCATTGGAACTTTACCAATTTTTCAGGGTCTGTGTACGTTATCGTTGTTGAGCTATGTTGAAAATTGTAGCCTGAACAAGCAAACTCTTCCTATGAAAATGAGACGTTTAGTCCCCTCGCGATTGGCCGCTGGCGGAAAAACCGTGAAAATCGCCCTCCAGCCTCATTAGAACTTTACCAATTTTTCAGGTTCGGTGTACATTATCGTCGTTGAGCTATGTTGAAAATTGTAGCCTGAACAAGCCAACTCTTCCTATGAAAATGAGACGTTTAGTGCCCTCGCGAATGGCCGCTGGCGGAAAAACCGTGAAAATCGCCTTCCAGCCTCATTGGTACTTTACCAATTTTTCAGGGTCGGTGTACATTATCGTTGTTGTGCTATGTTGAAAATTGTAGCCTGAACAAGCCAACTATTCCTATGAAAATGGGACGTTTAGTGCCCTCGCGATTGGCCGCTGGCGGAAAAACCGTGAAAATCGCCCTCCAGCCTCATTGGAACTTTACCAATTTTTCAGGGTCGGTGTACATTATCGTTGTTGAGCTATGTTGAAAATTGTAGCCTGAACAAGCCAACTCTTCCTATGAAAATCAGAAGTTTAGTGCCCTCGAGATTGGCCGCTGGCGGAAAACCGTGAAAATCGCCCTCCAGCCTCATTGGAACTTTACCAATTTTTCAGGGTCGGTGTACATTATCGTTGTTGAGCTATGTTGAAAATTGTAGCCTGAACAAGCCAACTCTTCCTATGAAAATCAGAAGTTTAGTGCCCTCGCGATTGGCCGCTGGCGGAAAACCGTGAAAATCGCCCTCCAGCCTCATTGGAACTTTACCAATTTTTCAGGGTCGGTGTACGTTATCGTTGTTGAGCTATGTTGAAAATTGTAGCCTGAACAAGCCAACTCTTCCTATGAAAATGAGAAGTTTAGTGCCCTCGCGATTGGCCGCTGGCGGAAAACCGTGAAAATCGCCCTCCAGCCTCATTGGAACTTTACCAATTTTTGAGGGTCGGTGTACATTATCGTTGTTGAGCTATGTTGAAAATTGTAGCCTGAACAAGCCAACTCTTCCTATGAAAATCAGAAGTTTAGTGCCCTCGAGATTGGCCGCTGGCAGAAAACCGTGAAAATCGCCCTCCAGCCTCATTGGAACTTTACCAATTTTTCAGGGTCGGTGTACATTATCGTTGTTGAGCTATGTTGAAAATTGTAGCCTGAACAAGCCAACTCTTCCTATGAAAATCAGAAGTTTAGTGCCCTCGCGATTGGCCGCTGGCGGAAAACAGTGAAAATCGCCCTCCAGCCTCATTGGAACTTTACCAATTTTTCAGGGTCGGTGTACGTTATCGTTGTTGAGCTATGTTGAAAATTGTAGCCTGAACAAGCCAACTCTTCCTATGAAAATGAAACGTTTAGTCCCCTCGCGATTGGCCGCTGGCGGAAAAACCGTGAAAATCGCCCTCCAGCCTCATTAGAAATTTACCAATTTTTCAGGATCGGTGTACATTATCGTTGTTTTGCTATGTTGAAAATTGTAGCCTGAACAAGCCAACTCTTCCTATGAAAATGAGAAGTTTAGTGCCCTCGCGATTGGCCGCTGGCGGAAAAACCGTGAAAATCGCCCTCCAGCCTCATTGGAACTTTACCAATTTTTCAGGTTCGGTGTACATTATCGTTGTTGAGCTATGTTGAAAATTTTAGCCTGAACAAGCTAACCCTTCCTATGAAATTGCGGTGTTGATGCACTCCCCGTGATCAGAAAGCGGGAAAACCGTGAAAATGGCCATTTAATGTCATTAGATTGGGATAATTTTTTCAGAGTAAGCAGATATTAGGGTTATTGATGTATAGGAACAGTCCGATCCCGATAGGTGACCTTAATCATATAAAAATTTGATGCTAATTCGTTCGGGTGTTTCCGGTAAATTGGCCGCTAGAAAATGGCCGCTAATTTCACACAGGTTTGGATTAAGGCGTCACGTGCTTTCTAGGCCACTTATTATCACAGAAAAGGAAACACAATTAAAAAATCACGAAAGAGTTGTTAAAGCCTGCCCTATAGTCTAAATTAAATAATTTAAAGAAAATACTGACAGAAAAGGAGAACAACGAAGAACAGAAAATCGATTGTTGCGTAATTAAACAATTAATTTTTTTTTGTTAGACTAACATTAAAATAAAATAACAATTAAAGGCCAAAATAATTTCCTCAAGGTAATAACTTGAACGTAAGTACATCGCACTCGACGTACAAAATAAAGAAAAAATTTGGCGAAATTTACAAACAAGCTGGTCGAACGAAATCGACTGTCCAGTCGCTCATGTACAATACAACGCAAAATTTATCAAATCAAATAAAATTTCTAAATAAATTAATATAATAATTTTAAAATTCAAACCATACGAAAATACCTTAATTCGCTGTATATTAGTAAAGCTCCAGCGAATTCCACTATGAATGTATAGACGAAAAAAAATACGATGCAGTCTTTATCCTTCCTTAACGAAGCATGTGGAACTTCTCCACAAAACTGTCGCCAACGGCCAACCGGTAAAAATTGAGAAGTCCCGGAAAATAAAACAGCAAAATGAATATCTCCCACGCTCGGTGGTTGGTAATTAAAACCAATAATTTCGTTGACTGTTTTACACTAAAAATTTCTCAAATACGCACATTTCGATATTTTCGCGTTCACACTCCAGAAACAAACTCCTGACGCTTCTCGCAGCTTAGTTTTCCGCTACGCTGTCGACAACTTCCCACTTAAAAATTGCAAACAACCTAAAATGGCAGCGGGAAAATTAAAATCGTTACAGCATGTTATTAGCAACATTTCATCATATTTTTATTTTTAGAATACGTCGGAAAAAATTTGAAAAACCCTATATATTTTTATTGGACGTTTATCTCCAGCGTAAATTTGAAAGAAAAACTCATCGAACAAAAATTGTAGGAACTTTTATAGCGGTCATTTTTGGTCATTAATATTTTTACATAACTATTTAATTTCGATTTGAAGTTATGATGCAGTTTGTCATAATAGCTTTAAGTAACCCCCCCTTCCCTTGAGGCGGTTTCATTTATTTTCATCTGGCTTCCTGTCACGGCATAAAAAAGCTTATGTTCAAAATTTGGAATGAACATCCTTCCAAATATGATCAAAATGTATTCAGGGAACCTTACAACATGAAAATCTGTCAAAAAAGTGGAGGGTCAAATTTTGCCTCATAACAATACTTTCCTTTCCTAAAGGGTTCAGAAAGTAAAAATTGGTAAAGAGTTTCGTCAATTCACATAATTACTTATGTACTTATTAAGCTTGTTTTTCGCTGACGATTGCAAGTAATTAAACTAACGATAATGGTCACATCTTATGAAATTTGGTATTTAGTATAGGACCAATGACTGCATTAAGCTGAAAAATCATTTATTCATTCAGTCAAAACGAAACTCTTAAGAATATATTGAGCGCATCTCAGACCTCGAGATCTTCTACAGCACCCCTTGCAGGTAAAACACTTACTGATATGTAAAATTTAAAGTAAACTTTTTGTAACCATTTTGGCAACAACTCCTATAGGAAATAATCTGGCTCCACTGTTATTCTGTCAACAGTAATTTGGTTAGACATTTTTTTTCATTCCATTTACGTTATTGGATGACAAAAAGCAGAATTGGTTACAAAAGAAAAAGAAAGTTTTATTTTACAGATAATGTAATGGTAGAACAAATTAAGTTGAGATATTTTTAAAGTTATTGATATTTTCGATTAAAGCTCAATACATACATATTATATATTATATTCCACCCGCTTAGGAGAACAGGCAAATCATCACACGATCTTTTAGGTTTGGAAATAATTCACTTATATTTAAATAATTCCATTCAAGGAAAGAGATTACCTTTCCTAAAAAAATATTTCATCAGAGAAAATAGTAAACCACCAACCAAATCTGAATTGCGTTACCTTCGACATTTACTAACCCTCCTTTGGCGAAAGTGTTTTATCTGTTTTTTATCTTTCCGAAAGAGGAATTCATACATTTTTGAAAGCGAGTATAATTTAGGGTACTTTTTTGATATTTTAATAACTTTCTGCTTGATAAAATCAGGAAGAGTTATTTTACATTTGATAAACTTTTAAATTTAAATATTTTACAAATTGACGTCACTAAAATTTAACGTAAAAAGCAGCTTTATCTAAATTTAGAACTTTCTCTCTATAGAGAATAATTTCCTGAAAACATTTTAGTATTAAAAGGTGAATTTGTAATCAAGATAATTTTTTATCGCATTTAAAAAAGTCGTCTACAAGTGTATTTGGCAAATAAAAATAAAAATTATAGTGGTAAAATTAAGAACGCACGTAAAATAAGGGTTTGTAATTACGTTTTACATCATTTTTAATTAAGAAACAATTTACCTTTGAAATATTATAATTTATGAAGGTTTTGTTATCTACTAGACACACTATGATCTTCTTTCGTTTATCACAACCAATAAAATCCACAAAAAATAATATTATGTTTTGCAAAAGTCAAAAAGCCAAGACATTTTGTGACTCAATACACAAAGTTAAAGATTTACATTTTGTCCGCCGGCCGCAGACTACCGTAAAAATAATTTTTATCAAATCAATACAATTCCTTATTTTGACAAAAATGTATTTATTATTTATATTATATTATGTACTTTTCATATTATTGCTCTTTTTTAAACATTACTCTTGATTTTTGGTATTCGTCAGATATGCAAGCAATTTTAAATATTTTCTAATAATCGTCGAATGTTACAACCGTATTATCGAATTGTTAATTTTCGAAAAAATATGCTAATAATGCACTGTCGGAGGTTTTATTTACATTTTTTACTTTGTACTATTAAATGAAATTTTAATAAAAAGCTACATAAACCCTGTCTGATTTCATTGGAAACAGATCGTACACGGCTGCTTTGGCAATTTCCGCCACCTCGGGCGCAGTACATTGCATAAAATTTTATTCCGAGCTTGATATAAGAAAAAAAAATTAATAAGAAACATTAATAGAAATCCGCTCAATAAACGTCGGCTATCAACTTGGTCGAAGCCAAGATGACTTACTAAGGAAATATAAAATATTATTCATTGCCATCCCCATAACCCACAGATAGTAGGATAACCAGATTATGACTTATCGATGACAATATGACAATATGACAAATCGATATTATTTTTTTTACATTACACAGATTTAGTAATAACCATGAGGTGTCGAGCTTTTCTGTAATAATTCCAAAACTGTGAACGATATCAAAAATGTTTAAAACAAAATAATATTCTTACATTTTATGTTGAACACCTTTGGACTTTTTAATATTGTTGATATCGCTCGTGACCTATAGCAATACCTGATAAATAATTTCACTCCAACTTTATAGTAGACCTAAAAAAACTTGCAAAATCAAAAAAGTAGAAATATTTTAAAATTTGATTCTACAAAAAAAATATAAAAAATGTTGCGACGAATTTCCAGAGGATATTAAAAGTAGCGTAAATTTGTGTGCTTTCAGTTGCCAACTAAAGCACATTTAGTACTAGAAACCGCCGGATCTCGTGATTGTGATTCAATACCTTTTTTGTACCCGACACTGATGTACAAATTTATAATGTATGTGGTGTAAATTCATTAAGGGTGCGAATGAATGTATAAATATACGCTATACAGACCCTTTGAATTTCGCTATTCTAAGAAAAACTATATCATATGTATATGACATTTAGCAAATCAGGTTCCTGTAGAAAAAACTATAATCTGTGTTTCTAGAGATGAATTATTAAAATTGTGCCTAAAATATAGTCATAAAAATAAAAACTGTAACCTAAAAAAAAAAAATTTCCAAACCAAAATGTCTTTCTCTAGAAACACGAATACACTCGTGAAGTTTACAGATTTACAGAAGTTTACAGAATACACTCGTGAAGTTTACGTAAAAAATTGTCTTTAACTCAACCAACTGGGAGGAAATATTAAAGAAACCGAGAAGAAGAAAAGTCGCCCCTTATCTTCAAAAAATTCAGGAGAGCTACTTTAAATATAGAAGACTTGTGGTGGAGGAACAGTTAATGCAAGCTACCGTTCCGGTTACGAGCGGAGTCCCGCAGGGCTCCTTAATTGGGAAGATTTTGTAAAACGCATTATACGACTGCGTACTAAGGCTTCACATGCTGCTTAGAATGGAGACTATCGGCTTCGTCGATGACATAGCGTTGGTGGTGACTGCTAAAGCACAAGAAGACCTAGAAGAAATGGCTTACACCGCAATTAAAATCATTGGGGATTGGATGGAGGAAAAACTTCTCGATTAAACTAATGGACAAGACCATCACGCCCAGCGACAGCACCAGAGCCATAGGAATAGACCTTGGCAAACACAGGAAGGTACCGGCCAAGACATCACCTCTAACACAGGCGCTTGTTGGAATACTCCCAAATACAAAGGGGTCACGGGAATCTAAGAGACGGCTTCTGGGAACCGTGGCGGAGTCCACTATGTTATATGGAGCCCCAACATGGGCAGAAGTAATGAAGAAACGGAGTCACAAAGAGATGCTGCTGAAAGAACCGCCTGCGCTTATAGAATTATACCTACGGACATGGTAAATGTAATAAGCATCAACGGTGCCAATCCACCTGATGGCTAAAGAAAGGAAAGCTAAATTCCACTTGGTTAATGCCGGCGCTACATCTGGCAAGAGTCGTGGGAGATCTCCAACAAGGGAAGATGGACGTACAGGCTTATTCCAGAAATTGCACCATGGTATAAAAAGAGCCATGGTGGGATCACAAACCATCTCACACAGGCCTTGTCGGTCCACGGCTGCTTTGCCGCACGCCTGTACAAGCGGAAGAAATTAGTCAGCGACGCCTGCGTATATTGCGGCTAAATCGACGACGCCGAACACACAGTCTTTCATTGCAAAATATGTACATAGCGACATAGAATGTTAAAAGTACTTTTGATGAAACAACTGATCAAGGAAAATGATAAATACCGTATAGATATTATGGTATTACAAGAGACAAAGCAGAGGAGGAACGAGATTGCGGATTCACGTGGATACATCTTTTCATGAATGGGAGTGAAGATATAAGATTGGGAATTGAATTTTTAATCAGCGAAAGAATAAGATATACGATTATAAAATTTACCACCATAATGGAAATAGTGTGCATGATGAGATTAAGAGGAAAGACATAAAGATTACGATACTGAATAGGAACAAATGAGGAGTTAATAAGCTGTATGGTAAACCCAATATAGTGGGGGTGATGAGAACGCAGAGATTGAGATGACATGAAAGGTGAGTAAAAGTCAAATTGACGGGAGAGGACGAAGAGAAAGGCCACTACTTGAATGGAAAAGAGATGTGAACTAATACATACGATGCATGCAGATTTCAAATTGGAGAAACAAAGCAAGGAATAGGAAGGAATGAAATAAAATGGTAGATTATGCTATGGACCTTCAAGGCTTGTAATGCTATTATATAAATATACTATTTAAGAGGAAGAAGAAGAACTTAAGAACTATTGGCAATAAAAATAATATGAAACTGTGTGGATAGCTAAGAAAGACTCGCGATGACCATACTATAAACACAAATTTTTTACTCTCCACAAAAGGGAGCTACTTTGAAATAAAAATACAAGCTAAACTTTGCCAAAAATCACTTGGTTTTATATTATTAGTAGCGGATTAAGTAGCAGAAAGAGAGAATCGACAAAGCATTTGAGAGTTCAGAAATGAATCAACCCGTCAAGCAACAGCTACAGCATCAACAAGTGTATAACTTATATCTGTGAATTTCCTTCTTATTGCATTTTTTGTTCAATTCTGTTATGCGTAGCCTTTTTTTACAAAGATGAATATGTGTATGAATTTGATGAGATCAAGATAATTATGATTAACTTTATCCATTCCGGTTTGATTATCATATTCCAAAATATTGGACTTGGCTGATTTCAAAAAAATTGTTGTAATTTGAAATTTTATTGTGTTATTGCAAATTATTTGGGTGACCTCGGCGATTTTGATTAAAAGGGCGTTTAAGTTTTATACAATTTCGCTTGCTCTCGATAGATTGATCGGAAAAGTCGCATAAAATTTTTGTTGAATGATTAATTGAATGATTAAAGTTAAAGAACAAGTCGTGGCAAATAATTAAAGAGTATAATTAATTAAGAAATTTTGAAAATTAAAAAATTATTACATTAAGATTTGATAAATAAAAAGTAAAGGCAATACGAGTATTATGGTATATTTCAAAGAAGTTGTTTTATGCAATAATCGTGTGACATAAATTTTAAATAAATAATTTTCAAAAATAAATAAAGAAAATAGCAAAACGTGCACCCCCCGAGTTTTATTTAAAAATTCATTTTGCGAAATTTGCGGGGGTGGGATACACGTTGATCCTCCAAGTTGAATTTTCCTTCCATTTTTTTGCCGTGGTTTGGGCGCAAACGAAAAAAGTGGAAGCTCATCGTGGCTCAATAAATAATGTTCAAACATTTGACATATTATTATTTAAAAAATTCGATTAGCAAGGGGGGGAGCTGACATGCACTTCGTAATGTAGCGTAATGTTCAATTAGAACCCATACTTTCAAATGGCGGTAGCTCGTGAATGATAAGAGCAACAAATTTGCGCTGGCGACAACAAATTAGCAAAAACTCTCCATATATTTATTTTCGGTTTGCACAAGTGGGGGTTGCAGTTTAGTAGCAGCCAGAAGAAAATAAAACAAATTACGACAATCAAATTAATAGAAATAAAAAATTAAATATTTAAAAATCCCTAATAATTAGGAGGGTGAATAATACACTGCAGTATATTTTTTATATACTGCGTGTTAACTAGCGACACGCAGGTTATAATTGGATGAGAACATCAGAGATAGATAAACAGAAATAGCATGAAATGAGGGAGGTTTATATCCGACGGTGGATGACATAGTTATTGGATAGATGTATTGATTGATTTGAAATTTACTCTCTAATGAACGTAAAGAGCATTGACCAAGTTGATCTGTCCGGATCGATTATTATCTAGTAACTACCTGATTTTTATTGCGGCCACTGGAACGTTAACTGAAGAAAATTTATCTCCAAACTGCCGATTTATTCATTAAATATTATAATAATACTGTTACAAACACATTTTGTAACATATCTGATTAAATTTTATTATGATTGCAAAATATTGCAAAATACGTTACCTATATTATTTACATTAACCATTATTTGAATATGTAAACAACATTACATTTTGTTCCATTGAACTTGAAACTAAGCTTGAAATTTAATTATACAAAATCAACAATAATTATTATTATGTTTAATTTATGTGCCACTATAAATTATTATTTCACTGCTTTATTTGTCTTCACGTCGCGTCCTCTGAAAGAGAGATTTTCCTGAAAGATTTTCAACGACTTATAGGTTAGGTTATTCAGGACAATAAGTAATAACACATCTTGAGGAAAGACGACCATACGCAGGTTTTTGGCTTGGTGACCACCTTTATGATGTTAAATCAGTATGGAAATTTAATACGTATATACAAATCGTAATTTATTTTCATTCAACCGTTATGATATTACGTGCTTTTAAATACAAAATCGTTAAGTTTTTTTGCATAATTTTATAAAGCATAATTAAAATTTGAAAGTAAAGCTTCAGACGAGAAAAATTACGACCACATTAAAATATGTACATAAAAAGGCAAAATAAACCAAAAAATCTGCTGTCGACACAAAGAATTTTATTTCAGATTTAGTTTCCTCCGAATTACGGAGTCGGGTTTTATAAAATGTAGTACAAAAATGATTTTTTAATTAATTTTAAAGTTGATGTAAATATTAAAAAAACCGGTTAACATTTTCCACTTTTCAGTATGAGGTCAATGAGCAAAAGGGTCGTAATTTAGAAACACGTCAACGTCATTTGAAATATTAAGTAGGTATATCGTTAATAATAGAAAATTTAAACTCATCCCAAATCTTGAATATAATAGTTTTATGATTTTCGGGTTTTTTAATTAATTTTTAACCATTTTAAGTAAGTAAATATTAATTTTATCAATCGCGTCAGATAAGCTTTTCTACACCTTCAATGCTCCAAATGAAAAGTAAACTTTCTTTGTAAAATTCGTAATAAAATTTTTGAATGGAATTAAATTAATCTTACTTGATTATCATTCTGTTTGCATGCGTTCAAGTTGATTACGTGAGCGAATACTAAACCGAATTAGACACTAAAATTACGAACACGTAGTACAATTGTTAAGTATAAATCTAGAAAGAAGGCCACATCTTTAGATAACATTTTTTAATAGCAAAAAATAAGTTATATTAAGACTAAGAAAATATGGAAATCCCTTTTTCAAGTTGTGGAATAGGTCATTATAATCTAAAGAGTTGATATTGTGCTTACATCCTACAAAGCATCAACAGTCAAGGCCGTATTCAGAATCAGCGTCAAAGTCAAGACAAACTAGCAAGAAAATCATAGCATGTAAAAACAAGTTGGAACTTGCTTTAGCAGCGGTTCCTAGGCTTCTATACAACAGATTTAAGAAATGAAATATTCTGAGATTTATATTTGAACTTAAAATGCTATTCTTTTGCTTTTATGTGAAAAAATAATTTTTTATCCGATAATAAAGATACTAATCTGATAATCGAAATCTCTTATTGTCACTAAATTTTACTTATACTAGAATATTTTTTAGCTTGGTAGGTATTAAAAATTCAGATTATCAGAATTACCACATATATAAAAAATGAAATATTCTGAGATTTATATTTGAACTTAAAATGCTAGATTTTTCTTATAGGTATCTGAAAAAATAATTTTTATCCGATAATAAAGATACTAATCTGAAAATCTAAATGTTTAGTCACTAAAATTTACTTATATAGAATATTTTTTAAGTTGGTAACCCTCGGTTCCAAATTATCGGATTATCTGATATCACATTATAAAATTATGGCGACCAAAAATAACAACAACTTTTCACACCAGAAAAGTAGTTGTATGTATAGAAGCCTAGGAACCGCTGCTGAAGCACGTTCCAACTTGTTTCTTTATTACAGTCTTGAAAATGACCCCGATAGAGGGTCGCAACTAGTCGATTCAAAACGTAGTCTTTCTTTAACACGTCCCCTGATATCCAATATCCTAGTAAATCATATCCTTGGAACAATAGCTTATCTTCACTTTATTCTGGCCGTTAATCCCTGCGGCAGTTAGACCAGTAAGCCACGTATCAAAGAATAATTGGATCAACGGACAATTGTATCATGGTATAATCGTATCAACGGATCATCGTATCAACGGATCATCGTATCAACGCATCATCGTATCATCGTATCATCGTATCATCGTATCATCGTATCAACGGATCATCGTATCAACGGATCAACGGATCAACGTATCATCAGATCAATTTGCTTATATAGGACATCGCCCTATGAGTATAGTAGATGTAACAGTTTGGCTAATTTTTCGCGCGTTAAGTAAAAGTAAATTATTAACAATGGCATTAATCGAAAACAAATCTGCTTTCAAAACTGTAAAGAATGTGCAATTTGGCATTTTTAGTATGGAAGATATTCGTAGCATGTCTGTCGTCCCAGAAGGTATAAATCATGTAGAAATTATGGAAGGAAGTCTTCCAAAAGTGGGCGACCTGATGGATCCGAGGATGGGAGCGTTTGACAGCACTTTACCATGTCAAACATGCGAAGGCGACCGGGACACTTGCCCCGGTCACTTTGGTCACATCGAATTGGCCAAACCGATCTTTCACGTTGGCATGATTAAAGATGTCATGAAAGTTTTACGCTGCGTCTGCTTTAATTGCAGTAAATTGTTGGTGAACCCAAAAAAACAAAACCACTTCGAACACGCTCAGAAGATAACTGCAGACGATTCCAAGAAACGCTTAGAACTAGTGAACGGTTTGTGCAAAGAACAAACAATATGTCACGCGGATGGTGGATGTGGAAATCATCAACCTGTAATTAGAAAATCGGGTCTCGATTTGACGGCCAAATGGAAGGAATCCGACGAAAAGGTTCCACAAGAAAAAAAGTATTTGTTGGCGGAAGGAGTGCTGCATATCTTTAGACAAATTAGCGACGCAGATTGCAGCGCCCTGGGAATGGATCCGAAATACTCACGACCCGAGTAGACGATCGTGACGGTTTTACCGGTTGTTCCTCCTACCGCGAGACCCGCAGCTTTCATGGGCGATTCGCCGAAGAAACGTCAAGACGATTTGACAAATAAATTGGCCCTAATCATAAATATACCTTGTATAGAAGCCTAAAAGTAGCGCACTGGCTACCCAGTTCTTAGACCTCTATACACACAGAGTATTTCCAACACGATTTGAAACGCTCTGTATGATTTTGAATTATGCGGACAGACAGATAGACAGACGGACGGACGGGCGGACGGACAGACGGACGGACAGACACGGAGCTAGATCATAAGGCTTCTTGGTATACTTTGTATAGAAGCCTAAAACTAACAAAGAGTGAAATTTCAAACAGCTCGTTCGGAAGAAATAGATGTAGGAAATGGAGTACCGCAAGGCAGCATACTTGGTCCAATATTGTTCATAATGTTTCTTAACGATATGAATGTGATTTTTGATAGAATAAAATTTCAGTTGTTTGCAGATGATACATTGGTGTATGTGACAGGTAGTGAACTGCAAGTGATAGTCGAACAGCTGAATAGCGAGATTGGATTGTTGGTGGGGTGGTTGAATGGTAATAAACTGAAGTTAAACATTGGTAAAACGAAGGGTATGATTTTGGGCAAAGAAAAATTAAAAGAGGCATTTAGGAGGCAAAATTTAAAAATTGTCTGTGAGGGAACGGAAGTTGAAATAGTGGATAAAATTAAATATTTGGGACTAATTATTGACAATAAGCTAGATTTTAAGGCTCATATTGATTTTATTTGCAAAAAGGTGGCAAAGAAGCTGGGTGTACTTAGTAGATGCAGCGCCTTTGTATCTAGACAAACGAGACTCACTATATACAATGCAATTGTTTTACCACATTTTTTGTATATTGGAACAGTGTTTTTTATGTCAAATGCAGCGGAATTAAATAGATTGCAAATCCTGCAGAATAGGGCTATGCGAACAATTCTGAAAGTGGATCGTTACACTAGAATAAGGGATATGCTGAAGGAGTTACAGTGGTTGGACATAAAACACCTGACAGAGTACCAGGTGATACTGTTTATTCACAGAGCGGTGTTAGGAAGAATGCCCAAGTACTTTGATGAGTTTTTAAAAACTTTCAACGAGGTCCATCAACATAACACTAGGAATGGGAACAGGATTGTTTTGGGACAAGCAAATACGGCTTTTGCTCAAAATACAATATTTTTCCGAGGAGCAGTGTTGTATAATGAGTTGCCAGGGAATTTGCGGAGCATTACAATATTTAAAAACTTCAAAACCCAATTGAAGATTTACTATGCGAACAAGATGGAAGACCAAAATTTTATATAGTTAAAGTTATGTGTACTATATTTTTATTTGTTTTTGTGTAAATATGTATTATATTATGTAAGTTGCAGTATAGCCAAAGCGGCTAAATAAACGAACAAATAATAATAATAATAATGATATTATGTTTCGATCTTATTCGCGATTTTATGTATACAGTTCTGTAAGAGTCCTTTTTATACCTGATATTATTAAATATTAGTTATATATTAAATATTATAGTGGTGTTTATTTATATCTATGTATATAAAAATGAATGTACGTTTGACCGATCGGAACCAAATTTGGCACAGTTATTATGTAGGTCCCTGCGCATGTTTTTGTATTTAAATAGTGCAAAAATTCGCAAAGGAAAGGAAAGTTGATTTTGAGTAGCCTGCCTTCCTTTAAGGAATCTCGATAATCCATTCATGCGCGTCCCTATGGGACGCGCATGAATGGATGATCGAGATTCCTTAAAGGAAGGCAGGCTACTCAAAATCAACTTAAAAAACAATAATGAATGCTGTCAAGCTGTCAACCGATCGACAATGCAAATACGCGTGCACGTGCTTTACGTTTATATTTGACCAATCATAACCAAATTTGGTGTAAAAGTTATTTACAACGCTACGAAAAACATAGGCTACTTTAGAACCTTGGAATGAGGCCGAACAACCACGGTCTACACGTATGGTTGCGATTTCCCCGAGGCCGAAGGCCGAATAACCACAACCGACATGGTCTAGATGGCTAAAGGCGGCCGGGCCGGTAGGCCGATTGTGCCAGCTAGTAATTTATAAAGTAACAACTCGTAATTTTATTGATAGCTTAATTATTGATAATTTACATAGTAATAATGAACCTCTCTATTTTCAATTACTTTGATCTTTTATTTTAATTGGACTTTGCATGACCAGTAACAAAAGCATTAAGGCGCTAGACCCCTGACAGAGAGACAGATACTATTTCAAATTGGTTGAAAATATAAATTGGAATTTATTAGTACAATAGTACAATTTGGGTTTTTGTGAACTTACGATTGCAACCTAATAATTTCGAACTTTTTATTGACTTCGTTAAGGCTTCGCTAGCAATTTGTGAGTAAACTTGATTTTAGTTATTATGATCAAATTACAGAAAATATCGTTTAATAGTACACTGATTAACTTTCGTAATTTGTACACGCACTTTCTTTACCATCAAAAATAACAAAACTGTGGATTTATCCAACTGGAAAAGAAGCGATAAGTGGAGGGTAAATGTAAATTGTGGTTTCTGTTTTTAATTATTATAAATGTTTACAGAACTTTATAATTTATATTCAGAAACGGCTTACATTGAATACACGATATATTTTAACAATACTAATTAACGTTCGTTCATACTAAGGCCTACAAGCAAATATGAAAAAACATATCTAGTTACTATTTGTTCGCAATATATTGAATTATTTGCAGCATGAATATCCTTGAAAGCTTTTTTTTGAAACATAATATATGGGTATTAACTGATCTTGGTAGAAATAATATTAGTTTAAAACGGGGGATGTTTGTTATTCCCAAAGTATACGCCTCAATATAACGTAGTAGAAGATATGACGTCAATCTACGTAGGGATGCCAGATTATTTCGAAAGAAATAAAATTAAACGATTAGAACGTTGAATATTTAATTTTTAATAAATTCCTTATTTTACCTCTCACTGCCATATTATTTAATTTTTTATTTAGCACTTGGCAACCTGCTACGAAACTAATAAACGAGGGTGAGATTTTTCTGCATGTTACTAAAATAATAAAGTCACCATTAAATTTATTTTCTCTTGATAGACTTCAACGCACATTTATGCATATAATTTTAAAGGATAATGATGAAATTTTGAAAGAGCTTTGCGTTTTAGAAGTTGGTACCCTTCGACGATATAATATGAAAACTTGCTTTGCGCTATGTAGAGAAGATAATAGCACACTTTCTTGCACCCTCTCCTTGATTCAGATGATCGTACGCAGTTGAAATTGTAATGAGGTATATTACGCGTTGTTTTACCGAACCTTTTCCCCAATTTTATTTTTACTTAAAAACAAGCAATATTCTTATTGATTAAAGTCTTAACGAAGTTGAAAAAATTGTGATCTTCTAATTAGTGGGGTTAAGCCCTTAATTATATTTTACTCCACAATTTATTAAGGTTTCAATTAGTATAAAACAGTTAACTTAAAAACGGCAAAAATACGAAGTAATTTAAATTTGCCTTGTAATATCCAAAATCCCCATTTACATCTTATGAATTTACGGTTAAAATATTTATTCTCTAAGATTGCAAATAGGAAAGTTATCCGGTTTTGATATATTCAGTTTTTGGTTTTCTCAACTAATGTAATTTTCAATAAAGTTGGCAACAAATTTCATCAATTTTGCATAAAGACAGGAAAGTGAAAATTAATTAAGTTAATTGGAAGCGTTTTAGAAAGCAATAGGTAACTAAACTGTATATTTCCACACATAGAAATAAGATTGGATCCTTGTCTGGCAAGGTAAATATTGAAAATAAATTATCGATTTATTTTTCAGACTGGAAAAGGTAATCGCCGGGATATCGAGGCTTTCCTTACGCTCTGTAAACATCAGAATGATGTTCATTTAATGGTATCAACAATATTCATTATTTTTCAATTCCTGTCGTAATTAATTAAATATTAAATATTAATTAAATATCCAATTTTATTGATTAATTTTTTTTGGTTAAACCTTATCACAAAAAATATTTATTTAAATTAATTTGTAATACATTTTTAAGCCAACCCTCTTAAAATAATTGTATCGTTGCCCCTTTCGGGCATACTCATATTAATTGTTTTTTAAAAATGTCTTCAAGTAATATAATTCAAAGAGGTCAAATAAAATGTGAAAGGTATAGTATATTTCACTTAAATGAAATTAAAAAAAGTCATAGCATCAAATTACGTTGATATAAAAACGTACAAACTATAAACAAAACATAATATATACAGATAAGGTTAATTATTTTAATCTCGCGCCAGCCTTTAGCAATGCATATGCTTGGTCGACAGCATATCTTATCTCTATATTATTATGTTTCATCCATAGTTCGTACGCTTTTATATCAACGTAATTTGATGCTATGACTTTTTTTAATTTCATTTAAAGTGAAATATACTATAAAAGAAACGTGATCTCCAAACTCAAATGCAAAATATTCGACAGTTTCTTTCTCAAACGCAATTAAGTAACTTTTTTTACATAATACTGGCGATCATTCTTGTTTAAGTCTTGCCATAACTTCTAATTAATAATTGTGATAAAAACTTGAACCAGTAAGGAAATTCTTGGGTACCCTACATCTGCCGTCCAAAGTTAAAAGGGCGTAAGTACATATTTTTCTGTGAAATCTGTGGAAGCCTTTTGAAAGCCTGTAGAATATAATGGTAATGACACAAAACATAAAATATGTATAGTTATTAATTTAATATTCACAATGTGTGGTTGATTTTTTGCGTTTTTCTCACGACTGCCTAAAGTGTACTTAGGTCCTTTTTACTTTGTACAGCAGATATGCCTGGGATTGTTTTTCATTTTTTTGATTGTTCATTGCAAGAAGATTTTTTATTAGGACTGAAGTTTTTTTTCAGTGATAATGTGTCATCTTGATGTTCGATGTTACATTTTATAACAGCACTAAAATCGTATTTGCGGAACAGGTGGTTGAAGAGATCGTGGAATGTCACTTTCTTTAGGGTGCAACGAATGCAAATACGGAAGTTATTGCAGGGTAGAATTTTGTTCTATACAGAATAACTATAACAAATTTGGTTCAATTGGGCAATATTTCAATCGACTTTACTGAAAGTGCTTGTGTTTAGCATGGGAAAACATAAATTGAAGGTGAAAAATTGGTTCTTAATGTTAAAATAATTTGTTGCTAGGGGACTTTACAAGTTGGGTTTTCTGATTGGCACAAAGAGCAAACGATCGTCGGAACTGAGCAAATGTGCAATACAAATTCAATTCTAAACAGGCACAATAGTAAAATCATTATCATTAATAAAAATTCCGGAATAATTTCACATCTAGGGGAGGTCCTTAATTTATACCGCTTTCGAAAATGTACTAACAATGGGCACTCGCTGTGGGCAATAGCATGAATTTTTCGACCACGATTTTAACAATTTTCTATAGATATTCGGAAAGCTGAAGGTTTAAATAGTAGCAATAAATACGTAATGAAAGATGAACTTCTAAGGTAAAATCGTGGATTACGGGTAAAATCAGAATGGTATATTAAGTTTTGAAATACCGGGCCTAGCTCAGACTTCCTTCACTTTGCGCCACTGCACCTGAATTTGAATTACAGTGATGGGTTTTGAGGCCCCCACCTGTCAACAAATACTGTACCCCCAGGAGATTACACTCAGTGTGTATTTTCTCCGACAGCCTTTCATCGCTTGTTACCATCGCTAATAGGAGTAGCACCGTACCTTTGGTCACCTCCATCCATCGGTCACTGCTCAAACTGAAGGACCAAACGATCATCAGATTTGCGTGGGTAAAGGCTCATTGCGGCATTGAAGGGAACGAGGTTGCAGATCAATGTGCCAAAGACGCGGCTGTTTTACACAGTCGCATGGTATACAACCAGTTCCCTCTTAGCTATGCAAGAAGGGTGATTCGTCTTGAGGCGGCATGTACTTGGGATACCGAGTACAGAAATGCCGTCCAAGGATCGACCACCCGGCAGCATTTACCTACGCTAAATGATGTTCGCTTGTTCCGAAGTGCCGTTGATACCTCCTTTGAAATGACGCAGATATTGACGGGTCACTCGTTTGCGCGCGAGTATCTTTACAGATTCAAGATCAGTCCTAGTGACGTGTGCCCCTGCGATTCAAAAAGTAGGCAGACTCTGCATAATTTATTGTCTTGCTGCCCAAAGTACACACAACATCGACACAATTACACCTTACACTGTCAATTTTACAACATTAAACCTTTCGAACTAACACAAATAATCACAAATAAATTCATTACTACACAATTCATTAAATTTTGCAAAATTATTATTAATACACTTAAACAATTTAACACCACCCCTTAACTTGTCTTCAAAATGGATTTATGGATTTATGCTCTCACCTGCGATTTCTTACTTGTTTGAATTTTGAATTAAATCCAATTCAAATTTTGTTTAATGTTTAAATCAATTCAATTTTAATTTAATGTTATTTATGTTCAAGTTTTTACTTATTTCATTCTATTTATCAATTGTTCACCATTGTTTAATTATTATCCATCAACATTCATGAATCACCCCCATTCACACTCACCAATTCTTCATTATTGTTAAGTTTTATTAAATGTATCACCTTGTATTATTATACTCCCTTTCTAGGTGGTTAGCCTAGAGAGGAACCAGGAAAAAAAAAACAAATACTGTCGGTATCCAAGGTTGGTTTTACCCCCCCTTGAGTTGGCCACGGTCATGGCTTTGAAATTATGACGAATGGCATGTACACAGTTGCTTTTCTTGAAAAGCTGAAAATGCTGATTTAACGTCATCACCTGATCTCTAATATAGCTGGGCCTCAATGTGGTGACAAGAAAGAAAGAGAGAAAAAGGGAGAAAGAGGTAAAATGTTGCATAAGTGGTCAAAGTCAGGAGCCCGTCTGCTGACTAAGGTAAATGCGGCTAAGTGTTAAGACTATATGAAACCAGAATGCGTGAGGTAGTCCGCACCAAATCGAATGCGAGTTCCAGTTGGAAAATACGTGCTCTTCCCTTAAAAATTAATGAATGATTGCATATAATTTTGTCAGAAAATGAATTACCTATTTTAGTGGAGCTGGTGGGAATTTATTTTTGAAAACTCATTCAATTCGTATTGTGTTTTTGATGTTTGACAGTTTAAAAATTATAATTTAATTAAAAATGAAAAAAAATGTTAATAAGGTTAACAATCGGGAATCTTCCAAAGGCAAGATAAAAGTGATAGTAAAAAATGTGTGGCGTCTAAATTTGAATTTCAGGGGATTATTTAAAATGGAACTATTTCTTATTTGGCGGAGTGAGTTTGAGAAAGAGAGAAGGCGTAGGAAGAGTGGGCACTCTTCCCCTTTGACCTACATCAGAGTTTCTCAAACTTATGGCCCCACGTACCCCTGTTCAAGTTCCCAAATGACTGCGAACCCCTAACCCCCCCAAAAAAAAGAAAATCTAGCTGTATAAGGAAAATAAGGTTTTTTGTTTTAATAAAATTTAAATAAAATAATACACTGTATTACAGTGACAAAAATAAATAGGTATGTTAATATTAATGTGAAGGGTGGGCTTGTTTCTTGTCGCAAATTAAGAGTCGATTTAGAAGCAATTTTGGACAAACTTTAATCTTAATTCTGACTCAACATCAAGTCGATTTCTGTACTTGGTTTTTAACATGACCAGGTGTGAAAACCCACTCTCACATAAATAAGTTGTTGCGAAGGGTATAACGGATTTTGGACTTTACATCCGTTATGTTCAACCTTATACCTCAATTTGGTTGGCCACTGCCATTTCATTTAAATTGAATGAGATGGCGTTGTGGACTCTGCGATATTTTTATTATCTGTTTCCGGAGCGCAGGTCGAGCTGCGCGCTGAGGGGGACTTGGGGAAAAATGGCGGACGAGAAGGTCACGTCTTGTGGGCTGTGAAGTGATTTTTCGGGGTTGGTTTTCGATTTTGCGAAATATGGTTACGTTTTGGGAGAGTTGCAGTCCGACAATCCGGATATTATATGGAATATGCTGTTTTTCCATCCCAGTAGGGGATTTGATTCGCGATTGGAGGATTGTGGTTTTTTTGGCCGTGCCATGTGTCCCTATCCGACCACCCTGGCCCATAATTTCTGGGAAGGATGTTTATCCGGTAGCATCGGTGAGTAACATGTTTTATTTGCTATTACTTCACAGTACCTGTCGATCGATTGGCCAATATTTTAACATCAGAAGCTCGATGGCATATTTTTTCCCTTGGCCTTTTTAATGTGTTTTATTTTTTATTTATGTGTAACATTCTGGTTTTTTGTTCGTCGTTCATTTTTGGTAAAGAATGTTATACGAGATTATGATTGCGGTGCATTTTTGTATACCTGTATCGTAGTGATTGGAATATCTAATCTCTTTTACGTTCGCTAAACGTGGAAATGAATTTAAGTTTGAATATTGATTTTTGGTATAATTATTTAATTAATAATTATTTGATTTAATAAATTGTTTTATAATGTGTACTTCGACTGGGTTTTATTTCCACGTTACTACATCAAGCGGCGTAAGTATAATGCATCGGCGATCGGACTCCAGAGTGGTCGTCCTAAGTTCAAGCCTCGACTTGAAATTTTATGTTCGACGTATTTTTTTGTTTAATTTTTGGTTTAATATTATTTTTATAAGGCTTCGATGTGTGACCTACTTATATACAGAGTGCGGCATTGCGCCGGGGTCGCTGCTATTTGGTTTGGTCGTCGGAGGCTCGGTGGTTACCTTTATGGAATTGTTTATGACCATTCGAGTGTTCCGTCGATTGTTTGTGAGGTGGTGATTTTTGGTGGCAATGTGGGGTGCTTCTGTTTAGTTTCACTGGTCGGCTCCTGTAGTGGACTACTGTGTTACGTTCCACTGGTGCCATACTAACACCATAAGCATCGACTTTATCATTAAGCCTTTAAGCAATGACCACCGTATTGTTTATTTTTATGTTTATTTTTATTTTATTGTTAAGTTTATTTTGTGTGTGTTTGCAAAGCTGCTTCCTTGAGTTTATCCGAGGCGTTTTTACACGACCCATGGCCCTCGCATACCGACGTTTCCATCAAAGAGCTAGTTGACCTAACACCAGGGCTCCACGCATTTAAAAGCAGAAGGTTCTTACCTCCTGCGTGGACTTTATCTTCTCCAAGCTGCTTCTCATTAGAGCAGTAAGGAAAGATTCTGTATCAAGGGTAAGAGGAAATTCGCCGCTTTGCGTAAGAGTTCGGGATATTCTTCCCGTCCAGCTGCCCAATGCCATCCAGCCGCCATTACATAAATCTTGTCGCTAACCCCCTACCATCAAATGGCGAACCCCTAGGGGTTCGCGAACCCCACTTTGAGAAACCCTGAGCTACATGATTCGATGTGAGTGTACGCATACAAATTAAGCGCAGTGAAATGTTGTTTACACTAAAAGAAATTAAGAATTAAAGAAAAAGGTATTGATCAGAATAAAAAATTTGAAAAAATCATATTAAGAATTGGACCTTTTACGAAATTAATGATTAACAAGTAAAAATTTCAACTTTGAAGAGGACTTTTTATGGAAGAATAACATGTTAGAAAATATATTATAGATTTTGGTAAGAAATTTTAAATAATTTAAGACCTGCAGGTATAAAATTTAACGAACAATAAATTTTTTATTCATTGTGAAAACATTTAATAATTCAATTTAAGGATTTTAGTTTGAATTAGGTGTAAGAAAATTGCAACTTGTGTTTAGTCCAATTATTACTTTTATTTATTTTGTCAATTTTTAAGTGCATACACAAACATTTATGCATGATCAAGTTAGTAAAAAAATAATCTCAAGTTTGACGTGTAAAAATAACAAACATTTCATTGTACATGTGCTTCAACTTAATTTAACATTAAAGAATATACATTTGTTTATTTCAATTATTCAAAGTGTTTTCTTCAAATTACAAATTATCACAAACCTACGTGAGATCCAAACCAAAATAACAACATTACCCAAATTTCTTAAATTGGGCAAACATAAAATTGGTCCTTCGAATCGAGATACGTGAACACAACCAGAAAAGCCAGAAAAACGAGTCATTTCCTATCAGAGGTTAGTTATATTATCCAAACAATTATTGCGATTTGTGTAATAAATTAATATTATAATTATGACAATTGAAAATTATAAAAAACAGCGTAGAAATGCAAAAAGCGCTCTTACACGTTTCATTACGTACTTTGAAACTATTAAAAATTCAGCTGACAACGAAATCAATTTAGAGCAATTACAGCTACGTTTAAATGATGCCGAAAGTTTACTTGAAACCTTTAGAAACGTACAATCAAAATTGGAAGAAATTGATCCCGATTACGAAAATAACAAAAAAATTCACTTTACTGCTAGAGAAGATTTTGAAAATAAATATTTTGAAATAGTTTCAATAACCAGGAAATTCATTACGGATAAAACTAGAAAATCTGCACCTAGTTCACCAACGCCATCAGTACATAGCAATACATCCGTACATAGCAGTAAATACAATTGCAATTTAGTTGCCATGCCAAAAATTAAACTGCCTACATTAAATTTACCAACATTCGATGGTTCCTATGAACAATGGTCATACTTTAGAGATACATTCACCTCTTTAATCCACAACAATAATTCGCTTGCTGACATACAGAAATTTCATTACTTACGCTCATCCTTACGCTCAAATGCTGCTAATACTTTGAAAGCTTTAGAAATCTCTGACGCAAATTATGAAGTAGCATGGAATCTATTAGTTGAAAGATTCGAAAACAAAGGTCTGTTAATAAACAATCACATCAAAGGTCTGTTTAACATTCCCACGATTCAAAAAGAATCACACCAAGGCTTAAGACTTATATTGGACAGTCTGGAAAAACACCTACGTGCCCTAGAAGCATTACAATTGCCAATAGAGCACTGGGACATTATTATTATATATTTAATCGCTTCAAAGCTCGATAACATTTCCAGAAGAGAATGGGAAAAGATTGTACACAAATCAGACGACTTACCAACAAAATCTGATTTGACAAGTTTCTTAAAAAATAAATGTTGCATATTAGAAACATTAGATACGTCTGAGGAACCAAAGCGCATATACAACAAACCATTAGCCACACAGCCAAACAAGTCAAGATCTTTTCTTACAACCTCAAACACAACTTGCCCATGCTGCAAAAAAGATCACAACATATACATATGTCCCGACTTCAAGAAACTTCAACCTTCAGAAAGGTTAAATGAAGCCAAACGTTTATGGTTATGTGTAAACTGCCTTTCCTCTGGACACCGTACAAGAGAATGTAAATCTGGTGGCTGCAGAAAATGCGGTCTAGTACATCACACACTTCTACATTTTAATGGCACTTCCGGCCGCAGAGCCGCAAATTCTCACACGGCTGAAAACACAAACACCTCATCCGAACAACAAACTTTTAATTCAAATCACTCGACTTCGGAAGATGAGATACAACAATCGGTTGCATTAACAATCAACAACACTTTCAATCACAAATCACTTTGTCTACTTTCAACAGCCATTGTTAAAGTTTATGACCACACAGGTATTCCACACGACTGTAGAATACTTCTAGACAATGGTAGTCAATCTAATTTTATTTCTCAACGATTATGCCAGATTTTACAATTACCTACCAGCAAAATCAATTTTTCTGTATCTGGCATAAACCAAGTGAATTCCAAGATTAACTTTCAAACGACTGTTTCAATTAAATCCACAATCAACGAATTTTCTTGCACACTTTTTTGTCTTATTTTACCAAACATAACAGGTGACATACCTTCTATTTCATTTCCAATAAACACCATTAATATACCGTCAAATATAATTCTTGCCGATCCAAACTTCAACAGCGCAGCGCCAGTAGACATGCTTGTTGGCGCAGATACCTTCTGGGATATAATGAGCGTTGGCCAAATTAAGCTAGGTAAAGGTTATCCTATCTTACAAAAGACTAAACTGGGATGGCTCGTGTCCGGTCCAATTTTTACAAAACAACAGCTTCACACCGAAACGAAATGTCATTTCAGCGTCACAAAAGACATCGACCAGCAATTATCCAAATTTTGGGAAATTGAAGAATTCCCGAAAAACAAATTTATATCACCAGAAGATATCGAGTGCGAAAATCACTTTCAGGACAACACTACAATCAGCCCCGATGGTCGCTTTATAGTGGCAATCCCACTAAAGAAGCCCATTACAAGGCTTGGTGAATCGAAACAAATAGCGATGAACCGTTTTACGACTTTGGAAAGAAAACTTTCACGTTTGCCTGAACTCAAATTGCAATATGATAATTTTATAAAGGAGTACATCATGTTAAGACACATGACTTTGGCAAAGGATCAAGATGACACAACAGGTTACTTTTTACCTCATCACAGCGTTATTAAAAATAGTAGCACTACAACTAATTTACGCGTCGTTTTCGATGGATCTGCCAAAACGACAACTGGGGTTTCTATAAACGACTTGATGATGGTAGGGCCTACAATTCAAGACGATCTTTTTTCTATTATTCTTCGATTTAGAAAGCATAACATTGTGCTCGGCGGAGACGTTGCCAAGATGTACCGCCAAGTATTAATACCTGACAACCAACGCAATTTACAAAAGATCTTATGGCGTTACAATCAGGAGGAAGAGATAAAAGTATACGAGCTCAACACCGTAACTTACGGATTGACCGCAAGCGCCTTTATGGCAATACGATCTTTACGAGAAGCAGCAATACGACAAGCCAAGGAATTTCCAAATGCCAGCTCTACTACTTTACGAGACTTCTACGTTGATGATCTTCTAACTGGAGGAGACACAATCAACGAAGTATTGAAACTCAAACATGAAATCACTAAAATACTGGGCAAATATGGATTCCAATTACGAAAATTTATCTCTAACGAAAATGCAATTAATTGTGAAGAGGAAGAAAATACTTTTATAGAAATCGGCGAACAAAATAAAACTTTAGGTCTCTTATGGCATTCCAACAACGACACATTGAGATACAAAATAAAAAATTATTCTCACAAAAACAAGATTACGAAAAGACAAATTCTGTCGACTATAGCGCAAATATTTGATCCCTTGGGTCTTCTTGCACCTGTTACTGTAACGGCAAAAATCACACTACAAAGGCTATGGAAACTTAATCTGTCTTGGGACGAATCGATCCCACAAGACCTTCATACTCTATGGGAAAATTATACGAGCCAACTTATTAAAATAAACGAACTGGAGATACCTCGAAAAATATTAAATTCCAATCCAATCACGATAGAACTACACGGTTACGCAGACGCATCAGAAAGCGCCTACGGAGCTTGTATCTACGTACGATGTGAAGAATCGTGCGGTAGATTTACTTCCAATCTATTGTGTGCAAAAACCAGAGTTGCGCCTCTGAAACACACCACTATTCCTCGTTTAGAGCTTTGTGCAGCTCTATTGATGTGCGAGCTAGTAGAAAAGGTAAAAACAGCCATTAACATCAATTTTAATAAAACATTTTACTGGAGCGACTCCACAATAGTATTGGCGTGGATAAATACTTGCCCCAGCAAACTGAAAGTCTTCACAGCTAATAGAATATCACAAATCCAAACTCTGTCAAAACCCGACTCTTGGCACTACATTGGTACGGCTGAGAATCCAGCTGACTTACTCACGAGGGGAATATCGCCTTACGACCTCTTCAATTCAAGGATCTGGTTTCACGGTCCAACATGGCTTTCCATAGCCGAAGATCGATGGCCCTCTCACAATACAGTGAATTTCGAGGATTTAAGTAATAATACAGAACATCGTGTAGTGACTTCACTTCTCGTCGTCAACCACGAATTCCCCGAATTCATCAGCAAATTTTCTTCGCTCAATAAATTAGAAAGAATTTTCGCTTACGTACTCAGATTTACAAACAACATTAGGAAACCTGTAGCATTAAGAAAACTCGGTATTTTTGAACCTACCGAATTAGAAGAATCTCTTAACATCTTAATTCGAGCCATACAACAAAAACACTTTCCTAATGATTATAAAAATTTACAAAAATTACGCAAATTAGCTTCGAACAGTAGATTACTTAATCTAAATCCTTTTATGGACAAAGACGGTTTGATCCGCGTTGGCGGACGAATACAAAACGCTGAATTTGAATATGACAAGAAACATCCAATATTGCTTCCATCCAATGAACATCTTACAACATTAATTGGAAGACAAGAACATCAGCGATTACTTCACGCTGGTCCACAATTGTTATTAGCTTCCTTACGAGAAAAATACTGGCCTTTATCGGGTCGTTCTTTTGTGAGAAAAATTGTCCATAATTGTTTACCATGTTTCAAATTCAACGCAAAACAACAAGCTTATTTGATGGGCAACCTACCCACTACACGATTAACACCGACTAGACCATTCCTTATAACTGGAGTGGACTACGCGGGTCCTTTTCTGATTAAGGACCGAAAAACTCGATACTACAAGACAAGCAAGGCGTACATTTCCCTGTTCGTCTGCTTTGCCACAAAGGCCATCCACATGGAGATTGTCTCCGACTTAACAACTGAATGTTTTCTAGCAGCACTAAAACGTTTTGTGTCCCGACGAGGGAAATGCACAGAAATTCATTCTGATCAAGGAACAACTTTTATTGGTGCCAACCACGAATTACAAGATTTTTTAAGTCATAATGACAAACAATTAACCAAGGTTCTCAGTTCGGAAGGCATTAAATGGAATTTCATACCACCAAGAGCACCACATTTTGGTGGCCTCTGGGAGGCTGCTGTAAAATCTATCAAATTTCATCTAAAGAGAGTAATTAACGATACACTCTTGACTTATGAAGAATTTAATACAATTATTACACAAATTGAAGCCTGCGTTAATTCACGACCTCTGTATCCTTTATCGAACGATCCTAATGATCCTAACCCTTTAACACCTGCACACTTCCTGATAGGAACGACACTAACGGGCATACCGGAGCCCAATTGGCTAAATACAGCACAAAATACGTTGTCGCGTTTTCAACACCTTCAACAAATTTACCAAAGCTTTTGGTCCCGTTGGACAAAAGAATACATCTCCAATTTACAAGTCCGTACCAAATGGAAGAAGAACACACAACAGTTGGTGAAACCAGGTGTCATGGTGGTAATCAAAGAAGATGGTCTACCTCCAATGAAGTGGCGTTTAGGAAGAATTTTGGAAACACATCCAGGACGAGATGGCATCATCCGAGCTGTCACAATCAAGACAACCACGGGCATCTTTAAACGACCAGTGGTTAAAGTGTGCGTGCTACCTAATCAAAGTGACTAGTTCCTATTAATTTTGTTTTTAAACCCTTCCGGCTTTCAAGGGAGGCGATATGTTTAGTCCAATTATTACTTTTATTTATTTTGTCAATTTTTAAGTGCATACACAAACATTTATGCATGATCAAGTTAGTAAAAAAATAATCTCAAGTTTGACGTGTAAAAATAACAAACATTTCATTGTACATGTGCTTCAACTTAATTTAACATTAAAGAATATACATTTGTTTATTTCAATTATTCAAAGTGTTTTCTTCAAATTACAAATTATCACAAACCTACGTGAGATCCAAACCAAAATAACAACATTACCCAAATTTCTTAAATTGGGCAAACAACTTGTAATAATAAAAATTTATTAACCTTGAAATTAAAAATTTCTGTAAAATTCAATACAAACATTTCAGCACAAATAACATTTAATTTTCAACTAAAACATAGCAACTTTTTATATTCGAGTTCAACATGTGGTACTTATCAAATTGAATTAAAATTTTTGTCAAATACCATAGCAATTATTTATTGCGTCCCAACGTGTGGCAATTTGATAAAAATCAAATTTAAAATTTTGTAATACTTACAGCAGAGGAATATTTTCTGCGCGCTCTGATGGCTGTAACTCCGTAACCGCTCGATTAACAAGAAAAAATAGCAACATCTTTTCTCTAGATAATTTAGTCTACTTTATTTTCAATGATTTGATATTTTGCTCTGAGGTGCACCCAAATGAAGATATTCACGTAAAACTACCATTCTTCGCATGGTTTTTCCATTATGGGAAATGCGTTGATGACTGGCCTAACTATAATATAGTATTTATCTCAATAATAATATTACATAATATCTAATATAGTATTTGCTTATATTTGTGTATTAAATTCACACTTAATTTTATTCAATGTTTTGTTTGTGAAGGAAGTAAGTCAACCACACTTCATAGTACGGCCAATATGTACATTGTTCATCCTAAACTATAAATTTAGCTTATTTGTCTACCAATGAAGTGAGCACATAATATAAGGTAGTAGATTAGTTTTATCACCAAAAGATTAGGGCATAAATTTTAACAGTTTTGAACTTAATGTCGCGCTATAAAGGTAATCAGGAGTATATTAGTAGCGTGCCAAATATCAACTTGGCTACCCTACAAATAAATTTTATTACTATTTTCTCGACATTTTTTAAATATTTATTTAAAGTTATGTTTTTATTTTATTCCTTTGTGCATGTTCAATTTCAAAATAAAAGTTAGTGAAATTGGCGATACATCAGTTTTTTTTTAATTTCAATATTATTACGTTTTTGAAAAGCCGTTATTAGCTATGGCTTTGAAGCGGCCAATTTGTTTATGTTGAATCGCTTGAATGATTTAAATAAAAGTTGCTTAAATATTCAAGTTTTCCGTTTAGTTTGTAGCGTTCGATGCTTTTGGTGTGACGTCAGAATCCATATTTTCAACCATCTTATTAAGTTAAGAATTTTGTCAGAAGTGATGGAAGTGATTGTTCAAATTTTACCACATGCATTCACGAATCAACAGCAAAAAAAATATATAAAAATATGTATCCTTACTGCGGGAATTGATTCTAGCACTGATGCAGCATTCCCTTGTTGGATACGCAAACTGATTCAACTCTTTACGCGGCTATCCCCCGACAAATCTGTTTGTATCTACTATTTTTTCTTTATCTATTGTGACTACGTATTTACACGGCTATTGAGGTTATTATTTAGCTACATCAGATTATTTAAAGATTTTGAAAATCACAAATTATTTGTGATTAATATTGTATTGTGGTTTTCGTTTCGACGTAGCAACAGTCGATGAAACACGCAGAAAAAGAGAGAACCTTTCTTGGAATGTAGTGGTAAGTCGCACCTTGTTGTTTATAGTGAGGTGAATTTACTGCAATTTTGGATGCATAATTGGTTTCGGATTGTTGTATGTGACTGCTCATTTATTTGTAACCGTAAATTTATCCGTTGATTAGTTTCCGGCCTGCGGAGCCGAACCTTTACTAGTACCAGATATTAAATTTAAAATGCACGCCAACCCCCTATTGTTACCGATTTCTTCTGGTGTGAAAATAAAATATACTTTTGAGCTACATTGTCGCATAATATATTCACGTCCGTTAGACCCTATATACTCTGGGCCCACAAGTCTTTACATTAGGAACATTATCGATCCGGCTATTTTTACAAAGGAAATATTTAAATTATTTTAACCAGAAGATCGAGATCTGGATTAATAGTGCTATATATTGAGCACACTTTTTATTGAAAACCAAATACGATAAACTGTTTACAAAACAAAAATTACATGAATAAATAACGAAAGGCATCCTTGGGTACCGTGTTGAAATCAAGGATATCGATATTGAAATAATATTAATGTATATACATCAGGGAGCATAAATTCAGACTTAAATAAAATATTATACATGGAAAATATGCCAATTTCTGGACTTCATTCGCCAATTACTAGGCACTTTTAATTTTTACTGAAAATTACTACTTGAGTAATTAACGCTAAGAAAAAATTGTTAAACTTATTATCTTCAACGATAATCCAGTTTTCAAATTCTTGATTCGTTTACTGGTGTAAAAAATAATTTAAAATGTATACCTACTTCAATTATCTTGGTGAAATAGGAAATCAATACTGTCGAACTTGACACTCAATTGAATATTTTAACCTTGTAAAGTAACTTTTACAAAGAATATTCCACTATTAAATAATATATTATATAACTGTTTGTGACTTACAGGTTCTATTTTTTCCTTGCCAATATTTTTACAATTTATTAATGGTAATCATCATTAGTCAAAACCGTCCTTCCTGTTGATTCCCAATAGAATTAAACGAAAAACAAAAAATATTGAATAAAAATTTAAAAAAACAGCATTTTTGCAATATTCCATCAAGTAAAATGTATAATGTACATATTTAAATTTTACATTTTTAATAAATATTTTGTCTTCATTAAAACTCAAACTTTTATAAAATCACTTTTAACCTTTCCTTCTTTAATTACTAATAACAAAAAAATTGAAGGTAAATCTAATCGAAGTTACAGCGTATCAAACACGAATGTTATACTATAAAAAAAAAGTTTTAAAAGGTATCTTGGAGAAGTAGGCAGCTGAGATAGGGCACGATGCAATAATTTTACTTTTTTTCGACCTTTTTCAAATAAATAAATTGTATCATCTCCAACTTATTGGAAGCAACGTAATAAGCGAACACAAAAAGTGACAAACAGAAATTATTTGCACGAAAAATTCAAATTTATATTACGTACGTCATATTTATTCAGTTGGAAACAATTTGAGGAAAATACAAAGAAATTTAAATTTTTTTACTTTAGTTTGGTTTATAATGTTTATACTTAGGTTTTTACTGTCACTGTTACTTATTATTTGTTTCATTTCATTTTTGTTCTAAATTTAGATGTTATCTAAATACTATTAATTTATACAGGGTGTGGCTTCCCGTGCGGTTTCAATACATTTTGCAAGGATAAATGCCAGTAATTGGCAAGGATAATTAAATTAATAATATCTAATAGAAGGAATACGTCTACAATTTTGCAGGAAATCGTTGCAGTGCAGCCGGTGTTTTATTTATCTACGAGTATAATAGCATTATTGTATTATAGAAGCTTTACGAAACAAAATTTGAAGGTATTTTATCTACTTTACTTGTTCATGTGTAGTAATTTACAATTTATTGTATTATACCTACCACCGAAATAAATAAATTTATTTAATTCTATTGTGTACATCCTAATCACCGAATTTCTAAACTTAAAATATTTCAGATTTCTTGTTAAAGAAAAACCATAAACCACTTAAAATAAAATAAAATGTTCATATATAAATGCTCGAGGTATAAAGAATATGAAAAACCTTTGTTAAGGGTTTTTCTAGTCGAAAAGACTTCATATTATATTAACTTCTTCTTTTTTGACGTCATAATAATGAAGTTTAAATTACACAAAGTACTTTTTATTAACTAATAAATAATTTCTTTTTCTAAATTACGAATCAAGTAATTAAAAAATTCTTTATCCATATTTTTTCAATTTATCAATGTGGATTAAATAAATTTCTAATTTCCCAGTTTGATTTTTCAAAGAAATTTGTGTAAGTTCCGAAACTTAATTGAGAAAATACATCCTACCTTTAATGTTATAATAAACTTTGTAGTTGCTAAAATTCAATATACTATTGTTAATATCGTTTTAGTTCATTAATTTTCTTTGACAAAGTCAATTTATAAAATTATTGGTCAACTTCGAAATTTTACATTAATAAAATTGTTTACCCCAACAGTTCCTAATGACGTCAATCCTCACAGGCTGGGATTACGATATTATACAATCAATTACTGTAAACTAATTTATGGTATGAAACGAAGTAAGCATTAAATAATAATGAAATTACAGTTCAACAATTAAGTTAAATTTGTATTTTATGCATTTACAGTAAAAATGTATTAACAGAATAAACCCAGTAAACATAACAACACAACTTTTCGAGATCCAGCTCAGGATATTCGCAAAATTAAATTTCAACCTTCCTTAGCGGTCGACTTTGAATCCAACATAATAAATTTCAATTTAAATTCCTGATTTTGAATGAAAAAAAGGTGCAGGTGCCAGTTTAATAATTACGTCATATTTTATAAAATCAAAATTTATTAAATTTTTAATTCTCGATGGAAAAACTGATCGCAGAGCTTTAGGAAATAAATTGTGTCGTTAAAGCTAAATCTGAAAATAAAAGTTGAATGTCGAGAATTAAAATTAAAAGTTTGAACAAAAGCTACGTTAATTAAGAAATTCTAAAAATTTTCTCCGAGCTTTGACGTAACTCTTCTATGTTGAATCTTTTTAACTGCTATTGTTTAATTCTGTTTTATTTTTTCCACTACTAATCCGAACTCGTTCTGGTTTCTTCGCCTATAAAGCTACAAAAGTTCTGAAGGATTTATATCTACTATCACAATGTGTCCTTTTATTTTTATCTTTATTTGTTTAAAAGTTTTCACTCTTCAGTTGTAAATAAAAGAAAATCTTTAGTTAAAAGGCGAAATGTAATCGCCTAACTCTCTAAAAGTTTATGACCATTTTAAACAAACTTCAAATTAATTTTTAATTAATACTTACTTTGAAAAGTAATCAAACAATTTAATTTAATTTTTAAATTGAAAATATTTTAAATGTCTCAGGCAGGAAATAAGATTTCGTTCCTTCTTTCAGATTTTGTAAAATCTTTGATTTTGTAAGATTTTATTCGTATCGAGTTTTAAATTGAGAAAAAGAAGAAGAATTTTCAAATTACAGTAAATAAAAGACTACGGATTATTTGAAAGAAGTGTCGAAGAGTGGAAAAACAGTATTATTATTATCTTTTTAAATTACCTAGTGTTCTTAACTACCATGACGCTAAATGGCTTCTTATTTTAGCTAACCGGTTCAACTTCGAGCGAAGTAAGTTCTTTATTATAGCCGCCTTCCATTGAAAGGCAATGGCAAAAAGGCCAAGGTGTAATCTGTCTAATAGTATTCTTTTTCATACTTCGCAAATAAGATCACATAAGAGTCTAGTCAAAAGCCTAATGCAAGATCCCCACGCACAACTACCTCATTTAAGCTAATAACCACCATACCACCCTATTTAACCATTTCAGTTTTAAAAAGAAATATATTGAAATGCTATTTTCCTCTTTGAGTTTTTTTTAAATATTCAGAGTGCGAACTAAGGCAGAAGAACGCTGAATTCGGTCATTCTTAGAATGACCACGATAATGAAGCAGACGCAATGCTGGCCAATTTACACTCGCGGCACCCGGTATGATTTATAAAATCAACCATCCTTCTTCTGAGATAGACGTATTAGAGTTGATACTTTTAAATTGACCGCCATTATTCCAATGTTATCTCAGCCGTGTTCGGTCTGGCGCTTTTTCGCATTGAAGCTCCGTAGAACATATTTTGATAATTCGATTAGGAGCTGTTCCGCGCTTGAAAACGCTATAATTAAGTCCATTTCAGAAGCTTAAACACGCCAAGTCCTGAAGTGAGCGTCCTGAAAGCGTGAACCCCAAATCGAACTATCAAAGCGAAAAAAGTGCCAGACCGAACACGACCGGCTCGTATTAAACTAAATTTTGTGTATGTGATTAATAAATTTTGATATGTGATAAAATAAAGTTCGATAGAAGATTAATAAACTACCTTAAAGGAATAATGGGTGTTTTGACTTCGTAATGGAAGGAAGAAAATCGTCCAGGTCGGAACAACTAAGATGGAGTCACAGTTAAGTCACGATCAATCCACATCGAAGTTGATCATTAGAATTACGCACGGGATTTTCCGTTTGCGACGAAGAATAGGCTAATTTTGTAAGAGTTGGTCCAAATTGGGATCATTGGTTTATATCAGCGACTTCTGACTTTCACAAAAGGTTGTGAAAGGCTAAAAAAAATTTGAGAGTCAGAAATTCACTACGAGACAATTTCGGAGGTGATCAGATTTCTGGGGGCTCCTACACGGGTGAAAACTTTTACTTTAACTTAGCAAAGCAAACTAATTCGAACAGTAACCATACGGTTTATGACAAAAACGGCATAAATTTAAACTTTATAAATTTATTTAAATTAAACAGCATAAATTTTATATTGTAAATTTGATTTATAAGGGGGTTACAATATAATCTAATTGGTTGGTTTAAGAACGGCTAAGTTTATTTTTATGCAAAATTTTACGTTTCATTTGAACGTTTGGTTATTCTTCAGTTTACATTTTGGAAATATAACATGTTCGTGTTAAAACATTCTGATGTTAAAAATAAAATTATCAATTGTACAGTCGAGTTTTATAGTTTTACATTTGGAGCGCGTCTGCATTATTGGGTTAGTGCAGTCCGATTGAGCTGAAAATCGTGGCGAGTATTTTCAAGAAAGAATTGATATTTGATTTAAAATTTGTTTCAATTTCAAACTTTATACTAATTTCAAAATTTAAAAATAATAAATAAAGCACGATAATGAGCCCAACACTTATCTCTGCCTATAAATTTTGGTTGGTATCGTCTGAAAATGAGCTTAGCTTTCACAATTTCTAGCTTCGTTTAACTTTAAATGCGGTGTCCGCTTCTCTTAAGTTCCTGAAAGTTGAAAACTTTAAAATTAGTCAAGCTGCAGTGATATTCTCATACCATACCTTGTATATGTCAAATATTTTGCCAGAACAGAAACGGTTTGAATATTTTTAATTCAAGTGTTTAAATATTTGCGTCTTTTGTAAATATTTATAAACCCTTTATATCTTGAATTTCATGATTCGATATGATGATATTGAAATATTTTTTTGTATGTATTATTACATAACCATCATATTTGAAATATTATTTAAAAATGGTACTTACATCAATTTACAAATTCCACATCTCGCAAATAAATAAACAAGAAAATGTAAACCATATAAGTTTATATTACTTTTGTTATACTGTTCGTCTAATAAACCCTCCAGGATTCAAATTCACATTTTAATCAAAATTCAGCCAAGAATATAGCGCACATTTTCTTACACTATCGTAAAAAATTTACAAATTTTCGGTAATTTCAACAAAACTTTACAAAATTCCTTCATATAAAATAATATTTCAATATTTCAAGTTTTATTTATATTTCATAAGCACAATATTACATAAAATTAAACTTTATTGTTACTTTGGACAAAATGCATAATATGTAAATAAGCCAACAAAATAATATTTAATATGCCATTGTGCAATAAGAATAGATTTTAGTTATTAAAATATAAAGTTGTCTTTTATGTTATTGTGAAAAGTTCAATTGAAAGGATTATTGTGTACAGTAAGTACATATTATTACTTCTACAACAACCAACAATTTTTTAAATCCAACAGTAAAAATTTTGCCATTTGATAATTAATTTGTGAAATAATGAGTTGTCCGGAAAATGTGTGTTGATTTTTCACTAACCAAAGCAAACAGATTTTCGACGTTAATGAAGTTTTAATCAATAATATATTTTCATCTTTCTCTGACGACTTCTTGTTCTCATATACTGCTTGGTTGCCAATTCCTGTGTTACATTATTTCCGTTTTAAAATAAAATTTAAAACACTTGGAAAAGGGTACTTAACACTGGTTTTATTTTTATGCAAATACCGGTTTGCAAATTATACATATTTTACTCTAACACAATAAAATTTGCACCGTTTCATCCCCCTTTGCAAATATTTCAAATTTAAAATAAAGCGTTTTCACTTGAATTCAAACGCAGTTTGACGTCACCGGTTAATTGTCTTCCACACTAGCTTTAAAATCTTTTGCAGTCTACCATCAGAGAACAACCAATAAGATTGCTTCGAATAATTTCGAAATGTAGTTCAAATTAAATTTGACAAATGGGCGGATTTGCAATTTTTTGCAATGCTGTTGTTTATTGATCAAGTCCTTGATTATGTTTGCCTGACGAGAATCTAATGACATTGAAACAATTGTCGTATTTCAAATTTTCATTAAACACCTTGAAAAATTCAAATCTTTAATTTTCAAATTTTCACCCAGCGGAAGCCAGCCGTAAGAATTAAGTCGTCGTGAGTTCTGAAAGTAGCGAATTGCAGATTTTTAGTTCCCACAATTTCGGGGTTTATTTGTTATTGTTTGTTTGACAGGAGGCAACTCAAATAAAAGTGTACACAAAGCACGCGATTATGAATTTATCATGAAGTTAATTATTAAAACACTCGGACATTTTGTATGGATCTTGTGAGATCTAGTTATATGAGAACATGTTATGATATTTTCCCGCCCTTAAATTCTAATTATACGAATTCCGCAAACCCCAAAAATAAATTCCGGTCAACTTCTATTTCAAATATTTAATTTTTTTCTCGCCAAATTAAAAAAATCAAAAATGTTCTTCTTTAGATATTGTAAATCAATTTATAAAATGTTCTTGTAAAAGTTGTTAAATGTAAAATCCTATCAGCTTTAATTATGACGAAGTAATTACCCTCTAATTACTAAAAACGACAATTAAGCTCTTTTTAATTAAACAAAATGCACCGCTTGTCGGTCAGAGCTTCTCTTGCAGTTGAACGAAAAATATGAAATTAAAAATGTTTATGATTAGTACACTGAAAAAAATACTGATGATAATACGAATGAAAAACAGCTGGTAGCGATCATATTTATTGATGCAATTATTTATAAACCCTACGAAAATCAATTAGTTAAATGCATTTCATAAGAGTTATAAACGGATTATTGCTTTTAATGGAATGCTTTTATTAATATTAATGAATAAATTTAATTGAGATTGTTGCAGCCATTGCTACATAAAATGCAGTCATTAAGAAATTGCAATTTGACCTTAGATAAGTGTGTAACACTCACATAATAATGAAGAAATGCTGAACTAAAATACTTCGTTTTTGGATACAAACTAATAAAAATTTAATATACTAAAAATCCAAACCAGTAAAGACCGTAGTTGTAAAAATTCATATACAAAGTTTCATAAAGTTTAATTAAGAAATGCGATCTTCGCATCTGATACCCGTTGAAGAGGGCAATTTGTTGCTTTTTCAACTACGTTAAATCGTTTAAACTTTTATTGTACTAAAAGTAGCCATTAAAGTTTGTTATTCCTAAGAATATTTATACAAAGTTTTATAAAGATGAAGTACGAAATGCGACCAGTACGTGGGAACAAACATCTTAAATGAAACCTGCATAATGGAAGTCTCGCTACGTTCGACTTCATGACTGACGAAGAATTTTTTATTTACTACCCTGTGACGTCAGACGATGTTTTCGTGCTAATTTTTACTTCAGTAGGCATGAAACTGCTTAATGTATTATAATGATTTTTTTACTATAAACTTAATCTCGAGAATATGCATAACTTTTGTAGAACCAGCAGTGAGATGGGCAACAAAGGATGAAGGATCTTCAAATAATTGAAAAATGTTAGGTTAGGTTCTAATCCTAGGCCCATGATCGATCCTCAGAAATACTTTGTTCACCACTTTTCAGTGATAGAATAAATCGACATAATCAATTTTCTGATTAATTGCGATGGGGCGCCACCTACCCCAAAATAGAATAAAAAGTAATATTTTTAAATCACAGTAGTTACTCCGCTGAATTTTGGGCAATCAGACGTTGCTTGGACCATACAGGTGGTGGTGCAGATTTAAAACACTTTACTAAAATGTGAAAATATAATTTTAGGCATCCCCCTCCCATTATTGCAAACCACGAGTCACCACTGATAAGCAGGTAAGTTAAACAACCCCGCCCAGGTAATAAATTCACGAAATTAAATTGTTTTAACCCCCCCCCCTTTAATCGAACTAAACAACTCTATAACGCGAAATTAGTTCGACAATTCCCGCTCTAGTTAGGCCTGCAGGCTGCACGACCGAGGCAATCACGTTCTAAATGGCTCATCAATTGTTTATTATTATATGAATTGCGTGATGAATTGCAGATAGACGCAAGTGTTGTTTAAGACCACACTGATTCGTGTTTGCCTAGGTAGTACAGCCTAAAGGCCGCATCGAGGGAAGGAATCGTCATCGTCAACTCAATTTGGAGCCAGACACAAAACAATAGCTCTCGTACTGGGCGCAGTCCTGCGTCCACACAAATACCTAAGAACAACGTCGGATTTACCTGCAATTACGAAAAACAATATTGAACAAATTCTGTCAAGAGTACCCGTTCTTCTATCCAAAAATAATAATTTTGCCAAACTAAAAATTAAGAGGTTCTTCCCGATTATGAGGTTTTCAAATTTATCTTTTCCTAATGCGCCTGTGGTTGATTCATTTTAAGTAATCAACCTAAAATAGTTTCTGTGCGGCCTTTAGGCCGCACAACCAGAACATTCTAGTAGTATATAAAAATCTAAAAAATTGGCGAATGTATTGACCGGGGGGTGAAAATGAAAAGTAAGTGCTTGTTTACAATGAACGTAGAATATAAGAAAAAAAATCCATAAGAAGGACAACAACCTAAATCCATTCCAATTTAATGTAATTATATTAAGATTGCAGTTGTACGTAAAATTGCATCAAGTCGAAATGGTTTCAAGTTTATGTATTAAAATTTATTATGCTTAATGTGAATGTTACGTCTTATATATTTCATGTCTTACGGTCATTGTGAACAAGCACTAACAATATTTTCAAACAGATCGTCTATGGTCAGCATTTGAAATACTGGATTTCATTAAAGTTGGCGTATATTCTAATAGTTATCGATTAAGATTCTTTAGAATTAAAATATTTTGAAAGTAAATCAGTAAATTTATATTTACCCTTTTTATGTATATTTTGTCGTATCCGGAATTTTGTTCGCCAGCATTTGTTCGACAAACACTTAATCGACAGCATTTGTTCGACTCGGAATTTTATTCGACATGCATTTGTTCGACTCAACATTTATGCAAATAAGCATTTGTTAGACATGGAATTTTATTCGACATGCATTTGTTCGACTCAACATTTATGCGAATTAGCATTTGCCTGACATGGAATTTTATTCGACATGCATTTGTTCGACATTAAAAACAACAAATCTCCGCGTAAAGTTAAATGTGCCGCAAAGAGGTGGATCTGCCGCGAAGAGGTGGATCTGCCGTTAGGTTAGTGTTAGTTTTTGATATTTCTTTAGAAAACTAATTAAAAACAAGTAAATCTCCGCGTAAAGTTAAATCTGCCGCAAAGAGGTGGATCTGCCGTTAGGTTAGTGTTAGTTTTTGATATTTCTTTAGAAAACTAATTAAAAACGAACAAATCTCCGTGTAAAGTTAAATCTTGTTAAAGATAGTTAAAGATCTTGATCCAGTAAGTCATGGATGGTGTACATTTGCTGGAACAGAGACGGAACCGTTTTGAAAGTTCCATCTGCATACCAATTATTAGAGTTCGCTAGAAGTTGTAGATTTCTTCTGGTGGAAAATGTAACGCTCCTATCTTCTACTTTACCAGAATCGAACAAGAACGGATCATTGTTTTCAGTTTTTTTTGTACATTATAAATCCGCTCTCTAATTATATCTAAAAATAGGTTACCTACGTCTTTCGTGTCATGTCATGTCGGCATGTCGAACAAATGCATGTCAAATAAAATTCCATGTCGAGCAAATGCTTATTCGCATAAATTTTGAGTCGAACAAATGTATGTCGAATAAAATTCCATGTCGAACAAATGCTTATTCGCATAAATATGTAGTCGAACAAATGCATGTCGAATAAAATTCCGTGTCGAACAAATGCTGTCGATTAAGTGTTTGTCGAACAAATGCTGGCGAACAAAATTCCCAGAATCATATCTTGTGCCCTCCTATTGAAACAAGTCACGAGCTGCTACTGATTATAATGGCCAGAATTTCACCAAAAAAGGATAATTTATTACAGTTAAACACCTTTTGTGTGCAACCAGAACTGTTTGTAAAGAAACAAAAGAAGATTAAATTTACTTATGTACTCAAGAATAGAACTAAGATAAAGTTTGTGAACACGCTATAACTCAAGAATCACTTAACCGTCTGAAATTGTATTAATCAAGACAGGAATAAAAACGATTTCTGTCTTGATACTCAATTCAGCCGCTGGCGTTGGCTAAAATATTTATGAATTGTATGTGAATGAAATGCGTGTCGAAGTACCGATAAAGCGGTCCACCGTTTCATATTGTTTTCTGTGAATAACAAAATTTTTCCCCTCGTCTCCATATAAAATAAGCTTTCGGTAATATATCTACTCAATTTGTTGTTCATTTGAATTTCCTCACTTTTAATTTAACATACTTTTTAATTACTGGTAAATGTTCTGGATGTTACTTTTAAGGTTCTCAATTTCTATGGTAGAATTAGTCAAGATCTACAAGTGCTTTCTATATTGAGCTTTACAAAGCCGATGCTGCAACCTACAACATTTTATATTAGAAACTGAAAATCTGCAGAAGAAAGACTTACGTTGATGTGTTTTAACTTTGTGCATTTGTGCATAATCATCGTATGACAAGTAAAACTCATTAAGTGCAGTTTTATGACAACAGAGATAAGGAGGTTTAAACATTTTTTCGGAAATAAAATAATTGATTTGTGATGAAACTGATTACTTATCTTCATCGATTTCAATATAATTCGGCTCTGGCAACCGATCTGCATTTTTGGAGTGAATGAATACACGGCAAACTTTTATACCACGAAGTCAATTCTTCAGGTATGTGCCCAGCATTTGCCAATTTTATTAAATCTGCCTTTTTTGCTCAATAATTACACTTACTAAATGCAGTAATAAGTTTTTCCTGCAGCATTCTAACAATTAAATGGAATTGAAGACGTTTTTTTTATTTAAACCGGTTTTGGTGTATTTTATTGAATTTCCGATTTTTTCCTGGCAAGCATTGTCATAAAAGAATCCACTTAGTGAAGAAATCTTATTTTTTAAATCTATTGGTGAGTTTTAAATATTGATGTATCTTTCTTCCAATTTTAATTATTTAACCTTAGAATTAATCGATAAACTTAATCTGTTTAGATGAAAACCTTCAGTTTCTACCATCATGCAACTGTGTTTGTATTTGATTCTACTATTCCGAATTAAATGTATCACATTAGTGTCCACCACACCAAATTGAGCTATCTTTGAGGCGATTCATGCGTGTTAAATATCAACAAGGGGAAAATCGTGAATATTTAACTGGAATGTATCATTACCCATTCTCATTTAATGTAAAACAATATTGCCCCATATTCAAATAACCTTTGGTTCTATGATACAATTCAATTTTTTATACTATCAGATAACTTTTAGTCTCAAATATTTTCACACTATCATCTACGCCAATAAATCAAGCCAGATTTAAAGCAACTGGTATTTTCGTTAAACAGTAAAAAAGACGAAATAGTCCTCGGATTATTTGACTTGGGTTCAACATGATTAGATAAATTTGGAAAAGACTTTTTGATTCATTAGTATTTTCTTTTCGGTATAATTATTTAACTTTTCATTTCATATTTTCTTTTAGTATTAAAATCTTTTATAACTCCACTAGGAAAATTAAATGTCCGTTTAGGAGGACAAAATCAAATAATTTCATCTCCTTTACTTAACGTCACAATTCTCACCATGAAACGCCATTTACGAATTTCAAATCGGTACAAACTTTTGGGATAACTCAATAAAGTTTGTTTGTCGCATGAAAAAATGTCATTTAGAATACAGATAATTCGTGACGTCAATTTTATGAAAACAGTATTTTGTAATATAATTACACATTTAATATGAAAAGGACGAAATTACAATCGAGTAGGTGTTGTAGACGAATATGAAATATAATTGAGAGATATCAAGTTTCGAACTTATTAGATTATCTAGACCGCACAATGTAGTTCAACAATTTCGAACATTTTCGATACAACGCATGCTACCACAAATTAAATTAAATTTGTTATTGTTCTGCAATCGAACAGTTTAGTGACAAGGGTGAATTGAAATAAAAGAATTAATTGAGTATACTCAAGTTGATTATCAAATTATAAACTGTTATTTCCATAATAAAAGAATGTCTAGTCTAGACTGGAGAGGATGTAATCTGAGCTGAAATGCAAGATTAATTTTGGATCAAAACTAATATTCTACCGACAATCCATTGAAAGACTTTCTATCACCAGAGGGATGATCAATTATATCTCAATCGATTTGTTAAAGTGTGGACTTTTTAATAGATTTGCATTTATATCATTTGAAGGCATTGAAGAAAAAATCAATGATAAAAAATTCTTTAAAATCCTTTCATCGTTCCACGTTTCCAAAAAATTATAGTACCTTTATAGAAATTATATAATACGTTTAGAATGTTCCTAATCTGAAACTTTTTAAGTAACATCTCTGATTTTAATAAAAACTTGGTAATCTGCTAAACTGCGTTTTATGTAGTAAAAGTGAACTTTTTATTGGAAAAGTTCCCCAATGAGTCGGTACCGATATATTTTTCTTTTTTATATTTTAATAACGAGATCATCCATTCATTATATTAACAGTTATTTAATATTATACAAGCACTCTAATTTCAAATTATATACCACTTTTTCGTTGGAAGTTATCAAAACTCAATTTAATTTGACGTCTACCTTATAGCTACACTTTAATTAGTTTTATTAAAAAAACAATGTTTGCGCATGTTCAAAATATGTTAATAATAATGTCGACAAAATCGATTATCGTTCAAATGAAGAGTTACATAAAAGGTAGATATTATATAAATAGAGCCTGAGGGGTTGCTTTGAGTGATAACCCAGAGAACTAATCTTCCGAAGTTTTAACGCAGAACGTGATTTTTCGATTTGTATACATAGAGTTAACACAAAATTATTTCATCTCAGTTTCCTGCAAAATTTCAAAATAAAAAGCAACCCTTATTAACCTTCATTAACACTTTAATTTGAGGGTAAACAAAGGAAACTATTTTCTAAAAGTGAAAAAAAAACACGTAAGTGTTTGCAAATTGGTTAATTCTTACCTTAAGAAACGATTTAAAAATTTATACCAAGCCAAAAATTTGTTTTCAAAATTTTTTACGCAACAGTTATCATTTTCGAGAAAACGAAACGGAGCGCCGCGGTGAAACGTTGTAACACACACGGATGTTGAGTTTCTACTGCCCAGGATCAGGATTGGTCCTCCCCACGGCTGCTGCAGGATCTTCCGTGAGATTGTCACATTCTACTGTTATATTTCGGTTCAGTATTATTTACTGTTAAAGTTTAATCGTAAATCTTAAATAAATATGATTGGTTGTAATAAATTCTTGTGCAATTATCTACTTCCTAAACTTACATTTTTGCATACTGCAAAATTTTTGCAACGCTTTGAAACAATATATTGTTTTATTTACAAATGTTTACCTACACACAACATTGTGGATCAACAACGAAATTAAATTTTCGTTTTATTCACAAATTCGTGACTAAATAACAAAAATTTTTAAAATAGCGTTCGGTACTTCAGTAACCAAGAACTTTAGCATTCGGTACTTTTCTTCACCTGACATGGGTTGGAATAGATTACGTTTTAAACGGATTTTGAACGGGTCTCGATCTGTCTGTAACGAATATCAAGATAATTTAGAGACTTGAAATGTTCTCTCCTTTATTAAGCATTTTAATTTAATTTTGTTATAACTTGATAAAATTTTTATTAAACTTGGGGAAATTTTAATCAATATACTTGTCTAAAATTAAAAAAAAAATTGTTGGGGTAGTTATAATGTAACGGCATAAAATTGACTTAACAAAAACTCGATTTACGTATGCAACTGTTTCAAAATTAGATGTTCCTCAACAGTTTATAGAAAATCAATACTACATTCTGTGAACCTCTGGTAAATTCGTTTTTATAGAGCGGAAACTAAAATTCATTTGAGATTTTTAAAGGAGTTTTAAATGCATACATAAATTTTGCATGCTATTTTTCAAAGTAATACATTATGGTTTTTCGTTAACAAAAATAAATTGTTTAACGATTCGGAAAAGATATCCCATAATTAAGTAAACCAAGCACACGTTATGAAATTATTTTATACCGACCTGTACTTGACGTTTTAGATAAACAAATAATAATGTGAAAATTTGAATCTCAACTTATTCGGGTATGCAATGGGGTATATCAACACTTTTAACAATTTTTTTAAATCATTGTTATATCAATTCATACGTTTTTTTTTATTAGCTACCACACAAATTACCTTGAAAGCATTAGGAGCTGGGTGCCCATTTAGTGAATGAGTGCCGAATGGCGGACCAATAAAAATTTAGGAAACGTGTACGACAAGATGGAGCAAATAAACGCCCTTTTACTTACTGTAAAGCTTCTCCAAATCGTAAACGAACAACGAATAAATGTTCGTCATTCCTAGCTAATTCTTTTAATGTGTACCCAACCTAAGTACCTACGTGCATGATAATGACGAATGGATACTTTTAACATCCCAGCTGGATAATAAAGGTGCGACTTTGGCATTACATACTCCATGTAATGAAAAACAGCATGAGTGCGTTATTGAAGATCTAGATTTGAAACTCGCTGCCGTGGAAATAATTAACAAACTCAAAAATAGCACTAATTTTGAAAATTCGATATGTCGTATGTGGTGTAATAGCCTTGTTACAAAAAAATCTAAATAATAATAGGGTCTAGGTCAATTAGGCGCGGTCGATTAGGCGCGACCGATTAGGCGCGGCCGATGAGGCGCGGACTCAATTAGGCGCGGACCCAATTAGGCGCCGTGCCAATTAGGCGCGGATACAGTTAGGCGCAGACCGTTTAGGCGCGGGCCCATTTAGGCGCGGACACAATTAGGCGCCGGCCATCTAGGCGCCGCCCATTTGGGCACCGGCCATAAACAAATTAAATTGTTAATCTGTTATAAGTCTGTATTGTATTTATTTAAAAAAAAATCACAAAAGTTCATTAATAACTTATGGGTTTTCCATTAATTACTACCGAATTCAAATTACTATTTAAAAAAAATTTTTTACTTATTTCCACAATATAAGGAAATATAGAAATACATAATATGTTGCAATAATTTACATGACATAATTATGAAATAATTATAAGAGGGGGTCATAGCTTGGCAGTTAAGTGCGTCTATTTCTAATGCGAAACGCTCGGATCGAATCCGGGCAGGGTAAGAACTTTATTCTGACCGTCTCTCCTCGGCAGGCAATGGCAAACCACCGAGGTAATCTGCCAAGAAAATCCATCTCGAAATGAAGTGCAGTACACTTCCCGTGGTTCGGAGCCCACGTTAAACAAGTAGGTCCTCTATGTATGTGAAAACAATTTGAACGCACATCATATGCATAGAAAGAGATAGAACGAGATGGGTCACCAAACCCTCATTAGGGTAAAAGGACTGAGAAGGAAGGAATTATGCGAGACCCCACGAAGAAATTCTACGATATTACGATTGTCGTAGTCCATTACGAGGGTTTTGATACGTTTCAAAAATTCTATATACTTTCGGAATGATCATAAGTATCTTCTAACATTAATGGTGCAGGAGGTACAACATTAACTTGATTTCTTTTTCTGCGAATTGTTTTCTTTAACGCCCTATCATTCGGTAATTGTGCTTGTGCAAGGGGATAGTTTATTTCGTTTTTATAACTATTTTTAGGGTGGTAAATAAAAAAAAAATAATAAAAAAAAATATTTATAAAATAAATTAAAAAAATAAAAAAATAAAAACTTTTTTTAAATAATTTGAATTCGGTAGTAATTAATGGAAAACCCATAAGTTATTAATGGACTTTTGTGATTTTTTTTTAAATAAATACAATACAGACTTATAACTTTGTTTATTGCCGGCGCCTAATTGGGTCCGCGCCTAATTGGCCGGCGCCTAATTGGGTCCGCGCCTAAATGGGCCCGCGCCTAAACGGTCTGCGCCTAATTGTATCCGCGCCTAATTGGCACGGCGCCTAACTGGGTCCGCGCCTAATTGCGTCCGCGCCTAATCGGCCGCGCCTAATCGGTCGCGTCTAATCGGCCGCGCCTAATTGTCCGGATCCCATAATAATATGGTTAAGTACCCGTTTAATGTTCGTATTCAGTGGGAAATTATTAAAATTAAGGGTTACCTAAGCGATACTCGCTTTTAATAGTAATTAAAACAAGCCATTTTACCTTTTAATTTTATAGACTAAATCTATGGTCAAATTAATTCACGAATTTTGTTACCCTAAATTAGTTTGACCATGGAATAACGTCTAAAGTCAAAAAAATTATGACGGATTTTACATTGGGAACGAGAATCGCGTACAAACACTAGGCGATTCTCGCATTCAATAATTTTTGGCCATACTGCACAAACAGTTAAACTTAGTTATGTTTTTAAAATTTTTCCTGCGATTACAGGTCAGCTCCGTATTTTGAAGATCTCAACTATCCGCCCAGCTGCTCCACAACCTCTAAACTAAACTTTTTCATGTTTTTGAATTTTCCATACGATTACAGGCCAACCCCAATTTAGAACACTTCAGCCACAGGCCCATCTGTCTGAAAACTTCCTAAACTAAGTCTTACAAGAGATTCCTTACGCTATTTATTTAATAATAACAAAGTGTTTACTGCAGACCTTAATCAAAATAAGTACTTAAAATGCGAACAAAAATAGATAACCGTAGGTTAGGGTATGAAAGGGTTTCTTGCAAGAAGTTGAAGTTGCAAGAAGTGACATTTTCGTAATTTCGAGATTTTCATGCCATTTGGTTTGGTTTGGAATCCATTTTACCGGTGAAAATATAATCAGAAAATATTTATAAACAAATTTTTTTAAAACTCTAAATAATCACAACGAACAAAATCTGTACTTAAGAGGTTATTAGTGGACAGAGAAGAGGAGCAAGAATGTTTAATTAATGTTTAATAATGTTAATAAATAACGTGTTAAGAATTTTTGTAATTTAATCAATGTTTTCTTACTTTATAATAAATAATGTTGGTAAATATGAAACATTTCTCTCTCAAAAAGTCCTTAAGTACATAATGTTTTAGGCTTCCTCACTTTTAAAATAATTGTATTTCATTTTTATAGTTACAAAATGCAACATTTTCCCCCTATGTAGGTATAAACAAAAAACTTTCCTCTAGAGTCATAACCATGGTTTCACGTTTGATTTAAAAACTTAAAATTGAAATATCTCGAAATCCCAAAATGTCGCTTAGGGACTTCTTGCAAGAAATTCTTCATATTGTCATGGCTTTGCCGTTAGTTGCGTTGACTATTAGAATCGAAAGTCGGAACAAATGGGCGCAGCCAAAATATTGGATTCATTGTGGAATGAACAGTCACTTCCAGTCATCTTTTCCCACTACTGAGCAGACCTGCTGTTCTTTAAAGAAGGGTTTTTAGCTATACCCTATCACGCTGACCAATGCGGTGTGGCAAGGGAGACAGTCATTGAAGGGAAAAAAATCAGAAAGAAGATTAGCTTTTCCCGAACTCGAACCAGCACTTTAACCTTTCATCTGACCACACATACACAGAAACATACACACTGCAACACTGACTGGAATGAGTATTACAAAATTTATTCCAATTTCGTAACAATTTGAATTTATTCAAATTCAAATCCTTACTTTTCGCGCCACTTATGTAACGCCCTGTATGCGAACGTGATTTGACCGAAAAGTAGACGCGCATGCGAAGATAGTCAGTCTGGTTTTAGAAAAGCTAACGGGTAGACGACATTTTGTAGTGATCCTATTTTTGCAATCGATTAATTATTCGATTATCGATCACCTTTAGTTGTTCTATATTGTGCGTAATAGTGTTTTCGCCGTGTCTACGGATATTAGGAAAATCATACGTAGCGATCCCGTTAACAGCTATTTCTGCCGTTCAAGATAGCATTTTTTTATCTTGCCACATTTTTCATTTGCGACTTTTGACACGCAGTGTTACCAACTGTCATTTGGTGCGAACCGGCTAGTAATTATTTTGACAGCCAACAAGTTTGTTGTCATTTTTGAATGATCGAATATTTATTACGATCATCACTTACATTTATTTGGATTGCTGATTATACCATCCGACCACACATCTTACTGAGGGGCGCAGTTCCATCAGCGTCCATCCTGCCTAAAGCTGTTGTTCGTATCATCCCGTCGGTGCTAAACAATCGAGGAGTTGAGAGGGGAAGCCGTAGTGTCAAGATTCACAACCACCTATTCATCCAAGGAGCCTTTGTCATCTTTAAGTTTGTGAACTTGCCTGAGCTCGGGTAACGTATTATATTTATTCTTGTTTGTTTATGGTGGCATATATAATTTTGTATTCAATTGAAGCCAACGTTTATATTGGCGGGGTTTACCTTCTGGGTTCCCGAATTGGATAGTACCTTTGACGTGGCGTGTATTAAATTTATTATTAACGTGCAATCTATTGTTAGCACGTCACGGCCACGTTCGTTTCGTAGTATTGTTGCTATTAAACATAGTCAAATCAAATCTTGTTTTATTTCGACGAGGACGTATCCTTTTACTATTTCAGCACTGCACAGAGTTGAATCCACGATCCTCGCTTCCAGCTACAGCGAGTTAGTTTATAAAGAACATCAGGGCAACCACGTAATAAAAGTAGGAGTTTTAAACCTTCTGCGTGGTTTGTTTTCTTTTCTGGGCCGTTCTCCCATTAGGAACGGGAAGAGGGAAAACATATCATGAGTTTAGAGATAAATTGATGAATGGGACCGCCTTACTAAAGGGATACAACGAGCTGCATGAAATGCTATCACCACATCGGAGAAGGACAAGCTTCAATATTATATACACTTCCCAGAAAATATCCCATGAGAAGCAACAGGCAATACAGCAACTTGTTGAGGTTTAACCCCAAATGGATATTTCTATTGAAAATTTGCAAGTCAAACTCTAGAACATTTCGATTTAATGAATAATAATAACCTGAAAGCTCTGCCGCAAGAAGGATATAGTGCTATTTTTCCACAAGATTTCATATTGGTTTCTCAGGCCGAAATCCTGCCAGTCACTTACATAAGTTACGTATTGTTGTGTTTCTTTTAAAGTTCTTAAATTTAAATATTGTTTTGCAAGAAATTTGAAATTATTGTTAGGAATTTTATTTTTGGAGATTGGCAGTATATTTATTGAGTGCGAAGGAACTCAAGGGAAGGGAAAGGCAGATTTTTTTGTTCTTGGGCCTGGTTTGAGCAGGCATATAAATTTTGTGATATAAAATTTGATTTTAAAATAAAGGACAAACATTTTGTATTTCGAAAGTGCTACAGCGCACATTTGTAAGACGCACATAAAATAGTATTTGTTAAAATCATGTCAATTTATCGCCGCAACGTGAAGCATTTTAAAAGATTAATAATATAATTATAGGATTATTAAAAACATATCAATTGGCGCTACAAAGTGGGGCTTGAAATTAATTAACAGCAGCAATTGGCAAACCAAAACCGTAGGGTTTGCGTCTACGGCATTTATAAAATAAAAAATGGAACCTAATACCTTCACCCTGAGACAAGATAAAAATGTCCGATAAAAAAACAAAAATAGCGGCAGACCATGAAAAATTGGAGAAAGAAATGAAACAGAGGACTAGAAACTAGATGAGGTTGAAAATTTTCTACCACCTGTTATTTTAGGGTACTAGAAGGGATACAGGCGCAATAATCGGTATGATTTAACTCATTGGAGCTATGAAATAAGAGATAAATAAAAATTTGAACCTAATATTTGAAGAAAATAATCAAAAATATTATGAGAATAAACAAGAGATGAATCAAAAATTTTACGAAAATAATCAAAAGGTGGATAAAAATAAACAAGAAATAATTAACGAAAATTAGCAAGAAATGAACTTAAGATTTAATGAAATGCAAGAAAAATTTCAATTACACATGGATAATCTAGGAAGAGAACCTTCAAACAATCTATGGAAGACCTACGAATGCAAGGAGTAACCGTAGCATATTTGAACAAAAGTGCAGAATCGGAAAATTTGATAGAAAATTATGCAAAGTGGTTTGACAATTCGAACCAAGCTTGAACAAAACACTGAGTAAAAATTTACTATGGCGTGAAAAATTTATTCAATAGAAGTAATAGGGTCTACACAATATCCAATCTGGTTGGAACTACTATATAGGTTCCAATCTCGTCGTGTCGGGTCTCAAGTTGGAACGTGTGGAGGCTCATCAGCCTACAAATTTCGCAACATTCCTTGTCGGATCGTGTAGTCACTGATGTAGCCATTGGCATCCGACGAGATTGGAGCGTGTGAAGCGTTGTTGGGTCGTAGATAAGGCGAGCTCAACTTGATAAATCTAATCTGAGGAACTATTAATACTGCTTTTTATACCATTCCGTGTCGGATCATGTAGGCCGACCCAGAACATCCAACCTGACGACTTGGTATATACTATATTATAATGAATTATTATAATTATAATGAAAACTTGAGGTAATATTCTGACCAAAATCTATATTTTAAATAATTATTATCATTCATTTAAAAAAATGTTGAATTTGAAAAAGTAATTAGGTGGTAATTTTTGTACTCATAAAAAAATGGCCTAAAAGGGTCTTTCGAAAAATATTTAAATATTTTCACTTTCAGTTCATATAAAATATTTTTATAATAACTCAATAACAAATTGAAAATTATTTTATCTCAAAACATAGCATTTTTATAGTTTTCATTACGAAAAGCACTTATAGCATATTTGATTATGAGATGAACACAATACAAAATTTCATACGAGATAATTGAAATATGTGTGGTATTCATTTTTAAAATAAATGAAAATTTTTTTAAAATTTAAATTGTAACATGTTTACATAATATTTAGAACATGACAGTTTTTATAAAACTACTTAAAAACCATTTTATCAAATAATTTGGTATTAATTTTTAGTACATCTTCCCAAAATGACTTAAAAAACGTATTGCGAAGAAAATTTTTAAATATTTTAAATTGTCCAGTTAAATTTCTTAAATTAATATTTTTATTTATATTTACCTACGAGTTGTTAATTTATTTTCATTGTAATAATTAATAATTTTGTTTTAATAGAATACTTTTGCCGAAACAATTATTATCATGTCAAAAGATAATGTTTTTATAGTTTTAACTTTTTTCGAATTCGGAATCCCGAACTAAGCCAGATGGTTATAGGGAACAATACTCCTCGATGCGCTCTGGCCCACGAGATAGAATGGGATAGAGCACCCAACACGGTTCGAACGTGGAGAGGCAACCTCCAATCTCGTCAGGTCGCAAGTTGGACCTAGAAATTGGATCGTGAGTAGAGGTCTTAAGCGAACCTGAATTAGACAACAAACTAGTGTGAAATGTCAAGACCATTATTGATAATAAATTAATGTAACATAACGATTCTTGTATGTAAATGAAGGTTTTGTTGAAGAAAATAACAGTAAAATGAACGAAACAATAATTAAAGAAAAACAAGAAAATAATAATACCCAAGTGCAAGAGCTAGTTAAAATGGACAAAACAATTAATTGACGCAAGAGGGAAATTCACCACCAGTACAAAGACGGAAGAAAAAATAAAGATCATCAAAAAATCATAATATTGAAATAACTAGGAAAGGATGGAAATATTATAATTTGAAAAGTTCTCATAAAAAGGAAAATAAAACGAAACGTGAATAATATTTAAGAAATGAAAATTTTACATCTAAAAGAAATTTAGAAACGAATATGCGATAAAAGCAGATAAAGAAATAAAAATTAGTTCCATGAAGAGGAAATTTAAAGAAACAACAAAGAAACAACAAAAAGGAGTGAACATTTTTATTTACAGAATATATTTGTAGTTTGGGTTGGATCCGTTTAAGATCCGTTTAAGATGAGAAGTAGAGGAACGGACAACTCGTTTTTCACATGGAGTCCAATTAATGGTTCAATTAGAATTACTGCCTATTTCTCATGGAAGCAGATGAGATGGAGATGCACTAATGAGAGGGAACAGCAACTGTGAACCATAGAAGGTTTGATTAAAGTTTGATTTTCATAAAACGTTGCTAAATATTTGCAATTTACACTTGAATATTATATGATTTTGATAGACGATAAAATTAGTAAAAAATGCGAGATTTGTTTTAAATGTTGAAACTTTTTGAAATATTTTAGAACAATTTGATTTACACTAGTGACAGATTTTGTAAACATGTTAAAAACTTAAATGCTTTGAATTAGTAAAATAAATTTTATGGAAAATTAACAGAAACATTTGTGAAGTAAACAGTTTATTGCTGATTTAAAGGTGAATTAGCCTGTTAATGATAAAATTATGAAATGAATTTTATGTTTTTATAAATAATTTGTTTTAAGCAAAAATTTGTAAATATGTTTTTTATGAACTTTTGAAAGTTGGATATTTTTATAAATATAATGATAAATTTTGTTATTATCATGAAATGGTGAACCAGAAGATGCGATGGGGTAGAAAAACCACGAATTTGCCGATTCTTCCCAGATAAATCTTAAAGGATTTCTATGTTCAAATCTGGAAGGGGTAAACTGTCGTATTTTTTTAAAGTTGGTTAAATTTAAAAATTATTTTGTAATCTGAAATTATTGTTGGGGAAATTATTGTAAGAGAAATGAATTTTGATTTTAAAATTAAATCAAATCACGTGAGGTATTTTAAAAGATTAAGAATAAAATTATAAATAAAATTATTAAAAACTAATCAATATATTGTGATAACTTAACTTCATTTTCAATGCAAAAATATCTCGTTTTCCCGAAATATGGGAAGACTTTAAACGAGATTGCTATTCGTCTCGGAACAGGCCAACAAGCCACCGTAAAGCAAATGATGATTCAGTGCAAAAAGTGTAGAAAATTTTTCGTTGACAAAATTCATTAGTGCAATAGAATTAGATACAATATGTACTAGAAGTTCCTCGCTGCATAAATTAATCACCTTGGTAGCGCAGTGGTTTAGAGTGCGTATTCACAGCTATACAAAGCCTTCTTTCTATAATAAATATAGCATACTATTTTAAGCAATAATTCATAACTGAAAAGAAACTTCAAACTTTTATGTCTCAGAATCAGTAATTTATGACTTGGACACTTCTTGCATTGACACTTTCCATTTTATAATTAGGCTTTTGTGTTATTGTGGAGGTCTTCTTTTACATCTACATCGCACTGCACTGAGAGATTGCAAAAAAAGTGCGATCATACCCCAGTTATAAGGAGAAATCGTTATATGGTTAATTAGATTCTATTCAGTTCTATCTAAGGTTATTCAGATTAATGGGGTACCGACAGAATAAATTTAGTACTGTTTTATTACGTAAATACCATCCGTAGGATGTTCTTTGCCAAATAACGTAGTTAGTTTTTTTTTAAATAAACTTGAACTATTAGTTAGTCGATTAATTAGTTCGTGTGCATAATGAAAATATATTTGACATTTTCAATAACAATACAAACGTCAACAAACAATGCCGCTTTACACGGCATCTCTAAGCAAATTGAATAAGTAATTGGGAGATGTCGTCACAGATTGAATAAGTAAGTCAAATTTATTTGAACTTCATTATCTAATTACATCGAAATGATGTAAGCATATTACATGGAAAAGGACATCCTAAGGAGTTTTTTATGTAAAAAACATTACTAAATTTATTTTGTCGGTATCCCATTAAACACTGAGGGTTTCTCTTCAGCAGGGAGGGAAGCCATATTGAGCTATTTTTAAGGTAAGGTCCATGAAGGTCGGAAATGTGTTCATAGATAGTTTGTGTCAATTTTACTATTTTGTAACTAAAAATAACTTTACTAAAAATTGTTTAATTTTCAATGCAGTGCATGTGATCTTGGTAGTGACAGGCCGAGTTTTCTCAGGGTCGGCAGCCAGTTGCCTGTCGTAGATTTTATTGATACTCAGATGAATGACATAATCATATTTGTATTTTTAGTTTAACCAAAAAATGCACAAAAACACTTTTCAGAAACAAAAGCACAAATTTACAAAAATGAATTACAGTGTAAAATAATATAATTATGTAAGACTTAAAATATAGAGAAGATTTGGTTAAACAGCACTGCAAATTTTGGATCAAGATGGGGTGGTTGAGGGTAGAAGTGTTGGAGGATGGAAAAACTCATTTTAAGTCTTATCGCCTTAAGATATTACACGACTGTGACGAAAGCGTTTGCGAATTATATTTTACACTGTAATTTATTTATGAAAATGTGTGCATTTTAATTTCTAAAAAGCACACTAAATCACATTAACTAAATAAGTTACAAAACAGTAAAACAAGAACAAACGGTGTTCAATGCTGCAATTAAGTAGATGAAGCTATGAAGGTTTTCAAGCACATACTATCTTTCTGATATTCCAGCAGAAGGCAAATTCTATCAAATCCCGGTCCTTCACGTCCTCTAATCCAGAATCAGCTTTTGGTTTTTCGTGCTTTTATTAGAAATTTTCTTTCCATGTTAATATGAGCTCCTACAAGTCTGAGAAGATCTAATCTATTCTTGTAATTAATGCATTTAATCATATTTGTATTTGTGTGTATGAATCCAAGAGATTATGTATTTATTTTCAGAAAGATAGTCTGACTGCCAATATTTTTCTAACACCTGTAGCCGTTACCCAGGGTGCACCACGTGCAGGCAAGGTAGGTTGCACCCCAACAAGTGGACACATGAACCACACAATAGCTACGAATATAAAAGACTACTTGGAAAGCAAAATATATTTCTCAGTTGCTTTTATCGACATCACAAAGCGTTCAAGAAAGTTTGGCATAAAGCAGCTCGATATTCAAAATGAAAAGTAACTTACCATATCCGTTCTGCAAAGTTCTAAAATCTTACTTTATAGTCGGACACTTCCTTGTAAGGTACGGCAATTGCCAATCTTCCGTGACTCGATAATCTAGTATGATGTGATACACAAAATTTGGCGATGTAAATTTAAATGAGGTTCATAAATTAAAATTAATTGAAGTGGCGAATTATGAAATTTGAAGTGTTTATTGGTGGAAGGTTGTTTAAGAAAGGAAGAAGAAAATAGAACGAAAGTTGATAAAATTAATTAATAATAAAGTAAATTAAATTTGGTAATAAAGCAAAGAAGAATTCATTAATTAATTAATTAAAATAAAAACCAAGAAAGGAAGTTTGTATAAGGTAAGCAATTTTGAATGAAACAAAGGAAAAAAATTTCCGTATTAACATATTAAGATAAATTTGTAAATAAAATAAGAATTTCAAAAATTATAATTCGAGATGAAATTGAATACAAAGTTATCACGCCCGAGTTGTTAATTGAGCACGCGAAATGTTTGAATAAAATTATAAAAGTAAATTAAAATTTTAAATATTAATAAATTCAATTAAACAAAAAACCAGGCGTCAAGACAAAATTGTTTACGATATGAGGAAAAATTCTAGCTGAATTTTTTTTTCATATACTATAATGCACTAACGAGATCGGCATTACCTTCTACGGAATGGGAAAAAAATCAGTTTTTCACAGATTTCTCAATTTTTCAAGAAAAATAGTCATATACAAAATTAAAGCTAATTCTCTTTATTAGTTCAACATCTTCAATCTAAACACGAAGATCGACGAATATCGCAAAGAATGGGGGCTACACCTACAAAGAATGATGGACACCCGACTGCCAAAGCAATTCTTTCAATGTAAACCAAGAGGAAAGCGTAATATCGGCAGACCTAGGAAAAGATGGACTGATCAGAGGTGACGTAACGGGTTAATATAACCTAAAACGTGAAGAAGAAGAAGAAAAGCTAATTCTCTACAAAAGAATGTACACAGCGCCGTAGCAAGCTCTTCTGCCGCCTGAGGCAAATTTGAATATATGCGCCCCACTCCCAAAAGATTCTCATCATTTTGATAATTTTAAACTATTATTTATTGGGTGTTGTCGAGGTTTAGCGCCCCCATTATTGCGATCAGCCTTGCTACGACGCGGCGCTGCCTTAGAGTAATTAAAACAAATGGATGCTTATCAGGAACTCATTGAGGACCAAGAGGTCTGGGACCTCTTTGGAATACCCCTCAGCTACACTTAATTTATTGCGAAAGAAAAATTTTCACTTTTACGTCCCTCGGTATTAAGAAAAACGGTACTGGGATAGTTATGAAAAATATCACCTGTTGTCTCCCCCTCCCGGATTACAAACGAAAATTGCAAAAGATTCAAAGAAAAATAATAAATTTTGATGGTTCTAAATAATGGCAAGTGTACCTGGGGGGGTATTCCATACCCCCCAGACCCCCCGGTCATGTGATATCGATTTTTGTCGTTGGGAACTTCTGCAGATCTTATATAAAATACGCATAGTATGCCAGTATCGCCGTTTCCATGGTAACGTAACGAACGCAATACCCCCCCCCCCCCGAATATGAAGATTATTTCTTTCGGTAGGAATTTTTCTTGTCAATTTAAATATATTTGAATAATATTGTCTCGATGATAATGTGATATTTTTGCCATTTACCCAGTCAGTTAAAGGGAAATGAAGAAGAACGCGGGGGTTGGAATCAACTTTCCTAAAATCCCCTGTCCAGTCATTGCACCAAAATTGAAGAGGAGAAAATTCCCTACAAAACGAGGTTTCAGAATTTACTTCAGATCTGAAGTAAATCCTGAAACCTTGTATTGTTTTGTGCACCATCGATGGTGAAGTTTAAATGTACGAAATTTTTATTCAGAATAACAATTATTCAAAAATTTTTTCAATTGTTTTCTCTGGATTTTCTTTTTATTTCATAAATACTTAGTATGATGTGGGCAAATTTTGTTAATTTGTTTTATAGAGAATTTTGTACTCTTCAATTTTGATTTGATGACAATTTTCACTAAAAATGAAAGTAAGCGAGTTATAGACGAAAAACTACTGTAGAGGATTAAAATTCCCATTTGGGTAAAAGGCTAGCAGGGAATTTTAGGCGATGTTGAAAATAAAATCGTTGTCAAATTTTCAGTCAAATTCCCCCCCAAAAAAGATTCTTATCATTTTGAAAATTTTAAACTATTATTTATTGGGTTTTGTCAAGGTTTAGCGCCCCCATTGCGATGGCGCCTGAGGCAAAAGCCTCAGTTGCCTTGCTACGGCTCTGAATGTACGTACATACCCATATACATATTTTTCATCAGATTCGTATTTCACCTAATAATAACCAACTAAAGTTGAGCTAAGTTACGAAACCCTCAAGTACGGACTCTTTGAGGGAGGATTTACGAATCAATTTATTTCTCTGAGTATGTTGATAGCTATTCGGGCAAGAGTCACTATTATCCAACCTCGAATTGCAATTTTAGCTATCTGTAATACCCCTCCAGAGCGGTTTTGACGATGGATAACCCTCCTTATCGAATGCACACCCCATAAATCGAAGTAAAAAAATTAAATTTTTTCACTTTTTCGGCAATACACGGGTTATTTTCCATTTTTCCATTTTCCATAATATTTATTACTAGATAATATCTACTAATCACACCCCCACCTACCCGAATTTCAAAGAAAAATTCAAATCGGAGCAAAAAAATTTCACTAGATTTCAAGCGAACGATGTGCCACCGACCGGGGTGTGCCAGTCGTCCCTTGAAATGCAACTTTCGAATTTCGCACTTTTTTCGGATTTTTTTTATGATCAAGTCCGCGATGACAAAAGTTACACATTCGGAGCGAAACATACCCAAAAAGGCCGTTAATTACCCAAAGTTTGCTAAATTTCATGTTAGGGAGTAGGGACGTGTCCGTAGTTCTCTAAACCACGCAAAATATAGGCCGACAGCCTATCGCACGATGTCGCAACTAATTTAATTAAATTATGGTCGTTTTTCGAGATGTAAGCTTATGATCCTTGGTTATATTAAAGTTAATGCCTTTTTTGACCTAAATATCAAGCCATTCTAATAGGGAATTTTCGATTATTGGTTGGATCGCTCACCCCGGCCCTCAACATTCTTATGGTAACTCGAATCTTTTAGAGAAAATTTGGCTATCACCCGCATACCAATCAAGATGGGAATCTCTTCCGTTAATATATTATTTGTCTTGATTTCAGTTCTATTTCCGATGTTTAGTAGACACTTTTTTGTCAATTTACGCACGATGTCGCAACTAATTTAATTAAATTATGGTCGTTTTTCGAGATGTAAGCTTATTATCCTTGGTTATATTGAAGTTAATGCCTTTTTTGACCTAAATATCAAGCCATTCTAATAGGGAATTTTAGATTATCGGTTGGATCGCTCACCCCGGCCCTCAACATTCTTATGGTAACTCGAATCTTTTCGAGAAAATTTGGCTATCACCCGCATACCAATCAAGATGGGAATCTCTTCCCTTAATATATTATTTGTCTTGATTTCAGTTCTATTTCCGATGTTTAGTAGACACTTTTTTGTCAATTTCCTTTTCTTGTAGTATCCTTATTGCATAGAAGAGTTGTACTCGGTCAAATACTTAAGTGAGGTAGAGTGGTTTATTAAATTATATATGCTTATTTCTACTAGCTGACGTAATATAAATATACGTAATATAAGCGTCTGTGGCCGATCTATTTGGTCGGAAGTCTTGCTACTCTCGCTGGTTCCAATTCGACGAGTTATTTTTTCAGCTAATATTTTTATTAGTAGCTTTGAAATGGAATATTGGAATTGTTATGATTGTCGCCAATGATCAGGTATATTACCAGTTAAAAGACAGAAGAGGAAGTTGAGGAGATGTATAGAATGCTGGTGGAACTGATAGATATATTTAGCACCAGAGATATTGTCATCGTGTTGGGGGACTTTAACGCCAAAGTTGAATTGACTGAAATGGACAACCACATTGGCAACACATTTGGTAAATATGGGAGTGGAGAAAGGAACGAGAGTGGTGAGAGACTCATACAGTTTGCAAATAGAAATAACCTAACAATAATGAACACTGTATTTAAACACCATTCAAGACGCCTCTCCACACGGGCTTCTCCTGATGGAGATACAAAACACCAGATTGACTATATCCGAATTAACAGAATATGGAGAAGCTCCTTTAAAAACGTGAAAACCAAACCAATCGCGGAGTGTGGATCCGATCACCTCCTACTAATCGGAAATTAAACTATAAAACTTCGGAAAATTAACAGAAAATTTTAAAGAGAGTCACGAAGAGACAAGAACCAACACATAAATCGAATCTGTACAGGAATGGAATAGCATGCAATACAAAATAACACCCGAGACTTTCATAAGAAAGTCAGATACCTTGTTACGGCGTGCACCGTAGTTTCAAACTGAATCACCCTGTACATACATAAAATTGCGATATACCCTGTATATATTTAGAGCAGAATGTATTTGACTAATATTTAACTAAAGAAATTAAATTCGCGACAACAAATTCGTATTGTAAATAATACACGTTAGAAAGAAAATTCAGCATAGCGAGTTCCCACTGTAAATATTACCTATCAGAAAAATTGCATTCAACAATTTTTAATTTAATACTATTACAAAGTATATTCTTAAAAGAATAATATACATTCATTCGCATACATTATAATGTTTAACTCAGAAAGACGCATAATCAACGATTCTTTTGAGTAAAGTCCCGATGATAACGACGTAAAGTAAATGAAAGACGATAGTGAATTCAACAACTCTACAATAAAACGCGTTACAAAGTAATCCTTAATATATAAAGCGTATGGAACGGTCACAATGTAGCAAAATGTATATTTACTTTGTAAATATCAATGGAAACCGCGCTATATTCGCTGATGAAAACCACCTACTCGGTTTTCCATAAGTAGATTATGAACGCTATACTTGCATTCTTCGAGGCAAAACCTTATCACTTGTCCTCGAAAAATAACTCGTAAGGAGTTGACGGAAAAAGATAGTTGTCTGCAAGCGAGCGAATGGAACACAACTCGTACCTAACAATTATCGTTTAATATCTACCTATCGAAGAAAAGTTAATTATCTTAACATTGTTAATAAAATTACAACGAATCTCAAGTAAATAGTTCGCGGAATATCGACTTAATAATATTTTAACTACAAACTTATTAAAACCAGTGAATAAATAAGTTTTGAATTCGGACCAATTAAAGATTTAATAACTACCTCTCAGTGAAACAGTTAATAATTTCGTACATAATTTGTTAATTTAAATAGTTTACGGGCGAACAGACATTCTCGAATTTGCCAATAACTCGAATTATCGACAAACAAAACAAAAAGATAAATTTCTCTCGAAATAAAACCAATCATTAGTGTCCGGTAACTAATAAAAAGTGTATCGAACGAACAATTATTGTCGCATCATCAACGAAACAATCATATTAGTGAATTAATTCACGATAAAGTAACTTTTTCAGTGCTTTTCATTACCTAAAAAGATACTGTAAACCACCGTTTAACGATCTTATGCAAGATATTCCTAATCTAAGAAACCGATTAATTCCTTTAGAACAATAAATATAAGCAGCGACACTGCAATAAAAGTAGTGAATAAAAAAAATATAACCAATAGTGTACTGGTTAATAGAATGTGCCGCGCTTTGTGAAACATCAACGAAAATTGTTGGATTCTTTCTATCGGCCGAACGTCGAAATTAACCACCTACTTCGAGTAACGAATCTGCCAGCATTGGAACTCGTCATATACCATCATCATCGTCACCAGACTACGAAAATAAGGTAGAATTTTAGTCCCTGGCCAGTTATTGTGTAAAACATACAATTTCCTGCTTAACTGATTGTCAATTATTTTTTGTATTTAAAATTAATTTTAAGACTAATTTGCTTTGCAATATTGCGTCAAGCGTGCGATTTTATACCTTTTAGCAGCGTCAAACTTTAATTTAGCTATTAATATTTGCCTTAAATATTTATTTGTCCATATTTGTGTAAATTTTGTGTACCATATGATTTATTTATTGTTCAATATTTTGCGATGTTCTGCTTATCATAGGGGGTGATATGATGTAATTGGGCGATTTAGTCGAAACACTTATGATTTATACAATTTGATAAGACCATAATAGGTGAGCAACTGAATTGTGTCTGCATTTTCTTTAGTTGAAAAATTGTTGACTGCCTCTACTTCATTTATTTAAAGATGCAAATGTTGTTGGAATCTGAAAGATGTGAAGTTTATAAGGGATAAATTATTGGTGGTTGTTTTATTAAATTGATATTAAAAAAAAACAAATTAAATTTAATTGTGTTATTTGTTAATTTAGGGTTCTCTTTATTTAAATAAATGATAATTTGTGAGAATTTACGAGTGCGCGTGAATGGATAATTGGTGTGGTGTAAGAAATGATAAGGCAGCGAGAAAAGGTGGATTCGGAGGTCAGCACTCGTCAAGTATAGATGCGCTGTCTAATTTGAATTTGAATTTTTGGTGTTGGATTCCGAATCAAGCGGCCAAACAAGTTTTAAGTCGATTATCCAAGTGTCAACTGGTTAATAATATTTGGATTCTGAAATTATAAAACATTTTTATGAGTAAATCGTCGATAAAAGAAGATATAATTTGGGTACTCATATAAAATTATTTGGAATTGGTTATTTTGTATTTAGATGGAATTGTGGAAATCTTATGAATAATTAAGTTAAAGTTGAATTAAAGTGAATAATACGTCGGATCAAATTATCATAAAAAGTTTTGGAACTGCTGACCTTCAATTTGGTGGTTATAATCATGATTTGGATGAATATTTAGTTATTGGAAGAGATTGATTTAAATTTACTTACCTGTACTTGATTATCTGGTTTGGAAGAAGAAATTGTTCATTGGTTAATCTTATACGTCTTTGGTTCAAAATTGGAAGCTGCTTTTGATGGTGATCTACACGTGTTGGGCATCTCACATCACACCAGGCGATCGGTGAACTCCGGAAGACTCTGTTTTTACGGTGGTAAGAATTTTTGTGTTGCGTTAATATTTGAACAATAAACACACCGTTTAAATTCGGGCGCGCGTAATACTTCGTTGGGGATATCGCAATTATTTAATTTTTGTAAAATTTAATTTGTTTAGATTAAGAAAACAATAATTTGTCTTTAATTCTTTATTGTATAAAATAAATTACATCAGTATTTGGTTTTAGCAACATTTGCGTTTGATTTGATTATTAATAATAGTCATAAATTGGAGAATAAGCAGACACAAGTTTTGATTCATTCTTACTATCTTTACAAAAAAAAAAGATCACTGATTAAGGTGACATATTCTAAGTGTTTTGGCTAATATGAATGGACCCAGTTTTCGACCCTGAAGAGTTCTCTTTGCTGGCTGAGGCAATTCAAAAGAAAGAGCTGTTGTTTTTTTTAATTTTTTTGCTGTATAAATTTCAAGTTACAGTAGCTAAACACGGCAATATGTATTTTTGTGTCCTGTAACGTCTATAACAGATAAATTAGTGTATTTTATTTGGTAGATGTTATTAGCTCCGGTCTCACTCAGCTTGGCAGGTAAACTTCCGGACTTTTTGCTCTTATCTCAGGTGTTGGTACTTATTTAGAAGTTTGCTTATATGTTTTTTAAACTCATAAGAGAAAACTCAATTTGTCAAATATGTACATATATTAATTCATAAATATTTTAGGTAAATATACATTGGTTTACAGAAATACACAAATATAGACACTTAATGCCTAAAAAATTAATTGTTAAGGTTGTTAGTACGTAAATGAAGAAATTCTTGTAAGTTTATGCGAATGTTGGTTTTAATTATTAAAGATCAAAATTTAATGAAGCAAGACACATTACTCGCATTAACTTATGCAATAATTTCAATATAACTCAGTATTTGAGTAAAAATATTATATAATGCAGAAAATTGACAAGTTCGTTACAGAGAATTCAAGAATAGATACAAGTAGTATGATTGGACCAAATTTCTACCTTGAGATGCGACGTAATCCACAAATTAGTTGATTGATGTATAGTTAAAGATGTGATTGTTCCAAAATTTGGTCCGTAGGTAGAAAGAATTTAACGTTTTGTTGATTTTATAGTTGGTTGAGGTGATGGCGTCACACCGATCAAACTTGGTTTTAAATTCTAATTGCACAGCGATATTTTAATAGCGTGTTGCACAAAATTGAAAGTTCATTCGTATTGTTTTTATTTGGGATTCGTTGAACATGGTACACTTAAATGTTTATTGGTTATTTCCAGTATAAATTTAATTCGAAAGAATGTTCCTTTTATACTTGGTTTTTACTAATTTTCGTACTTCGCTTAGAGTATGATCGCATTTATTATTGATAGTAATATTAATTCGATTCACTTTCGTAGTTAGTGTTCATTTGCACTATACTCGATCGTTACACCGAATTTTAAGATTAATTTATTTGCTGTTTCGCCACTTTTAATTCTAAATTGTTCGATATTTAAGTAGCCGAATTTTATATTTTCGTTATCACTAATTTTCGTAATTACGCGAGAATAATTTCTTATTTTGTCCGTAAGAAATTATTTTATGTTTGTTTAATTCCGAACCGGAAAAGTTAACAAGATATTTTCTTTATCTAGGTACTGGGTTAATTTTTTAGGTAGAAGTTACTTCGTTAATTGCTTTCAAGAGACTGCCTGCATTTCTCCTCCCTTCTTTTAATTTTTTCTTCGTTCGATGAGATCATTTTAGTAGGGAAGAGTGCATGATGCCAAGTTGAATTCTATTTACAAAAATGCATATTAAACAATTCCCTTGTTTCTTAGCGCGGTACTCGCTTAAACATAACAACATTACTTTGTAACTTCTTACATTTTAACTGAAAATGAATGGAACCTAGTGATGTTGAAATTTTATCTTCTAGAAAAATATAATTTTGTTGATAAGAATTATTCCCGCGGTCGGCTGACTACATATTTAGTATCAGCACAGGTGCACCGTATTACTTTGTACATTTGTTCTTCAATGTAATACTTTGTAATTATCTTTTAATAAAGAATGTCGATTGGCATAATATTCAAATATTAACATTTACAGTCGGAACTCATTAATTCGACTTTATTTTCATTTACAAAATCTAAATTTATATTGAAAATATGATATTTCTGGTTATTACTCGGTATTATAGTAATGTATTAGGCATGATGGTATAAAGTACACGGCTTCGCCGTAACAGTCCTCTACTGAGTAAATTCTCGCCCTCTAGTTGGGCGCCACGTTTTGTGTCCTCTTCGCTCTCAGGTCGCTTATTTTTGTGGAGATCCTTCAGACGTGATACACAATCAAATAAGAAACAGGATACATCAAACACAATTTATTAAAAAACATTCTCCTTTTATAACACACAACAACACAATTAAATTTCTAAATAAATCAACATATAACTAAACTAATTAACATCCCTACTTATATTCTTTAATGATAGTGTAAAGCTTTACCTGTTTGTGTTCTTTTTGTCGACCGACCGTTATTTCGTCGCACGTTATCTACCGCACTGACGAACTGACTACACTTTCTTCTATCTTCTTCACGTACTAGCTTTTCCGATACTCAACTCTGAACCCAATTTGCTCCACGTACTAGCTCTACACGTTCCGTTATCCAACTCTCTCACTTCAAATTGGTCCAATTCTCTAACACTCCTTTACTCTCAAACTTCAACACACTTAACTCTTCTTTTATCTCACACCAATCAACTTCTTCGAATATAGCCAGTCTGCGTATCATTTATCGATTACATTATCCAAACATAAATGGTCTTCATATTCTTTATCAACTCACTTCTGTACACGACTGTTTTGCATGTCGTTTTCTATCTGACTAGCGACTCTTCTAAACACTACCGTACACGTATTATTTATTTACTGAGTGCCTCTAAACACGACTGTACAAGTATTATTTCATTAGGAACTCTCTAAACTCAACCGATCTGCGGGTCATCTAATTTGGAACTGCCCTACCGCTCTTTATTATCTATTGGCCTGGTTACCCTCGCATCTTACTGCTTCTGTTTTTTGTTTGTTCTTCTAACGATGCCGCTTTGTCCTACGTGTTTCCTTTTATTATCAGCATCAACAAAACTTAAATCTAGCAACATTTTATTTTTCATTCACATTCATACTGAACAAAATTTTATAATCACAAACAAAACTTAAATCTAGTAACATTTTATTTTTAATTCACATTCATACTGAACAAAATTTTATCAATAAATTAGACATATCCTCCCTCTTATTTCGATTGTGTATCCCGTACACATTTATGAGGGAGCTTGTAGTGGACACAACAGTATATTAGAAAAATTGATTTTTCTTTCGTTCACCCAAGAAGCTATTAAACAATTCTCTACATAAGCATCCACCACTGAGATAAGAAGCTGGATTTTGAAGTCCACTCACATGACTGAGCAGCCACGGAGCAAATTAAGGTCCATTACAACAAAAAGTATTAATTTTCTGTTTAAGGTCGTAATAACCTATCCCGGGAATTCAAGCCAAAGACTCAGATCATAAAAGATAAAAATGGAGAAACAACAACCAACATAAACATAGCCGAAGTCTGGCAGGAGTACTGTTCGAAGCTCTATAACGATGATGATGTAACATCGGATGATGGAAAGGATGAGGAAAGACATTACGAACACGCACAAGCAATCTTGTGGATGTGAACATGAAATAAGAAGACGATTGGCGATAGCCAGAACATCATTGACGAAATTCAACAGAATATTGACAGATCAATCTATAACAGTCAACAACGAACTTAAATTAGTGCGATCCTTGATCTTTCCCATAGCAACGTATGCATCAGAAACATGGACAATTAAGGCTGCAGGCTACAGAAGATTGCTCCGCATACCCTGGACAGTGCACCGCACAAATGCATCCATAGTAGAAGAGCTGAAGATCACAACTAGGTTACTGCAAATAATCAACCAATAATATTGGACATATCTTGAACGCATTGCGAGAAAACCCGACGACATCTAGAAGATAATTGTGGAAGGTAAAATAAAAGGACTCCGACCAAGAGGTAGATTACCAACACGCTGGATCGACCGCACAAAAGTTCTAATAGGATGCGGACTACTCAAATCGATTACAACGGCACAAAACAGAGATACTTGGTGACAAATAGTGAAACAAACATTACATTGTCACCTGACGAAGGATTATGGACTGAAGAGAGAGATTATATTTTATTGCATACTCATCACATTTTTTGTGTTTAAACTGCTTTATTTTGTGTACGGAGTTTGCACAGTATTAGGCTATGGTCAGATCCATTGTTTGCAGAGTTCAATGCTCTAACGACAAAAATTTGACTTGGTGTACTTTTCTGTTGGTAATTACGTAGTCTATTATAGATTCTTGTCCTCTGGGCTTGTCCGATAGGTATTTATATTGCGATTGGTGGGGGTAAAAGGTGTTGTTTATACTTAGCTCATTTTGTGCACATAATATTGACATTTTGAAATTTCACTGTTCTCGTTTCGGGTTTCTTCAATAAACCGTTTCATTATCTAGGCACACTGATATTTCTGATTCTAGAGTTAAGGTCTCCGATTAAAAACATTTTTTTATTTGGTGAAATTCGATCTAATATCTCTTGAAGTTTACTGAAGAATGATTATCTTTTATCTTTGTGTTTTCTTATATCTGGTGCGTAAGCAGTTATGATAATACTCGTATATGGATATTGCAGATCATAAATTTGAATATGGCGTTTATCAGTCTTTCGTTGACGTATATTACGTCTTCAATATCTTTTTGAAACCTTTCATGAACAAGTAGTCCCATCCCAGCTTGGGCCCAGCATTCCTTGTTTATTCCGCTGTACATCAGATAATAATTTTTCCATTTGGTACTTCCCTTACCTTTTTTTTCATTTCTGAGGGTGCCTATACATATATCGATGTTGTGTCTTTTTATTTCTATTAGGACCTCCTGCTTTCTTCTGGCCCATGAAGTTATGTTTCAGTACCCATTCTTGTTATTTTCGATTTCATAATTTTCTAGTTTAAATAATTAAATTTAAATTTAAAGAAGTCATCGACAGCACGATAATTTAAAAATTTCTCGAGTTATAACAAATAGGCCGTGTTCTTATTAGTGTGGTCGAATTGGAAATGTATATTTATACCCCCCAACCCTCCGGTTGTACCTTTAACCTGAAAAATGTGTCAACATCAAAATATTATTGACTGATGAGTTATAAATTTCCGCGATTTTTCACTCACAAAAAGGCTGCAAAAAACGTAGATATCCGAAAAAATGCAGACATTCTTTGAATTGAAATACCTCCAACGTGAAAACTCCGCGTTTAAAAATTGCACTGTAATGATAAATCCTTATGTTGAAAACATCAACATAATAATAAAAATTGGCTATGTGAACATTGCATAACTTTCCCCATTCTGTTCTAGCGTCACAATTTTTCGGTAAAACACATGAATAATAATAAAAACACAATATTGTGCGATTAAAATACTATTTTTTCACACCCTAAAAAATTATAATAATATCCTGGTTAATTATATAAAAAAGTGGATATTTCTTGTTTTAAATGTACTTCAAAGTGGATATTTCTAAAAACTCTTAAATACCTATCCACCCCTTTGTCATGATGTCAATGTTGAAAATGGACCGATGATGTATAATCTCATTATAAAATTCTCGGTGAACTATACGAAGTTGGTATCGAAAGTAATTTGCTCATAATTGCATAAAAGTCAAAGTTTTTCTTCGATTATTTCGACAATTGAATTTTTATTTTCAAAGTATGAACCCACAATCGACTTTGAAAATAAAATTAAATGTAGTATTAGTTATCGGTTTGGAAGAGCTCGATTAATGTAAAACCTCGTTGGCATCTTTCTTAATAATTTTGCAAAAAGTTTTGCATTTGTCCTCGAGAACAACACATATTTCGTGTGCTGATCCTAGTTTGGTGTTGGCATTCACAATAAAATCCATATCGGTAACTACTATCGGTAACTACTAATATCGGTTTGCTACTGCGGTAGAAATTTTGACTGTAACTCTTGTATCTAATAAAATAAAGAGAAGATTAAAACTCATGTTTACACCGCAATTTACAACTAACCTTGCCTTGGACAAACTAACCTTGGACGTTGGAAAATGTAAAAAACTCTACCGAAGCAAGTTTCATCGATTTACATATAATTGGTCCAAATTCATAATGTCCAATTAACCGAAAGGTATAAAATTTGGCGAAAATGTGAACATTAACTGCAGGCAACTATTCATAAACTGGTATCGTAAAAATATAATCGCAAAACACTTTTAAAGTAATCCACGACCACCAAAAACATGTAACCGAACAAAATTGGTCCGACTCACTTATACCGGGTGAAGTTGCAAGAAAAAAGATTTTCCAATGGTGAAATTTATTCGAAAAATAAACACAAAGCGATTCGTCGCCTAAAAAGACCCAAAAACTCGTAATTTTTATATTTCAATTTCACACTGACACCTGCAAAAAGTTTGGTTAATTTACTAATTTGCTCAGTCTAAATGACTTGTATTCACAATTTGCGTAAGTGGCAGCCTACAATACTGCATCTATTAGGTACCTATTGAACGTAGAATGCGATTCGTCAGTGGAAAGTTTCAATACACATTTTACACATTATTTACACATCGTAAATTTCAATCATTTCTTAAATTTCATTTGCTTTGGTAGAGATAAGTTGGGGGCGTAGCGAGTCGGCGCGAGTACGTACGCACTTGCAAAAGCCCAACTTGACTGACCAGGCCCATCAACGGTACCAAAAAGCTCCCTGCGCTCGCTTCCGAGTAGATTTATACAAAAAAGTGCTAAAATCAAAATCCATCAAACGACCTGTCAAAATTTATTAATTTTTAAAATTATCCGATATTAACGTTGACGTGCTTTCTTTTCTCTCTCTGTCGTTTAATGTGTGTGCGAGTGCAAAGGGAGAGGGTACGATTAAAAAAAGCATCCGGTTTAGTATGGTAAATGGTGGTCCAAAAGTAATAAACACCGTACTTTTTTTCATTTCGTTCACCATTTCCCTAATTTTGAACGGATTTTTACCATTTTTATCTGGCCTCTAAGTTTAGCCGTGATATACGTGCATACCAAATTTCATGACATTGTGTTTAGCGGTTTAAGCTGTGCGATTGATACTAATTTTTTCGCACAGAGTTACACACACACATACATACACACACACATACAGACGGACATCAATAAAAAATTGATGAAAATGTTATCAGGGCATCATAACGAATCATTTAATACCAAAATTTCAATTTTCGATTTTTGACCCGATGACAATACTTTCCCTATACATACGTTAATACGTATCGGGAAAGTAAAAAGAGATATCGTGTACTACCTTTCAGAAAAAAACACTAATGTAGAATTCTATAGGTTTATTGGATCGATTAAATAATTTAAAGAAATAAAGTATCACTAATACCAATTCAGTGGGAAAGCAGGAATTGGAAGTAAATTATTCAAATGCCGAGTTAATTACAAAAAGAGCAAAAATTATCGACTTTTTATTAAAGTACACGCTTAAAGTAACTTGAGGTGGAAAAATATATAAAAGTTATAAAAGTCTGCAACGTGCAATGTCGAAATTTAAATAACCGCAGTTGGATTAATTTAATAGAAAATGTTATAGTAATTTTAATGAAACATTATTTCGTGTATTATTGAAGTTATAACATATCATTTCAACTTACTAAAGTATCGTATCGCAGTTCATCAGAAAGCAATAAATATTGATAAACTTTCAATATCCTAATATAATATTCATTTTATTGGTTATCAAAACGAAAAAGGATCGAATATTTGGCACCAACGCAATTTTCTTATGCTATAAATTAATGTTGATACAATTTAGTGGAATGGAAGTGATTAAATTATTAGGGTACCCAAACTGTCGTGTGGTTAGATTGCAGACTTCCTCCGTGAAGATTTTATTGAGAATACCGCTTGCGATATTTAAGTAAATTTTCAAAACAATAATTTCAATAACTACCCTTCTTTCATTGAACTAATTGATTACAATCGTACAGATGGATACAAAACTATTTATATCATGACGTGTCAAGGTGCCATTATTGTGTGTCTAACTGAACCATAAAAATGATGAATACCTGCTGATATTTTCACATAATTTTATTAATAATTTGCATAATTATTTTTGCACAAATTCATAATTTATACCCAAAATGTATCTGTTCCATATGAACAATTTACTTTTACAAATGAACCTTGTTTGTGTTCAGAAATGCTTAAATGTACGCAATATACAATGTCCCTTGTTTCAAACTTGGAGACAAACAAATGCTAGTCATGTAATTTACATTGTCCAATCTTAAAATACCTCGGAAACTGAACTACTAAATACATAAGCTTTACAATTCGTTGTTCCACTTAATGCTCCACTCTATTTTGAACTGATACCTATTTACTGAAAGATTTCTTTTATGGAAAATGTTAAGTAATGATTTTTAATTATTGCACTCCAGTTACCAACATATTTCAATTTCGCCAAATATAGAAATAAGTTTTGGTTAAAAAAACTGGAAGTTTGTCAAAACCATGCGATCTATCGAAGCATCTTGCACGCAATTTTATTTGCAATTTGTACAAATTAAAAAGTCCATTAGTACTTAAGAACTAACCAATTTACCGTCGTATTTATATGATTTCAGTAGCAGTCGCATTAAGGTCTAAAACATGAAAAACTTAAATTTTTGAAATGTACTCTCAACGTCGGATTTCAGTGGTATGGTCAATTCAAGTGAGATAAGAACTACATTTCAAGATTACATCTAGCTATTATTGCCACACCATTAATCTTGAGAAGACGTTGAAAAAATGCATTTGTACGTATATTTTTGTTAAATATTCTTAAAATATATGTGGGATATAATAATTAATTAGATGTTGATTGGCTGTTTAATAATATTTATTAATAACGAAAAATATATACATAAGTAAAAATACGTAGTAGCGGCTTGACCGTCCTAAATTGTCAACCGCTTCGAGTCGCACGTTGGTAAAGACTAGCCCACCCTTGTTGGTAACCGATGGGTGCATGCCTTCAGTCACCCCTCTTAAGCAACACCCGCCGGATTGCATCTCTCTCGCTCCTACTACTCAATCCTACAACTCGGCCCTTCCTGGACCAGTAGTGTCGCCCTCGACACTTTCTTCGAAGGAATCTCCGTGATGCGCCACCCATGGTTTAATGTAATCTGCCGACGTTGATGTATTTTTCGGCCCCTCGTGACTACCTACTTTGCTGACCAAATACCTGTCGTTTCGCAATGCCTTTGTTATTTCGAACGGTCCTAGATATTTCGGAGCAAATTTTAACCCTGGACCCCATTGTGTTCGCTTTATTGCAACTAGGTCACTTTCTTCGTATGATTTTGCCCGCTTTCGCTTTTTCTTACACCCCTTTAATGTTTTTACTACCGTTAACACTTCAAGTTCATTACCGCTACATTTTTCTTCCGCCGGAGTGTAACTTACACAATTTCGCACCATTTCTTCGATCTTTTTACGCGCATTGGGAAATAAATAGTCTTTCTTTATTAAATGTTCCGTTTCACTCGCCGAACTATATCCTTTTTCATGCCGCGCTACCTGAGCCTGCATCGTTTGATTTAAACAGATTTGTTTGTCAACTTTCGTCTCACTCATTTCCGCGTTCGGTTGTTCCATAAATTTTATGACCACCGCTGTTTTGTGTGCAGCTGGTTTCACCCTACCATTTTCTGTTAAATGTTCAACTTTTGTTTCGCACCCGTAATTTGATATTGGTTCTTTAATCACCTCATGTGATGTGACCGGCAACACATGTGTTGCACAAACTTCGTTCACAATGTCCTCCGAATATTTAGGTGTGACCATATCTGCTACGCAAACTTCGGACACGTCCTGGGCGCGCTCGATTTCACAGATGTGCGGTTTTTCTTCTTGTGAACCCCGACCGTTGTTTGACAATCTACGAATGTTTACTTTGCCTTGTCTGACCCGCAATTCTACTGAATTAAGAAAGTCAGACCCCAGCAACATGTGGTAACTCATAAATTTTGTTGGAACGACGTGTATGCTCATTTTATAATTTGTTTCGTCTATAACGGTTTCCGCTTCGAAGTACCCTATCGTTTGTGCTCCATTTTCCGACCCTATTCCACGAATCGATATTGGAATTCTTGTGAGAGCCGGTGCACCGATTTCAACGTATTTCTCGGCTGTGACCATCGTTATGTCACTGCCTGTGTCCACCACCGCGACAACCCGATTATCGTTCACCATAATGTCTTTGACAAATTTCCGTTCAACCCCCTGTAGTGTGTCACAAGTATTAACCGTGGATTCCGCCGCCGTTTGAAGTCTTTTAGCACATGTGGATGCAATATGTCCGTAATCATTGCATTCGTAACACTTAACACCCCGTGTTTTTGTTGGACAACGCGCACTTAAATGTTCATCCGACCCGCAATTGAAACATCTCTTCGGAGACCGCCAATTTTTTCCACGCACATTTCCATTACAATGTTTCTCTACCACCGGATTTAATTCCACTACACTCCGAACTGTCTTTTGTTTGAGTGAAATTTCTGCGAAAGCTTGAGCCAATAATTTGGTACTATTGTACCGCTGAATTCTCGCTTGATTTCTCAGAGTTTCATCAGGTATCCCGTCGATTATCACACTGACTAACTCGTCCTCGTCTATTCTCACCTGGTTACCTAAGATTATCTTTTCGTGAATGTAATCACTAAAAGTTTCTTCGGCTTTCCAACTTCGTGCTTCAAATTTCTTGCGTAATACTAATTTGCTTGGCCTATTGTCGAACATGGACCGCATTTCACTCAGCAAATCCGCAATCGGCATTTCAAGACATTCCGATTTTGAATTGAACCAGTTACGCGCTTTTCCACTTAGCCGCATGCCAATTAATATCCTCGTTAACCCTTCGTTCAGGTTGTACGTTTTTTGTAAAAGCTTAACCTGCTTTTCCCATATTCCGAAGTCTTCGCCGTTACCTTCGAAATAATTCAAAACGTCTGCAATCGCACTGATGTTTGCCTTAGGCGTCGTCGATTCACTCCGTCGTTCGCCGTTACCTGAAACCACCGCCCGAAGGTTTTCTAATTCGCGCCGCATTATCCTTAATTCGCGTTCTGCCAACTCCTTTTCACGTCGAGTCAGCTCCAGCTCGCGCACACCGTTTATTCCGTCGTTCCGTCCATCGTCACTAAACTGTTCGTTTTCACCGTTCGTTATATTATTTATTGCAGCACTTCCGCCGTTGACAGTGTTGCAATCGTCGTCTTCATCGTTTATTACATCATTTGTTGCAGCACGTCCATCGTTAATCGTGTTGCAACCGCCGTAGTAATTACCCCCATCGTTGCTTGGTAATTTCCATGACCCCGCTGGGTCATGCGTCATTAAGCGATCGAATAAAACCGCCTTGGATCCCGTCGATCGTAATCCATGCCGTCGTAGGATTTCCTTCAAATCGCTTAACTTAAAATCACTTGCCGTCGTTTTGTCCATTTTTACTTATACACTTTTCGATGAAAAAAAATTAATTATTATTAATTAATTAATTATTAATTAATAATTAATTATCCCGGACGAGCCCCCAATTGTGGGATATAATAATTAATTAGATGTTGATTGGCTGTTTAATAATATTTATTAATAACGAAAAATATATACATAAGTAAAAATACGTAGTAGCGGCTTGACCGTCCTAAATTGTCAACCGCTTCGAGTCGCACGTTGGTAAAGACTAGCCCACCCTTGTTGGTAACCGATGGGTGCATGCCTTCAGTCACCCCTCTTAAGCAACACCCGCCGGATTGCATCTCTCTCGCTCCTACTACTCAATCCTACATATATGAACAAAAAGTATAATATACACGAAATAATGGTGACAAAACTCCTGGACAGACAGGCTCATCTATACCTCATAATTTTTCATTTTTCCTCATCGCTAAGGTTGAGTAGAGCAACAAACGGTGTTCTTATATCGGTCACCACGCAGGCACCCATTCAAGTCCGAACCGCTAGCACAACTTTTTGCCATTTTACACAAAACATGTTATATTTCTCAAAATTTGTTATAAGTCGAGCGAATAGACGTGACTGTTTTGAAACTGATAAAGTTAAACTTGTCTAAAGACTTTCTACCAACATTAATTCCAAAAGGGATATATAATAATTATACACATGATACTAATTTAGTTATCAACATTTAAAATGCAAATTTTGTATAATCGCTAACGAAAATTTTTATAAATTAATATTGAAAATTAATTTGTTAATTTTACTACCCCATCCAATATTTCCGGCCATACAAAAAAAGTTTTGATTTAAAATTTGATAAAAATTTGCTTATTTGAGTATTATTAGCTTAAAAAATAAGCATCTAAAATATTAAAACCTCATCATTCGTTACTACAATTTTTTTATAAAGAAAAATGTAGCAAATAATTGATGAGGTCTTATAAAACCCTGAAAATGCAATATTTTATTTCATCTTTTTCTAACTATGATAAATACCAGTTCTCTTACATTTCCACACAAAGCTCTAAACATGGTCTTTCCATTATACTCATAAAATTATTCTAAAAGGAAGTTGAACCAGTTATTTTGGACAACTGATTTTCTTATTCCGAAACTGGATTTTAACGGTCTCCTTGTTGATTGAATTTAAAAAGTTTTTTACTACTCGTGAAGTAGTACGTAGTATCCAAAATGTGAATAAAATTAATAAAACATATTTTAATTATTTATTGGAAGTTTTAAATTTTTTTATAACAAAATAATTTACAGGGTTGAACCCATTTTTATTAAATATTTTCCAGAGTAACATAATGGAATTGTAAAGCTAGCAGATTAAATTTTATTCTACGTAGTACACGTGTAGCTATATTTATGAAATATTTAAATTGTTTTAGTTATTCATTTCGCATAAAACGGAACAAAAAACAAATCTATTTCATTTTTTTTTGTATAGAATAGCTAGTTTATAACTTTGTAGAGGATGTTTCATTTAACTTTTTACTAAAAAGAATAAAATTCTACAGTTTCACATTTTATTGACAAATCAAAGTTTAATTAATTATATGCAACGAGCAGAGCGAATGAAATTTTGTCGGGCTGTTTGATCAAATAACCATTAACGTTAAAACTGTTTAAAATATCTGATTTTCCAATAATTGAGAATTAATATTAAATTAAAGTTTAAAAATTAACCAGTTAATTAAAGTTAACAGTAAACACTGCTGAAAGATTACGTAAAAAAATAATTATGATTCGTTTAATTAACGGAACAATGATTATTTACATTATTTCATCTGTAGAATAAAAACTACGATTCGGGGATTCCCAAAGTCTAGTTTCAAGATCGAGAGAAACTAGAGATTCTTTTCATCTTTGGACAATTCTTGGATTACTTAATATAGCAATAGACAAAGTCAATTCCAACTCTTAGGGTTTATATTAATTTGGTATATGAACAAAGTTAGTTGCCATCAAGAAGAAAATTGTGGACTCTTTGCATTTCTACATAAACTCCTGTAGAAAATGAGACTTTTTCAGAAAGAGAGCTAAGAAGTATGGTTGAAATGTTCACTCTTTAGGATTGTATTCTAAAGAGTGCACTCTTTAAGTTGCAAACGATCCTACGCTCTGTATAATAAATATGGCGATCACATGGGCTAAAGTAAACAGCTTTACCTTCAATTTTTAAACTGCCAGCGCCGCGTTGCGATAAATTTGGGTAGTACTCTTCCGAAAATACAGTAAATCTATATTATTATCCACTTCAATTATTGTATATAGTTTTTAACCATCTGTCACCCTAATAGTTAAAGCGTGTCATCTATGGATGATAAACATCGTCCTTAGTCCCTAATATTTAATTAGATGGCAATCTACTCATATGCATATCGAAAGCACAAATAATTATGGCGCCCAGCAAGGGTTAATAAAATGTATGTAATTAAGCATAATATCAAAACCGTGAATCAGAGGGTTAAGCATAATTGCTTTAATCAAATTGATTATAGGGTTAATATCAAATGATGAAGGAAAACTTGACTAAATGAATGTAATATTATGTTATTGAATATCGTTTTGATGATTACCCCGCTTGTAATTGAATCCAATCAACAAGTTAATAAATTATCACATGCTAATATGTAATGTTGCAAGATAATTCTCCATGTTGCCCTGAATGACATCACGTCATATTTTGTCGTTTAGACTAGGCATCTAAATACAACATAACGATCGAGACAATGTTCGGATTTTTTTTCTATTGACCTTCACGTTCCTGTCAATTGTCATATATAGAACAAATTCTTAAATCCGCAGCATGTCGATGTTCACCGGAGGGCCGAGCTACGAAATTCCGCGAAGAAATAAAAATGTACCCCATTTTCCCTTAAAAATATTTTGGCTATATGAAAGTCCTTCATGAAAAAGAAAGAAAATCATACCTATGTAAGTGTGGATTCGGTGTTCTTCGACACGAACCGTTATATTCGTTGGAATATTATTTGGATACATAATCTAATAGAGAATATTTAAAGAAATTTTCAATTTGGCTAAATACGTAACATTCGGAACATTCATTTTACAAATCCTCTACAGTCGGACCTTTACACATATACATTTTTCTTATTATATTTTCCCCTGTTTAAAACATCGTCTAATGGTGGGGATAAAATCTCATTAAAAATTTCGCACCGTAAGACCGCAACTCTCACAGCTAATGATTTTATGATAGTGCTTTCAAAAAAATTAAATTCTACTTTTAATAAATAAAATTCAATTTAGTTGTGAGTTAGAATTCAAGCGATTGGAGTGCTCCGTTATCAGTGCGATAGCGATTACTCGTGTTTTAAAATATAAAGTAATTTACATGTGAACGGAAATTCCAGGTTCGAGTCACGGATTTAACAATATTTTTAAGCTCGGCCCTCCGGTGAACACTGCCGTGCTGTGGATCAATCTTATCAAAAAAACTCTTGGGGGTAGTCCTGTTTAAAGTGTAACTCATTTTTCAGAAATTATTATAATTATTTTATTTAAGATAAAATATTAGATAATTTAAATGAGTAAATTTACTTTAATTTATTTAGATAACAAAATTCTATAAATTTGCAAAATAATAGCGAATAAAAAATATTATTGCATTGCGCGTATCCCTCGGTGCTCCGCATCTTGATTCTCGACAATAACAGTAGTCTTCTTAACCTTGGTGCATAATATACAATTAATTTAAAATTACATAGATGTAATTCTGAAAAATAGTTAATTTGATTGTTTTAGCCATAAATAATTAAAGGTAAAACTTTTCTGTGCGAAACGAAGCTTAGCTGAGTACGCTTTGCTATCGGGGAAGCTGTTTTGCATATTTTTCTCGAGAGTGTTTTCGGTTCGCAAGGCGCTCTCACACCACACCATCTACCCTTTCCGAGATATTTTCGGTTTGGCAAGGTATCCTATGTATATGCTTTTAGTTTGGCAAGGCATTTCCGTTCTAACAATTATGTGACTCCTACGTGTCTTCTGACTAATTTTTTAAACAGAGTTTTTATGAAACCATGGGATTAAATTAAGGATTTTACTCTACGAGAGAATGAACAAGGTCATGTGTCTCAGAAATGCGAGAATAAAGATTAGTTTCACTCTCTCCGTTGCATAAAAATATATATTGAACTGGAAATTTAAGTTTTTGCAAGTCTAACTCATTCTCGGTGGCTTTACGTTTGAGTTCATGTTTGTTCGCAATGGAGCAAGAATTTTGTATTTTCCTGGTACATCCCTGTGAACATTAGGTAGCTTAGTTTTCCTCTATCAATTCAGATCGATGGCATCTGATTAGAAACAAATCTCATGGTTGATTGGAGACCTCATCTGTAATCCGGGGTCATTGACCTGAAATGTTTACTTTGGTTATTTTTCAATAAATTTTAAGTTTTAAATGATGTGAATCTGAACTTACCTTATTACATTGTTGTTATGTTATGTGATATTACTTTTGCTGTGGTTTTGCGCTAATTTTGTTAAAAAATTTAATAAGGTCGATTTTTGCTATGATGTTTTATGATTACGGTTTTGAATCTGAAAAGTGTTTTAAAAATTAGTGTTTTGATTTAAATTATGAGTGCAGTGTACGTTAGAAATCAAAAGAATATTTACCGAATGTCTACCAAGTCCAGATCACTAAGATTTCCGTCAACAAAATTTGAATTTTTTCAATTTGGATACAACCATTTCCGGTCCACGCACGAAGTCTGTAAAAGGACTTGGAACAATTTAATCATCCTCAGTTGGTTTTGATATGTGCTCGAGTAAACATCGTAAAGTTGAGAATATTTTAGTGACTTTTGAAATTAGCAGTTGGCAGAAGATAGAATTTTTATAGTTGGCAGAATATTTTTGTGCGATCTTGGAGATTGATTGAGAAATTTTTGGTTTATTCGATCGATATTGGTTTTATGCTGGTTTTGAGAGCCATTTGTACAGCAATTGGAAAAATTTTACTGCTTTTCATTATATCAAGCACGGCCTGGTTATGCTTGATAATTTCGTTTCGTTGGATAAAGTTTGGAGGTTACCTGAAAGTAAATTTTGGTTAAAGTTAATAAATTTCAACATTACTCAATCAAATATTACAATTTATTGATTTCTACGTACCTGATTATTTTGGATATGCGATTGAACATCATACGGACGTGATACCGTTGTTTGGATTCAAGGACACCAACACATCTGTTAAAGTTGCTGATAACAATACACCTGTTCCACGCGTTTCTACAGAAGTTAATATTATCGTACCCAGTGGCGCACTAAACAAAGGTAACTTTTACTTAAATTTAATTAAAACATTTTTAAAGGTTTCAAAAGTTGATTTTTATTTGAATAATCGTGGACAATATTTTTGTAACAAAACTTTTTATGTATCTTGTAATTTAATATTTTCAAATTTACATCTATCTAATAGCCACAGCAAATATTCACCTGGTTTTGTAATAATAACCAATACAATTACCTATGAGATATTGTTTCTTTTATTTAATTTCAATAGAAAGGGTTACATTTACAGGGTAGTACTAGGAATTTATTACAAACAAAGCGGGGTAAACCAACGAATTATTATTATTCGTATGTCGAGTTGCAGTTTTATTAAAGCAACTAACATAAGGTCTGCGTCAGATTTACAAAGACGATCCATCGCAGTTCAACGTTTCCCAATTTCAATAAAAGAGTCTCAATTTAAAATTAATGCTCTGGAGCTGGTCGAGGTAAGAGAGATTGTGATTTTAAAGGTGGTAGAAGCCAAACGCAGGGTTTGTATCATAAATATCACAACAATATGTAGGTATGTAGATTATACCTAAATCTATTCTGGGTCAACAATTACTTAATGAATAATTACGAATTTTTCCGGACAGTTTCCCGAGGGGGGTCTACTTTAATTATATAACGGATGATGGTAAGTGAAATAACATAATATTTCATTTTCAGCTAACTAAGCTAAACTTGACCTTTAACTTGAACGCAAAAAACGGTAAACGAATATAAAAAAGAACACGAAATAATTTGGGTTGCTACCACAACTTTGGTGTTATAATTTTGACAGCTTTTAAACTAATTAAAATCGCTTTTAGAAAACAAATATTCGGATTATTTACTCCGCGTTTTATGCAAAATACGGAGCGCAATCTTGGAGATGGTTTCCAAGTGTTTGACGATATTAACCGACGTATTGAACAGGAATTTCACAAACGTAAATCGAAATGAATTTCATTCAGCTGGTTTGATAAACCACGGTGTCGTAAAATACCACCTTTTTCAATTTTGTGCGGTTTATGAAAACCTTCAAAGTTTCGTGATTGAGCGATTGATCGCTCAAGTTCGAACCAATAAATGGAAGATTGGCCTACCTTAGAATAAAGGCAAAACCGGTAAATGTAAGCCTGATAGATGTATACGCACCAACAGAAGAAAAAACCGACAACTAGAAGGATACTTTCTACAACGAATTAGAAGGACTCGCAGAAAAGGTGCCCAAAAGAGACATGCTGGTTGTGATGGGGGATACAAATGCTCAGATTGGAAAAGATGATTATTTGACCGATGTGGCGGGAAGATTTACGATGCATGACGTAACAAACGATAATGGGCAACGACTGTGTAACTTGGCGGCATCACAGGATCTGATCATAAGTAGCACAAAGTTTAAACATAAGGCATTGCATAAGATTACATGAATGAGACCGGGGTCAAATGGCGAGGATGGAAATCAAATAGACCACATATGCGTATCACGGAAAAGTGCGGCGACAATAAGCGATGTGCGAACGTATCGAGGGGCAAACGCGCATTCGGACCACTTTTTGGTGGTGGCAAAGGTTGTGCAAAAAATGATGAGAGAAGAAGGAAGTGAGAGAAGAATAAAACTAGCAATAGAAAAGTTCGGTAATTTTGAAGTTAAAGAAGAATATGTTCAGGAAACGAATAGAATAATTGACAGCGTGGAAAAGGAAGAGAATATAAATAAAGAATGGGAAAATATCAGAAAAGCCATGCAGGAAAGTACGAAGAAAATAGTAGGACATAGAAGAAGGACGATAAACAAGAGGTGGTTCGACGAAGAATGCGAAGAGTTGGTAGACGACAAAAGGGAAGCTAGAATAAAATGGTTGAAGACGAACAAAGTAGAAGATATGAAGATATACAACGAAATAAGAAAGGCAGCATATAAAATATGCAAAAAGAAAAAGAATCAATGGTTGAATGATTTGATGAGGGAAATAGATGACGCCAACAAGACAAATAATTCAAGGACGCTCTATATGAAAATTAAACAGCAAAAAAACAAAAGTACTTTGAAGACTAGAACTATGAAAGATGAGAAAGGACAAGTTGGCAGTTCCGAAGACGAAATGAAAGAAATATGGAGAAGATACTTTGAGAACCTTTTAAATGGAGGTGAAGAACAAGATGAAGGGAAAATTGTAACAGAGCCAACATAAATTATGAGGAATTCGAAGCCATAGTGAATAGGCTGAAAAATGGTAAGGCGCCTGGAAAAGATGAAGCCCATGCGGAAATGATAAAAAATTCAGGAGAAAGAGTACACCAGAGACTTCACGAATTGCTACTAGAGATATGGAGAGAGGAGAAGATGCCGGATGAATGGAGAATTGGATGCATAGTACCGATACACAAGAAGGGAAACTTGGAGGAGTGTGGTAATTATAGGGGAATAACCCTGCTCCAAATAAGTTATAAGATATTGTCCACGCTCATTCATGAAAGATTGAAGGAAGAGTCAGAAAGTATTTTAGGAGATTGCCAACACGGATTCAGATCGGGGAGATCAACAGTAGATGCAATACACATTATGAAACAAATTACAGAGAAAGCATCATACGAACATAATATAGAATTGCATCTGCTGTTTGTGGATTTTAAACAAGCGTTCGACACCGTAATAAGAGAGAAGCTGTATGAAACAATGCATAGACTGAACATACCAGCAAAACTAATACGGCTGATACATATTGTCATGATTCAATCGTCAATAAAGATTGATAATCATTAGTGATGCAAACAAGCAATTACAGGTCGCATGAAAATTCTTTTACGATTTAGAAGGTTCTCCGACATTACGTGAGGCTCAAAGAAAAGAATACAATAAATTCGGCTAATAATAAAGACAGGTAAGGAATGGGAAAATCAAAGAATGATATCGAAAAGTACAATCTAATATTCACAAATTAATTCATTAAAAATTGTTAGATGTTAAGAAATTGTTATTAAAATAAAAAAATGTATAATTATGTTAGATTAAGTTGTGCGTCAAAAGAAGAAATTACGTGGGTTTTTAAAATCGGTTGAACAATAATGCAACGGTAGTTGTCCGAGACGTTCGAAGTGTCGCAGGCGGGCGATGATCGCAACGGCAGACGAATAGAACGGTTAACACTAAATACAAAAACAAAGGTGTAAATAATTTAATGACAGTAAATTAATTAATTATCAAAAGTGCAAGGAAACTTACCAGGTAGAGAAAATATCAAGTAGGAATAAAAGGGATTTTTTTCCAAATAACCTAGCAACGAGTAGGTAAATAAACGCTTCTTCCGAGAACGTCAAAGCGTGGAGCACGTGTAAATTCGGCTCCGACAAAGTTTGTTAATTGATTTTAAATCAAACTTAAAAAATGTGTAGAACTGAAAGTAAACAAGTATAAGCACGTGGGCAATTGAAATTAAGTGCGAAAGTAATAAATTGTGAGTACTTACTTGGTATAATTTGGAATGATGGTATGGTGATTGGATAAAGCAGTCCGGTAATAATAATTGGAGCATAGATGCACACCGTGGAATCGAAAATAAAAGCAGAGAATTCTGGATCACAGATGTACAACAGATCGACCGTTTGAGTGTGAAGTTGGTAGCGTAAAGGAGTGACGAACACGTAAGGGTAAAATCCCACTGAAACTTAATTTTTATAACGCGGCGTGAGTTCGCGAATCCGAATAACATTAAACCGGTTTCGGGAAAAAACGAGATTAACTTTGGGGCAGAAGTATAATTTAATATTATAAGAATTTGTGTTAACATAGTAAAAATTGTTTATTATGTTCAATGTTATAAAGGTCAATTTTTTTATTAACAAATGAAAATAAAATTTAATTACACATTGTATAAAAACATAGTCATATCATTCGGGGATTTTTCTATCCCTTCAATAGAGATTCAATTTCAGAATAAGAGCGAAGGAGCAAAATCGCAGAACCGACTACTAGAGAAAGGGGTTTTCATGCGAAAGGTAATTATACAAAGAGCTAGCCGTGGTAGAACCACAATAATTTAAAATTAACAAAAAAGTCAAAACTCAACACAATAATAAAAAAAATATCGAGTGTATTGGTCAGTATCCCCGCCGTACACCGCAATATGACAATGAGAAGATCAAGTGCCACAGTAAAGTTTGGTGGGAATGAGACAAAAATATTTGAAATTAAGAGTGGAGTGAGACAGGGTGACGCGCTGTCGGCTACGTTGTTCAACCTGGTAATAGAAGACATAATAAGAGAATCGAATTGTGAAGGAACGATAACAACAAGAGAAGTGCAGGTGATGGCATACGCGGATGATTTAGTTAGTAAAGACGTTTGGAAGTAAAGACTTCTGCAAGAAGTAGGCATATTCCACAAGGCATGAACGCTACTTATTATTATGGGATTAAATTAAGGATTTTACTCTACGAGAGAATGAACAAGGTCATGTGTCTCAGAAATGCGAGAATAAAGATTAGTTTCACTCTCTCCGTTGCATAAAAATATATATGTAGGTATGTAGATTATACCTAAATCTATTCTGGGTCAACAATTACTTAATGAATAATTACGAATTTTTCCGGACAGTTTCCCGAGGGGGGTCTACTTTAATTATATAACGGATGATGGTAAGTAAAATAACATAATATTTCATTTTCAGCTAACTAAGCTAAACTTGACCTTTAACTTGAACGCAAAAAACGGTAAACGAATATAAAAAAGAACACGAAATAATTTGGGTTGCTACCACAATTTTGGTGTTATAATTTTGACAGTTTTTTAAGTAATTAAAATCGCTTTTAGAAAACAAGTATTCGGATTATTTACTCCGCGTTTTATGAAAAATACGGAGCGCAATCTTGGAGATGGTTTTCAAGTGTTTGCCGATATTAACGGACGTATTGAACAAGAATTTCACAAACGTAAATCGGAATGAATTTCATTCAGCTGGTTTGCTAAACCACGGTGTCGTAAAATACCACCTTTTTCAATTTTGTGCGGTTTATGAAAACCTTCAAAAGTTTCGTGATTGAGCGGTTGATCGGAGACAGTGTACCAAGATCTCAGGCAGGGACGTGCCCATGGTGGGGGTTGGGGGGGATGGGGGGGGCAGCTTCCCCCCAATATTTTAGAAAGTTGGCAAAATCACCGAAAAGTTGGCAAAAGCCAATGTAAAAATTTTATCAACTCAAAAAAATTTCAAGTATTAAAAAAATAATATACCTATTTTCTCCAACTGTATTGTATATACCAACTGTACAAAATAACGTATTTAGTTATATTTTGTAACTAAACACGTTATTTTAGTTACACAATGTTACTAATTTTGAAATAATTAAATTTTTTTTTATTTGAATACCTATTGTTTTACAATCTGTCTAAAATATAAACAATGAGTAAAATATTTGACACCGAGAAGCAAAAATAATCAAAATAATCCAAAACACAGAAGGAGCTCGCCCAGTGGCACTCCTCCATTTCAGTCGATCTTATATGAATGCTACATTAGTTTTTCAGTTCATTCTGGTCTGAAGGTGGTGAGAGGCAACCGACTCAGAAGCGATGAGGCAGGTCCAGTGGATCGAAACGCTTCAGCCTCTTGGTTCTGTGAGATGTCAGTAGTTCTACGGAAAGAGAGTTGGGGTGATCTCTCACTCGATTTTGGTATCTTGTACTGAACGATTTGATAGTTTCCTCTACTGTAGCTATGTGAAGATCACTATGGATAACATGATTAGGCAGATACCACGGAGCATCAGCAATAATTCTCAAAATCTTTGATTTGAACCTCTGGATTTTGGCGATGTTGGAGTTGCTTGCAGCTCCCCAGAGCTGAATGCCGTATGTCCAAAATGGAACTATTATTGCTTTATATAATATGAGAACCTTGTTTTCCAGGGACAACTGTGAATGACGATTTAACAGCCAGTAATTATTTCTCAGAGTATGGCCTAGTTGTAGTCTTTTATTCCAAATGTGAGTACCCCACGTCAGTCGTCTGTCCAGTCGCATCCCAAGATACCTAACTTCCCTTCCCTGTGGGAGTATCATTCCAATAATTAAATAATGCGTAAAAGTTTTGCTTAGTTGTTGAAACCAACATTCAATGTAAAAAAATGTAATAATAAATTTTAATTTAAGTATAGTAGACCTCCAATTATCCGAATCAATTGGGACCGGACCCCATTCGGATAATCAAAAATTCGGATAATTGGATTTTTTCCGAAAAAAGGGTACTGTATGGATTTTTAATTAATTAAATGAAAAGGCAACACTTTTACATGTTATATAGCGTACTTAAAAGTGCTGTACATTAGTATGTATTGTAAATGAAAGTCATTGCTTGCTGAACATTTCAGTCAAAGGAAGCTGTTTGACTGTCCGTCTTCGGGCAGTCAAGTCGTGTATCCGCTTGACAGTGAGAAGTTGCATGTGGTCACACTCGGGCTGACACAAAATCATTATTTTGCGAATCGCAGTACGTTCTCGTCTTAATTTTTTTTTCTGAAAGCTATTCGGATAATCAGCGATTCGGATAGTCGGAGTTCGGATAATTGGACTTCTACTGTATTCATAATTATTTTATTTAAGGCCGCGATTATAAAGGACAAATATTTGTCCTAAAAGTTGTAAGATTCCTCAAAAATTGCTTTACTACAACACGGTTTTGCTATAAATATAAATTTTTAAACAACAAAACACGTGTTTGCAGGGCCGGGCCGGCCTGAAAATATTGAATATTTTTTAAAATAAAATGTTTTTATTTTTTTTTAAGTTTAAGAATTTTTAATAGGGATTAATAGGGAAAATTATATTTTTATTATTTATAAAATGATCTATTTTTTATGTCCCAATTTATACCCATTGAATTACTTACAAAAAGTTGGTAATTTTTAATTGATTTAGTTGGCAAATTGAGCATTGCTCCCCCCTGAAAAAAGTTGGTTGAGCACTGATCTCAGGACGTCCTTTCTGTTTATGTGACTTGTCAAAATCACCATAACCGAAAAGAGTAATCGTTCGGAGCTTTTTTAAATCTCAAAATCGTCAAAGTTACCTAAACCTTTAGTAGGGGAGGGTGAGGCTGTTTCAAAGAACCTCTTTGTGGTCACCGAGAATCACTCGGAAAGACTACATATGGACTTGTGAATCGCGTATGCATTCTTGAAACGGATGGAATACAGAATAGTTTCTTTATAGGTAGGTAGTCTAAAATCAACGGATTTTGAGTTTTGAATTAAATTAAGAGAGAACAATGGGAAAACAATGTTTTTGTTGCAAATCCTATATGAGTTAAACGAATCTATTATTAAAAAGTAAAAGTAAAAACGGGCTACAAATTTAGCCTGCTTAACGTTTTTGAAAAACCGAAAAAGGAGACGTATCCTGTATCCATTTGAAGAGGCACCTAATATGGGCAAATATTTCGAACAAGCGGTTCGAATTATACTAATTACAAATCACTACCCCTATATGGCAAAACATTAAACTGTTTATTTAGTCACAAATAATCAATTTATTTGTAACGAAATAAACTCGCGTATGCACCATTTATGGGGCTCGACTTGCAAATGAACATTTTTAAATTAGCAAAATAATTTTAGTGGAAAATGTTACAAGCGGTTTGAAAATTAGTTAAAAATTGTTCAACTAATTTGGGCTTCTAGGGGAGTTAACAATGTGTCAATCAGATTAAAGAAGCGTTAATTTAGACAATTTCGAATGTATTGATTTCAGTGAAAATAAAATATTAATTGCTGCTGAGCAATAAAAAATTAATATGAATTTAGTAACGTTTAAAGCATTTTCGGTAAATCCTGTCGAGGATCATTACAAAAAATCTAAATCTCATTTACATTTTATTTTACAATTTGTAATCAGTTTAGAGTGAGCGCATTAGGTAACTACTTCGATTTTGAACAAAATTTACATATTGAATGTAAATTACCTATATTAAATTGTAAAACAGTCGCTATAAATGTAAAAATAAATGAAATTGTTAAGGGGTATTAAATAATGCAAACATGATTACGCGTGATTACACGTGACTTAATGCAGGGCCACGCTGTGGTGAGTGGTCACAATAATATACAATAATATATGAATAATATACAATAATATCAGGAAGTTCTGGTTACATTTTTACAAGAAGTTTAATGTAAATCGCATTAATCTCTTCGAGTACAATGACGAAGTTAAAATTAATTTTCAATTACAATTTTTTGATCTGCGTCAAAAAAGTTAGTTTAAATGATACAAATAAAATAAAATATAGCGTCATTTGGGTTAGTAAGATAAGAAGCAAAAAATGGTGATGTCGATGCTATATTTAAAAATTTTATATTTATATAATATTACTGCTAAAAGTACTTATAATATATTACTTATAAATTTAATGGGTTTCCTTATAACATCAAGTATAATATTTAAAATATTTTTGATTCTGAATACTTTCAGTATGTGAAACAAAATTGAGTTATGGTAAATCGAAAATCGAACGCCGGAGTGGATATTAAATCCCCAACCCTATTAACTTTTATTAATTTTCCTTTATTAGCAATAATCTAAGTGATCAAGCTTATTTTACAAATGTAATAGAATATAGGGTGTTTTTTTCAGCTGCACGAGAACTTTAAATTGAAATAAACCATTAAAAAATTGATGGAATGTTTTTTTAATTATATTTTTTATGAAACTAAATTTCATGCTTTTATGATTTGAAAATGATTTCCGGCATGTGATCACCACGACTAATCGTTACGAAGCGCATCCGATAAGTCCAATTTTTGACCACTTTCCGCAATATTTCTGGACTTATTTCATAAATGGTTTGCTGAATATTGACATCCAATGCTTCCAGAGTTCTTGGTTTGTTAGAATAAACCATGGATTTAAAATACCCCCAAATGAAATAATCTGGAGGCGTCAAATCACACGATCTTAGAGGCCAATTGATAGGACAATTTCTTGAAAGAATGTTGTCACCAAATTCTCCTTCCAAAAAATCGATGATTTCGGTGGCTGTGTGGCACGTAGCACCACGCAGGTGGAACCATAAGTTGTGGATGCTTAACTCTTGAATTTTTGGAAACAAAAATGTATTGAACTTGTATTGATATCTCACACCATTCACCGTAATGGTAGCTCCTTCTATATTTCGAACAAAATGTGCACCGATGATGCCGTTGGCGTGTATTCCACATCAAACAGTCAATTTAATGGTTGCAATGGAGTCTCAAGATAACGTTCCGATTTGATTGATCTCAGTCCATATACGACAATTTTGCTTGTTCACAAATTGGATCCACTTCCAATTGGTTGTGAGCCTAATCTGCGAGCGCACGACGCAATCGATGATCATTAGGCTTCAGTTCTTGAACCAACTGGATCTTGTAAGAATGTAAACCAAGATTTTGATGTAAAATTTTCCATGTAGTGGACGGACAAAGCCCAAGTTGTTGAGCACGATGGCGAATTGAAATGTTTGGGTTCTCTTGCACACTTTCACTCACAGAAGCGATAGTTTCTTCGGTGCGCACATTTCTTTATCTTGTTGGTGGTCTTACATCATTCAATGAAGAAGAGGTACGAAATTTATCCATCACCGCACCAATACCCTGTTCAGAAGGTCGATTATGTCAACCATAAAATGGGCGAAGAGCTCTATAAGTTTCGCGAACAGAACTCTGACTTTGAAAATAAATTTCCACAATTTGGTAGCGTTGTTCATGTTTTAATTTATTCATGATTAAATGGCAAACCTTTCTGAACACAAATGTCAAAGAACTGTCACTTTGAACTTCATTCAAAAGTTATCCCTATTGGAAGATCTCATGCAGCTAAAAAAACATCCAATATTCCCGGTTGCACCGGCTATTTGACCAATATAATTTTTCATGTTTAATGTCAACATCTTAATATTATATTAAAATAAAAATACAGTCGACTCTCGATAATTTGAACACTCGTTAATTTGAATCTCTCGATAATTTGGTAATAATTAATGGTAATTTGAAATTTTTCTCTGGTCCTTCTCTGGTCCCTTGAGTTTCAATTTATCGAGATTCGACTGTATCAGCAAATTATAAAAAATATAGGAATTGTTCAAAAACTTGGTTGCAATTATTTCAATGTTTTAAAATAAAGCGCATAGCGCCTTTCTGGAATTAAGTTTTATTTCACATAAACATAGCATAAGCAAATTTTGGAAAACTAATTTTGTAGAAAATGGTGTGCTCTTCAATTTTGATCAGATGGGGAATTTTTTTTAAATGAAATTAAGTGAGTTATACAGGTGAATGACCGCGTTCGCGCTAAACTCTCCAATAGGGAAAGAAGCCGATTTTATGGATTCCTTAGGACACTCAAACATATTGCTGTGGTTTAAAATGACCCCACACAACGCAAATAGTTGAAAATCTCAATTAATTGTAATATTTAAGAAATTTGACCTAATTTGAAAACTTTAGATTGAATAGATAAGCAAATCCACCTTATTTCATGACATTGTAGACCTATAGAGATCTTTAAAGATAAGAATGCTATATTAAAACCTGTCAAATTGGTGGAGGCAATACAATGGGCCCGGTAGAGTGGCCTAAGTGCGTGCAAGTTAATACTTGCCCCTCCCCCGAAATCCAAAATCCAAACCTGTCAAAAGATTCATTATGAAGATGACCATGTCAAAATCTTCCAATGAGATACTTTAAATCAGAAATGATAAAATTTATTACAGTTTGTTATCTGTGAAACATAACCTGTACATTTTGTAAACTTTAAATTGAAAATTCTCTGTGAATAACTTATTATATGAAAATCTATTTACAACCAAAATTATGTCATATCTAACTCTAAATGTTAATCATAAATTGATCTCCGAAATTTGTAAAAAGGTAAATAAGGTTCAAAATCCATTGAAAAGTGATAAATGGAATGTGATAAGAAAAATGGTCAATTTCACAACTTCAAAAGGCTCCCAAATCAACTACTGTGGAGGAAATCTTCTCGGAAGCAGCAAACAAGTAATCTTTCTAATAATGGAACCGACCCTGTAAATTATAGAAAATTCCATTACAATAAATTTTACAAAGGGAATAAATTTGACTTACAAGTCGTTCAAAATCAACGCAAATTGGTAATTTTGCGCAAGTAAATTTAGTTGAAATTTGGTATTCAAAGTGGACAGACGTGTGGCGAGATCCAATTTATCAAACTTGGTTGACTAGGAATCCAAGATGGCAGAAGTTAGTTACAGCGACTGAAAATTAAGAATGTAAATCTTCAACTCAAATCTCGAATATCTGAGAATTATTTAATTCAAAATTACTTACCAGCATATAATCTAATTAAACAACACAATTAGAAAGTCAAATTTGGATGATTAATACCACAACAACTCGATTCAGCAGGAGCAGATTTGGAACCACCATATCAACACTGCATCAACAACAGCTGTGAAGTGCTACGTTTGTGCGCGAGTGATAACCAAGATTGTGATTATCTACGCAGACCTTTAATGAGTCAGGATTAAATAAATTAAAGGTATTTCGAATTATTATTTTTATTAACTTTTTGCCTTCAGCATTTAACATAAAGGATGCGAGGAAAAAGACCCTAACAGGTGAATTTCTGGCTACCCTATTTTAATAAATATTCAGCTACAAAACATTTTTTATTATTTACATTTTCTACGTTTCGAGCAAAAATTTAATTATATAAACATTTAATCCGTTTTGGACAACGGCGAGACTTAAATCATATTTAAGCATCTCAAAGAAGAAGGAAGAATTGGAACGTCATTCTACGATTATTTTGGTATTTTGAATATTGTAAACATTCTGGTAACAGATAAGTTATCTGTTTTAATTTTGTTAACATTGATAATTTGCGCTAGCGATATTTATTTTCAATATAAAATTATTTCTGAGTTAAAACAATCTCTTTTTATTATCATTAATTTTTGAGATCATTCAAAAATATAAAAGTGGATCGTTTTTATCTGGTCAAAGTAATTAAGCGTCTTATTCAACTACAACAAACATTTTTCTGTCACTCAGAATTAAAACTTTTCTCAATTCAATAAGCTGCATCCCTTATTCTAATCAAATACCTGCAATACTCTGAGAGAGCCTTAGGCTGAGCTATATAAGAGGGACAAGTTTGGTGAACTTTCCAGTAAAATTTAGCACACCAAATTTAGTATTTACATTTTATAATTTTTCTTTCATTTGAAAGTCGCGCCCGAAAATTAATCGACGTGTGTAAGTTTTACATAGGGGAGATCATAGCAATATTTATTATAATTTTATTTTATTAATTTATATTTATTATGTTTACAAAATTTCAGTTTCCCGAATTTCTTGCAAACTCTTTTTCGCCTTCCTTGCCTGGATTTGTAGGCAAATTTTAAAGAAATTCACCTTGTAGGAAATTTTATGCTCATCAATTTTAGTATTATGATGAAAATTCGTTATTTAAATTTAGGAGCACCACCATTTACTTTCCTCATATCCAGACTGGCAAGTTTTCACTCAACTTTCTGTATAATTAAGAATTCTTGACTCAATTGAGATTCCGCATGAGATTTGCTCTAGAACCGCTAATACGTATTGCTATGATTCAAAATGATAAATAAAGGCTCCCGATACAAAAATGAATAATAGATTCAAAATAAGCATAAAATTCTAAATCGGTAGGCACTTTAAAAATTTGCTATACGAGAAATTTTTATTTTTCTAAAATTTCAATTTTCTAACTTTACTTGAGTCTCTCAGGATGAACAAAAGATGATAAACATTGCTAAGTTTAAATAGACTGATGATTGTCACATCAGAAATGAAACAAAAAAATTAATTAGCTGAAAATTTGTAAAAATGTGTTAATGGTGATAACTAGAGAGCGGATTAAAAAGCCTAAACATTTCCAGAAAAGGCGCCTAAAAAGGCACAAAAAATAGTCTGAAAAGGCATTAAATAAGGAAAAAACATTTCAAAAAGGCATAAAAACTTCATTTTAAAATAATTTTCTTAAGATTAAAATATTATGTTATAATACAACACATTAACTACTTTTCTTAAAAGCAAAAAAAAACAATAAATTAGTTGTGAAAACAGTTAACTACTAAATGTTGCTCAAGTGTTCTACTGTAAAGTTTTGCCTTTTATCACTTAAAATATTTTTGAAAACAGAGAAACTTCTTTCTACACATACACTTGTTATAGGTGCATTTTTATACTTGGCTATTATAGTTGGGTCCATTTCGAAATCGGTGACCTTGCCTCCACTTAAAATAATGCTAATTTTATTTAAAATTGCAAATCCCTCGTTTTTTGAAAATACTTCATTTAATTTTAATTTTACATCTTGACCGATTTGTCCTGGTGCTTTGGAAATAGAATTTTTAAAATCATTAATTATTTTTACGGACTCGATCAACGACATTCCTTCCTTTTCTAAGGAAGTTATTGAAGTACTCACAAAATTAAAATTTGCTTTTATATAAGCTAAATTATTTCGCAGTTCCTGTTTTTGAAGAACTGTTTGGCAATCTTTCACCGATTTACTGACTGTCTCAGGAAATTGAAAGACAACGTCTTTAAAATCTTCGAAATTATTTGCGTAGTAGATTGCAGCGTTTAGCCAAGTTCCCCATCTTGTTATCACCGGTTCAGGGGGCAGTGGAACATTGGGAATTTTTTCTTTGAATAATTGTACACGCAAGGAGCTTTAAGAAATACTTTTTTTCCGGATTTTATTAAATCGTTCACTAATGGAAAACTCAATCTTATTGTTTCAGCTATTCGGTTTAACCCATGAGCCAAACATGTGCAGTGAATAACATTTTCGTAAAAAATTTTGATGTTAGAAGCAGCTTTTACCATGTATGGTGCTGCGTCTGATAGCATTAATAAAGTTTTATTAGTCGGCACCGCTTCCGGCAGAAAGAAATTTGTTAGCCCCTCATAAATGAATTTTGATATGGTATTACTATTGGTTTTGTTCAATTCTTTTGTGCTTATTAAAAATCCTTTGTTAGGAATGGTTTCATGTAGAACTCTATAATTAAATTGGCTATGTACCGTCCACAAGTATCTGTGGTTTCGTCAACACAAATCCAGATATATACAATTTGTGCCAATGATTGTTTTAATATCCTGTATCGTTTCTTTGTAAACAAGACCAACATAATTTTTGCGCAGAGTGCTTTCATCAGGAACCCCCCTTTTACAATACTTTTCCAAAAATGATTTAAAAGAATTATTTTGTAATTTCTTTAGAGGAATATTCGATTTTAGTAGCGCTTTACATAAATAAAATCATTTATTTTAGTATTTTTTAAATAAAAACTTTGATAATTAGAGGGAAAAGGCATAAAATAGGCATAAAAATTGAAAATAAGCACAAAAATTCAAAAAAGGCAAAAAAGGCACAAAAAATGTGGTGCCAAATTGTCACATTTTTCATAAATCGTGTAGATTTAAAAAAAACTTTGCGATACCTTAGTTATTAAGGTTAGGCAAAATAGCCTAAAATCCGCTCTCTAGTGATAACCTATAAAAATGTAAGAATTTGTAAACTGATTTATTCTATGAATAACATTCTTTGTAAAAATGTGATCATATCAAAAATTATGTAATTGTTTCATGCATCTAATGTGAGTAATTTCGAAGGGTAAATCAAAAATATAGTAAATAAAGGTCAAATTTGTGTGACATCAAAGAAAACAACAAAAATGGAGAACATGAGTCAATGGACAATCCAAATACAGCATAAAAACGCAATATACCAGCAAAACTGCATGGAAAAACACCTCAAAGGAAACCGAGATGGTTGGTACAAGGAGTGAATCTGCAATCAAAATTATTTATTAGAAAGAAATAAATTCGAAAATAAACGGATTTTACTTACTTCATTCGCACAGGCATGCCAATCATATCGATTTTCGATGAAAAATCAGTTGACTTCGTGAATTCTAACAGAGTGCACGCATTTTATGCGCTCTATGAAACATTTGCGATGGATTCCGAAATTATTTGTTTACTAACAACTAGAGGTTAGAAATTTTCAGTTGGGTTGGAACCAAATCTAAAAATAAACTCAAGGACAGTAATGGATGCTCATAATGTTATTGTAAATGGTTATAATTTACGAACTCGACTCACAAAAAATTTTCTGGATAATAATAAATATTGTCAACTAAAATTAACTTACCTCTCAACGTTTGGAAATCTACAATTGGAGAGATGCAAACGACAAATATAAAGTTCAGTCACCAGTCAATACGGAAACAACTTCATGTGAGGTCAAACAAGATGATAATGACGATCGCCGCACTAATGTAATTCCATGTTGTTGACTCATCAGATGTGCACACTAAAGTAGGCCACACACACAAAAACGAAGTAATATGCTTTTTAAAATTTAAAAACTTCGATTTGTCAAGGAGACAGGTACTGTGAATTTATTATTTCTTTAATTTTATTACACAATTGGCCATCAGCGCGTTAATACAGGATTTGAAAAAAGGACTTCTTCCAAAGTGCATTTTTCATTACCCTAAGTGAAAGGTTTTTTTTATCAAAAGTTTTATTATTTAGTTATTAATACTTTAAGCTTTGAACAAGCACCAATATTATTTAAAAATATTTAAGCCCGCTAGTGTAAAGCGAGAGACTTGATTGGCCTAACAATCAAGCACGTCGGAATAAAGAGTGGACACCTCTTTATTTTGAAATATTATTTTGTATCAATTGTTCTTAATTTGAAAGGTTCATTTTATATTGGATCTGCGATCCAAAACATTTGTGTAAACATTTATTTTATGAAAATTATTTCAATCAGTTCGATTTTGTTAACAATAAATATTACTCATAAGCTAATGAAAGTTTTTTAATTCTTTTTTTTCTTAAAAAAAGGAAAGCAATTAGACATCCCGAGAGAGCCAATAAATATTCATAAGATCGCCTCTAATATTGACCGTTCATTAGGAACCCACCCTTGAGCGACTCATCACCGGGAGTTTAGTAAGAAGGGGCAGTTATGTTGAACCTCCCCTGTACAAAAATTAGGTAGGAAAGGTCACAGCAGTATGTTGTAATAAAATTAGTTTGTAAGATTTTAGTTCTAATGAAAAAAACTGTGCTTTACATGTTTCATTCTAAAATTTTTTGATTACGACACTGTTTGCTCGGTTGAAATCGTGTTCTTGTAAAACCAATGCAAGGACCACAAAATGTTTGCTCGGTTGAAACGTGTTCTTGTAGAACCAATGCAATTCGTTACAAAAAACCTTATGAGCTCTTTACTTGGCTGGATGATTAACTGCTAATTGGTAGACAAAAGTTATAAAGCAAGTGGACTGTATTGTTTTTATTCATGGAATAAATCGGTTAGCATAATTGTAAAAAACATGTATTTCTGACAATCGTAACTTAAATTCAAACTCGAAAAACATAAACGTAATCATGGCAATTGATAAACATAAAATTGAAACATTAAAAAAGGGGCTGCCATGGACAGTTGTAGTCTAAAACACACACATGATCTTAAACATATCGCCCGGGTTGAAATTCTGAATGGATTTCAAGAAAGAAAACGAAACATAATACAATTGAAAAGTGACTTAAATATAAAAATTACACATAAATGTTACGCATAAAAAATAAATCTAAAGTCAATATTAGCTTTTTAGGTAATAAACACTCGCGACCGAAAGCAAGACATTAATCGTCAATCGATGCACTTGTTTACCGAACTTGGTAGAGGGCAAATTTTAGAAAATGCTCTTTTCACATGTCCATTAGAAGTCCGAATGGTCGCGACGCGATTTATACCATCGGAACCGGGATGCACGGAGATAACTCTACCCATTTTCCATTTTAAAGGTGGAAGGTTGTTTTCCTTTATTAGGACGAGAGTGCCAGACGAAAGCTCTGATTGGTGCAGTTTCCACTTCACTCTTTGCTGAAGTTCAGACACATATTCTTTACTCCACCTTCGCCAAAGATGCTGTACAAATCCTTGAATTTTTTGGAAAGCATCCAGTCTATTTTCAGATATAGATGTAACATCTGAATCTGGAAGTGAAGTAAGTGGTCGCCCAACCAAGAAATGACCGGGTGTCAACGGTTGCAGATCGTTGGGATCGGTTGATAAGGGAGCAAGAGGTCTGGAGTTCAGAATGGATTCTACCTGATATAGCAAAGTACAGAGTTCTTCATAGACCAAAATATGCTCACCTATTACTCGTTTTAGGTGATATTTACAGGATTTAACACCTGCTTCCCATAAGCCTCCAAAGTGAGGACTATGAGCTGGTATGAAATGCCAGTGAATTCCTTCGCAAGCAACAATTTCTGGAATTGAAGATTCTTGTTGCTTAAGAAATTTTCCTAATTCAAGCAAATCGTTATTCGCGCCTACGAAGTTAGTACCGTTGTCTGAATAAACGTGTGATGGTTTGCCTCTTCGGGAGACAAATCGGCGAAATGCCATGATAAAATGATCAGTTGAAAGACTTGTTACAAGTTCTAAATGCACTGCTTTAGTTGCAAAGCAAACGTAAATGCAAAAATAAGCTTTTGTGGTTTTAGACCCACGACCTTTTCGATCTTTAATGTTTATGGGACCGGCATAATCGATGCCAACGTGTTGAAAAGGAAATGATTCTTCAGCACGAGCTGATGGCAGGTTACCCATTATAGGCCTAGTGATAGAAGTAGTGAATCTGAAACACTTTACACATTTATGAACGATGTGTTTGACTACATTCCTACCGGATGTAATCCAGAATCTGTCACGTAAGGTAGACAGAAGGAGTTGGGGGCCTGCGTGAAGCAATTTCAAATGTTCACGAGAAGCGAGAAGTTTTGCTAAAGGGTGTTTCCCATCAATTAGAAGTGGGTGCTTCTTATCGTAAGAATAGTTAGTGTTGAGGAGTCTTCCACCTACTCGTATTAAACCTTCGTCATCAACGAACGGGTTTAAACTAACTAGAGAAGAAGAGGTCTTTAAGGGTAAACCTAAAGCAAGCAACTTTATCTCATCATTGTAAGAGTCCAATTGCGAAAATTTGATTAATTTTCTTAATGAGTTGGTAAGCTCTTTTGGTGTTAAAAATCCATAAATTCTATTGGTTTTAGAGACAGAGCAATTGTTTCTAAACCGCAAACAAAATGCAAATATTCGCTCAAGGCGAGTTAAATTAGAATAATTGTTGAAAGGAAATGATTCTTGTTTAGAAGAAACGAGAACCTTGACCTCCCTTTTGAATTCAGGAAGTTCAGCGTTACCAAGCGCAAGATTTGGCCAAGAAGTTTCGTCTTCCTGTAGCCAAGGGGGGCCGTCCCACCATAATGTGGATTCATTTAAAAATTGAGGACTTGCTCCTCGCGATAAAAGATCGGCGGGATTGGATTTCGTAGGCACATGCCGCCAAACCGCGTTAGCAGTGACATTCTGAATGTCAGCAACCCTGTTGCAAACAAAAGTTTTAAGAAGGTTTGGGGTTGTCTTTAACCATCCTAGTACGATGGTTGAATCGGACCAAAGAAAACAAGAAGTAGGTTGTAAATCTACAGCTTTTAAAACAGTTTTTAGTAGTTTACTTAACAGTAATGCTCCACAAAGCTCAAGTTTGGGGATAGTAATCGGTTTTAAGGGTGCAACCCTTGACTTTGAACATAATAATTTTTGGTAAATTTGATTATGGACATTTTTTGAACGCAAATATATACAGGCTCCGTAACCTTCCATCGACGCGTCGCAAAATCCATGAATTTGGATGGATATTGGATCGACACATGTGACGTGTCTTGGTATTTTAAGGTCATTAAGACCTGCCAATTCAGATTTGTAAGAAAGCCATCGTTTTTCCATATCGATTGGAACTTGCTCGTCCCAATCAAGCTTTTCAAGCCAAAGCCTTTGCATGAAAATCTTGGCCACAAATGTGCAAGGGGTAATTAACCCTAATGGATCAAATATTTGAGAAATCTCAGAAAGCATTTGCCTTTTAGTAATTTTTGAAGACGATTGATGTGAGATTGAAAACTTGAAATGGTCTGTTCGGAACAACCATGTGAGGCCGAGAGTATGTGATTGTTCCCGGTCTCCAAATTGTAGAATACCGGGGTGTAGATCAGCATGAGGGATGTTAGCTAGTACGTTGGGATTGTTTGAAATCCACTTTCTAAGTTTGAAACAACCTGCACTTAGAACTATTAAAATTTGCGAACATATTTCACGTGCGGTTTCTACGCTGGAAGCACCAGAAAGTAGGTCATCAACATAGAAGTCGCGCTTTATAATTTTAGAAATTTCTGGGAGCGAGCTTTCGCATTCGATACCTAATTGTGTTAAGGATCGGATGGCAAGATAAGATGAGGAGGCGGTTCCATAAGTCACGGTATTTAGGTCATAATGTTCTATGGGGCTTGCGATTGAAGACCGCCACAGTATTCGTTGGAGTGGCCTTTGACTAGGCTCTATTTCCACTTGTCGGTACATCTTCTCGATGTCCGCAGCGAAAGCGTAAGGATATTTCCGGAAACGAATTAAAATTGAGAATAAATCTTGTTGAATAGTGGGACCAACCATTTGGATACTATTCAACGAATGACCTGTTGTGGTTGCAGAGGAACCATTAAAAACGACACGAAGTTTTGTAGTTAAGCTGTCGGATTTATGGACCCCGTGGTGTGGAAGATAATAAACCAGCTTAACTTTGGGATCTGATATCGACATGTGACCCAACTCTATGTATTCTTTCATGAAAGCACAGTAGCTTTCCTGAAGTTTGGGATTGGCTTCTAATTGCCGTTCCAGAGAGAGAAATCTTCTCTTCGCTGTCAGAAAGGAATCACCTAAAAGAAGGGGGGTTTCCTTGAAAGGAATTGAAACTATAAAACGCCCTGTGGTGCTTCGTTTTGTGGTTTGCATGAAATGCGACTCACATTTGTTTTCTTCAGATGAGAATACCTTTTCTGTGGGATAACTGTCGATTTCCCAAAATCGAGTTATCTGATCTTGAAGATCGTTTGATCTATTGAAGTGGCATTGCACTTGTGTGACTAAATTTGCGCTAGTAGGACCGGAAATAATCCAACCTAGCTGGGTTTTCTGAAGTATGGGAAGTTCGGGACCTAGCCTAATTTGCCCAATACACAGAAGCTCGAAAAAGATAGGAGAACCTATTAAAATGTCAATTTTTCCAGGTTTATCAAACCAGGAATCTGATAAGCGAATGTTGCTTGGAAGTTGGAAGCTGTCTCGATTCAGATTGAAACTCGGGACACTTCCTGTAATTTCATCAATGATTAAACAAGAAAGCTTGATTCTGAAATTACCGTGATGTGCTTTTAGCTCAAAGTCACATCTTGATTTTACATGATGAGTGTTTGAATTGCTCAAACCTGCAACTGTAATGCTTGCACTTTGAGTAGGCAAGTTTAACCTTTGGCACACGTCGGTGCGAATGAAATTCGATTGTGAACCAGAATCGAGTAATATTCTGACGGATTGGAAGTTTCCAAATGCGTCAAGAATCTTTGCGGAAGCAGTTGGCAGTAAAACTTGTGAGGCTGTTGTGCAGAAAGCAGAGATAGTTTGAATGGGTTCAGGTTCGGGAGAAACCGAAGAGATTGCTACTACCGGTTGAACAGAAACATTCGAACTTTGTAACGGAGTGTGGAGGAGAGTGTGATGCCGTGACCTACACGTTTTACAAGAATATTTTGATTGACATTGATTTTTTAAATGACTTTTAGACAAACAATTAAAACATAACTTAAGTTGTTGAACTTTATTTGCTCTCTCTCTTGCATTTAGTTTTAAGAACTCTGAACATTGACCTAGGTAATGACTTTTATTGCATAATGAACATGACGAATTGTTTACTAAGAATGATTTAGTTTTAAATTTGCTTCTATCAACATAATTTGCCTTTACTTCCCGTGTGTGCCCCTTTTCGATATTTTCTAATAAATTGGCATGTGATGTGAGTCATACCGAATTCCTCTAAAGAGGGTAAAGTGGAAATAGTTTTGTTGAATGTTAATTCCCATTCACGTCGCGTTATGGAATCTAATTTGTTTGAGACCAACATAACTAAGAGAGTTTCAAAAAGCGCCTCTGTCTTTGCTAGAGATTTAGCAGCAGAGATGTGCATACATAAGGAGTCGTTTATTTTTCTTAAGCCTTGAGCTGATTCCTTTGTTTGATTTTCAAGCTCCATAATGGCATTTAAATGATTTTTAATAATTAATTTAGGTTGATCAAACCTTGTATTAAGCGTTTTCCACGCCACATCGTAACTGTTGGCTGTGAATTCTAGAGAACCTATAACTGACTTAGCGTCATCAGTTAAGGTTGATTTTAGATAGTGAAGCTTTTGGATTTTGGTTAAATTATCATTATCATGTATTAGACTTTGAAAGATTGATTTGAATTCTAACCAAAATTTAATATCACCGTTAAACTTTATTAAATTTATTTTCGGTAAATTGATGTAATGTCTTGCGTTATCATTACCATTATGAATTCTTGAGGCCGAATTGCGCATTGAACGATTGCTTGAATTAAGACTTTTAATTGAATTTACACTTTCAGCAGGAGATACTGGTCTAGAGGGATTATTTAAATCTATCGCAGATTTTTGCGTAAAATTGTTTATTAAGGTTTCTGCAATGCTTCTTTGCTCAAAATAAACATTTTCAAAATTTTCCAAAGATTCATCTTCTTTGTTTTGATCATAATTATCATTTTCTAGACATGAAATACTAATTTGATTATGTAGCTTTTCAAATTTTGACAACACGTTTGACATTAGGTCAAGCCTTATCTTTAGCTCGCAAATAACCTCATTGGTTACGCTTTGGTTCGTATCCTTTTGAATGAATGTTTTAAACCTTGTCAATTGACTTTTTAACGCAGTTCTTTCATATCGTAAAGCTTCCATTATAAATAAATGAATTAAATATGAATAAATAAATTATTAAATAGGAAGTGAATGCAATTTTATCCTTTGAATCACCCTGTACTTTGTTACATAAGCAAAACATATAAAATAAGTAGTATTGAATTTGTTACCAATTTGTTAGATATTTCTTCGGGATGGCGTTGTAGCACTGTAGTTCCAGAGAAATTCCGTGATGTTGGCGTGAATTTAAGTAGTTGGATATTTCTTCGGGATGGCGTTGTAGCCCTGTAGTTCCAGAGAAATTCCGTGCGGTTGGCGTGACCTTAAGTAGATGACGCCTTTCAAATGTATTGCTGACAATTTTTGCGGGAAAATTGTCTCGTAATTTTATCTACAATTTTAGCGATTTAGATAATTGCAATAAAATTTACTTAGCTGCGCGATGAGTGCTGTTTATCCTTTTTTGGATAGCAATTAATCTTGTTAGGTGTCTTATGAAGACGAAATACATCCGGCTCGAAGGACCACAATGTTTGCTCGGTTGAAATCGTGTTCTTGTAAAACCAATGCAAGGACCACAAAATGTTTGCTCGGTTGAAACGTGTTCTTGTAGAACCAATGCAATTCGTTACAAAAAACCTTATGAGCTCTTTACTTGGCTGGATGATTAACTGCTAATTGGTAGACAAAAGTTATAAAGCAAGTGGACTGTATTGTTTTTATTCATGGAATAAATCGGTTAGCATAATTGTAAAAAACATGTATTTCTGACAATCGTAACCTAAATTCAAACTCGAAAAACATAAACGTAATCATGGCAATTGATAAACATAAAATTGAAACATTAAAAAAGGGGCTGCCATGGACAGTTGTAGTCTAAAACACACACATGATCTTAAACAGACACATTGTTTTTGCATTACAACGATAATTATTCAAGCGAAAAAATGGTGGAGCATTTAAAAGCAGTTTTTGTTTCAAATATCGATTAGAATGCTAAATAAGTTGATTAGTTTTAATTCGCTCACCTATTAGTGATTAGAATAAACTCATTAGGTTCAATCGTGTGTACATTGTTTAAACACCAATTTCATGCCCCCGTATTATTTTGTTAATAACTTTACCTATACATAACTGTTACACACAATAATTAAAATAATATTATGATTTCATGAGGGTGTATCATTGGATTCGCCCTTACAGGTTTTTATACATGCCACAATATTTACTGAATGTTTTACTGAAATAGATTGTAAATTATAAATAACATCATATAAAAAAAACTGCATCAGCAGTAGGGCAAGGTAACATTTTTAAAATAATTGAGCACCACTAGTTTAGCAATTTTAAGCTCTTTGTTTACGCACGCTGTCGCTTATTTTTGTTTTGTAATATTTTGAATTTTGCCGCCGTCAATAAAGGAAACTGTAATCCTAGAAGTTGGTGGTAGACAAGACGTTTTTGCGCGTCAACTACGTGGAAGAAGCCATTACGACTTTACTCGTGTTGGCAGTAAGTCTTGTCAAGAAGTTGTTACGATTTAACTAGTGTTTTAAGTTGGTCGTTTTCATAAAGTTACTTATTTTGATGTATTATGAATTACGATCTTACTCGTGTTGGTAGTGAGACGTTCAATGATAATAATTAGTATTTTGTGTTTATCCATTACAATTTTGTTCTGTAATAAAGAAATTGTTCGTGCCGAAATAGAACGTGTTGTGTTTTATTTTGGCTGGTCCTTCGAGGAGAAATAATAAAGCCCTGTTCGCAACATCGGCCCTTGAAGTCAAACACTCTTCAAAGAATTTTTATACTGTGAACGGTTCCATCTTATAATTTTTATTTTATTCATTTTAAAATGTTTTACGATTCGTTTATTGACTTTTATATTGTGTTTTTATCATAAATTATTTATTACTAGATTTTATATATAGTGACCAATTTGTTTTTCGTTATTCAGTCCTGTAATGTGTTAACCCGACTAATTTGTTCGGCGTTACGATTTATGTACTTCATCCTATGAAACGAATGACAATCTACAAACGCCGAACAGTAGGTCATGATGTTGAAATGTCATCTCCATCAGACATAAGTGCATAGATAAGGGAGTCCCCCTTAATGATATACATGGTCGGCAGTTACATTTTTTTGTTCGGCACACCTTAATTTATTTGTAAATATGTGCAAAGTAATTTTGTGAAGCTATTAAACATGAAATAATTAGCTGCTTCTTCAATGAAATAAAACAAAATTGATGCCATTTGTTTTTTAGTAATTACGAATCACATAGCCAATTATTTTGTTCGGGGGTTACATTGTTCAATAAAATATATTGGAATTAGTCGTAAAAAACCATCGCCGAACGGTACACTATAATTTGTTTACAACTGTCGCATTTTATTGTTTATAACAAATGTATGTCTACTCAATTTGTTCGGCATATATATTTTATTGTTTCATTTTATTTCATAAACGTTATAAAATTGACGCCGAACAGTAAGCTATGATGTCACACATATGACACCGGAAATACAGACATGCGCAGATGCGACTTGGCTCCTAGCGAACCAAAATGTTCGGCGACCATATTTTTTTGCATTGTTGTACATAATTTGGGATATTAACGAAATGCCGAACAGTAAGTTATAATATTTTTGGAATAAATATTGTTAACAAAAGCCTGGGGCGCTAGTGCCTTCCATAGCCACCCTACATGTTCGGCATTGGCTTCCGTCCAAACTTTTTTTTATTTAATAGTAATTTGCAACGCATGCCGAACGGTAACTTATGATTCAAAAAGTCTGGGTTTTCGAAACACTTTGACCGCGCCAGCGCAGCATCTTGTAGCCACGGAATTTGGTCGGCGATGCGATTTTCATAATGTGGGACACCGAATTATGGAATTTAAGATAGTTGTGAGCGGTAAGTTATAATACGTTCAAAAGTGTCACGGGCTCCCTGTCTATTAATTAATATTTTATAATAATAACTCAAATAACTCTCAAAATGATCTCATATGATAATTTTTAGATTTAGGAAAAATCTCCATTTGCAGATAAGGTTTCGGAAAAACATGTAGTTTTACATAAACCCAATATGTTGTCAACCTTCATCGCACCTGAAAATTAGCGTGACAGAATGTGGAAAGTACCTGATGGAATGCTTAGAAGAAGAGGAGGTATGAATCTGGAAAAAAATGTGTATTATTAGTAGCAGTGGTGGTACGTGGTATTTTTTCAAGACGGGCGTATTCAAATGAAATTGTTCTTTTATAAAAATAAATTTGTCTGTAACTATTTCTTTAAAATATATTTATTTATTATAATAAATTTATTTATTTTAGCAAATATCAAAAATTGACAGTTTTTTGTTTATGGGCTCGACGTTCTGTCAATTCGCCAGACTTAGACCCGGTTTTACCACCTCTAGTCGAAGTGCTAGTTGACGCTTGACTAATAGTTGACGATCATTTTGCAACAGTAAAATGATCGTCAACTATTAGTCAAGCGTCAACTAGCACTTCGACTAGAGGTGGTAAAACCGGGTCTTAGGTAAATTTAAAACCAATACTTAAATCCACAGTGTTCATCGGAGGACAGAAAAATTATAGTTGATGGATATCATATTCACAGCAATTCGACGATATTTACTTGATTGTTACGGATTTGAATATGTTGGATAACTTTCCAATTCTGCAGTCAATCTTGAAGTTGTTAACAATAATAAATTAGCAATAACCGAGTTCAAAACAATCAAAATTGACGCATAATAATTGTCAAACAAGATTTGATTGGTTTGTATTGCTAAATTTTCGCAAATTATTTAAGCTTCTCAATAAACTTGTATAAACTTTATTTAAAATATGAGATTTTGTAACTATTTAAATTAATATTAAATTAAAACATTAAAGGGATTTGAAATGTGTTCTCCTTCGTGAGTAAAATTCTATTTCGATTATATCAAAATTCGAAAAATTGATGTATTTATGGCATGTAAAAGGCATGCATTAAGCTTATTATTATAAAAATCATTCAAAACTTTAAATGCGTTCTTCTTGGTATTTTGCAACGATTAGGAAAACCTCCATTCCGATCGATTTGAAAAAATACGGCACATACTCATATATTCAAAGCATGTCATTTCCGGAAAACCGTAAATTTAAGGGAAATTAATCAGCTTGTATATTTTTCATAAAAAGTTAAAAACAACTCGCGTTTTTTTTACAGAATGATCTGTTTTTCGGCTGTCATTTTACTATTTTTGATCCGAATTTATTTTTTTAGGTTTGATCCAAACCCAGAGGTATTGGGAACACATGAAACTCAAAAACAGTTTTATATTTTCTTTTTGAATTTAGACATCACTGCAAAACGAAAAAAGCTAGTCAACGTAATATTATTTAACTATATAATGCAATTTTTTAGCCACTTAAATTTAAAAACAGTTTTCTTACTTTATGTGATAGCTTTGATATAGCAGCAGATTGGCAAACCTCATGTAAGTTATGTTTACTTGAAAAAGCAATCAACGGAAGGCTTTACTTAATTTGTAGTCGTAATAAATTACTTTGATGTTGTAATTCTTTATTTGTGATGTTGGTGCAACGGATCTTTAAAGCTGCGTCCCCATCTGAGCATTTTTCGCGCACGAACGGTTTACCCGTATAGCTGTGTTCACGTTTGAGCATTTTTACGCGAACGAAAGCCGTGCGCGCACAAAGTCATGGTATTTTATTTTGATCAAAATTTGATATTACCACTCTTTGTTTTCTAAATTAAATTTGAAAATACATCGGCTGAATGACTAAAATATATCTCAAGAAGTGATTTTATTAAAATATTACGAAATAGAAACAAAAATCATATGGAAAAACGATTAAAATTTAATAATAACCAAACAACTCAATGGATTTAAACACAATTAAAATTTTTCACACAAGAGTTTTCGGAGATATTTTTAGCGAATTATCGTTAGCATTTTAGTACACCTTCCTTCATTCAGGAAAATGTGAGATTTTCGTATGCAGCGACTTTTGCACTTAAAAGCGTTTAGTTGATTAGTTTTTAAAGTATTTTATATAAAAAGTGTGTGATTATTGAACTAAGGGTCAATGTAACAATCCTCAGTTAAATTTATCTGTTAGTAGTGAAGTTTGACGTCTTTTGATTAGACTAAAAGACGTCACAATGATACATTTATCTGTCAGATAAGTCTAAAAATTTAACCATAAAGACTATTTTTTTATCGTAGCGCAAACAGGACGGTTATCGGAGCTAAGTACGTGTGAAAACTCTGGATTTACAAATTTTTAACAAAATACTTTTATATTATTTTTGTTTTATGCAACGATTCTGTATTAAACAATTCTTAACAAGCATGATTTTCATTTAACGTCGTTTTCATCTTAATCTTTAATTCTATTTTTCGTTAAATTTAATTGAATAGTTTAATAATGGTGTTCAAATAAATTAATTTTTTTAGAGTTCTTAATAATTTTTAAATTTAATTTCGTAACCTTTTAGTGAAACCACCCCTTGAAATACAACTTGAGAGTCATTCAGTAGGTGTACTTTCAAATTTAATTTAAAAAACAAAAAGTTAGTCTCGTATTATAAATAATATTATAACCATTTTAAAAATAAATAAATATTGCTATAATAATATAAATAAAATTAAAACACTAAAACAAAGCATAATATTCTGTCCAACTAATGGGGTCCATCAAGTTCGCCCTTCCATTTTTTAATTTTTAATTTTTTTTTGTGCCAGTCGCCGATGTTAGCGAAATGCTGACGAATGCTGTAAATTATTTTGAAAATGCTGGGTCTGTTGAACTTTTATTAAGAAATAAAGATTTTTGGTCAAAAGGGGCCAACTTGACACAGCCCCTCCACTTTCGAATTTTTTATTTTTTTTAATATCAGTCGCCAATGCTAACGAAATGCTGGCGAATGCTGTAAATTATTTTGAAAATGCTGGATTAGTAAAATTAGGATTACACCTAGTCTCTTTCGTGTTCTATCGTGACTTGTGTGTTTTCGCTTCCTTTACAATATTTTCCCATATTTTTCTATTCTTGTACTTCTCTCTTCAGTCCTTAACACTCATCCTTGCCATGTATTCCACCACTTCATCTAGCCATCATCTTATCCTTGGTCTTCTTCTTCTCATCTCGTCTTTTTCAACTTTCTTCTTCTATTGTTAGCTCAGCTCTGTTAATTAATCATAATAGTGCCCTCTTGGGGTACAGAGAAGTCCAGCTAGCCTTCCGTCCTTTTGGGGGTCTTCCGGGGGGTCTCTGGTATTAGGTCTTTGCGTCATTACTATTTTTGGGATTCTCGCTATCCTCTCTACATGGTCTCTCCAAAACCTTCTTTTCGTGGTTTATTTCGCTTCTCACTCTATTCATTTTCAAGATTCTCATCTCTGTAGATCTAATTGTTTGTTTTTTCTCGATGTTGGGACCCTTGTCTCTACTGCGTAGGCCACAACTGGTTTTACGCATGTTTTATATATCCTTGTTTTGCTTTCGATTGACATGTTTGTTGATCCATATGATGTTTTGTAGACAACCCGAGATCATGGCTGCCTTGGATGCTTGTGTGGGTACCTCTGAGATGGTACTTCGGTTTTTGGTTATATTCACATCAACGTATTGCTGTGGTTTAAAATGAACCCACACAACGCAAATAGTTGAAAATCTCAATTAATTGTAATATTTAAGAAATTTGACCTAATTTGAAAACTTTAGATTGAACAGATAAGCATATCCACCTTATTTCATGATATTGTAGACCTATAGAGATCTTTAAAGATAAGAATGCTATATTAAAACCTGTTAAATAGATTCATTTTGAAGATGAACAAATAAAAATCTTCCAATAAGATACTTTAAATCAGAAATGAGGAAAATTATTACAATTTGTTATCTGTAAAACATAACCTGTACATTTTGTGAACTTTAAATTGAAATATCTCTGTGAATAACTTGTTATGTGTAAAACTGTTTACAACCAAAATTATGTCATATCTAGCTGTATGTAATAATCATAAATTGATCTCCGAACCTTGTAAAAAGGTAAATAAGGTTCAAAATCCATTGAAACGTGATAAGAGAAGTGTGATAACGAAAATACTCAAATCCATTAATTCAAAAGGCTCCCAAATCGGCTACTGTGATGGATATCAACAGAAAACCAGCATACAACTAATCTTTCCAATAATCCAACAAACTCTTAAAATTACAGAAAATTTCATTACAATAAAATCTACAAAAGGAATAAATTTGACTTACAAGTTGTTGAAAATCATCGCAAATTGGTAATTTTGCGCAAGTAAATTTAGTTGAAATTTGATATTCGAAGTGGACGGAAGTGTGATGTGATCCAATTTATCAAACTTGTCGATAAGGAATCCAAGATGGCCAAAGCTAGTTACAGCAACTGAAAATTAAGAATGTTTATATTTCAACTCAAATCTCAAATATCTGAGAATTATTTAATTCGAAATTACTTACCAGCATATAATCTAATTAAGTAACACAATTAGAACGTCAAATTTGGATGATTATTACCACAGCAACTCGATTCAACAGGAGCAGATTTGGAACCACCATATCAACACTACATCAACAGCTGTGGAAGTGTCGCATTTGTGCGCGAGTGATAACCAAGATTGTGTTTTATCTACGCAGATCTGTGGCGAGATCCAATTTATCAAACTTGGTTGACTAGGAATCCAAGATGGCAGAAGTTAGTTACAGCGACTGAAAATTAAGAATGTAAATCTTCAACTCAAATCTCGAATATCTGAGAATTATTTAATTCAAAATTACTTACCAGCATATAATCTAATTAAACAACACAATTAGAAAGTCAAATTTGGATGATTAATACCACAACAACTCGATTCAACAGGAGCAGATTTGGAACCACCATATCAACACTGCATCAACAACAGCTGTGAAGTGCTACGTTTGTGCGCGAGTGATAACCAAGATTGTGATTATCTACGCAGACCTTTAATGAGTCAGGATTAAATAAATTAAAGGTATTTCAAAATTATTATTTTATTAACTTTTTGCCTTCAGCATGTAACATAAAGGATGCGAGGAAAAAGACCTTAGCAGGTGAATTTCTGGCTACCCCATTTTCATAAACATTCAGCAACAAAATATTTTTTATTATTTAAATTTTCTACGCTTCGAGCAACAATTTTATTACACAAACATTTAACCCGTTTTGGACAACGGCAAGACTTAAATTGTATTTAAGCATTTCAAGGAAGAAGAAAGAAGTGGATCGTCATTCTACGTTATTTTGATAATTTGTATTTGATTGTAAACATTCTGGTAACAGATAAGCTATCTGTATTTATTTTGTTAACATTGATTATTTGCGCTTGCGATATTTATTTCGAATATAAAATCATTTCTGACTTAATCAAATCTTTTTATTATCATTCAACTATTATAGGTCAGTCGTACTCTAAATTTTTAAGATCATTCAGAAACAAAGGTGGATCTTTTTATCTGGTCTAAATAATAATAAAATTTTTTTCAACTCAATAAGCTGCATCCCTTAAATTATCTTACTACCTGCAATACTCTGAGAGAGCCTTAGACTGAGCTATACAAGAGGGACAAAGTGGTGACCTTTCCAATAAAATTTAGCACGCAAAATTTCAACATTTACATTTTTATATTTTGTTACACCACGTTCTGCATCCACGACACCTTTCCAACAGGTAATAAAAGGTTGGCTAGCTCAAAGTCGCGAAGGGGTGGGTTGGTGAATGGAACGAAAGGGTCGTGTGACGGCACGTCGCAAAGCGTGTATTTCCTATCGACGACCGGGCAATCCTCGATCGCGATTCTAAAAATTGTCAAAATCGGTGTGAATAATTTACACGGGGGGGGAGTTAAGTCAAAATCGGTGGGGTTAATATACACGCGGGAGTTTAAATGGGCGCCACGCATACGAAGAAATGAATCTCTTTGAAGGGGACTGGTTATCACACCTTCCAAGCTGGTACGCGACAACTTGATGATCTTACAGCGAACTCTCACTCCGGAAAAACCTCGCTCAATGACCTTACCTTTACAGGAGGCGAACTTTCCGTTGGTGAAAGTAGCTAAATAAACATTAACACAACAATAATAATAACACACAAAGTTGGGAAATAATAAAAATGTATTAAATAAAATAATATCAGGGGGGAGTTGACAAAGTTTACACAAGATACTATCCAATTTACATGTCTTGTATAAAAATAAATATTTACAGTTGACGGAACCTTTCCGTGCGGTTTCCGTTGCGAAACTAATATTCGTAAAACAATTACTCTTACAAAAATACAAAAGGTTAATTTGCATGAAAGGGGGGCGTATTGAATACAGCACTCCACCAAAATAAATAGTTACTTAAGCGTAACTTGATAATATTCAAAACTATGATTCATAAAATTGATCATGGAACTTAATCAATGCAATTGATCATCAAAATTCCCAACAACGGGACAAACAAACTTTAGCTACAATACTAAACTTGAAGCGTTACGTTAAATGGTTTGGTTACACTCTGAACGCTCGAATGGCGTGTTAAAAGTTACGTTAATAATAGATAATAATATTAAGTTAAATAAAAGGTATACAAAATGGTTGCGATATCGTCTTCCAGGGTTGAACTGAACGTTCATAAACACAACTAATGGTCAATAGGACCAATTAACATCACAATCTTAAAAATATAAAAAGGTTTCTTACTTAATTTGGATGGTTGATGTTCGACCTCTAGGTAAAGTCGATGACGGGTCCTTCAGGAGTGAGATTTCGTCTTCAGAACGTAGAATGGAGCTGAATGTGATGTCTCAAACCATATCAGAAGGGCAGCGTAATAACCAGCTTCCCAAAAACTCTTCAAATCGGGAGGTGGTGAAATAACAGGGTGGTTCACGCACTGTATTTCGCGATATAATAGGGGTCTCCGTACGAAATAATTCACTATGTTAGTTATTCGCGAAGTGACAAATAATTCAAGCCGGCACTGTCTAAGTAAGAAATGTTAATGTGGTGTCCGATAAAAAAAAGACGATTGGAATGCACACATGGGTTGGAAGTGCAACACCTGTTTTGTACCATTCGATAAAAACAATGTTACGTACTTGCCTTATGAGCGGCAAGCAATAACTCGACGTGATTAACGTGATAAGCAGATGGTATAAAAAGTCCGATAATTGATTCAATGTTTAGTAACCATGGACGATATTAATTGTTCGATCACTTATTAAATATTAGCAACAATTGACGATATACTGGTTCGATAAAATATTAATTGTTTAACCACAATTGACGGTATTAATGTTCGATAAAATATTAATTGTTTATTAACAATTGACGATATTAATCGTTTAACAACAATTGACGGTATTAATGTTCGATAAAATATTAATTGTTTATTAACAATTGACGATATTAATCGTTTAACAACAATTGACGGTATTAATGTTCGATAAAATATTAATTGTTTATTAACAATTGACGATATTCTGGTCCGATAAAATATTAATTGTTTAACCACAATTGACGATATTCTGGTTCGATAAAATATTAATTGTTTAACCACAATTGACGATATTCTGGTTCGATAAAATATTAATTGTTTAACAACAATTGACGGTATTAATTGTTCGATAGTACCTGCAGTTGACACACACTAATTTTTAGCACCAATGACTTGTATTTATTTAAAGACCTCTAATAAATGTGAGACCTCGATAGTTAATTCCGCTTTTGGAAGCGCTAAGATACGAAAAAGGTAGTATCAGATTCCAAGTGAATCTCTCCGAATATGCAATTTGCAGCTCAATTTATGCATTCTCCCTACTCTGATTTAGGATTTTTCCCACTTACTGATTGATTTGGATCCTTGTAATTGGGTCCTATAAATTTAGAAAGAAGGGCGACGCGATTTAATTGGACAATACCTAGAGTGTGAGAGCACACTTTCTTCTTTCTCCATGCAAAGTGTATCGAGAAGTTTGGTACGACACGTGCGAGCAAAACAATTTTTTGCTCGTCTGGTTGGACGAGAAAGGTCTAACTTTTGCACTTTTTACTTGTTTTTATCGAAGTCTGTAATTTCGAAATCGCTATCCTTGCCATGTTAAACCCGAGCACATTTGGCCGCTTATCTGCACATGGTCGAGATAGCAAGACAAAAGGCATTGATTCTCACGAGTTTCAAACATGCACGTGTGTGTCCTTGTATTGACAACTGGCTCGTGATTATGGATCGTATAAAAGTGTCTCTCGATCCTACCTAAAATTTATAGTAATGCATTTGCCTATATTGACGTTTAGTTTGCAACGTTATAGAATAGAGAATTTATTGCCGATGAGGTGAATTATGGATTAATGCTACGTCAACATTATTAACACTTCCTCATCTACCGTATGGTTTATTGTACGTGTATTAAAATATTTGATGATACTTTCCTAACTATACAATTCTTAAGATTATTGTGCATTTGCAAAACGTAAATTTATTAGTTGAGCGAATGTTTCAATCTTTTATATTTACAACCCGACCTAAAAATGTTTTCCCAAAGAGTAATTTTCAACGGATCGATTCGAAATTTAACATATAAGTTTAATAGATCCTAAACGCAAAATCTAAGGGTGCGCCCGATGCGCGGAATAAGGTGACACTCCCCTTACGTCAAGAGTTGTTATCCCTAACTACTCTTCAACTGGGACGCGCGCAACCTCAACCGAAACAAAAACTGTCCTGCGATAAACCATCAACACTTGTAGTGTTGAAACATCTACTCAACTAGTGACTAGACTATACGTATATGCCGGGAAAGAGAGAGAAGGTTCACCTAACCCTAGGCTTAATCAACCCGTGAGTCGTAGTGACTTCTACATGAGAGGGCGGTTCGCGAAATCACGCGATCATTCGCTGGCCGTGGGACCCACAAATGTCTGTGAAGACACCGGACTCTAGATCAAGGTAGACCTGAGCTAAGGTAACACTTCCTTGGCGTACTCATATTTACAAAGCCTTCTCTAAAATGGTTCAGTCGATGGGGACTGTCTGCCTTTTTCAATACGTTGAAAAAGCAGAGTAAAAAAAGACGTGTGCTTGGCTGGATCATATTTACAAAAGCCGTTTGATGCACTTCAGTAGATGGGGACTGACTGTTTTATCAGTTATCGTTGGTGAAACAGAGAAAAAAAACTTGCGCTTAGCTTGATCAAATTTACAAAGCCGTTTGAGAGATCACTAACCTTCCTCATGACTTCGATCCGGACGAGATGATCGGAAGAGAGAGAAGAGGTAATGATGGGGGGGGCGAGAAAAAAAAATTGAGATGGTTTCCACTGAATAAAAAATATTCGTGGGGCATAGTTGACGGTACGGGTCGGGATGGTTTGCTTCCATCAGTGTAGTCGAAGGGAACGTCCTTGAACCACACTGACGTAAACGGGAGCTTTCATTGAATACAAAAAAAATCGTGGGGCCTAACCGTGGACCTACACAATCTATCGCCTCACAAAAAAAAATGAAGCTAGCACAACTAAGGTTGACTCTACCAACGCTAGTGGTGAGTTTTGATGTGCAAAAAAAAACATCGTCATTTATTGAGAAGTCCTGCGGTGATCGGCACCGGAGAAAACTTCACTCTAAATGTTGTCTTACACAGGTAGTGTTAGTGCAAGACGGGGACGTTGTACCAGTGGAACGTATCCACTAGGGTACAAGGCCACAAAAGATCATAACATGTAACATAAGGGGGGGGTTTAGAAGTTGAACGACGGCTGGATCAAATTTACAAAGCCGGTCCTATCTAATTCGGTAGGCGGGGGGGGGTTGATTAATTTAAACGGGACTAAAGTGATCGTTATACACGAAAAAAAAATTTAACAACAAAAAAAGATATACGAAAACTGACTGAAATTCGAAATGGTGACAACCGTCCGGGTTGCACCTAAATGTTTGCTCAAAAATATATGAAGTGACTCTACTGTATAAAACTGACGAATGTGAGAAATAATTTTTCTCCAAAAGGTCAAAACGTAACTATGAAATTAACGCATGACTAATGATAACATTGGGTAATCAATTCAATGTAATCCTAGTCTCTACTTGATTCAACTGAGCGATTGATTGGGTGATTAGGCCAATGGCTCGCTAAGCGTACCCTCTAAATCCATAAACAATAATTTCTGAAATGGTTGACTGAAAATTCAAAAAAAATTCGAGATTACAAAATGACATGACTAAAAATTCAAAACAAAAAAAAAACTCGGGATTACAAAAATGACACGCGAGATAAACAATGAAGCAAAAAGAAAAAAATGACCCGTTTATACTTTGGGGGCACGTAGTTTTATGTCGTACGATAAGGACATAACAATTATCTCCCTTAACCTTACTGACTTAAAACTAGCTTAAAAATACCCAAACTTTACGCTAACTAAACCGATACCTAAAATTAACTAAACCGAAACCTAGGCTGAACTTAATACTACCTAAACCGAAATCTAAACTAATCCTTACATACTAAAAGCGCGAGAGAAAAAAAAGTTACACAGAAAAAAAACTCCACGTCCCAGGTCTTAAACAAATCTGAAGCCGTTGTGACCGTTGCAAGAGAGGGCGGTTCGCGAAGTCACGGGATCGTTCGCTTGCCGTGAGACCCACAATCACAAACAGAAACGCTGAACTCTAGCTTGGGTTGGACCCGAAAACGTGGTAAAAGTTGGGAGGCGTCAAAATATATGCCTCTGGGATGAACGGATCAAATTTACAAGTTCACCCCTAATGGGTTTGTTCTTCCTTAGACCGGCAGGTGTTATGACCGTGTAGCATAGTTGTAGTCAATCTATTATTCCCTAACAAAAGGTAAATTTCCCAGAGTGTTGCTTCGAGTTATAACCCCTTACTTCTGTACGAAATTCCCTTACTAAGAAGGTTCCTTTGGGGCAGATTTTCATCCGCCAAAAAAAAATGGGACGATAATTCACCGGGGAATGGACTAAGCCCACGAAATTACTTTATAACCCTGGGGTTTGGATCGTCGTCCATATGTGGATCGACGTCCAAAAAAAAATGTTTATCTAGCAGTGGAACCATGTCCAGCATGATAATTCGATAGCTCGATGAGAAGTGGGTCACTCTAAACAACTATTAACTATGACAACCTTACTACAAAAAATAAAATTCGGTAAAATTTTCCTAAAGGGTATGTTACAAAAAACTTCCCCTAAAGGGTGTGTTGCGACAAATGATTTGTCCGAAATTGGACACAAGTCCAAACAATACAACACGGCATGAGGCAATGTCTAATGCAATTGCATTCTCAGCCCTGATCTTAATTTCTAATCTCAAAAACGAAAACGAAAAAGCTAAAAAAAATCTATTTTAAACGGTACTCGATACCAGGAAAGAACGGTGAGGGATGGTGGGGGCAAGTTAACGTCGTGCGATTGACAATAAGACATGATCAGTGTGTATGAAGCGACAGTGACACATTGACCTCAACCCGAAATGATAACTAGATGTTACCCTACCACTAACTTAAAGAAAAATGTCACAATGGACTGGGATTCAAAACTCTTTGATTGATTTGATTCACCAAAGAAAACTTTACGTTAAACTTTAAATCCAAAAAAAAAACTCAAAAATAAACTTTAACTGACGTCAAACTTCAAAAAAAACTTTAAAAAACTTTAACTTAAATTCAAAAAAAACTTTCAACTGAATTTGAAAACTTTCAATCTAATTTGAAAAACTATTAATCAAGTTTGAAAAACTTTTGATTAAATTCAAAACAACATTCCATTAATTTCAAAAAAAATTCCCCTCAATTCGAAAAAACTTTTCGTTAAACTGAAAAAAACTTGGCTCCAAAGGCCGATATTAAATTCAAAATGTTTATCTTAATTCACGAAAAAACTTGACGTTAAACTAAAAAAAAATTTAATTTAAGTATCACTATCAAATTTAAAATGTCTACTTTAAAAAACTTTGAGTTAACAATAACTCAAACTGCTCTAGATCAAACTCAAAATTCGGAAATACGTCTGCAAATGAAATTCAAAAAAACTTTTACTATTCCACTAAATGTGTGCATAAAATCTCAAAACTACACCCACAAGACTAATGTCGAAGATTGAACCTTGAAACTAAATTCAAAAAAAATTTTAGAAAAACTTTACGTTAAATGTCCATACAAAATTCAAAATATTAAAAAAATAAATGCGTAACCTAATGAAGTGCGTAAATGCGTAAGTGCGTGACCCGTAGTCAAGCGTAAGAATGCGTACGAAACGCTTTGTGTCTTGTTCGAGACACATGCAAACAAAAAAAAATGCGTAATAAGTGTACGGTGTTACTAGCATAAAATACGTATGGAAACGAGTGCGTAAATAACATGCGTACTTAAATATACTTGATCTAGATGTGAACATGTGTGCTAGGCACAACAAAAAAAACTTTCTATCGCTATTTGCTAAAGATGGAAATAGAAAACAAGGTTCGCTATAAACGGTACGCAGTGATAATGCGTAACGGTGCGTAGAAGACGCAGATTAAAATCTTTCATCGTTAAATGCTGAAGGCTAATAAAAATTTGTTACTAAAATTTCCGATGTGAGGGAGGGTTGCATTGCTAAGGGATGGTGCGTTAGGGTGGTTTTCGTTCTACAGAAAGGGTTGCGAAATACAGGGTAGACTTTCAACGACCGATATGGACGGTAAGGGTTCACACAAAAAAGGTGAAACGAGAAAAAAAACTTTAAACTAAGTTGAGTGACAAGTAAGAGTTTTCAACAAAATTTAAGGGTTGCGGTATCATCGCCACGTTAGGGCGGTAAGGGTGTTCGCAGTTTTACGTCATGCACGGGACAAAAAGGGTTGTACACGCCAAAACGGCATTATAAACCGGTAAAAAAAATGTAAGTTGTTTCGGTCTACAGTCAGCGGTGGTCCGCACCGGACCTGACCTCCTCGATTCAACCTAACAAACACGCAATAAAAACAAAGCGAAATGTTATGGCGACATTTCCTTAAAAGTACAAAAAGCTAGGTAAAATGTTATGATGACATTTTCTAATACAACGAGAAAAAAAATTTAACAATAATGACTAAGGACTAAATACATTCGCAACGACACACACGCACTAAAAAAAATTCATTCATACATTCACACGAAAAACAAACACACACAAAAATCTTAATATTAAAATCGGGGCTTTAGTTTCTCTTAATTGGAGCATTATGCCCTGCAACGATTTTTTTCTTGGTCCTACTCTGTCTGGGGTTACAATGGGGACAAGTTTTTGTGGTCTCATCTTTTCTCCCACAACGATAGCAATATATACGTTTCTGCGGAACGGTACAACGCAACGCTAAATGTCCTGTGCCACCACAATTCCAACACAAAAGGGTGTTATTATTTGTCTTATTATGAATACGGCTCTTACACCCGAATTCACCATTACTTTGCTCGTCATTACGCGGTCCGCTAAAATTTTCGGACTCGTTCCGGGATAAATTTTCAATTTCTCTTACTGACATATTTTCTTTTGTCAGTATAGAGACGTTTTCGACCTGACCTGAAATTCGTAAGTGAAACTTCACGATCGGGGTTGATATTTCGAAATTTCTATTCGAATTCGCCGCTTCGACGGTACCGCGATCAACAGGGGGTTCTTTTGTAATTTCCTCCACGGTATTGGACCTAAAATCTCTCTCCGTCCGGGAGTCTGCTAATAGTAAGCCATAAGTTGACCTAAATTCCTCCAATTGATCTAAAATCCTAAGTTTGGAGTCTTTATCTTTTATTAATACGGGTTTTGATTTAAATAATCGATTAAAATAATGCGTTAGTTTCGTCTCTATGTTCATTTCTAGATTGGGTTTCTGATCACGCGAAACTTCTAAGCGACCAAGTAACTTTTTAATAATTAACACGCCTTCTTTTAAAGCTGCTAAATCTTCCGCAAAGGAAAACGGATACCATAATAAAATGTATTTTTCACCCTGTTCCTCTTTCATAAGGGCTGATACTAATTCATCGCGTAATTCTCTTAATGAACCGTGAAAAGGTAAACCTCTAATTTTTAATTCGTATTGGACCTCGTCCTTTCGCAACTTGTCCGGTACAATCCTGAATGCCATTATTAATCGAAATGAATAAATTTAATTAAATACAAAAAAGGATTCGCGGAACACGACTCTACTTTGTTCTCTGAACAACTAATGGTAAACGGAAATACAATATTTGATCTTAAAATCGCGATAATTTTCACTTTTAAATTTAAATAGGGGGGCGTTATGGAATCTCGTTAGTCCATTCATGCGCGTCGGTACTACTTTTAAAATTGAAATCTTAATTCAAAACTTCGTGATTTACAAAATTTGACGTAATGTGCCAAAAGGGCTTTATCGATAGCTACTAAGTTGGGTGCCAAGTTATATTTTAACCTACAAAAATTAATTTGGAATTTACTTGATTTACAAACAGAAAAAATTCGATACCATAACATGCCAAAAGGGCTTTATCGATAGCACCACGTTGGCCGCGCCAAATTATTATCCTGTTACACCACGTTCTGCATCCACGACACCTTTCCAACAGGTAATAAAAGGTTGGCTAGCTCAAAGTCGCGAAGGGGTGGGTTGGTGAATGGAACGAAAGGGTCGTGTGACGGCACGTCGCAAAGCGTGTATTTCCTATCGACGACCGGGCAATCCTCGATCGCGATTCTAAAAATTGTCAAAATCGGTGTGAATAATTTACACGGGGGGGGAGTTAAGTCAAAATCGGTGGGGTTAATATACACGCGGGAGTTTAAATGGGCGCCACGCATACGAAGAAATGAATCTCTTTGAAGGGGACTGGTTATCACACCTTCCAAGCTGGTACGCGACAACTTGATGATCTTACAGCGAACTCTCACTCCGGAAAAACCTCGCTCAATGACCTTACCTTTACAGGAGGCGAACTTTCCGTTGGTGAAAGTAGCTAAATAAACATTAACACAACAATAATAATAACACACAAAGTTGGGAAATAATAAAAATGTATTAAATAAAATAATATCAGGGGGGAGTTGACAAAGTTTACACAAGATACTATCCAATTTACATGTCTTGTATAAAAATAAATATTTACAGTTGACGGAACCTTTCCGTGCGGTTTCCGTTGCGAAACTAATATTCGTAAAACAATTACTCTTACAAAAATACAAAAGGTTAATTTGCATGAAAGGGGGGCGTATTGAATACAGCACTCCACCAAAATAAATAGTTACTTAAGCGTAACTTGATAATATTCAAAACTATGATTCATAAAATTGATCATGGAACTTAATCAATGCAATTGATCATCAAAATTCCCAACAACGGGACAAACAAACTTTAGCTACAATACTAAACTTGAAGCGTTACGTTAAATGGTTTGGTTACACTCTGAACGCTCGAATGGCGTGTTAAAAGTTACGTTAATAATAGATAATAATATTAAGTTAAATAAAAGGTATACAAAATGGTTGCGATATCGTCTTCCAGGGTTGAACTGAACGTTCATAAACACAACTAATGGTCAATAGGACCAATTAACATCACAATCTTAAAAATATAAAAAGGTTTCTTACTTAATTTGGATGGTTGATGTTCGACCTCTAGGTAAAGTCGATGACGGGTCCTTCAGGAGTGAGATTTCGTCTTCAGAACGTAGAATGGAGCTGAATGTGATGTCTCAAACCATATCAGAAGGGCAGCGTAATAACCAGCTTCCCAAAAACTCTTCAAATCGGGAGGTGGTGAAATAACAGGGTGGTTCACGCACTGTATTTCGCGATATAATAGGGGTCTCCGTACGAAATAATTCACTATGTTAGTTATTCGCGAAGTGACAAATAATTCAAGCCGGCACTGTCTAAGTAAGAAATGTTAATGTGGTGTCCGATAAAAAAAAGACGATTGGAATGCACACATGGGTTGGAAGTGCAACACCTGTTTTGTACCATTCGATAAAAACAATGTTACGTACTTGCCTTATGAGCGGCAAGCAATAACTCGACGTGATTAACGTGATAAGCAGATGGTATAAAAAGTCCGATAATTGATTCAATGTTTAGTAACCATGGACGATATTAATTGTTCGATCACTTATTAAATATTAGCAACAATTGACGATATACTGGTTCGATAAAATATTAATTGTTTAACCACAATTGACGGTATTAATGTTCGATAAAATATTAATTGTTTATTAACAATTGACGATATTAATCGTTTAACAACAATTGACGGTATTAATGTTCGATAAAATATTAATTGTTTATTAACAATTGACGATATTAATCGTTTAACAACAATTGACGGTATTAATGTTCGATAAAATATTAATTGTTTATTAACAATTGACGATATTCTGGTCCGATAAAATATTAATTGTTTAACCACAATTGACGATATTCTGGTTCGATAAAATATTAATTGTTTAACCACAATTGACGATATTCTGGTTCGATAAAATATTAATTGTTTAACAACAATTGACGGTATTAATTGTTCGATAGTACCTGCAGTTGACACACACTAATTTTTAGCACCAATGACTTGTATTTATTTAAAGACCTCTAATAAATGTGAGACCTCGATAGTTAATTCCGCTTTTGGAAGCGCTAAGATACGAAAAAGGTAGTATCAGATTCCAAGTGAATCTCTCCGAATATGCAATTTGCAGCTCAATTTATGCATTCTCCCTACTCTGATTTAGGATTTTTCCCACTTACTGATTGATTTGGATCCTTGTAATTGGGTCCTATAAATTTAGAAAGAAGGGCGACGCGATTTAATTGGACAATACCTAGAGTGTGAGAGCACACTTTCTTCTTTCTCCATGCAAAGTGTATCGAGAAGTTTGGTACGACACGTGCGAGCAAAACAATTTTTTGCTCGTCTGGTTGGACGAGAAAGGTCTAACTTTTGCACTTTTTACTTGTTTTTATCGAAGTCTGTAATTTCGAAATCGCTATCCTTGCCATGTTAAACCCGAGCACATTTGGCCGCTTATCTGCACATGGTCGAGATAGCAAGACAAAAGGCATTGATTCTCACGAGTTTCAAACATGCACGTGTGTGTCCTTGTATTGACAACTGGCTCGTGATTATGGATCGTATAAAAGTGTCTCTCGATCCTACCTAAAATTTATAGTAATGCATTTGCCTATATTGACGTTTAGTTTGCAACGTTATAGAATAGAGAATTTATTGCCGATGAGGTGAATTATGGATTAATGCTACGTCAACATTATTAACACTTCCTCATCTACCGTATGGTTTATTGTACGTGTATTAAAATATTTGATGATACTTTCCTAACTATACAATTCTTAAGATTATTGTGCATTTGCAAAACGTAAATTTATTAGTTGAGCGAATGTTTCAATCTTTTATATTTACAACCCGACCTAAAAATGTTTTCCCAAAGAGTAATTTTCAACGGATCGATTCGAAATTTAACATATAAGTTTAATAGATCCTAAACGCAAAATCTAAGGGTGCGCCCGATGCGCGGAATAAGGTGACAATTTTTCTTTCGTTCGAAAGTGGCGCCCAAATTAATCGACGTGCATAAGTTTTATTAGGGGAGATCATAGCAGTATGTAAATTTCCTGACCTGCTCAATGAGTTCTTCGTTGACCATAAGTTTGCAGCGTATGGGATACTTTTTAACTCTTTTAAATTGATCGAGTATGGATTGGCGCCCCTGAAAGAAAACGACCCGGGCTTGAACCCACCCCTTTGAATTCGATTCCGGGGGGAATAGAGTTAAGCTATAGGTCCCCTATGAGTATTATGACAACATTTCATACACAAGAAGGAGGATGATTACAGGACTCAGTTCTAAATTATTAAGAAGAAGATATGGAATTTTCAAATTATTTTTTTATTAATTGCAGTATATTTGTGCGTTTTAAATTTTCACAGGTGGAGATCGCCGCTCTGCGACCTTAAGGAAAACCCTCTTCTATTAGAGTAACAGAAGTGTATTCTAAAAAATGGAACTTGTAAAACCTTATAAATCAATTAGATTACTACAAAATTATGTAACAAAATTAATACGTAATGCAGAATATTGGATAAAGTTTCCAAGATAGAAGTAGACGGTCAAGAAATTTTAGACTGTACCCTCGGTTGAACCAGGGAACCTTGTCTTAGTAGTTTGTTGATCTCGCTAATATTCAGATCACGGCCGTCTATTTTTTTGAAAATGTAATTTCATTAAATTCATTAAATCCAATTTTTTAACGTGGATGATCGAGTATTTTTCTACCCTTAAAATGATGTATCGTATAATAGCTGGTAGTTGGAGGTGAGGTGGGTTGAACTTAAAATTCAAACAGTATTGGTTATGATAGTTCCTTTCGCTATTTAAACCGACGAGTTTTTGTTTTTATCAAATTTACTAAAATAAAAGGTGAGAGTGTAGTAATGCTTGTCATTACGAACTGACTTGTAACCTTCGTAATGGAAAGATGAAGGTTTATATAGGCCCCTCCTGCAAAAAAATTCTGAGAATGTATTATCAAAATTTTGAGTAAATCGATTTTGAAGTTAGCTAATTTTCATGTAATTCAGTGGTGGATTAACGAGATTCGGGGCGCGTCGCTCATTCTGTGGTCAGTCCGTGCGTGATGAATGACCCTAACACTTAGAGTATTTTGCACCGGCAGATGCAGCTCGACGCTCCTACATGTAACATCGATTATTTTTTGTTTTTACGCGATTTTTTGGGGGTTTAAGATCCCGGTTGCCTTTATCCCGGTGTTCTTGATGTGTGGCGCCTTCTCGTATGTTTAGCTCTGCCGCGGAGCGGCGTACACGATTGAAAAACCGCCTTGAGCTCCGGAGGAGCGTAGGGTAGGTTTTTTGATGTGCCCAATTCTGGCCGTGCCAGATCCACCCAAAAAAGTAATTTGCGCCATCAAAACCGGCCCCGGGGCATAGCCCCGAAGGGCCTAGGTTTTCCCCATAGTTGTTTATGTGTCTTTAATATTTTTTTAATTTTTTCACTTTTTCGGCAATACACGGGTTATTTTCCATTTTTTGATTATATTTATTACTAATATCCACTAATCACACCCCCATCTATCCGAATTTCAAAGAAAAATTCAAATCGGAGCGAAAAAATTTCACTCGATTTCAAGGGACCACGGGCGACCGATGTCACATCGACCCGGGTCGGCCGCATACTCGATGCTACTTTCCCGTACTTTTCAAATTGATTTTTCTCAAAATTTTATATATACATTCTCGGGCGAAATTTTTACAGTACACTCTAATAAGGTTCCTTTTGCTATAAAAAAATTTTGAAATGATTTGGGGTGACAAGCAATAGGTAATTCTTCCCAAATAAAATGTTATTTCGACTGACTACTTTTGAAATGAACACCGTACAGTTGAAAATATGTGATAAAATGTCAAGAGATCAAAGGAGTCAAACAATTGCGAGGGAATTAAAAGCAAAGGAAAAAACAAGAAAAATTTTGAAGTTTCCAAAGGAAACATAAAAAACGTCTAGGTTTAAAAATTAAATTGCAGTATAAGCTTGCTAATGTGGTATTCACCTAACTCTATAGAAATTTGATAAAGTACTATATACCCATAAATTAGGGCGGAGGGCGGAGGAATATTATTCTTGAAACCGTTTATCATCAAAAGTTTGGAAAATAACAAACATTGTATCGACTTTCTTCTTGAAATTTTGCATAATATAATGATATAGTAGTCGAAAGAACTTCTTTGGTTAGCAATTTTCTTCCTCAACTCTCTTATCATACATATTATTCATGCAAGCAGGGTAACAATTTCCTAGTTCTATTAGATACATGGTACCTATTACCTTTGAGATTCTACTACCTATATCTCAGTGTTATTTTGATTTAAATAAGAATTATTATTAAGAATAAACTGAAAGGATTTTCTGATTGAGCATAACTTACCTCCAAATAAAAAATTCTCTCTTCTTTTTAGAAATACGTTTTTACTAAGAAAACAAGATTATATTTGTTTATAATCTGATGGGAAACAAATAAAAGTTTTAGAAAAGTTTTTATTGCTTATAATACCATTGAAAAATTGATTTTTGCGTAGCTGCTTTTCATTTTTAGTCCTGCGCTTTGTTATCAAAATGGCGTCACGATATGATGTGTTTTTATTAAGATAACGTTTTAGGTCAACGAAAATACTAATTTACAAAAATATGTTAAACGAATACACTATAAAAATTGTTAAATGCTTTGATAATTATAATGTGCACTAAATGTTACATAAAAATAGTGGTTTTATTTTCAAGTTGTTTAAGTTTGGTTACAGGTAAGTTACCTACTTTATTATAATAAATTGATTTATGTATACGATCTGTTCATGAAAAGTTCCTAATTATTGATTTGCAAGATCTTGGTTTAGCGTTCACAAGAATTAGTAGTAAAATTTCCTCGATGAAACTGTGACTACTGTTTTGTTTCTCAAACTAATTAATTATTTATTACTAATTATAATTAGCTCTAATTACTAATTAGTTACTAATTCTTACATAGTACACTTAACATTATATTCTTTGTCATGTCTGATGTGTGTTCCCAACCTCTAACTACTTACCACCCCTAAAGGGAACCACACACGCTCATATAACATCTTCCATTTTAAACTTATAGTAGACCAGTTCTATTAAGTACTAATTTTAGTGATTTTGTCATACTAATTTTGTTGCACAACTATTATTTAAAACTTCTCGAAGTGAACTGGCCAGTGAGCGCCCTCATCGTCACGAATGTGCCACGTAGTAATCCAAAGTAGCATTTGAATTTGAACAAAGTAACGCAGGTGATTCGACCTGATACTTTTTACGAACCCTAAAGGGAACCACACACGATCATGTAAAAGCTGCAGTAACACTTTCTTGTATTCATTACAGCTTACGCTGGAGAAATAACCGATAGCGAACATCGCACCAAAGCTGCTACCGAAAAATTACCAGCTCTTGTATGTTATCGATGCGATACAATGATCGATGGCGAAAAATGTTTAGATGTAAAAGATAAAAATTCCAGTAGTGTCCAAGTGAATTGCAGTGATGATTCAAGAATTTGCCAGGTAAATTTTTTCATATTAAAGTTTGTTCACCCAAAAGCTGCTGGCTGTGCTTTTAAAAGCTACAAATTTTCTTACGAGTTGAATCTAAGACGTAAAGAAAGGAAAATTGAAACAAGTTGTATAATAAAAATGTTCCAGTCTTTTTTTTAAATGTTGCTTCTCATCTTGAACCGCTTTATCATTTTAATGAGAAGCAAAAAACAACTAAGTATAAAATGCAATTTAATGTTCAGTGCAGACTTGATATTAAAATTTATTAGTACTATGCCAGAAGTTAAGCACTGTAAAGTAACAAAAAAAGGAATTATTTACTTCCTTATAATTAAAGTTTTAATTAAATAATTGATTTGCCAATAGTTACAAAAAAAAGCGTTCAGCAAATAAAACATAAAAATTTTTCATATTTTATTAAAATTAAAAGTTAATAGTTCAAAGAGCTATTTGACACGTCAATAAATTTTATTAAATTTGGTGTCAGTATGGCAAAAATGTTCTTTATGAAACTGAGATGAAATGTAAGAGATTAAACTTAGAAACTGAGCGAGCGAAAAAAAAGGAAAATTTAGCAATGGTTTACGTGCAGAGGAATTTAAAATGAAAATATCTCGATCTTCTTTTTAATTATTCGATTTAATAAGGAAATTTTTGAAATGTTTTTTAAATTAAATTCCACTTAATATGGAAACTAGAGAAATACTTTTTCACACCTGTCCAATTAAGTCATATCTTCGGATACAACCGATGTGATCAAATTGAAATAATATTGCAGTCGTTCATTTTCATATAGCTACATTGTAACCAACTTTGAGTTTACAAAAACCAATTAAGTTTAAATACCTCCGAGCTTAAATTAGTAGCTTTATGAACCAATCTGACTAATAAAGTTAGTGCCTCGTTCACAAAATTATTTAGTTATTAAATTTTTATTCATCACAAAACTTAAATTCAAATTTTCACGTCATAAATAAATAATTTTGCTAAATTAAAAGTAAATATTACGCAGCAAAGTGGAGTATGCAGCTAACGTAAATAAATGGAAACCCGGTGTGCTTGCTTTGAAATTCACTTATGAATACCGATTCGAAAATTCTGATTAATTATAAAAATAAAATAATTACCTGTCGATTTTAATCAGAGTAACCGCATGTAGTAAAATTCGCAAAATAAATGTTGAAAAACAGCTCTTTCCATTTTATAAAATATTGAAACAACATAATATTTTAATAATTTAAAAAAATGTCAAATCCAGCTAATATATTTATTATATTTTGAAAATATTAAATTTTTATCAAAGCTTTGTTTTTCCCAACTTATAATGTAATAAGTTTGAAAGTAAAAGAATAATTGATTACGTAATTACGATTAGAGCGCATTCCACCTGAGCGCTTAATGCTTAAAGCAGTAATTTTGCTGTTTTAAGCCACTGCCTTCGCATAATCAAGAAGTGAAACAACAGAATGTATGCTATTTAATCGCACAGCACTTAGCGTCTCAGAAGGAATTGGTACTTTGGTGCAGCTATAGTGCATAGGGCGTGGGCTACAGACGTTATGGTCATACATTCAACTCCCTTGTCGTCATCCTAGATTATGCTTAATATATAAGCTGCTGGAAAACTTTCTGAAAACGATATAATAAAACACATATAAAATTTGGTAAAGAACTTTATTGCTTTTCGAAGGATTTGCCTTTGATATTAATACACTTTTGCATACGTTGGAACCAATTTGCAAAATATTTTTTCCATTCTGAAGCTGATACCTCAGAAGCAGCGGCGGCTCGTGACTTTTCCATTTGAGGAGGCTATTTTACAGCTTAACTACCTTATAAAATAAAACTTTAAAAAAAATAAATTTAATAAAATATTATTTAATCTGCGGTAGACACATGTTTCGAGCTCGTTGGCTATCTTCAGTACTGTGTGCAATGGAAAAAATTGTTCGATGAGTGCAGAGTGTTTTTTGGAAAAAATGCTGTACAATATACAGATTAATATTATTTTAAGTCATTCGAAATTTATGAAGCTTTAAACGTAAGAGGTATACGGCGATTTTTAGTATTCGCGAAGTGATCGATGATATTCTCGTAGAATTCATTATTTCGAGACAATAAGGTAACGAATTCCTTTTCAATAGACATTACCGCGACGTTACTTAACCGATTTTGATTCATCGTATTACGAGTGTAAGTTTTAATACGTTTTAGTGTGGAAAAACTTCTTTCAACCGAAGCCGATGTTACCGGTATGGTGACGACCACACATAAAAGTTTGTAAAATTCAGGCATACAACTGTGTAAATCATTTTTGAAAGTAAAATCTAATATCTCTGATGGAGTCCTACATTGTCCAAACATTTCGGGGTCATTATATGCTACCGATAATTCATTTTTGAGTTGGATTTGATCAAAAAATGGATACTGCTCTAATAGACTATCTAATAAATTTTGAGGAAAGTTTTTCCTATAATCTGAAAATTTAGCAAATGTTAATAGATCAAAAAATTTTTATTTATGTAAGTCTGCAAATCTAACTTCCATTTGCACGATAACCGTATCCAAAATTTCCGCAAAAATTTGTTTATAACTTTGACGCATATCTGGTAAATCAAATGTCGTTTTTCGTTTTTTCTGAGCCGGCTCGCAATTTAATTCTAAACTGTTAAATATGTTGTCAAAATACAAATCATCACTACGGTATCTGTGCAGAGTTTCGATTAATTTTGTTAAACGACATTTGGCGAAATTAATATCCGTAAGTTTACTTTGTAAAATTGAAAATACTACGTCTGTCTTTTCAAAAATTAATTTAAACGTTTCTAATAAAAAGCAAAATTTTGATTCATTTAAATATTGTCTTAAACCTACCTAGATTGGGTATTTGAGATCTTTGCGAAGGGGGGAAGAAATCTTAAACAAGACACCGCCCAGCCCGTGCTGAATGTGGGATTGTACCCACTACAACCTCCCCTGGTATCGCTGCGCATCGCCTCAGGTGCACACTGGTCAAGTTCTTAGTGGTCCCTAAGGACATTTCTATATTCTGGTCGTGTCTTCATCCTTTTGCCTTTCTATTTCTTCTTTTTCTATTTGACCTATGATATCTTTGGCCACCTTTTTGATGGCCTCCCATCTTCTAGCTTCTCGTTAATTCTTCCGCATTACTGAGATGTTCCTCCCTCCTTGTGCACTTGAAGACTGCGTGCTCTACGTCGTCCGTCTTGGCACAGTAAGCGCATGTGCCTGTTTCCTACTTCCTCCATTTATGTATGTAGGTGAAAGACGAAGTAGCTATGCCCGGATGGGATTTTGGCGAGATGATAGTTGATGTGGCGATCACCCCTGTCGTACCAACAGTGCAATATCTGGGATGAAATTGTGGGTCCATCTCCACTTTTCGGACGTCTCCCAGGATGCTAGCCATTTGAGGATCGTGTCTTTCCAAAGATCTTTGATGTTGGTTGCTCCCGAGTGGAACTCAATAATTCTCTCTTCCCCCATCAGATGGATCGGTATCGTCGACGAGAGGACCCTTGCTGCATTCGTGGAGATACATGAGGTTCTGATGGCGGCTTTCCTCTAGAGTTTCTGTAGCTTTTCCCTGTGTCTACCTATCTTCGCGGCTTCCGCCCATATGGGAACCCCATAGAGCATTATGGTCTATGCCACTAATCCCAAAAGTCTTCGTTTGTGTTTTCTGGGTTCCCTAACATTTGAAAGTATTCGTGCGAGGTGCTTGTGAAATCCAAACTGTGTGTTTCCAATATAACTTGCAATTATTACATGGCATATTCTTCTGTGAACGATACTTAGGAATATCTTCAGTACATGACTCATTATGCTTATTGTTCTATAGACATTGCACTCCTTAGGCTTACTTTATTTTGGAATTATCACAAATGTGGATCCCTTCTTTGTCATAAATTAAGTTAAAAATCCGATGTTACATTCGCCCATAAGTTTCATCATTTCGGCTAGGGTTTTCAATAGCTTTCAAATTCTTCTAACGCAAAATTAAAGCATTAGAAGAAACCTACATTCAAAATGAATTGATATAGGAATAGATAGATATAGCTTTAATGATTTAATGAGTTGTTATCGGAGTACCTTACAGATCGTCACTCGCTCCGTGATCAAAGTTAAATAATTTCTAAATAATCTCTGAACATATTGGCTCAATTTAGTGATTTTTTCCTGTATATGAACAATTGGGATATCACGATATCCTCGATCGTTTTTTCGTTGGAATCAGCTGCTTCTTTGTTTTTTTTATGAAGTTGGAAACTATCGTGTCTTTTTTCATATATTTCAATTTCTAAACATTCTTGAGAATAGCGCTTAGCTTTAGTTCTTCGCATTTCTCTTCTTATTTCTATGTTTAGTTAGCTCTAATTAGGACAGCTGTAAAATCTCATCCTTCATGCATTTTCTCTTTCTTTAAAATAACCTATTGTCTTGTTTTAGCTTTGATCTTTCTGTTCTGTACATAATAGTGATCAGAGTTTACCATGTTCTTTCAACTGAGCTTTCGTTGTCTATAATAATATCTTGGAATTCTCTTTCAATGTTCGCTTCAACTTCAATTCTAGTGGATTTATCTTTTAGTTTGTTAAGATCTTATTTCCAAGTTAAGATCCATATCTGTGATTTACAGTTTTATTTATAATCTATTGGATTAAAAACACTCATTTAAATTAAATACATAGATATATAAATAAAATAGTACTAAACCAATGTGAAAACAATAAAACCCTTAAATGAAAAAAACACTGCTAAGCAAGTAAACGGCCAAATCGAATGCGCTCTGGACTATATTTTTAAGCTCTTTCACTTTTACTTTCCAGAGAAATTTCGCTACGTACACATTTTTAATTAAAAACTTTTAATATCTCTCGCAATATCTCTGCTAAGATTATAACTTCGAAACTAGAAAAAAAATATCGAAATTTGTAAATTCAGAATAAAAGTTCGAAACAAATTTTCACTGCATTTTTAGGAATGAATAAAACAGCAAAGTCGACTATATAATCTGAAACACCTTTGTCTACCTTGCAGTAAAATAATGTGCTGTCCATGTTTATCTTTATTTTGAAAGCTTATAGGTTCAAAAAATTTATAATGGTTTAACTAATATTTGCGTCATAAATTATCAACATTTTTTAAACTGATTTTAAAAGTTCTGCCGTAGTTTTATTCATTTATTTTCTTTCTGTTTTGGCTTTAAAATTTCCACAATTGATGCGATTTATATAAAAATGGAATAAATAGTGTCGGTGATATCCATCATAGAGCACAGATTTTAATCCGAACTTTCCACACGCGATCATACCAAGCATTTCATCTTATGGTTAGGAAGCACCCACAGTCGTATAATTTCCATTGTACAAATTGTTATGATTAATGAAAAAAGTTTATCTAACTATGTATAAAAATTTTATTTTATGAATTATTCGTCAATCCTATTCAGCAGTGTTGCTTTTAAAATAATTAATGAGGTTTTACTTTAATACGATGCAATGCACTACCATAATTAATTTTTTATGTCTTTTTTTGCTCTTTCGTGAAATTTATTAAAACAACTTATCATGCAGTGTTATGCTCACATTGTTACAGCGGGAGCTTAATATCACATGACAAAAATAAATTAACAATGTGTTAGACACCAATGTAGCGAGAAACGAAATATTTTCAAAATAAAATATTGTATTTCGAGATAGAGAATGAAAACCATTTTAGCACTGCGTCAAACAATGGTACTGTAAGTAAACTAAAGCTTTTCAGATGTTTTGTTGCCTGAAATGTTTTAAAGAGCTGCAATTTGTCTAAATTTATCGATATATGGAGTCAACACACTGAAGTTGAAACACATTCTTCCTTATTAACAACTTCAATTTTCACTTATGGAGTAATTTTGAAAAAAGGATCGATTATGCTTTCCAATTTCTTGCTGTTAAGGACGGTCAGCCTCTATATTCAGTTCTGGAGAGGGTGTTCTGCAAGTAACTATGAAAAACGATGCTGGAGTTGCTGGGCACCATTTTTAATAAAATAATAATAACTGAGCTAAACTTACCTACTTTTCTTATCCCACCAAAAGAAAAGGCAAAATATTTTCGTCTCGCATTTAAATGCAATAAACTGGTATATACTGTCGTTTTATTAGATATAATTTTTTTGAAGAAGTTTTTATTTGAATTTTGTACGCCTATGAGTGAGACGATAAATTTTATTTTGCAAAATGGGTGATTTTCTCGCTGCATGAGAACTTCAAATTGAAATAAAACGTGAACAAATTGATGGAATGTTTTTTTAATTATTTTTTTATGAAAGTAAATTTAATGCCATTATGATTTGAAAATGATTTCCGGCATGTGACCACCACGACTAATCGTTACGAAGCGCAACCATCAGTCCACTTTTTGATCACTTTTTGCAAGATTCCTGGCCTTATTTCATAAATGGCTTACTGAATATTGACCTCCAATGCTTCTGGAGTTTTTGGTTTGTAAGAATAAAACCATGGATTTAACATATTCCCAAAGAAAATAATCTGGAGGCGTCAAGGTTGTCAACAAATTGTCCTTTCAATAAACCGATGGATTCGGTGGCTATGTGGCACGTAGCACCATCCTGTTGGAACCATACGTTGTCGATGTTTAACTCTTGGATTTTTGGAAACAAAAATGTATTGAGCATGTGTCGATATATCACACCATTCACCATAACGGAAACTCCTTCCTCATTTCGAAAGAAATATGGACCGATGATGCCGTTGGCTTGTATTCCACACCAAACAGTCAATTTTAATGGATGCAATGGAGTCTCAAGATAATGTTCCGGATTGGTCTCAGTCCATATTATACGGCAATTTTTCTTGTTCGCATATCCATTCAACCAGAAATGTGCCTCGTCACTGAACAAAATTTGGCGGTAAAAAAATGGATCCACTTCCAATATTGGTTGTGAGCCCAATCTGCCAACACACGACGCATCTCAACAGGAAACTATAGGGCTATTTTTGTTATTTCTAATTTTTAATTACAAGAACTGGAAACGCACTGTTATGGCAGATAATGCATCATCTGTACACAAGTTAATTCGAACACTTTCTGATCCAGGTTAAAAATAAATTTGAAAAATTAAATTTTGCAATTTTAATGTGGTTCGAATTATCGTAGGTTAAGATTATCGAGGTTTCACTGTAGTACTTCTGTTGCCTTTCTACCTATAGAAGTAATATTTTGCGTACGTAAATTTTGATATTTTAATCTCCTTTTTATTTAGTACGTGTTGATGTTTCGAACCTCTTTGAAAATTATCTAAAACAGTAATAAATGGTATACATATGTCCAATGCTAACAAGTAAGTTTAACAAAGCTTCAACTGCTTGTAGGTATGTGTTTGAATGCAAGTTACAGTTTACAACTATTTGAAGGTTCCGTCAATAGCAAACCGAATTCTCCCACTAGAATTGCATTGTTTGCTTGTACACATTCTGGTACCACATTTTGTTGAACTAATTTTATACAACGGCAGAATACTAACGTTGCATAATTCAATTTAAACTTTTTGTTTACGTGTGCTTTCCAAAGTCAACTGTTACCAGTGTTACCTAATTGCAGAGCCAAATCTTAACTTAGATCTTCATAATGGTGCATAAATTCCGAAATGCACATACTACATAATTAGCACCAGTAGCGCCTAGTATGGAGAGGGTGATGAGACGCCGCCTTTGCTAAAACAAAATACAAAATTATTTTTAGAGAAAATTTCTAGGAATCTAAAAATGATGTTTCATGAAATATGTTTTCATAATTTTTTAAATATTTTCCTCTTTTCTGTGTCTTCCAAACCTATAATTATATGTTGTATAATCAATAAAAGTCACAAAAAACTTTTCGCAAGATCCATAAAAAACGTGAGTCACTAGTCCCATACTTTGAAAATTGATATCATTCAGGATTATTTTATTTATTGCTTATTAGAAAAACATATTTGTTATAGTATACAGGGCGTTGAAAAATGGTTATCCTGTTTTTTAAAGCCATTTTTAACGACTTTTTTGTTTATTTCATAAGTTCTACTATTGGTGTCATAGCCAAGGTCATAGCTTGGCAGTTAAATGCGTCTACTGCTAATGCGAAACGTTCGGATCGAATCCGGACAGGGTAAAAACTTTATTCTGACCATCTCTCCTCGGCAGGCAATGGCAAACCACCGAGGTAATCTGTAAAGAAAATCCATCTAGAAATGAAGTGTAGTACACTTCCCGTGGTTCGGAGCCCACGTTAAACAAGTAGGTCCTCTATGAATGTGAAAACGATTTGAACGCACATCATATGCATAGAAAGAGATAGAACAAGATGGGTCACCAAATCCTCATTAGGGTAAAAGGACTGAGAAGGAAGACTATTAGTGTAAGAAAATTACGAAAAAAAAATTCAAATTCGGTCTTCTGCGATTTTTCGACGGATTACGTTAGGTAATTGCGGTAATTGTTCGTACTTAAACATACTAAAAATCGTCTTGTCAGAACCTGGAGCTTCTTACCGAATTATTCGTCGGAAGTTGAAATTTTTTATGAAGGAGTGAAAATGATGTTTTTTTTAGCAAAATATATTTAAACAAATTTCTATTTCAGCAATGTTGTTATAATCATATAACTGTTATAACTCATTAAAAATATTAATACCACTTAAAATATTTTAACAACATCTTCGAAATCGTGAAAAGAAGAGTTTCCTAAAAATGGTCTGGGGGTTCTGATTTTTGAATTTGTTCTAAAGTTTAGGGCCCTAATAAAAACCCTGAGTTGGCGACCTCGTCATATTATTCGTTATATTATACCTCGTTATTATTGTTATATAATAATAATATAGCTGAAACAGAAAAAGCCGAAAAACATCATTTTGACCCCTTCATAAAAATTCAACCACCCACGAAGAATTTTTCCATTCCACGAATTTAACCAATCTTTCGTTCAATTTTCAACCAACTGAAGCCGGAAGTTTTTGGATAAATAGAAAGAGATTTGCGAGCAGAAAATGAGACACGGAAAATCATCAAAAGCAAGATAATACATTCTAAACCAACTGGTATCGGTAGATACTTCAACATGTTAAAATCCCAATCTTGGACGAGTTTCCAGACGCACGGATCCATCCTCTTATTTGAAAACAAAAATGGAGATCAGCTTCGACCAAGATTAGTGCAACAAGAAGAAGTTCTGATAGAAAACTACTACTACATACTCAACCTGAATAAAATTCCTGCAAAGCCATCAGCGAAAAAGTTTCTACTGTGAATAGGGAAAATGCTTTTCCGGATCAACTGATTATCACTGAAGTATGCCTTCCAGTCGTAGATACCCTACATGGGAGCGCCGATCTCCCGAACGCTATATCTTCCATAAATTTTCTCTCCTCTCTCCAGTCATTTAGCTTCTTCACAGAAGCATCGTGATCCATCTCTTCTATGGATGTGACATGCGTTCAATCTGTTTTGGCATACTTAGAGGACCTACTTGTTTAACGTGGGCTCCGAACCACGGGAAGGCGCTCCGAATACACTTCATTTTGAGATGGATTCTCATGGCAGATCATCTCGGTGGTTTGACGTTGCCTTCCGAGGAGAGATGGTCAGAATAAAGTTCTTACCCTAGCCGGATTCGACCCGAGTATTTCGCATTAGCAGTAATGCGAAACCATTTAACTAAGAAACCATTTAAATGACAGATACCGAAGAAGATCCAAAGTTAACCAAGCTGCCATCAATATTTATTCCCAACTTTCAGAATATAACATAATTAAAACTCATGCTTGACGAAGCGCTAAAAATTTGATTTGCCGCACACCCGATTGTGTGACCAATTCGACGCAAGGTCAATTTAGCACAAAATGATTTTCCGATTAATTTTAATGTAAAGCATGTAATTAATGTAAGGTGCCCCACAAAAATCGGGAAATAGCTGTTTGTATGAACCAATACAAAAAGATGGATTTAACGTTCATTTCCCCCAGCTAAAAGCGCCAATTTATACATTTTTTAAAGTGCTTCTACGAGCATAGCAGTTTATTTATGAATAATAAATATGAATAAGTGGTATCAAAAAAAAAATTAAATAGTCAATGAATTTCGATTTTCCAAGATATTGATAAAAACCTAAATTAATGTTAAAAAATCTGATATGACAACACATTACTTTCCCATTCAATAGATTCTACTTAATTTTATATTAAATATTAATGTTAACTCAAAAAATTTTTTAACTCTATAAATTGTAACGGTTTGAAATTTGCCGCCGAATTCTTTGGGTTTGGAACCAGTGACCGTTGGTACGAGCGAAAAATGCGCGGAAGTAGGTACGCAGGGACTTGATTTGATACGTTCGCTCGAGTAAGACGAGGTTGTGTGTGTTGTGCGAAAATTTTGTTGAAGCCGGATTTTTGGAGAAGAATTGGTTAGTTGTTACCATCCAGTGGCCAGCTGGGATCATCTTCTCGAATCCGTATGTGGGGAAGCTCATTTTGTTTGCGATTATTTTACCGGGAGCTCTCTTCAGCCTTTATGGGATTAGAAGCTAAACAAATTTTGCATATGCCGCTAATCCACGAAATTCAGGTATCGTATCATTTTTGGGTAGTTATTTATTATAATAATTATTAATTATTTAGTTGATTTAATTATCATAACTTGTACATTTTGTGTAAATATTCCTTTGATTTCGGTTGATAATCAAACATATGGTTGATAAAAATTTTGTAGTACGCCATTATTTTTGCTCAGTTTGCTGGAACTGCGTGTAAGATATCTGCGCTTCCTGTGCGCGAACAATTATTAATTTTTAGTTTATAAAATTTCTTCGTTGTTCAAAATTTTCCGAATGCCCTGAACTCATTGCTGGATTTGGTTTAATTAATTATCTTTCCAAGCTAGCCGGCAAGATTTACAACGATAGCTCGTGTTTTCTCGATTTCCTTTGGATCGAGCTGTCTAATCTTTCATAACGACGTCTGGTACTTTTGAACGAAATCGAGTGGCGCCTTCTCCATCTTTTTTTTCTTCGTCGTTTTAATTAACACCATTTGGATAGGAATTAATTTCATATCAAGTACTAACGCTAAAGTTCGTGAGGAATTTTAAGCGTCACAAAATACACAAATTACCTTGACATAATATCGAAGTTGATGAATATGAATTGTCATTCAGATTTCGAAAAATAATTTTATTGTAATTAATTTATTATATTACATGATCTTGGTTTTCAACGTAATTTTTCATTTTGTTTAGCATATCTGAGCATCACAAGATTAGAGTGAAACAAATTTATAACGGTCTACATTATGATTTATTATATCGTCCCCTTAGTACTACAACTAGGTAACTTGAAATTACTCATATTGAGTAAATGGAGTTTAAAGTTTACAATAGCAAAAAAAAAGTATTAAACTTAAAAATTATTTTTGTTTTAACGTTTGAAACTTTAGCTACTTATGTAAGTTAAATGTATTTAATACCCTCACAGTCTAATGTTTTATATTTTAGGAAATTTTTAATTAGGAGTAAGATATCTACATAGTTATAGCACTAATAAAAATTTGAAAAATCAGACTTATCTAGTTCTTTTATTTTATTTTAACTTTTTATGTTTCAAAATAAGTTTCATTCATAACGACTGATAAATAGTAATACATAATACAAAATAAGATAGAGAAAATACATAATTATTATAAAGAATAGAAATACTGTTTTATCACTATAAAACTTCACTGCTGATAATTGCACAAATAGATATCTCAACTGTCTTGCGTAGGTGGCGGACGTACTAAACGTTGCTATACGTAATGTCGGAATTTGCACAACTAGGTATCTCAAGTTATCCACTTGTAGCATAACAGCATTGAAGGGATCTGGCACTTATCTACTTTTAGCAAGTGGATCCACTTGCTAAAAGTAAATATCGATATTTGATATTTAGAAACATAATAGAACATTTTTAGTTGTAGCACTAAATAAAGTGGGTAAAATTAGGTGGGTACATGTAGCTAACTCAAAATAGCCAAAATTCCAGTTACCTAGTTGTAGCACTAACGGGACGATATTGTATCAATGTTACACTGATATGCCCCATATTTGTAGTTAATTAATAATTAACTACAAAAAAAATGTAATATTTTTCTCAAAGTCCTTTATTTCTTTAATAATTCAAGATCCGTTTAATGAATTTAAAATATTAGTTGTGAGTTGCCCGTTTCCTATACATTGCTATATTTAAAATAATTATATAGTATAAGCAAAATGAAAGTAAATTAAACTGTAAGCAAAAGTTAAACTATAAAAATTCTTCTAGCCCCTATAATTTCAGAGATTTCCAAAGAACCTCGTTTTTTTCGATGTTTGCTCAAAATAACATATATAGTTATCAGATTTTGATGTAGAATTTTTTATCTATCCGTCTTACACAAAAGTGGCTCACAGATAAATGAAAGTATATTAGGTAAATTCTCTGTAAGTCACGGTATAGACCAACTGTATGAGTATTTAAAATTGATCACATTTTACCATATTTTCGAGATACTTTTTCAGATTATCAGTTTTTCATCATTTACTTCTTTTTAGTGCATTCCACGACAAAAAAAGTGTCGCATTAAAGTAACTAAACATGCGCGTAAAACTAAAAACGAAATTGTTCTAGGCTTACTAATATACCTTAATTTTGCAGATATGCTCGGAGAACAAATTAAGAAAATTATATCAATTGCATAGAATTAAGTTTTGTATAACTTTCGTTTATTACTTTCAAAAAAATGAAATTTAAATATTTAATGAAAATTGGGGTTTTTTAGAAAGTCGTATCTTCAAAATTATTGGGGTTAAATATTCTAATTCTTTAATTTCAAGTAGAAAGTTATTTTCAATTCGTACTTCAGTTCCCCTGAAATTAATATATTTATTTGCAGAAATGTAAAAACAGCCAAAAAATCGTTATCAAAATCTGAAAAATACGTTATTTTGAGCAAAAATCGATAAAAAAACGAGGTTGTTTATGTTAAAAACTTAAGTGCTCTTTTTCGATACTAAGCTGAACAGTTTAAACAAAAAAATCGTATTTCCTAGTTATTTCCATGCACTATGATGTCAAGATGATTCCTTGCTAAAATTTTCCGTTTGAATTTACAATGCATTGTCTAGCCATAGACAACAGTTAACAAATTTTATTCAAAAGCACAACTTTGATGCCGAATTTTCCTTGTGGAAAGCAACAAAAAATTGAACCCAATATGCTAATGGGTTTATATCTTGATTATGTTCTAGTATGTGCCAAAACAATTACTTAACGTTAATAATTTAACAAATTATAATTAATAAATTGGATGAGAACAAAAAATCTAAATTCAAAGTCATAATAAATTACAGCATTGTCATGAAGATTAACAAGATTTAAAGTAATATTAAAGACTTTGTTGCAAATAATGCCAATTTTAATTAATTTAATTTAATCTACTTTATTTAATTTAATAAAAGTTACTTACTGTATACTTACTTTTAATTAGGAAAGTTCCTTTTACAAAGGTTTACATTTTACTATAATGCTTGAGTGATTTTCCGGCTACTTTTGCTTTTGAACAAACACTTTAACGCCTTTCCGGGCGTACCAGTTTTAGAAATTTAAATAAAGTTGTCTGCTGTAGACACTGTCAAAAAATGTTTTCCTTTATTTTGTTCGTATTTCAAATATACAAAAGTAAACTTATTCAATAAAGTTAACTTTGAAATGTAAATCTTTATTATATTTTATAATAAAAATGTTATAAAAATCATTTCAAGTTGAATTATATAATAATGTTATCGATTTTACGAGTATATAACAATTATTATTATTGTCCTTATTACTACAAGAAGATGTTTTTGATCCTTTTTCATACAATGATACAAAAAATTTAGCTGGTTAATTTTGTCTTGTTACTTTAGGTTAACAATTTTCATTTGAAAGGTTATAAGAGGGTTTCATTGATAATTATTGAAAATCGTATCGCTTTATTGCATTTAATTTCAGCATTGCTTTGGAATTTTCGTGCTGCGCATGAAATTATTAAACTAGCTTGTTAGATATTCAACTTTTAATTATTTAAGTTGAAATTCAGTTTACCGTTTTATTACTTTGTGTAAAATTAAATTGAAATGTTCAACTCGCAATTGTTGAAACGCTTTCAGACAAATAGCGCAAAGAGAAATAGGAAACACTATAATGTAAGGATAATCTACTTTGTTAATAATAATCAATGTGATATATATTTACTACACAATTATTATTATTATAATAATATTTGAAATTACTTGGAACTTTTTAATCTTATCTCTCATTTTATGCTATAAATAATAATAATAGTTTTAAAATAAATAATAAAAAATATAATCTTATCTTCAGGAAATATTTAAAGAAAATATCCTGAGCTTCCTGCGATTGTTTCGCATTTTGATGCAATTTGTGAGTTTTATAAATACGTAATTTATGTTGCAACAAGTTAAGTGAATTGAAACCATCTAGGAAGGGAAATGAAATAAATTTGAGTAACCAAATTTTGGCTAGAGTTGTCCTGTATTCAATGTTAACATTAATGAGAAAGCGGAATATATATGAAGTGTAATCAATGTTACCACTTCAAGCAGACATATCCAATCCAAAGGGGGTTGTACTGATTGCTAGCTGACCTAGCTTAATGGCACTAAAATACATAACACGATTAAATTCGAACATGGTTAGAAATTAATTTATTATTAAGTTATACCTACAATTTTATCGAGCATAATTTTATTAATTTTGATTTAGGTGAAAAGGATATCGATGACCACGATCAGCAAAACTGGCGATATGTCGGGCAAACCAAAACTTTGGTTGCTCCAAAGAAACTGCACGGGAACATGCGATCCAGGGTGTATCATAATTGGTGAAAGAACAAAATTGTATTCCTGTACTACGTGCTGCGAGGAATCCTACTGTAACTACGGAAATGGTGCCGAAAAGATCAAAACACATCTGCTATACTTAGATTTAATGTATTTTTACACCTTTTCTTTAATATTCCTTATAAAATCGTGATCAACACAAAATAAATAATTTATTTTACTGTGCCAAATAAATCTTCCATTCGCACATTTTACACTTTTCTATTCCAATATTTTATTGTATCAATTAAAATTGTTGTGGTACTGCTGTAATATTTTTAATAAATTTTTTGATTAGACCACAACAAGTTATTTTTATTATTTAGTAACTGAAAATTAATTTTAATTGGAAGTTTTTTCATTAAAACTTTGTCATGCAGTAGCAAGTAGCTACTTAAATGTTTAATTAATATTGTATTAATAAGCTGTTTGATGCTTAGCCATGTGTTACGTATAGTCATAAAATGTAATCACAAAGCTTAAGTTCAGTGTGTTCAAGAATGTGTAAAGGATGTGTGGGTATTACAACAAATACTTCGCCATCGCATCGTTATGTCTAAATGTTTCAGTAGTTTTTTGTGAAAGTGAAGATGTTAAATCGGGAATCGACCTTTCGCATGCTTTCGACTTTAAAGTTGTTTATCCACGCATTCGTGACGTTCTCAGACGAAACCGGCGCGATATAAATAGTAATATTTACTACGAAGAAGAGAATAAATTGAAAATCGTTGAACTAGGAGATTGGGTCTTGGAACTCAATATCAACCATAATTTGCTTTTAACCCCACAACTCGCTAGCGAATGGGTTTCGAACGACTCTTCTACTGTGCATCATCGTCTTAAGCAATGTGATTATAAAAGAGGGGTTGCACGAGATTCTGAAACAACGTCCACCGTTGCCATGGTGCTATGTGAATCTCAGATAACAGGATTTGTTCAAATTTCTGAAGCAATTTATTTTATTCAACCCTTAGACAGGTCATCGGGTTCCCACCTTATTTACAATAACAATAAAGTTTTAAGGCTGAAGCGCAGTTCCGCGCTGCCGGATGACATCGATAATTACCAGCAATGGGAATTTTTTAATTTGACAGGCGATACAATTGAAATTAATGATCCTGAAACTGAAATTACTTTAGAAAAACACGAAAATGAGATTAACAATCAAGACTTTGTTGATGAATCTGCTTCAAGCAACAATTCGTATACATGGTGGCCCGAACAACCCAGCTCGGAAGAATTTGGATACTTTTATGATACAGCATGGGATATAAGTTTTATGCGAGGTAGGTAATAGTACTTCATAATTAATTTTCATTTGCATGTAATTTGAATTATTGTGGAATACATTTCTATTTAATTAAATTAAATAATTTAATAATATAGCATTACAAACCACAATTAATTACATTAGAGCAAAATTTGATAGCATAGACAAAACCGCAACACGTAATGTTGGCCAATTTCACGTTTTCGAAATTAAATTATAAATTAATCACTTTATAGTCATTATAATATTTTTTTCTCAATTATTCGAAAATTATATTTTGTTAACGTTTCTCTCAAATAATTATCTAATACAAGTCGCATTATCCTTTAAATTCATCAAAGCTCAGGTTGATCCTTAAATAATGATGTGCTTAAGTGACCACCAATTAGTTTAATTAATTCCAATTTTATTCATTGTATTAGAAATGGTGCTAAATAGGTGTCATTGATTAGGTAACCAATTATGCTCAAACGTTTCCATTATGTTTGTGACATGTAAGGACGGTATTTACGGGTAAATTGTTTTACATTTACGGATACACCCTAACGAATTACGAACTGTTTACTTACTGACTGTACGTAGTGCATAAATATAATAATTATGTACAAGACGTTGAATGGCACTACAGAAACAGTAGCAACTTGTGGTGAAATGGCGCCCGAGACCAACAATTATTTTGAAAATGATATAATTTATCATCAAAAATTTAAATTGAGTATAAAAATTTATGTAAAAACAAATTGGTAATTATGTAAAAAAATATTTACAAAATGAAATTATTTTAATTTTAGTTAATTTTATAACTTATAATATTTAATTTTATATTAGTGCAAATCGATACATTTATAATCCAAGCAAGGAATAAAAACCCCGGCAAGGTTAACTATATGACAAATATATTTTAGTATCGATATAAACACCCCAAATGTCCCCGTAGGCTTCTTCCCTACTTGAGGACTTTAGTTCCTCAAACGTGGTTTTTCGCCTATAACTCGCTTCATTTCTTTTTTACGGAAATTTATTATTACACAGAAATGGAAGAACACAAAATTCTCTACAAAATAGATTTTCCAGAATTCACTTATAATGAAGACGATATAGTATACGAAAATGTTATTCGAATTATGAATAATTCAAGAACTTGGTTTCAATTTCAATTTTTTGAAATAAAACTCATTTTACCTTTCAGAAATTGATTTTTATTTCAGGAATGGTATGACGTAAGTGAATTTTGAAAACTAAATTTTATAGATAATTTTTAGCTCTTTTTCGATAAAATTGACATTAAGCAAATTTTAAGTGAAAAACCACCCTAGCGGGGCTAAATTCTCGAATTGTGTAAGAAGCCGACAAGGGATTTTAAATAAATTTTGGGGGTTCATTATTAGTGCGCTGAAATACATGGAAACGAGTATGTCTGCAAAATTTCAATTTAGAAAAGGATTGGGGGGGGGGGGGGGGTAAATTTAAATGAAAAGTTAGTAAAAGACAACATAAATATTTCACTAATTTCGTAGATACCATCATCAGATAATTTAAGAATGAATGAAAATTTAGTGACTTTTAAACTCCACCAGGTGTTTTCACAACTTCCATAAAGTTTGTCTACTAGATAAGAGTGGCGGCTTGGTATAAGGTGCCAAGGAGCCATGGCACTACCATAACACACCAGCTTCAAGAATTTCTTTTTAATTTTTCAAATAATTACTTTCCAGAGCAAGATTAGAGTTGAGCGGTCCACTTAAAAGGTAATGTTAAAAGAAACGTCAGAAGTTTAAATTGTATGCAAACCATAGATCTGGAAAATATGGAATATCCTTAATTATGGGTTTTAAGAGAAGTAATTAAATACCTTGAGAATAGAGCACATATAAATTTTAAATATTAAGTGTTTTCGATCTTATACAAATTTAAAGACTTGAAAATATTTTCATCACGTGTACCTGGAGGATATTCCATATCTTTTTCCATACCCCCAGACCCCGTTGTCTTTTTCTTGTGTTTTTCAGGGAACATATTATGCTTTACCATTGTGTTACTATTTTAACTGATCTTATTCCAAGTTCATGTCTTATAAAATAATCATTTTATCCATGAGAAACATTTGTCACGTAAACATATCTTGAAATTTACGATGTGAATGTAGAATTGGAACCACACCCGAGATGTACTGTGTTTCTAATCAAAATTTTGCTTTAGCTGACAAAATCACCTTTAGTCAAACTATAACGATGACCTTGATAAAAGAATTTCTGGTACCACCACTGTACCATCCCACTGGCTGCCACTGCTATATAATTAAATCTACTAAATATTTTTGAAGGTTTCTAACCTTCTTTACACACGGTGTGGGGTTTTTTAGAGCGTTACGCAAAAAACCACACCGACATTTTAATCCGTTAATTAACAATTTAAAAAAAAAATTTGGAGCGTTCTGATTGGCTCTCAAACATGCGGACAGACAGACGGACGAATACGGGGCCAGAAGGCTTCCTTCTATGTATAGAAGCCTAAAAGTTAATGATCGATCGAAAAAAATTACAACAAGGGGGGGTTAGACAGATAATAATCCATCAGGTTTAGGAAGTTGATGGTATCAATGTCAAAGATATTCGAAAAAAACTTTTATTCTAATTTGCTTTATACAGAATTTTAGTTGGCTATATGATTATCAACTTAAAAAAACAGAATATTCGTTAAATTAAAGGTTGGAAACCAGCTTAACAAAAATGCTTTTTTTAATGAACTTTTGTATTTGTGCTATTTTCAATTATTTCTATTATATTATTATGATTCCAATTCATAATAAATATATATTTGTCACAAACTTTGATAAATGCTACTGTTCCCAAAGCAGTCTCAATCACACCGGTTTCTGGTGTTGGTTTAGAGCCCCCACAGACTGCAGACTTTCTGTCGGCCGATAGTTTAGTCGGGTTGGGCTGCTAGTGCGCACACCGACCCAACTAAACAGTCTGGTTGGTGATGAGTGCGCAAACTAGCCAACAATCAGTTGTAACCCACTGTTGAAGATAGCAATGAAAATTAATACAATATTGTCCAGAAATGTTATTATTGCTCTCATACAACGGAGGAGGAAAACCAAAAAGAGAGTCCGAGAGTATTGGGTGCATCCTATCTTCAGTGATAGATTATTTAATGGAAAATTTTACACGATGCATTCCAAATTACTCGATTAAAGTAGTCCTTTAAGCTTTTTTTTATAAAGCGCGGGTATTTTTTCCACTTCTTCAATTAAATTTACTATCGACGTTTCTATAATTAGTGATTGAATATTGGACAACGCCATTATTAAAAAAAATACATACGGCCAAACGGTGCCAAAGCTCGGAGCGAACTGAACTATCGGCCGAGTCGGCCGACTAAACAATCGTCGTGTGTGCGCGCGTAGAATAGCGTCATAGTGATTTAGCAGTCGGCCGATAGTTCGCCGACAGTTTAGTTTGAAGGCAATCGTGTAGCCCATCAAACTTTTTAATCGGCCGATACCGAATCGTTATAGTCTGCGCACTTGCATATATCTTCATACTGATTAAGAAACCGACCAAACTATCGGCCGATAGAAAGTCTGCAGTCTGCATTAATCAGTATGAAGATATATGCAAGTGCGCAGACTATAACGATTCGGTATCGGCCGATTAAAAAGTTTGATGGGCTACACGATTGCCTTCAAACTAAACTGTCGGCGAACTATCGGCCGACTGCTAAATCACTATGACGCTATTCTACGCGCGCACATACGACCATTGTTTAGTCGGCCGATAGTTCAGTTCGCTCCGAGCTTTGGCACCGTTTGGCCGTGTATATATTTTTCAATAATGGCGTTGTCCAATATTCAATCACTAATTATAGAAACGTCGATAGTAAATTTAATTGAAGAAGTGGAAAAAAGACCTGCGCTTTATAAAAAAAAGCTTAAAGGACTTCTTTAATCGAGTAATTTGGAATGCATCGTGTAAAATTTTCGATTAAATAATCTATCACTGAGGATAGGATGCACCCAATATTCTCGGACTCTCTTCTTGGTTTTCCTCCTCCATTGTATGAGAACAACAATAACATTTCTGGACAATATTGTATGAATTTTCATTGCTATCTTCAACAGTGGGTTACAAACTAGCAAATCGTTGGAGAATAGTCGGCCGACTGTTGGCTAGTTTGCGCACTCATCACCAACCAGACTGTTTAGTTTGCTCTGTGTGCGCACTAGCAGCCCAACCCGACTAAACTATCGGCCGATAGAAAGTCTGCAGTCTGCGGGAGCTCTAACAGGTCACTTGATGCAATTTTAATTGTCTGGCATATTTATATAAATGCACTACCACAGTTTTATTACTACACAAGATTGACTTTTTCGGCGCCATGTGCGGATTGCTTGTGGAAATTTAACGATCTTCTTGTGCGATAACTTCTATCACACTCTGAACATTTATGTGGTTTCTCATTCTTATGAGTACTATACTACTTATATGTGATTTCAAATTCGAAATTGTTACCGCATACTTTGCAGTTATAAGGTTTTTGTCCTGTATGAATTTTAACATGATTTTCCAATACATGTTTGTTTAAAAATGATATTGAGCAGTAAGTACAAACATGTGATTTTTCACAATCTAAACTATGTATCTTACTATTATGCGATTTCAAAGAATATTTCGAAAAAAATAGTTTGTTGCATACATTACACATTAGGCTTCTCAAGGGAATTAATTATGCGTCTCCATATGTAATTTTAAGTTGTACGGGTGGACGTAAGACTTTTCGCAGTATTTGCACTGATGTGATTGGCTTGATTTTTGACTCATTTTGAATATTTTCTATGAAATTATAATATAATCTTGAAAACTTACCTTCATTAACCTCTTTTAAAGTCCTATATAGTAATTTTTATTTTTAACGAAATTATTGATTTAACGAAATAAATTTTAATATAATGAATATTTTTCTTTTTATTTTTAATAAACTATCCACTTAGTGAACACAAAAATAAATACGTAGATTTTCATATTATATAGGAAACAAATTGAGCCTCGATACAGTAAATAGTGACTTCCCCTAGGTTATTTTCTACGTAAGCCTAGACAATTACAAAAACTAACATGTACTTTCAGATGCAGTACATTTATCTTTAGAAAAATAATATTTCCAATGAATCTCAAAAATAATTGTAGAAGCAATATTGAAATCCCTATAGTATGTGAACTACGTCGACACTCACCTTTTATAAAGATATTGCTTAGTTTCAATATGTAATTTTTGTTTTCTCCAAAACAGCATACAGTGCAGAATTACGTTGAGTTTAATAATTAAAGCGAAAATCAGCTATTCCGGTACAAACTACGTAATCTTCGTAATTTGATATTTTCTGCTCCGTAAAGTAACATTTACTCCCGCAATTTTCACTTTTACCTAGTACGTATTTTATTTTTAGTATGTTATTTACATGAACGCCTACATGAAAACACTATCAGCAGTTCCTAGTATTAGATATGTTTATTTATTTATTTACCGATACATCAATTTAAATAATATACAACATAAGTAAAGGGTGTCCCAACAAGAGCGCCGGATTTAAATTTGCCGCCATTTTGTCAATAGGAGTTGTACGGTGATTTTGTTTTGATAGTTGTCACGTACAGACCACGCGATTTAAGAATATGGAGAAGTATTCAAACGAACAACGTTTAATTATTGTAAAAACACATTACAAAAATGGTGAAAGTTTTGCGAAAACAGTTCGCCAATTACGTCAAGTTTTCGGTCGCAATTATGCGCCAATGAATCGACAGTGAGGTGTTTAATTACAAAATTTGAGACCAAATTTACGCTGATGGTTCAGAACACCATTGTTCGTCGTCGTCCTTGTCGGTCACTCGAAAATATAGCCATAGTAAGGGAATCTCGGCCACAGATCTGTGGCCGAGATTCCCTTACGCAAAACTTTCACCATTTTTGTAATGTGTTTTTACAATAATTAAACGTTGTTCGTTTGAATACTTCTCCATATTCTTAAATCGCGTGGTCTGTACGTGACAACTGTCAAAACAAAATCACCGTACAACTCGTATTGACAAAATGGCGGCAAATTTAAATCCGGCGCTCTTGTTGGGACACCCTACAACATATTACAACTTGACACTTTCTTGACAATTCAATTTCTACATTATAGTCTTCCTAAATTTCACGTAAGATGGGTGAAATAGGTCAAACTGATTCAAAAATTCGCAATCAATTTTGCCACTCTCTAAACGATGGACAAAACACAAATCGGCAACTACTCTTGTATGCTCTAATGATTTGCAGTTGGCCCCCGAAGAATACCGGAAGCATGCAAAAAGTCTTCAGACATAAGGAATTTAAAGAATCCCAAAAACTTGCGTTCAACCGATTCTAGTCTAGCAACATAGACCTGGTAGTAAGGCGACCACACAGGCGAAGCGCTTTCAAGTTTTGATCTAACGAGCAAAAAATATTTAATTTTACAGTGTTAGCCGAAAAAAGACTACCCTGTCGATGGATACAGCCAATGGTACTAAGTGCGCCGCTGAATATTTTGAAGGTTAGACTTTTGTCAAACTCCGCCATATTTGAGGCTCAAACGAAAATAATGGAAGCTCATACAGGCTCAAACGATGCTATAACATTTAACACCAATTTCACCCAAAAATTCAACTTGGGAGGGGCATCATGTGATGCCTGAATGAAAAAAAAAAGATATTTACGAATAACTCCGCGACTTTTGAGACTCAAACGAAAATAATGGAAGCTCAATGAAGCGCAAACGATACTCTAACGTTTGATATTTGCCAATTTTATAACAAAATTCGATTTTGGGCGGGGCCACTGACATGCACCACAAAAATCAAATCTTTGTAGAAAAATCATGACAATAATAAAATTATATAAAGCTTTTTGGCGCGAGTGAGCGAAGCGAAGGGAATCCGACAACTACTCACGAGTCATAAAAAGTACTTTCACTTTAAATTAAATAATATACTATTTTTTTTCAACATCCAAAATCGACAGAAATTTAAAAAGTATTTTTGACAAATTCAATGATAAAATTTAAGGTTACATTTACTTTTACAGACTACGCTGTTAATTATTTTTAATTTTACAACCGGGTTATCACTTTACAGCATGTAATGACAATGTGAAACTTTAATTGTGTATAACAAGTTACCTTCACAAGGTAATTTTTACTGGCGCTTGAAAAAAAACATTATTTTTATATTTAAAAATAATAATCCAATAGACTTCATATTATTGAAAAGTATATTCTGCGCTAATAAGTATTTAATCTTATATCTACTTGGTAAAACTAGACAGTGATTAGTATGTTTGGTTGCCACGCTATTCAATTTCGACTGAAGTAAATATATTCTAATCGGCTTCCTTCAGAAAAAAATGTCACACCACCGAATTATAATTTACTTATAGTGACCTCTGAAATTAAATGCATTATACTTCCTGTGGGTCACTCCATACGTAAAACTATCTTCTTCTTCACGTGCCTATCGGTTACCGGATGTTGGCGACCTCTCTCCTATGTATGTGTTGTGCATTTGTAGTATTATCACACACATAGGGGACCTACTTGTTTAACGCGGGCTCCGAACCGCGGGAAGTGTATACACTTCATCTCCAGAGAGGCTGTTCTAAGCATATTACACCTAGGTGGTTTGCCATTGCCTTCCGAGAGGAGACGGTCAGAATAAAGTTTTTACTGAGCCCGGAGTCGAACCAGGCATTCCGCATTAGCAGCAATGCACTTAACCGCTTAAGCTGATCACCGTCAAATAAATATGTGATAACAATTGACGATAGGAAAAATGGTCAACAACGTCAGAGAAACAAGGAAGTTGGAATAAGAAAACTTTTGACTTCATGTACATTACAAGTTAACATTTTAAGTTAACATTACAAGACTATAGATGCATTTGTTGTGAAGCAAACATGAACAGGCATAAAGTTTGTTTTCCTTTTTGAATGCATCACATGTTGCACACTATTTCAGAACATCATAATCGATGTTTCAAACTCCAGTTGTTTCAGTGAAATACAATTTTCAACAAATTTTAGGAAAATAATATTACAAAATCAAGCAATAAAAAAATTAACAAGGGAAATAACATTAACATGCATATTGAGTTGCAGCCATTTCGGAAGCTATATAAAAGGAAAACATTGCAATGCATACCCACACAATCATACATTTGTGCTTCAAAGCAACCTGCTTGTAGTATATGGTTATGATCTATCTAGTAAATATAAGATCGATGGTCCATATACTATCGAATTAAGAAGTTTCTTAATTTGTTTGACTCCGGGCAAAGCAATAACGTTGTTTGTTGTCCATCTCTTCTCGGAAGGCAATGGAAAACTAAACTACCTAGGTTATCTGTATAGAAAATCATATTCTGTTTGAAGCGTATTACGCTTCCCGTTGTTCCATTCCGTTCACAGATCTAGGAAATAGAAGTAGCAATTCCTCAACCATGAGGATACGATGAAAGGGTATTGTATTTACCTTTAATTAATACAAAGTTTACGTCAGTTTGAAGATTAAGATTAAATTCATTAACCACTAGATCGGTAGGTTAGGATGAATTTAGTTTGTGTGAAACGGAGTAAACCATTAATATATCATGTCATTTGATTATGTGCGACTTGAATATATGAAATGTCAAATTTTTAACATTAATCAAAAAGTCAATAAATATCAATAAAAAAACTGTACTAATTAAAATGTTTCAGATAACCATGCGAATAAAAAACATAGAGGAAATATAGAAACGCGCTGGTTAAAGATTGCCATTGCAGTGGATCACACACTTATAGCTTTTCATGGTCGTGAACGTGTTGAACAGTACGTCCTCGCTTTGATGAACATAGTAAGTTACAAACGTCTAAAGGTGCGTATAGATATGTAATAAAATATACACTTTTCTGTACTTATCGATCGTAACATAACATCGACGCGCACATTTTGCTATTCCATAGCGAGTATTTTATTTTATCAAGTGAAGCAGTGATGCAAATATCAATCAACCAATTGGATTATTGAAATTAAGACGGTATCATAGCAATATCCGGACGTCCAGTCTTAACGCGATGATGGAGTTACGCTATGATATTTTGTTACATGTCCATACGCACCTTAAAACATAATTTCGTTGAAGTATAATATACGCAAAGATAATAATTAACATTGTACCCTTGCTGAATGATTCCTCTTTGAATCCTTGATCAATGTACATAATTATTATAATATTGAGAGTCTAAAGGCTTTAACCAGTTATTCGGAAAGATCGTTATTTCAATTTTATTTGTGTATATTATTATTCTTAAGCAAATCTGAATATACAAGACTTAATATCGCATTTCAATTTCGTACACGAAATTTACAATTTCACAAACTTTAGATGAGTTTTAGAATTTAATAATCTTAAAACAATAAACTTTCTGTATTGTGTTACCGCTTAAAACTTAATAATTGATTAACCGACGCTCAATCAAAAAAAAATTAATTATTAGAAATAATCGTGAAAACTGCGGTATTTTTTAAGGTTAGCGCAATTTATCAAGATTCTTCGCTAGAAGCTAATATGAAAATGGTGATAACGCGTTTATTGTTTTATGAAAATAAAAAACCGCTAGTGGTGCGACCGGGAAATGCAAAAAAGTCGTTAGAAAATGTTAATTTGTGGAACCGAAGGCTGCATATATCTTTCGCACCTGGTGAAACACATCACGATGTCGCTATATGGTTAACTCGTTCGGACATTGGAGGTCCTTCGGGATATGCACCTGTTGGAGGTGTTTGTGATTTTAAACGTAGCTGTGCTTTAAACCGAGATGAAGGATTGACGAGCGCCTTTATTATTGCTCACGAAATGGCTCATATGTAAGATATAAATTTTAAGGTATTGAGTTTTAATACAACAAGCTGTAGTTTAGGATTAAGTCACGACGGGGATAGGAGGGCTGGAAATGATTGCGGATATGAAACTCAAGAAGGAAGCGTAATGGCTCCAATGGTGTCGGCAACTTTTCATAAATTTACTTGGTCGGAATGTTCTAAAACTGAATTCAAAACAAAATCGAGGTGGAAATATGAATATTTCAAGTTACATTATTTTTTATTTTTGTATTGACTTTCCAGTAAATGGACGTGCTTACATAATCAGCCTCCTGGGATGGGGGAAATATTATTAAATGCTACTATTGAAGCGGCTTTCAGCATGGATGAACAATGTCGCATGGAGTTCGGAGAAGGGTAGGTATGGGACTATAAACTAAACAATTTTTTAAATTACTTCTTACTAATTTTTTTATATTCTCAAGAGAGTAATAATATTTTTAGGTATCAGTTGTGCAGAGCTTTTGATATCATAGAACCGTGTTCGCACTTATGGTGCGGTCATATAAAATCTCCTTTAGTTTGTAAAACAAAGAAGGGTCCACCACTAGAAGGAACAGAGTGCGGCTTTGACAAAGTATTTTTTTTAATTTTATGTGAACTTAACTAATTAAATCTGTTTAGTGGTGCATAGATGGTTATTGTGAAATTGTGAATAAACAAATTTTTAACGTTCCTCCAGTACAACATAATCCACAAGATGGGGGATGGAGCGATTGGAATCCATGGGGATCTTGTTCAAGGTCGTGCGGCAAAAGTGTGAAATTTAGAGCTCGTTTTTGCAATAATCCGACGTAGGTTTTGTTTAGAAAGTTAATTTAATTAAATTTATATTTAGTCCTGATTTTGGAGGTAAACCATGTATTGGGCCGAGCGAAGAATGGAAAATGTGCGATGTAGTCCATTGTCCAGATCCCTTGGTAGATTTAAGGGCGCAACAATGTCTGAACATAATTGGTTATTTGAAAATAACGGATAGAAGAGCAAATTTAACCTGGCAGCCTTACGAAAGTGACGATGGTTCGTACAGAATTTTTATTTTAAATCATTTTGAGTGCTTCTAGGAGCACTCTGAATTTCTCAAATAATTTTCATAATCGATGCGCAATTTAAATAACGAGAGCGGACTGTTAAATCGCGATCAGTGACGAATGCTTTTTCAAATATTAGTTTTACGTACCTATACATTCTAAGTATTTTGATTTTAAATATTTGGTCGATATATTAAATTGAAAGAAAATAATGAAATTTTATGTCGGAAATCTAATGTAAATTTCAATTCCTCTGAATGTATTCACAAACTTCGCGGTGCTATATAAATTAAAAAGTACGTTAATATTTAAAGTAAACAAAAGGAACAAAACGCAATTTAAAAATAACAAAAGAATGATTAAGTATTACATTGCAAAACAATAAAAATATTTATAATAAAATAATTTAAATAATTAATACAAAAAGGGCAGAATAAAAATTTTGCCCATCGTAAACACTTCAATCGTTTTGGTAGTAAAAAAATCAAAAGTTGCAAAAATACGCCCATCGCGATTATTTGATGCATAATATAATGTTGAAGCATGCAAGATATTGACTTCGTTCTATACTTGTTCCATATGTTATACATTGATTTATCTATGTACTTGACACAGATTGCAATTATGTACTATGTAAATTGTTTAGCTTTTACGACCGTTTCGCATTACGTACTGCATAGAAATTTCAAATAAAAGGCTTCATAATACAAGGCAATCTAAAATGCCTGGTCGAAAAATTTTAAGTTATTCGTATTTTTTCTTACATGGTTCATTAACATGGAAATAATGCTTATGTTCTATAATTGTCTAACTAAAATATGTAAAAAATTATTAAATTTAATGATATATTATATAAAGAACCAACAAAATACTTCTTCTGAAAAATTAATAAAACACTGTTTTCCCGAATATTTTTGCTCGCGAAATTTACATAAATTATAATATGGTAATTATTTAATTATTATTTATTAGATAATTACTTAAAGGGTAATTAATGTAGCAAAGTGATTATTAATAATATATTGATAAAATTAATATTTAGTCAAACTTCCCTTGGCGTTGTTACATCCCATAAACGTCGTGGCATTGATTGTACCAACTGCTGCAGGTAGTCGGCGCTTAAATTGTTGTTCCACACAAATTTTATGGCTTCTATTAAGTCTGGTACCCTTTTAGGACTATTGCCCACGACATACATCTTCATAACAGTCCAAATGTTATCAATTGGGTTTAAATCTGGACCATTACCTGGCCAATCGATTGCATAAATACCATTATTAACAAAATAATTCGACACATGTACAAAATAAAAAGCAATTAATTTCATATTTTTCAATAATTTGTTAGTTAAATGTATTCACATTACTTGATTTATGCATTTTGAAAATAAAATTACTTTCAAAAATATTACCTACTTGCCGTTCTTGCAGTATGGCACAGTGCATTATCCTACTGAAAAAATCATTCTTCGTTTTCAGCAAATAAATTTAAAACCGACGGCGACGGTTCCAAACTGGTTTTTAAAATCTCAATTTTATTTTGTTGCATTTACACCCCCTTGTACGATAATATGTAAGTTGCCTAATTCACGCTGAGAAAAATATATAGGCGCATATGATCACCCCTAGTCGACCGCGTATGTTTCAATAGTGCATTTATATATTTTTTTCCATTCGACCCATACAGTAAAAACTTGGACTCATCTAAGAAGACGACTTTACTCCAATCATCTATTGTCCAATTCCGAAATTTGTATCAATGTAACAAATTTTAACCGTTTTTGTTTCTTTCTTTTATAAAAAACCGTTTTTTGACAGCAGTGTAAGCACATAATCCAAATTCAGCCAAACAATTACCTACAGTTTTTTTCTTAATATTTACGCCAAGTTGATCATTTACTGTTTCCTTAATTGCCTTCCAGATTTGAAGCAATTTTTAATGCCCATTTGGAAAGAAGACGATCTTGCGATTTCGTGGATTTTTTTCGAATTCCCTCTGTCAAGTGGTTTTGTACTGCCATTAATGGCATAGATTTGCAAAAATCTACTTACTGTGCGTCTATCATACCCAATTTTCTCACTAATATAAGGAAAATTCTTAGTTTAACCACGCAAAACTAAAATTTTATACTTGCTTTACTATGTTTGAAATACTTCTAAAATAACTTAACTGTTTAGTCAAGCTTATAGAGAAGTATTGTACCGAAGTTTTTTATTCAAATAAACTATTGCAATATTCAATATTCATACTGCGCCTATTGGTGGAAAAGCCATATAATTTGACCAGCCGTTGTTCGTAAGTTCTGTGGATTTTAAAAAAGCTTTCGACTGGGCACAGAAAGACGATGTCCTATATATTATCTTTAAAGAAAAATCAATAAAAATTGATGACATCAATACAGACAGCACCACGAGAGTGATATCTAATAACGGAAAGGCATAAAGCAAGGTGATTCCCTCAATATCGTTCTCTTTAATATAATTATGAATAAATTAATAGAGGCAATAAGAAATAAAAACGGCTACAAGATTGGTAAAAACTTGCTTTGCTGTCGATGCAGTTCTACTGGCCAATAACCCATATAGCACACATTCGTTTTATGTACGTACAAAGTTCGTATGATGGACGAACGGACGTACTATAAACGAATTACGGACGTACATAGGACAAATGTGCTATATGGGAATGAAGACAATCTACAACGAATACTGCACCAATTCGATCAGACTGGTAAAAATACAACATGGAAATTGCTGTAAAAAAAACAAAGCAATGATGATTGCTAAAAACCCAATTAGGTGGAAATTGATGGCCTAATACTTAGGTTTAGAAATAACAAGTAGCAAAGATTAGCACCGAGAAGTCCAACAGCAAGCAACAAAAGCAGCTCAAGTAGCGGGAAACTTAAAAATACAAGTACCTACTACATTCGCCAAGAGTGCAGAACTAGAATATATAAAATGATGATCCGCCCAGTTCTGATACACGCAGCTGAAACAAGAGCGGAAACAGTCAGAACACAGCAAAAGGTCAGGACGGTGGAAATGGAGGTCTTAAGACCCATCTCAAGAGTAACACTTCTGAACCACTAAAAAAGTGAAGATGTAATATGAAACACAGGATGTTGTTAAATGGACCAAGCCAGAAAAAGAGAAAAAAGAAGTGCCCGTATTTGTAAAAATGGACGACCTTCGGGAAAAAGACTACCTGTGCCCAAGAGATGGGTTTAGAACTGGAAATCCTCATTCACCGAGCTTTGGTAAGAGGCAAATCAACAAGAGAAGCAACTCCTAACTTAATAAAAAGAAGAAGAGAAGATAATTAAATTGATAGTTGCGTACGTATATCAATGTAGTAACAAGTAGTTATAGTTCCAAAAATAACTACTATAGTGGTTTTCAATCACGAGCGCGATAAAAAGTAGCTTAAACATATTTGAAATTTCTTTTTTTTTTTTTAGTTTTTGGCCTATAACTTTTTTCAGTCCAAACGGCCAATGTCATAACTTTCGATTTATATCCAGTACTTCAATGCAGACATTTTAAGGTATCACTAAATTAGTTCTACGCCAAGATTGGGTTAGTGAACTTTTTTGGTGTTCATCCGCCCGTCTATAATATTTATATCTTGCAGATATTTTTATTTATACAGAGTAATTCTTTAAAGTATGATAATTTTTTTTATTTAAACAGAATGGCTTAAATACTTTTATGTAATTGAATTTCCCATTAAATTGTCTTTAATAATAATAACTTATCATTATTGATTCAATTTAGTAGGTGTATCCTATCAATAATGTACTTAAAAAAATTAAAGTAGGCTATGTTCGGGGACATGGCCGTATGGTTTAACGTGAATACGTCGTCGCAGGATACCCATTTTCGTTCCAAGCTTTTTCTGAATAATGACAATTATTATAAACATTGTTTACATTTAATAAAATTACTTTAGTATCGGTTTGATTTACAATTTAGAAATATAAATTGTCAAGGTTATTGGGGGCTAAATAACAGATTTTGGATGAACGCAGAATTATTCACGTTGTGTGAAATTCATGTAACATGATATAGATAGGTACGGTATTTCCCTAGCTGCAATTTCACACCACGGTAGTGATAACACCGTGGTGACATAATCACCATATTAACAGCTCAGTAAAATATTGCATATTTAACACCATGGCTATAATACGTAACATAGTGTTTTTGTTACAAGTTATAAACTGGTTTTTGACGTGAATACGTCTATAAAATCGGTAACGTGTTTAAAAATTTAATAAAAATGTGTAACGAAAATTGTGTGTGTGTACGAAAAGTGTAGAAATGATAATTTTCGAATTGTCATTATTCAGCAAAAGCTTGGAACGAAAATGGGTATCCTGCGACGACGTATTCACGTTAAACCATACGGCCATGTCCCCGAACATAGCCTATTTTAATTTTTTTTATATAGTAATTAAATAGTTTTTATACAGTTGGTTATAAACTGATTTTACCGGACCCGGACAACTGGGCGAGTCAAACTGGGCGACGTATAACTGGACGACGTGTAACTGGGCGACGGGTAAACTTGGCGGCGTATAACTGGGCGACGGACAAGTGGGCGATGGGCAAACTGGGCGACGGGTAAACTGGGCGACGGTCAACTGGGCGACGATAAAACTTGGCGACGGTTAACTGGGCGACGGGAAAACTGGACGATGATGAACTCGGCGATATTCCGGTAACTTTTGATAACGACAATAATCTGATAATTTTTTCCGCCGAGTTAAATTCAAACTTTTGTATTTTCGTTTTTGAGATTATTATACGGGCGTGAAGTTCGCACCGGCAGATGCAGCTCGTCTCTCGTACATGTAACATCGATTATTTTTTGTTTTTACGCGATTTTTTGGGGGTGAAACGTAATAGTTTACTGCCCCATACCGCAACTATACTTTTTAATGCTATTTTGAGGTTCTCTCACATCCCGGTTTCATTTATCCCGGTTTCCTTGATGGGTGGCGCCTTCTCGTATGTTTAGCCTAGTAACCAGAGTCAAAACCGCCCTGGAGGGGTGCAACGCGGAGCGGAGCGGAGCGGAGCGGCGCCCCGTAAGGGTAGGTTTTGACGATGGATTACCCTCCTTATCGAATGCACACCCCAAAATTCGGAACATTGAGAAGATACATAAATATATCATATTTATGTCGCCTAGTTGACCGTTGCCGAGTTTTCCCGTCGCCCAGCTAAACGTCGCCGAGTTGACCGTCGCCAAGTTCTATCGTCGCCCAGTTGACCGTCGCCCAGTTTACCCGTCGCCCAGTTTGCACATCGCCCACTTGTCCGTCGCCCAGTTATACGTCGCCCAGTTTACCCGTCACCCAGTTTGCCCATCGCCCACTTGTCCGTCGCCCAGTTATACGTCGCCCAGTTTGACTCGTCCAGTTGTCGCGTACCGGATTTTACTACCCGATAAACATTCTGGTAATGAAGTAGTATTTTTATTACTCAATTAACCCCGTGGTTATATAATCGCGGTATTCACGCCTAGGTTAATTATCGGATATTTTAACATCGAGGTTATAATATAGTATTTTTTCCGCCCAATTGATGCCCCACACGAACAACATCTTGGTGATAAAGTGGTTTTTTGTTACTGAAATAATACTGTAATTACATTTTAACTATATTAACACCACTGTAAAATATTGAATATTTTAACACCGCGGTTATAATCCAGTGTTTTTTCTATTACTTATTTACTGGTGGTTTTACTACTCGATCAACATCATAGTAATGAAGCAATAATTAACACCGTGCTTACATTATCACACTATTAACGTCAAAGTAAAATATTAATTATTGTAACATCGTGATTATAATCTAGTTTTTTACTACCCAGTTGACGATAACGCTCTGGTAATGAACTGGTGTTTTAATTACTGAACCAACGACCAACATCGTAACCGTTTGTGAAAAATAAAACGAACTAACAGAAATTAACAAAGGATATTACCTGGAAAAAAATTAATTTATTGGAGTTGATCAGATAACTTCATTCAATAACAACTAAACATTACGTTCCAGTTGCTTCGGACCATTCGGAGCCCTGCCTTAAATGAAAACAGTGTGCGTCAATAAATAGTCATCTTATGTATGTACGCCCTTGGTATCAAGGACAAGAGGTGACTGTTTTTTTTACCCGTGGCGTGAATGTTAAAGTACGAGCCGAAGGGTCGAAAACATACTCTACGCTCGAGGGGCATATAACATTTTTTGACTGAGCGAAAGGACGGTCTGAAACTTTCTGAGTTTTATGGAACGGCAAGCTTCCGTTTTTCTCAATAAAATTTTGTGGCATTCTAACCCTGTTGAAGTTTAAATTTAGAGAGAGTTGAAAGAGACTGTAATTTAAATGCAGTATATGTAGTTATGGTCACTCCTGGGGACAACACTTAATAATGAGTCTTTCCGGTACTGCTGTATGGGTTTGAGTCTTGGACATTGGCAGAAACTTCTTGCAAAAAACTAAAAGCGTTTGAAATGTGGTTGTGTCGACTCATTCTAAAGATACCGTGTCCATTCCACGTCACCAAGCAGGCTCTCCTAGAAGAAATGGGTAAGGAGAGAGAGTTGCTCCTGAAGATAAAGCCGCATAAACTGGAATACCTGGAGCATATCATGAAAAATAATCAACGATATTAATTATCACAATTAATTCTACAAGGAAAGGTAGAAGGAAAAAGGTTTTCAACTATAAAAGGTGTTTCCAAAACCCTAATAAAGTTTGTAAATCTGATAAATCAAATCTTCGGTTTGATACTTACAAATACCACCAAACGATTACAAATCGATCAATATGAAAAAATACACTAATAAAAAAATCGACACTCAGTAAAATAAACAGCAGAAACGCATCTAAGGGAGGCTTTTGTGAATTACAATCGGTTTGAACCGAATATAATATATATTTTTTATTTTGACCACCAAACATTAAAAGGCACAACCAAATAACTGCCAAACGCTTCGTCAAAGAATTTGTCAGAAATAGTAAAGTGTGGAGTGTAAGAGTGCAGTTAGCATTACAATTTTTAAAATTCGATTACTTTTATAATTTTGACCACCAAACAGCGAAAATCACCACCAAAAGATTTCATAACTAAATAGTTCGATTTTGACACACGATAGTGCAAAATTAAAGTACAACATGCAATAACTATTAATTTAATGCGTAGAAAAGATGTTGAAAATTTAGGAACGTAGTCGTGTTGACATTTGGCAAGTCACAATTTTCATTTTAGCAAATATACACTTACAATGAAAGCCATATTTTACTCGTATATTAGGGAAAGTGAATAGTGTGGCTGTAATTTAACTACACCGTTCATAGTCTCTATATCGCTGTCGTAATAATTTATAAAAGCTTTCGTAAATCTCACTAAAAACTACGGATAGTTTAAATTGAATCGCATACGTACTTGAAAGAATAAATGGATATAGACGTTTTACAGTATGAAAAATGGGTAAGTTAGAAAAGCTTTTATACCTATAGCATAATATCCAGTCTCAAATTAAACTCGTACGGCTGAAAAATGCCTGATGTGAAATAAAAAATAGAAAATATTTATTATTGCAAGTTATGCGGAACGATTTTATTACATCAGCTCTAAGGGTAAAATAGTTTTTAAAGTGAGATATCCACAATATAAAATGTCTGATAGACGCTTTAATGCAAACAATACTGGAAGGTATTGACAAATTTTGACCACTACTGAGCGGATCTCCCTCTCTTTAGAGAAAAGTTTGTAGCCATACCCTAGCACGCACGCTGTTTGGTAAGGGAGACAGTCTTAGAAGGAACGAAAGTCAGAAAGAAGATTAGGCTCTTCCTGGACTCGAACCTTTATTTCTAATTTAAAAATTAGTAGTTGATCATTCTAACTAATCAGCCAATGACCGTCTTAGATCACAAAATACTAATGCAAAAGTTGGAATATTATAGCATTCGAGGGAATGGGTATTATTTAATGCTTTCGAATCTTCTGAACAGAATACAGGTTATGGAAATGGGGATGAGCCGCTCGTGTATAAGGAATGTTTGCTTTGGGATACCACAAGGTTCAATTCTGGGCCCTCGGTTGTTTATAATAATATATATCAACGACATCGTGTCAAATACTTCTAGCTTGTACTCCGACGAAACATTGTTCCTAACAACAGGATTAAAAATGTCAAAGAAAAGTTCCTCGGCAACCGATTAAACCTAAATAGCTCAAAAACACACAGAAACTGGTAGATACGCGGAAATTAAAGATAGTGTGAAATTCCTGGATAACAAATAAACTTAACTGGAGCTAAAATATTAGTGCCATATCAAAAAAACTTACGGAAAAAGTATTTATTTTTGCAAGTTATACGGAACGATTTTATTATATCGGCTCTAAGGGTAAAATATTTTTTAAAGTGAGATACGTAAATAAAAGCTGCGAGCTCCAAAGCTCTTTAAGGTTGTATTATACCTAAATATAGACTTTCCTGCAAGTGGTATTTTAATTTTAAACTATAACCGTATGTACATGATATAATTAAAATCATGAAACTTTGAGAACCTATTTTTGGTCTCTTTGTAGTTATTATTAAAACTTGCATTAAAGTTATATTAATAAAGTTGCCAAGTATTATATTTATGAATAAAAAACGAAAATCTCTTTAAATTTCTTATGAAAATGTCAATTTCAAGTATTTTCAATTTTTGTTTCCAATAAAGTCAGATTCTTACGCCAGCTTGAAGAAATTAATAAGCAATTTTGAAAATAATATGTTTTACAAAAAAAACCAATTTAAAGTTTGATAAATTTTAAACCCCGCATAGGCAAAGGGCTGAGGATCAATACGTATATGAAAATTATTAAGTAATCTCTTAAATTTTAGCGGATATGAAATGCCAGTTAATATGCATGAGCAAAGAAACACGAGAATTGTTTGTAACCGGCGAAAATCTAATAGATGGAACTCCGTGTTCTTACGAAAATGAAAATAATATTTGTGTACAGGTTTGTATTTTAATAACTAATAACTGAAGTAATCTAAGTATTAATTGTTTATTTCTAAGGGAATTTGCCAACCGCTGGGTTGTAATGATGAATTATATTCTACAACAAGAGAAGACTCCTGCGGAATTTGCAAGGGAAATAATTCTGAATGTTCCAATGTTATATCGTCTTACCGGAAGAAAATTAAAAAAGGTCTGGATTTTCATGTTGTATAGGATGTTTTTAGCTGCACGAGAACTTCAAATTGAAATAAAACCTGAACAAATTTATGGAATATATTTTTAATTATTTTTTTATGAAAGTAAATTTAATGCCATTTATGATTTGAAAATGATTTCCGACATGTGATCACGACCACTAATCGTTACGAAGCGCATCCGATCAGTCCAATTTTTGACCACTTTTTCCAATATTTTTGGCATTATTTCATAAATGGCTTACTGAATAGTGACCTCCAATGCTTCCAGAGTTGTTGGTTTGTTAGAATAAATCATGGATTTAACATACCCCCAAAGAAAATAATCTGGAGGCGTCAAATCACACGATCTTGGAGGCCAATTGATAGGACCATTTCTTAAAATAATGTTGTCACCAAATTGTCCTTTCTATAAATCGATGGTTTCGGTGGCTGTGTGGCACGTAGCACCATCCTCTTGGAACAATAAGTTGTCGACGATTAACTCTTGGATTTTTGGAAACAAAAATGTATTGAGCATGTGTCGATATCTCACACCATTCAACCTAACGGTAGCTCCTCCCTCATTTCGAAAGAAATATGGACCGATGATGCCGTTGGCGTGTATTCCACACCAAACAGTCAATTTTAATAAATGCAATGGAGTCGCAAGATAATGTTCCGGATTGGTCTCAGACCACATACGGCAATTTTGCTTGTTCACATACCCATTCAACCAGAAATGTTCCTCATCACTGAACAAAATTTGGCAGTAAAATAATGTATCCACTTCCAATTGGTTGTGAGCCCAATCTGCGAACGAACGACGCAATCGATGATCATTAGGTGTCAATTCTTGAACCAACTGAATCTTGTAAGGATGTAAACCAAGATCTTGATGTAAAATTTTCCATGTAATGGACGGACAAAGCCCAAGTTGTTGAGCACGATGGCGAATTGAAATGTTTGGGTTCTCTTGCACACTTTCACTCACAGAAGCGATAGTTTCTTCGGTACGCACATTTAGTTTTCTTGTTGGTGGTCTTACACCATGCAATGAAGAAGTGGTACGAAATTTATCGATCACCGCACCAATAGCCTGCTCAGATGGTCGATTATGTCGACCATAAAATGGGCGAAGAGCTCAATAAGTTTCGCGAACGGAACTTTGAAAATAAATGTCCACACTTTGGTAGCGTTGTTCAAGTGTTAATTTATTCATGATTAAATGGCAAACCTTTCTGAACACAAAGGTCAAAGAACTGTCACTCTGACAAACTTCATTCAAAAGTTATCCCTATTGAAAAATCTTATGCAGCTAAAAAAACAGCTAGATTAAATTAATAGTGATAAAAATATTTTATTTTGTAGAAGTTACTAGGGTAGCCATTATACCACGACTAGCGAGACACATAGTTGTAGAAGCAAATTTAACAATGCCCTACTTTGATAATCCTTCGGCAGCATTCATACTAAAAAATAGATTAAAAAGGAAATACTCTATTCCTATTCCCAGTGCTGGAATTCATTGGGAAATCATTGAAGGTACTAAATTTTATTACAAAAAAGTTAAAAGTCATCATAAGATTTGGGCAAGAGGGCCTTTGTTAGTAGAAATGGTAGTTCTGGTGAGTTAAAGAAATAATCCGTTATGTGAGATATAATATAACATACATTTTTAGTTGTATGCACCAAAAAGTGAAGTTGATCTGGATTTAAATATTTCTTTGCATTCCGAATACTACGTGAAAAAAAGTTCGCTAAATGAATCTAATCGTTTCAATTGGGTTTTGGGCGGTTGGGGTCCTTGTTCGGCAAGTTGCGATGGAGGTCGAAGGCACAAAACGATAGCCTGTTGGGATGAACTTAACAACAAAATTATACCACGAAAATATTGTTCTCTTGTACTAAAACCAACATTACCAACAGAAATTTGTAACAATTACAGGTAAGTTTTGATGATTTGTGATTCCAACGTTGTTTTTAAACCTTTGTATTTTTAGTTGCGACTTCAACTGGATTACTGGAAACTGGGAACCTTGTAGTGTTACGTGTGGATCATATGGTACTCAATCGAGAGAGTTGTACTGTGTACCCAAATCGATTGAAAAAGCGATAGGTGAAAACAATAACGAAACGTTAAAAGAGAAGCCTTTGAAATACATGGTTAATCCTAATAAGTGTGCAGGACTTCGTCCCATGAGCGTTAGACCTTGTTACAGAATACCATGTCTGTCGTATTGGGAATACGGGGATTGGTCACAAGTACGATTGCAAATCAAAAAAAGTTTTAAAGTAACTCATACTTTTTTTAGTGTTCTGCTTCCTGCGGACCAGGAATGTCTACACGAAGTACTCACTGTCCGCCTCCAGAAGGAGAAACGTTTTTTACGTGTGGTACTCATCCACCAATACAACGAAAAGTGTGCAGAGGTCCGTTCACAAAACGTACTAATCATTTATGCAAACGAAAAAAGAAGAAACGTTGCTATGACGATAAATCAAAATATTGCTCGCTCTCAACATTATCAAAATATTGCAAATTACGGAGTTTCAAGCGCCTTTGCTGCAAAGCTTGCGCCACTTTTACATTATATCCATTTAGCATTTAAACTGAAATTATACAATCCTTATCTTGATTTATATTTATAATGTTTGGGTTAAAACTAAATTATCTGCAACCAATTGATTACCTTCCGTTAATTGATTACGACGATAAGTAGCTAAATGTTCTTATCTTGAATTAGCAGTAATCTATGAATGACAAATTTGCAATGTTGCCTTGATATTAACGCTGTCACCACTGCGCCTTTTTCATTGTGTGTGAATTTATAATAAATTATGCACATTATTGTGTTGTTTTTGTTATTCTCATCGGGTCTTTCATTAGAAGAGGTATGAATTAACTTTTAAGATTTGATTATAATACGTTTGGGCGTTTGAGGAAAAAACCATTTAATCAAATGTTTCTTGATTACTCATTCGAAATTTTTGTTCTGTTCTATTTAATTCGTAATTTTATCTAATGTTATATTTAATTAACAGAATACGAAATGGTGTAGGTTAAGAACTAAGGTATTGCCAACAGAGCTTTGGAATATGGCAGCTGGTGGACAGTGTTTTAATTATTCAAAATCATCTTGGAAAAAACAAAATCTTGCACTGGGTAATTGCGCTTTTACGGTAAATGGGCAAAGGCATTCCATTACTTGTGGTCTAGTAAGTATTTTAATTATATTTTGCAATCACTTTATTGTCAATGATTTAATCTGAAATATTGACTACTCATTCCACGTACAGATGTGCTATATTAATTAAATTAATGGATTTTCACAATATTGTTCTCATATAAATTTTAGCACACTCTTAATACTCACAGTAACGCATCTTTATTAAATATTGAAATATTTCAGAGTTAAACTTGCATATGCCGAAACCGACAAGTTCTAAGGTCTAAGGCGGCAAGTAAACCTGCATAAGACGGAAAATTATTTTTAATAAAAAACAACTCAGTTATTCAACACATTATTTAATATTCAATATTTTAATCCACAATACTGATCATTACAAAACAGTGGCGTAGTCAAGGTGGCTGATAAGGTGTGTAGCCGATAAGCGAAACAAACAGTCCGAGAAAAAATTTAATTGTAAACATTTAAAGCGATCCTTGTGATAGTTATTTATGGTACACGTGTGTTATATTACAAATAAGTCACGCGAGAAAAGTTAGGGTCAAATAATGAAATTTTTCATAAAACAACAAAAAGCATGCAAGAGTGCGCTAAAATAGTTATTTATGTACCAAGGGCACAATCAATAGATTATAGCACCGAGGGTAATTTAAAGCCCGACGCGTTAGCGGAGGGCTTTAAATTGCCCGAGGGCTATAATCTGATTGTGCCCGTGGTACATACGACGTTTTATTTCATTTTGGTACTTGGTACTTGAAGAATTAAGTATTTTGAGAAAAAATATCATGTCATTTTGTTTGTGCTATGAATTTTTGGTGTGCCATGGTTCCTATGGCGAGAAACTTGGAGGGGCGAGAATTAATTTTTTTATTTAGCAATAACTCGAAAATGGCACTAGATATCGAAAAACTGAGCAAAAAATTCTCCCCCCCTCGCAAGGTACCGTGAATTGTCGGTAGGAAGGCATATGCAAAATTTCAGATCGATCGCGCAAAAGAAACAGAGTCTGGACTAACTCTTTTGTTTTGATATTGTTGTCATTGCTTAGCAACTTTATAGGGCCTCGGGCTATAAAAGCCATATTATGCCCCCATTTTTGTGCTAAAAAACAAGGTTATGATATCAAAATAAAATAAAAAACATTTATTCCACTATATAGTGAATTATTTGCTACTTTATTCACATAAAATCGCCATAGTTACCTATAGCTCTATAGGTATTGGATAAACAATATTAGGAATCTGATCGTGAGAGAAAACCTTATACAGTAATTTAAAATATTTCTAGGTCATGAAAACAGTCAAGATAATAAAAGATAAGAATTATTTTATTATTTTCCTTATGCATTTAACATATTATTAGTAAATTTTATCATTTCGTCGCCCGAGAATTATCTTGTTCTATGTCCCAAAATACCTATTTTGGGAAATTGCACTTTTGTATATTTTTGTTAATTTTGTTACTTTTGTTGTTCCGTTTCCCAAATTTTTTGATTTTACAGAAGTGTCTACATAGTAAGTAATGTTTTTCACTATCCAATATTTTGATATGATGGATATACAGTGACTCAAAAAAGTCTCCGTACGATACTATTTTAGCAATTTACATAACAATTACTCCGTTTTTTACAATTTTTTTTTATTACGAAATATGATAATTTGCAAATATGTACATTCAGACATACTTTCAAGAAAATATTTCCAAAAAAATCCGCTCATTAGCAATAAAAATTTAAACAAATAAAATTATTCGTCATAATCGAACTAAAAAAAGTCTCCGTACGCTGATTTAAAACGGCCCTATAAACGTTTATATTATAATATTTAAAATTTCGTACAATAGCCATTAGCTTTAATTACTGCCTCCATACGTCTAGGCATCGACTCCACTAATTTTTCTATTACATCTGACCCAATTTTACTCTATTCTTCCTGTAATACCCTGTTAAGAGTATTTTTGTTGGTTATATCGTGTTTGCGAATTCTCCGATTTAATTTATTCCACAGGTGCTCAATGGGATTCAAGTCGGGACTTTGTGGGGGTGAATGGAACTGTTTTGGCAAGTGGTAAAGTAACCATTCCTTAACAATTATTGATGTGTGCTTGGGATCTTGATCTTGTTGGAACATATAATTGTTTGGAAGGCCCAATTTAGTAACACTATCTTTCAAATTTTTTGTAAAATATCCAAATATACCCACTTGTCCATTATTGAATCAATAAAATGCAAATTTCCAACATTCGATGCCGCAATAGACCCATAAACTAATAGACCTCGACTACCATGGTTGACTGTTGAAATAATATTTTTAATATTAAGTTCTTCGTTGGGGGTTTTCCACAATTTTTCTCCACCATCAGAACCGAATATATTAAATTTACTATCGTCTGTAAAAATCACTAGATTTCAGAACTCCATGTCTTTGTTTCGATGTCCTGTTGCAAACTTTAGTGTTTAATTTTTGAAGTTAGAGGTTTGCGTCATCCAAAACGGCTATTATAATTGCCTTTTCTGAGCACATTTCTAATTGTCTGGTCAGAAACACTAATATTAAATTTATTACGAATTTCATCCCCAATTTTTGCAGCAGTTTTTCTGGGGTTTTTCTTCACTTCGCGTATAATATTGCGGTTCGTAAGATCACTTAGTATCTTGGGGCGTCCAGAACGGGGCTTACTTTTCAAGGACCCCGTAGTTCCATAATTTTTAATTATGTATTGAACACTTGACTTAGGTTTCCCGATAATTTCCCCGATTTCGCCCATTGATTTGCCTTCATAATACAATTTTATTATTATCTGACGTACTTCAACGGAAATTTCTTTACTCATCTTCGATTATTGCTCGTAAAACGTGCCAATTCAAAAGATAACATAAAAAAATTAGGTGCATAATTTAATGATATCATTCTAATGCACGATAAAACGTTGCACATTTTCTAAGAAGTGCTTATCAAGTTTCTATTACTAGAAACGTCTTCTATATATGCATTTGGGTACGGAGACTTTTTTTAATTAGATTTTGCTGATTTATTTTATTTATTTAAATTTTTCTTACTAATGAGGGGATTTTTTTAGAATTATTTTCTTTAAAGTATGTATGTATTGCTATGAACTTTTCAGTATAAAATTGTACACCTCGGTTTTGCCTTGGGCGCCACTTTCAAATGAAAGAAAATTTGTGAAATAGTAAATGTTGAAATATTCGAGGGTCCAATTTTATAAGAAAGCTCACCACCTCGTCCCTCTTGTATAGCTCAGCCTTGAGTCTCCCTCAGAGTATTGTGGATCTTAATTTAATTAAGGGATGAAGCTTATTTGAGTTGAAATAAAATTGTTTTGCACCAAGTAAAACTGTTAATTGAATTAAAAAGAATGAAGAGATAAATGTGATTCACTTTTGTTTTGATTGACCTTAGAGATTAGAATGCTTTCCTGTAATTGTTTAATGAATAAAAGAGATTGTTTTTAAAGTCAGAAATAATTTTATATTGTAAAATAATTTCGCATGCGCAAATATCAAAAATAAACAAATGAACACAGATAATTTATCTGTTGGCAAAAGTATACAATTATCAAAAAATATCAAAAATATCGTAGAAAATGACGATCCAATCCTTCTTCCTTCCAAATGCTTGAATAACATCCAAGTCTTTTCGTTTTCCAGTAACGAGTTAAATGTTTTATATAATAAAATTTGTTTTCTTGTAGCGTCGAAATGTAAATAAAAATAATGTTTTGTTGATGAAATATTCGCAATTAGGATAGCAAGTTTCCTTACGTCCTTTTAATAAAATGCTGAGGGCCAAAGTTAATAAAAATAATATTTTCAAATACCTGTTTCAAATAAATCCTGCTTATATAAAAGCTTGCGCACACTACACAAATTTGATTCGCGCGCACTCCGTTGAATTTGCACTCAGCTGTTGATGTAGCTTTGTCGCGTTGATGCCAATATCGCTCCTGTTGTTTGTGACTAATACGGTGTTGATCATCCAAATTGACTTGCTAATTATTTATGTTAATTAGATGGAGTAACGGTAAGTTGTTTGAATTTATTTTACTTCTTGGATATTTGAGTTGTGAGTTGAAATAAACACATCTTTTTGTTTTCAAATGTCATAACTTGTGGTAGCCATTTTGATGAGATCATCTATCCAATTTTAATAACAACTATTTGCTGCGTTACACATCTGGTTGGTTCTAATATTTAGTTTGCACTTTTTCACCACACACGTCCGTTCATTTCGACTGGTAAATTTCAACTCTTTTTGATCCATCACACATCCGTCCACTTTGAGTGTCCAACTTCAACTGATTAAAATTGCGCAGCTCTCCAAATTGTGTTGAATTTTGAAGTACTTGTAAGTCAATTCTTTCTTTATTTAAATTTTATGTTAACCAAATTTTATATAATTTGCAGGATAGATTCCTTTTTATGAATGATGAATTGTCCATAACATCTGATGAGTTTTACTTCCCAATAACTGGTTTTTGGAGCAGTTTTCAGTAGTGGATTTGACGATTTTTGTAATCACTTTGTTGTTATCGCATTTCAATGGATTTTGAGCTCTATTTACCTTTTTGTTGATTTCGAAGATCATATTATGATTTACACATACAGTTATTTATGAGATACATTTTGTTATACCCAGAATTTCATATAATAAGTTATTCACAAAGTAATTTCAATACAAAGTACACAAATTGTACAGGTTATGTTTTGCAGATAACAATTTGCAGTAAAATTCATTATTTCTGATTTAAAATGTCTCTATGTGAGATTCTGATATGAACATCTCATTTATGAGTCTACTTAACAGGTTTATTATTAGTATTCTGATCTTTATAGATCTTTATAGGCTTGTAATTTCATAAAATAATGTGAATGCTTTTATCTTTTCAATCTATAACAATTAAAGTAGGTCAAACTTGTAAAATATCTTAAATAACTCAGAAATTGAATCATTTGCCTCGGGTTGGTACATTTTGAATCACAGCAGTATGTATAGATTTAGAAATTATCATATTTCGTCATTAAAAAAGGAATAAAAACCGGAGTAATTGTAATTTAAATAGCAAAAATGGTGCCGTATGGAGACTTTTTTGAGTCACTGTATTTAAAATAGCAACACTTATTTGTTTTGGATATAGAACAAATATCGTAAATTTAGCATATTATATTCAAAAAATTCTAGGATGTAGCACATTTTTTGTAAACAAGTGTTCTATATCCTTTTAACTATATGTGATGATTTATATACAATATCCTTTTTATTAAAGTTAGGTAATCATAATAGAAAGCTTATTGATTTTTAAGAAAGTTTAATGAACAAAATTATTACCCACTACAGTAGAAATATACATAACATACATATTTAGGTACCTAATTACAGTTTTTCCCTCTCTTCATTCCACTTGCTTTGTTCTTAGGTATACTCTTGCTCTTTTTTCTATCTACTTTAACCCTACAGTGCATACGTCAATAAAAATCACACCAGTGCATACGTAGGGCCTGTCAGGCCCATAGCTTTAAATCGACGAATGTTTGGATATTTCAGGAAAATATGATAATTTTTTAAATCTATATAATTTATTAAACTTAATAAAAATAGAAAATTAAAACAAAAATCAAAATTGTTGAAATAAATCAAATAAACTATTACGCAATATTCAGTCACATTGTAGTTGTATATTGTATTATGGTGACTTGCAAGAATTGTAAAGATACTTTTGATAATAGTTATAATTGAATTACATGGAAATTATAGCAGTTTTATTAGGTATAAAATTATTTTGCGCGTAAAGATTACCATCAATTGTTATTACCAGCTGAAATTCTTTTTTGCAAAGCTTATAATTCGATTGGAAGCCGATTAATATAAAATAGTAACGCCAGTGCATACGTCGAACCTACTAGGCACAAATCCCCTTTATTGGCAATCCATTCAACTTTTCAAGTTATTTAAACACATATCGATGTCTTTTTATATTTTGGACAGCTACTAATGATATGGTGAAATTTATTTCAACGGTTTATTTTTTATATTCATTTAAATGTTCACTCGGGCCTGCTAGGCCCTACGTATGCACTGTAGGGTTAACTGAAGTTATCTTTTTGGGTGCATTTTTAATGGCAAGTAATGAATCATAGAATATTCTTTCCGAATGATTCGACTGCCGAGGATAATATACCGATATCAGCCCAGAGGAAGAAGATGTGTTGGCCGCCCTAGGAATAGGTGGCGAGATCAGTTGAAGTGACGTAACGGACCACTGGTCTTATACGTGTGGATGATGATGATTCGGTATGAAAAGTTTCATTTCTAACAAATGTTTTGGTTTTAAATCGGAGATATTTATTTCTAATTCCGCTGTCGGTGCATTAGTGGAAAAATCGTATGGAACCTATATAATTTTACGAGTTCCCCTAATGCATTTGTCTAATGCCAGCATTTTTAACGGAATTTTAGTTTTATCAGTCACATCAACGTTAAATTTTTCCTTGTATTCTATATCATAACATCCTTAGTATAATATATTATGTGTTTCACTCTAGTATAAGGTATTGTATTGTAATTAAGTGTTTTCGTATTTTTTTGGAAATTCAAATAATCGTTTGGTTGCATCTGTAGCACCTTGTATTTCAACTTCCATGTTGAAGGAATCGACAGTAACTGTCGAACTAAAGACATGGGACTCCATATTTCCAGATTTTTAATATATCTTTCAATACAACTATGTGCATTATCAATTTTTTGCACATTACCATGACCAGGTTCACTGAACTTTTGTTCAGTACTTTCAAGACCTTTGCTGTATTCTGACTGCAAAAAATATTGTATAGCGAAAGACATTACACAGTTCTTATTCTGTGGCACACAGCTACGAGTATTGTACCACAATATTAATTTTTTAAATTCCGGATTATCTGCCATCACTTCTTTTAAAATACGGACCATTCCACTAGCAATATGAATAGCAGTACGCCCAGCAATAAACTCATGCCACATAGCATTGTACACCACCTTGGTTTTGTCTAGATGGGCTATTAAGTTGTAACAACATAGTTTTGTCTTATAATAGAAGGTCGAGACATTGGCTTTGGTAGAGAAAAAGTATTTTGAAGACCAAATGTGATTATACCAACTTCTTTATTCTTCAGAAATCTTGATCTATCTTGATTCCTCTCCTGTGTCCCAATATTCTTTCGTTGTATGTGCTCATACTGTTTTCTAATCTCATCTGAAGTAGGTTCTACTAGTACATTAAATAACTCGCACTTATCACATAGGTAGATCCTTCTTTGGTTTAAAAAAGGCTATATTATATTCGCTGTTAAATATATCGGAGTAAATGTTGAATTTAAATAAACTAAATTTTAATAAACTAAATCCTTGTTCTAAGTATTTTTATTTTGCTCTGACTTCTGCAATAGTGTGATTCAACTGAGGGAAATGAGTTGATATGTGCTCTAACTTCATTCTTTTTTTCAGGTTTAATCACTTTTTTCTTATGTTTTCCTTGAGTTGTAGAATTTGGTACATCATCATTTTTGATATAGACCAATTCATTATCAAATAATTTATTGTATTAGGGGATATAGAACAAACTGCGTTTTTAGCGGTTTATAGAACCTTATAATTCTGAATTCATTGATAGAACAACATAATTGTGTCAACCTGGAATATTTTTGGGATATATTACAATCATTTACTGAAAACTTTGTTATAAACCAAGATAATAGAATTATTATAACGGATATAGAACGAGCTAATTTTATAAAAAAATTTGGTATACTTAACTTAAAAATGTTGAAAATGTGATATACCTTAGAACAAGTTAATTCTCGGGCGACGATTTAGGTAAAAATCAAAATCTTTTAATAGTTTTATAAATTGTTTGTAATTTACGTGTAAAGTGACATTTTGAATGTGATTATAGCCGCATTCGGTCTGGCACTATTTTAACTTTGAAGCTCCGTCGAACGCATTCTAATAGTTCTTTTGCACCCTTGCAAACGCTGCACTTCGGTCTATTTCGGAAGCTTAAAATACGCAAAATTCTTAAATGAACACAGATAAAGCATTTGAAAGTACGAAAAACCTCAAAACCATCAGAATGGGTTGACCGAGCTTCAAAACGAAAAAAGTGCCAGACCGAATGCGGTCAAAAATAGAACGCTTAATATTTGGCGACGGGGATTATTACGAATGAAATTAAAACCGAATATTTCAAAAATATTTTGAAATACACCTCATACTTATGTGAAATACACCAATAACACTTTTCTAAGAAAACGTTTGTGCTATCTGCCTTGGGAGATTATCTTTTAATTTCTACCTTCAAATATTTTAATTTTAATTTTAAATTTAATTTACTTTCTTTACTTTACTGTAATTATGGCCAGTATCAGAGGGCCCCTTAGGATAAGCCACTACTGCTCAATACGAAACATAAGCATAAAATCTAAACAATCAAAACGATATTAGGTATTGTGTGTACTAATATGCATAAGGCATATGCATAATTATATTTTTTGTGATTATATACAATCACAAAAATCATCAAAAATCAAATGCAAAATTTTGCTGCTACTTTTGATCCAATAATAATAAATTAAAAAATCTGATGTGGCCATCGCATGACTTTCCGAACAGACGTAAATTTTTATATTTTGGGCTTCTATACAAAGTATAACAAGAAGCCTTATTTTTTAATAAAATGGTTACATAATTTCAACAGTAAATCGATGAAAAAATGTATATTTTGCCAAAATAGGAAGAAAAAAACTTTTGAATGCCTATATCTTGCAAACGAAGCATTTCTGGACCCATGTTATTAGAAACTTTTCATGTTATTTTCATAAGTAGAATACGATAGAAAAATTTGGCGAATTTTTTTGATACGCCCTGTATATTTTAGAGAAAAATTTGTAGGACAAAAAATGTAGAAAATTCCATAGCGGTAATTTTTGGTTCTTAATATTTTTACATATTTAATTTCGTTTCGAAGTTATGACGGATAATGTCATAATAGCTCCAGGTAAACCCCCCTTTCTCGTTAGACGATTTAATTTAAATTCATCTGGCTTCGTCCTACGACAGGATGAAGCTTATATTCAAAATTTGGAATGATTTGCTTGCTTCGTTTAGACGCTATCGTGTTCACAGACGTACACACACACGTACCTACATAGTACAGACATCCTTCCAAAAATGATAAAAATGGATTCAGGGAAACTCAAAACGTGAAGATCAGTCAAAAAATTGGGGGGTCAAATTTTGCCTGATAACAATACTTTCCTTACCTAGGGGTTCGGAAAGTAATTATAACACTTCCCTTCTATTTACAACTCCTCTTTACTTTTATTTACGAACTTAAATTTAAATGTCTAAAATTTTCGAAATATCCTTCAAATTTAATCATTCTCAATTTCTGCACTAACTTAATTCAATTTAAATTCAATTTTTTTCCAAATAAATTCCATCGTTTTCTTTCAGCATAATCCAAAACCTTGTGTCCATGACATGCTTTCATTGGACACTCTTTCACGATATCACCCTCATCTTTGATGTCCAAATCCTAGTAGATTGCTTGTCCTTCCCTCTATACTTCGAAATTTTCTCTATGAATCGATCCCAAATTTTTCTGTTTTTAAACTTTTCAAATCCTAATTTCTTCCTGCATCCAAATTTTTCTTTCTTGCATTTATTTTGTAATTTTTCAAATTTAAAATTTTTGTTTGACGTTAAGTTTTAGTATTTATTTTTTTGTCTTTCAGGTTTTTGGTTTTTTTTTGTTCCTGTTTATATTTAAAAGCATAGATTTTTGAATTTATAGACGTATTTTTTATTTTCGATCTTCATACACCGTTAGTGTTGAATTCCCATCTTGCACCAAATTTCTTTTTATTCCAATTTTTATGATTGAATTTTCTTTCACTTGTTATAGCACAAACCTTATGATTTTCGTTTATATGCATTGGTTTTTCTTTCATCAGCATTTAGGTGCTGATCTATTTTTATCTTTTCAGTAATTGTGTTATGCAACTTTTCCATTCCTCTTTCAAATTTTTCGCTCGACTCATTATTCAGTCATATCACGTTATTATTTATGTTGTTCATTTCATCTTTTATTCCACTCACAGTGGTATTCATAGTGTCATTTATATTTTTAGTTTGTGTTTATAATTTCTCCTTCATCCTTCTTAAAAAAATCAATCAAAAAAATGTTCTCCGATTCTGTAACTCATCGTGTATAGCTTCCCTTTATTTACGCTTCTCTTCATCAATCACTTCGAGTTCTTCTTCAGTTTTTAGGCTTTTTGCTTCTGTGCTTCCTTATGACTCACTTCTAATAAATTTTTAAGACCCATAAATTCAATTAATAACCCCAGTTAACCGGTTCTAAAATTTGCCCCAAGCATACTGGTATACATTTTCTTTGATAACCGTTGATAAAAAAATTTGATTCAATGCAAGTCGCACGCTGCATGCGAAAATCATCAGATACTCCACGGTAGGCCCGCCAATTATTAGATGTTGTAATACTCAGCTTAAATTACCTTATTTTGATTATTCAATTCCAATAATAATTTTCTAAATTAACTATCATCCATCCACTTGTAATCAAATAATTATTTCTTCTTTCTTTCCAATCGCAATTATACGCAATTTTACTTTAAAACAATTCAATTAATTTTTTTAAATCCGAAATTACATTTTAACATTGACAATTATCTCGTACAAATATTATCTCTAATCCACGCCTATTAATTTTCATCACTCTTGCATGAGTTATTTTCTTCCTTATCTTCCTTATGTTAGGTATGTAAAAGGTGCCATGTTTATTGTTATGATGGCAAATCTAAGAACTATTAGAATCTCCCCCATTAGTGAAAATACTCGGGGATAATTACCTATCACCTGTCACTCCGAATGAGTTGAAACTTTGCAATCGCAAAGAGGAAGGTTTACATAGGCCCCTACAACAAAAAAATTCTGAGAATGTATTATCAAAATTTTGAGAAAAATCGATTTGAAAAGTATGGGAAAGTAAAATCGTGACCCCGGCCGAGACCACTATCGGGTTACCGGTCCCTTCAAATCGAGTGAAATTTTTTTGCTCCGATTTTAATTTTTCTTTGAAATTCGGGTAGGGGGGGGTGTGCTTAGTAGATATTAGTATAAATATTCGCGAAAAAATGGAAAATAAGGCGGTTATTGCCGAAAAAGTGAAAAAATTAAATTTTTTTTGCCTTCCATTTTTAAGGGTGTGCATTCGAAAGGGAGGGTCAGCCATCGTCAAATCCTACTCCTCCGGGGCGCCGCTCCGCTCCGCTCCGCTCTGCACCCCTACGGAGCGGATTTGACTCTGGTTACTAGGCTAAACATACGAGAGGCGCCATCCATCAAGAACACCGGGATCTATGCAACCGGGATGTGAGAGACCCTCGAAATAGCATTAAAAAGTATAGTTGCGGTATGGGGCAGTAAACTATTTCGTTTAACCCCCAAAAAATCGCGTAAAAACTAAAAATAATCGATGTTGCATGTACGACGCTCGAGGTGCATCTGCTGCTGCGAAATTTTCTAAGTGTAAGAGTATATCTAGCTGCACGTACCGTCAACAAAATGCGCGCCTGCCGGGCGAAGCTAGTGGCAACGACCGGTTGTGTGGCACGATCATGCTACTTTTTCGTACTTTTCAAATCGATTTTTCTCAAAATTTTGATAATACATTCTCAGAATTTTTTTGTTGTAGGGGCCTATATAAACCTTCCTCTTTGCGATTGCAAAGTTTCAACTCATTCGGAATGACAGGTGTTAGGTAACCCTCACCAAATACTCTTTAACCTAAATGAGAATTGGAGCTTTGAATTTTCATTAGTTTCGTATTTCAGAAATTTTTAACATTGATATTATTTTAGTACATGGATGGCACGAGATTTTATTTTGATTACACCAACTTCACATCTGCGTATTTAATTGAAAAAGAATTGATGAACGAAGGTTTTTATAGTAAATGGCTAAACTGTGCAATAGCTGCAGATGATTGCTGTACTAACCACATGACCAATGAAAATATACATCCTTGTAAGTAACTCCACATTAAAGTCAATGTCGAACATTCATGATACTTTTATAGATGGTAAATTTTCGTGTCCTTATATTTGGGATAGTTGGTCATGTTTTCCAGCTGCAGAAAGAGATACAATTAGTACACAGCCTTGTCCGGATTACACATCATCGTCAAATAGTACACCATGCACTTGTAAGTAATTCTTGTGTTAATAATATATGTGATAAAAATTGTAAATTTAGTGTACAGCGAAAAGAAATGCTTCAGTCATGGAGAATGGAATCAGACCACTGACTATATTCCATGTGTTACTGCCCCTGTATACAGAAGGCGTCATGGTTTTAACGTTATCGTTAGTTATGTTGCGATTGCTTTGAGCTTCCCAGCAGTAGTAATTTTTATAAGTTTTGAAAAATTAAGGACGACGAGAATAAATTTACATAGAAATTTGCTAATAGCCTGTATTTTAAGAAACGTCTTAAATGTTTTATCAAAAGAATTGGTAATATTGGATTCCTTAAAACCTAGTAACGAAACTAACCACGTTCTAGAAAACAATGGAATTCCTTGCCGAGTTTTGGCATTTTTTACCAGTGCTTCTGTTAATGCAGTGTATGCTTGTATGCTGATGGAAGGTTTTTATTTACATAAATGTATTGCAAGAGTATTCAGAAGTGATCCGAGCCAAATTGTGATATATTCAGTAACATTTGGTAATATCATGATAATTTACTTTTTACTGCAATTTTAAAATTTCATATTTTAGGATTTACATTTTTGCCAACTATAGCCTGGGCAATAATAGTAGCAATTAAAGATAATACTCAATGCTGGATGGTCGACACCGCTTGGTACCAGTGGGTTTTAGACGGATTTAGAATAGCCATTTTAGCAATAAATATAATTCTTCTGCTAGATATTGGACGTGTTTTGTGGAAAAAATTGAAGAAACATACCAAGTATACATATATTTTAATTTATGGCAAATCTTACAATTCGATACTTAAAAGAGCTTTCAAGTAAGCTTTTCTAAACCGTACTAACTTTTCCTAAATGTTGTATAAATTATGTATTAGGTTGATGCATAAGTTGGTAGCGTTTTTGGTTTTCAATGTAAGAATGGTTTGGAAACAAATTTGTTTGAGAAATATCAATATCATTTTAATGCCATAGTATTCTTTTATTGAATACTTCTTGAATTTTTCAATTTGTAGAATTTTGATATGAATGATTTCCCACGTCTAGGGAGACCATCCGGCTTTGATGAAGACCGATTAAATGCTTCAATTCGTGATGATCCACGTCAATCAACTCGGGAATTGGGCAATATGATAAATTGTGACCAATCAACTATCGTACGATATTTGCATTCCACATGGGCAAATTTCAAAAGTTGGGTGTTTGGGTACCATACGTTTTGAGCGAACACAACAAAAATCAGCGTGTTACCATTTTGTGCTTCTTTGCTTGCTCATCATCGTTTAGCTAGTCAACAACATCGACCGTTTTTGTCCCAAATTGTTGCTCCTAACCAAAAATGGTGCAACATCAAGATCAATAAAAAAAAATCAACATCAAGAACAGAAAGGAATGGCTGAGCCTTAACAAACAAGCAAATCCTCGTGAAATAGCTTGTGCACATCCACGCAAGGTGATGTTGTGCATCTGGTGGGATAAAGAAGGCGTCTTCTACTATGAATTTCTTCCGATGAATGTAACCATCACTTTTGAGGTTTATTGCCAAAAACTGCGTCGTCTGGAGGCTGCAATTCAAGAAAAGCGACCGGCAAGACGGCATCAAGTGGTTTTGCAGCATAATAATGCCCGTCCGCATCATACTGCCAACATTACAAAAGGAGCTATTCAAGACCTTGGCTGGGAGGTTATTTCACATCCGCACTATTTTTCTAATCTTGCTCCATCATATTTTCATCTATTCCGCTCTCTATCCAACAATCTCCGCGGAATCTCATTTAATAACGACATTGCTCTTCAAAACTGGCTCGACGACTTCTTCACCTCCAAACCACCGGATTTCTTCAGGCACGGAATCGCAAAACTGCCAGAACGTTGGGAGTCAATCATAATCAATACAGGAGAATATATTATTGATTAGTTTATGTATTTCCTATATTTAAAAAATTAAATTTTAAATTTAAAAAAAGGTACGAACTTATGCATCAACCCGATATATCTTTCATTTATTCTCTTTTTTCTTAAAAGTAATACTTGAAATTCTTTTTATGTTTACAAAATTAGAATATCGAATTGTAATCGTGATACAAATAAGCATGTTATTGGGTTTCGATACTTTACTAATTTAAATAATTTTTTCAGGTCTACTTTCAGGGTGATGCTTTTTTTGACATTGCTGTTTGGTGTACCATTTTTATTTACTGCTAATAGAAACATTATCGATAGAGATTCTTGTCTATCGGGAGATATATTTTATTACTCAAGTTATTTGATACAATCTCTACAAGGTGTCATGGTAGCCGCTCTATTCTGCTATTTCAATAAAGAAGTACATTTAGTGTTCCGTAATAGTCCATTTTGTATAACTTAAAAATTTTCTTGTCTTAGGTGCAAACTCAAATTAAAGGAGCATTCAAAAAAACAAAATTAAAAACTCGTTTAAGCACCGTAAATTTCAGACGATTCACTAATCGACAAGATACTTCGGCAACATTTCTATCCAACACTTCTAAAACCTTTGAAGGAAAAAAGCTTTCAATCAATCAAGAAAGGAAAAATCAAGAAGCTATGAAAAAACTAAGTGACTTAATTGAAGCATCTAATTCAAATCTTAATCAAGCATCTCATTTAGAAGCAAAAAATGAAGATACTTTATCAGATAGAATAAGTAAATTTATGGATGATAGTGTTAGTGAAGCACAAATTCATGAAAATAATTCAAAGTGAAGAAAAACATCTAAGGATTGAATTTTCAAAAAAATTTTGATATTAGCTACAAGTATCCCAAGTATTCTTAATATTGAATGACCGTATTGTCCACAATTTTTTATTATTGTTAAAAATGTTCTTATAAATGTATCATGTGATATTAAAATATAAAATATTGTATAAGTATACCGTTAATTATTAATGAAAAATTATTTTACCAATTTTAAAATAATTAAAATAAAAAGCATAATTATATATATCATACTTTTATTAATTTACATGATATAATTTATGTAATTGATGGAATTTAAAATCGACGGAGAAAACTTCTATACTGTACAATCGAAAAAGGTAGTAACTCGATTTACTAAATGTTGATTAATGGCATATTTTGCCATCTTGCCGAACTTTTTAGACTTTTATTTTTAAAATATTGTGATTTAGACCGGTCTAAAATATTTTTAAATTATATAGTAAAAGTGGATAGTCTTTTACTCAAAGAGACATTTCCTATAATAATTTTAAAATATGCATTTTCTTTTTCTTATCACTTATAAAGCAGGAAAGTACACACCATAGCCATACTTGAGACAACCGGATATCTTAAACACGAACCATTGTTTCAGAAGGTGTTCTGAATCTTTTTCATCGGCACCGCTCCATCCTACCAGAAATTAGTAATATTGATAATAGCTATAATGTTAAACGTTAATATTATTCCTTAGTTTTAAGCAATTGCGATAGCAATATTAAAAATAATTGATTGATATAATGAATTACAATAAAATTGATGTTAGCATTGGGATACCGGAAAGTCTGCTAGTAAATACCGTAAAGTAATGATTTCACCACTATTTTATGAATGATCAAGTCAACATTACCATGCGATTGCATATGAAAATACTGAATGAAAGTCCTATGTAAAAAACAAGAACTACAAAACCATCTTTAAAATATAATATTCGTAAAAAAACTTTGATAGACCATAACCATGGGCGCTGACCAAACCTACAGAAGGAAAAACTGCATATACAGCAAATAAAGAAAATAATTTAGGGAAAATAGTTAAATGTACGCATTAAGATTTTCCCTTAGATAAAACGATTTGTCGTCACTAGTGATTTAGGTTGGAAGGGCAAATCCACTGCACGTTTTTGCGATAATTATTCAGACCTCGACTGAGCTAACGGATTTATGAACAGATAAAAATGAAATAAGTAAACGCATGAGCGCAAAGAAAATTGATAAAAAACAAACATCAAACGGAAACCCTGTATGTTGCCATGTACAATATCCGCACTATGAGAAAACAAGAACACCTACAAGAACTAGAAGAGAAACTGACCAAAATTACATGAAACATACTGGGAATATGCGAGACCAGACTTCCTGGAATAAAATGCAGCGCCCTGAGTTCCGGACATATACTGATCCAGTGTAACAGTGAATTAAATTCGCATAGCGGAGTAGTAGCTATGCTGATCAATAAGAAAAGAAAACATTGTATTTCTAAGTTTCAAGCAATATAGTCCTGAAATTGTCACAAAGATACAATATACTAATTATTCAGACCTACGCACCAACCAGTACCGCAGAATATGAAGATATAGAACAGTTCTACGAAGACATTACAAAAGCACGAACATCTGAAAAGTCCCATTTCTGCCTGACATTTGGAGATTTTGACGCCAAATTAGGGAAAAGGGCCAAGACGAGAAGAGTATTGGTTCATTCGGAGTTGGAGAAAGAAACACTGTTAAAGTATCTACAGTGTGAACAATTATATTGCATGAACTCCTATTTCAAAAAATTTAAATAAAAAATGGACGTGGAAAAGTCGCGATGGGAAGACAAAAAATGAAATATACTTTTTTGCGCGACTATGCTCTATTTGGTTGTTTACCGCGTCTGTTTCCACGACAGTAAGTTTTGTTTACTAGTTGCTAAGGATAAGGCGACGGTAAGTATTTTTAGCGTTCTAGAACGGTAAGTGAATTTATTCAACATTAATTGTTATAGCAACGTAATGCAAACTTTGACATTAAGGCAACTTGATATAAAGAGACTAACATATTTTTTATTTATTAAGTACACATTTAAATGTTTTTTAATAAATTTAGTCGCGCAAAAAACGTCATAAGCATCTCGAACATTAAGGACTACCTATCTCAGACAATAATTGGAGTCGTCGCTTCGCTCCTCCTCCAAACAATTGTCTTCGATCGGTAAAATGTCCTTACTGTTCTTGATACTTAATATACTATATAATTAATATCAAATAAAAATAGATCGTAACAGATGTAATCTGTTTTACATAGTAGGGTTTATACAAAAACCGACTTTTTGAAAAACCGGTTGTCGAATTTTTGTCAAAAAAAAAATACAACAGGGAAAAATATTTTATTTAATTTATATAAAATAACAAGAAACGAAATCAATATCAAAGTCAAAATATAAAAAAAAATAAGGATTACATATTACTTACACAAAATAACGAAAACTCGAACAAAAATTTCAAATAATATTTATAATATTTTCACTAATTTTAATTTCTCCTAAGAAAATAGGATTTTAAAAAACATATAATATCCACTGAACGCTGGCTAAGGCTTGTTCTTATTTTGGACACAATATTGCCTGAAATTGAAAATACTCGTTCACTAGCTACAGAGCTTGGTTTTATAGTTTTCAGGGCATCAAATAACAAATGTAAGTTTTTTGTTCTTTTATTCGTTGCCTCAAATAATGAAAATTTAGCTTTCAGTGTCTTTGCATTTGTAAGTTTTTCTTCATGGTCTTCAAGAAACTCATGAATTGATTTTTCCATGGCTTCCTTTAAAAAAGCATTACTCTGATGAGTAGTTTCTTCGATTTGCTCTTCATCAGAATCGGTTTCCACATAAGAATTTGGATATATTCTAGACAATATCTTTCCAGATAACTTAATAATTTCGGTTTTGCAGCTACAGAAAGTTTGTTTGCTGCCCGTTGCATAGAATGAATAGCCAATCAAATAAGTTTAAAATTGATTTTTACATAATAATATGAATTCTTTAAACCGGTTTTCTTAATTTAAAAACCGGTTTTCAAATGTGACAAAAACCGGTTGTGTTTGTAAAACATGTTGTTGTTGTGAAAACATAGGGTTGTCAAACCCTATTAAATAGATTTCACGCTGGAGGTGTGAAGAAGACGTTCTTCTACACTGGAAGAAAATAGAGAGAAGAAAATTTATTCAGAAGGGTCCATAGCCAACAAGAGAAATCATTGAACAAAACCAAGATAAATTTCAAATGAAACTTAGATAGAAAAATCTCCTTAATTGATCTGGAAAACCTCGAATTAAATGAAATCTCTGAAAACATTACAAGAAATATACAAACATCAGTAAAGAAAATGAGCCTAGGAGAAAAGCAGGTAAACAACAACGACAACAAGAAAATCAGTAATGAAACAAAACATCTGATAGAGGAAAGAAAAAAATTGAAAAGAGATTCGATGGACTGCAGGAACATAAATAAAATTATAAAATCATGTATCAGAAGGGACATAAGAAGCTACAATAGAAAATTGGTCGAAGAAACAATAGAAAATAATAAAAATGTGAAAGTACTAAGAAGGAAGACAGCCACTAGCAGACAACGTATGCATTGTATCAGAACCAGAGATGACCAAGTAGTTACAGAGAAAACACAACTACTAACAGCAATGGAAAATTTCTACGGAGATTTATACTCTTCAAGAATTATAAAGCCAAATGGCGATAAACAACGGAAAATTGTCATGAACGTGAATTCAGAAGAAATTCCCGAAGTAACAATAAATTAAGTTATAGGTATAATAAATTAAATAAAGTAACAATAAAGAGACGGTGATCAGCTTAAGCGGTTAAGAGCGTTGCTGCTAATGCTGAATGCCCGGTTCGACTCCGGGCTCAGTAAAAACTTTATTCTGACCGTCTCCCCTCGGAAGGCAATGGCAAACCACCGAGGTGTAATCTGCTTAGAACAGCCTCTCTGGAGATGAAGTGTAGACACTTCCCGCGGTTCGGAGCCCGCGTTAAACAAGTAGGTCCCCAATGTGTGTGATAGTACTACAAACGCACAACACATACATGAGGTGGTCAGAATAGAAGTGAATCAAGTCCATAAATGCTGTTAATGAATTATCGCAACTTAAAGTATTTTAATCTATGATAATTGTCGATTTGGGTATTTTTATTTATCTGAGATTCCAGAATTTAGCTCAATCAAAACTGCTTCAATTGGTTTACATTATTTATTAAATTCCACATGTACATTCGTCCCACTTGCATATTTATTGTAATTATTGTGTTGATTACCGGAAAATTTATTTATGAAATTACGTGCGGGATTATAATGATTCCGTTTTTGGTTATTGAAATTATTAAAATTTGATCTTTGATTGAAATTATTAAAATTTGATCTTTGATTGAAATTATTAAAATTTGATCTTTAATTGAAATTTTTGTATTGATGTTGATTGCGATTTCCGAAAATTTGCTTGAATTTGTTATTCTGATTTAAGTGAAATACCTGGTGACATTCTCTTTGTTAGACATTTTCGTCTTTGGCTCCACTTATTGCTTCGTTTAATTTAGTATAGTTTCTACCTTTTATTATATTTCTCAAATCATTGCTATTTAACCCTTTTGAAAATGTGTTTATAGCTATTTTTTCATTTACCGCTTGTAAAATTTCGAATGACTCTTGTTTACCTTCGGCTTGAGCAATTGTCAAATCAACAAATAATTGTTCGATAGTTTTACCAAATTCCTCTATCGATTTACCTGATTGCTTTGCATTATGTAGTTGAACCGATAACGCGGAGGGGGATTTTTTTGTTAAAAAGAATTTTTTCAAGTCGTTTGTTAAGTCTTTATTACTGTTGTAACTCGAATTTAAACGTATTTTTGCATTTTCGCACAATCGCGTTTTTAGTACATATTTGGTTAACAATTTTTTACCATTTTCCTCTAGTAATTCGTCGTATAACTCGATTGAATCGATTAATTGTTTCGAAATATCGTCATTACCACTTATCATGACAGGTAATAAACTACAGGCAATTTTTAGGTCAAATTTTTCGCCCATTGTTACTTCGTTAATAGTAAATGATAATCTATCAGTTAAAACCTTATCTATATTTTTTTATTAAATATTGAGTGATTTCCTCATCATATAATTTCGTAAATTCTACAAATTCCACCTTTTCTGCATCCTTACTTAACTTAAATGTGTTTTTAACATCGACAAAATCATTTTTTAATATTAACAATTTCTCGCGTTTTTTTGTTATAGTTTTTACACACTTACGCTTATCTTGATTGTCCTTTCCTAGGTTTTTGGCGAACGCTGATAGTTCTTCTAAAAGTTTTTTGTATCCTTGGAGTGACATGAATTTTTCATTTCGTGTAGTCGATTGTTCTTCTTCTTTTTTTTTGTACCGCGCACTCACTTCACTTTGTTTATTAGGTTCGTAGCACTTATATATTATTAATTGCCTTTTTAACACAACACAAGTTTACACAAACAAACGTTAATAAAATTATAGCACTAACCAATATAAACAAATAGTCCATCGTAGAAAGTGATGAATTTTCTTTTTGGCTGCTCCTCTTCATATTTTCGTTAAGCTTATGTGGCTTCTCGCCACTTCTGCCCTAATTTTTTTTTCTAATCTCTTCTTACATCTGTCCCAGATAACACTTACTAGCACCAACAGAACTATTATGCATAATACCATTACAAATAATATGTCTTTTGCCGAAAAAGATTTTTCATGTTCATTAGTTTGTCCACCACTGTTACCTGCTTGCGCAATCACTACCTCTTCCTGCTTAGTTTGTGTTGTACCCATTTTTATTTCTTTTGTGTAAATTTAAATTCCAATCGATAATCGTATACATTCCAAAATTTCTTTTCTTTGTTTAACTGACAAAGATTGCCATACGATGATCGTAAATCCAATTGTCGGCAGTTTGACTGGCAAGGATCGCCGTATGATAATTGTCGGTTTGGGTATTTTTATTCTTCTGAGATTCCAGAATTTAGCTCAATCAAAACTGCTTCAATTGGTTTTTTTCAATTGGTAATTTAATATTATTTATTAAATTCCACATGTACATTCGTTCCCACTTCGAAGGCTCTTGCCCCGACTCAAGCTAAAAAACTTCTCCCAAATCATGCGTGTCTAGTTGACAATGTTCGATTTGCCCAATCAGCATATCTTCGTACATTGCCACTAAACGCGTGTAACCTATAAAAAGTTCGAAGTGCATTTCTGCAATCTTGCACGTTGATGCAATCACGTTGCACGTTCCTAAATCTTAGGCGCGTCGTACACTGAACTTTTTATTGGTTTTATATTATATTACAAATCTCTATATATTCTTGTCAGTAAAGAAAGTAAACAAGTTACATAGGAAAACAAAACGAACAAAATGTGACTTGATCTACTTTTGCACTGAAGTAAATTATGAACTAGGACGCATAGGAACCATAACTCCAAAAATCATAAAAATGGACTTGATTCACTCCTGTTCTGACCACCCCACATAGGAGAGAGGTCGCCAACATCCGGTGACGGATAGGCACGTTAAGAAGAGAAGAACAATAAATTAAATTCAAGCAGCACTTAAACAGTGACTCAGCATCTGAGTTAATTTTTAATTTTCCTTCGAAAATTTTAATCAAAAATTGAAATTTAGATCAAAAATCCCAAGTTGCCTTATATACATATTATAGACTAGCAAGACTGGAATAAATATGCACTTGAACTACGGACTAATTTAGAATTCGTGTGAATGAGCTCCATGACCTATATTGTATGCCACTTTTAAATGACTTGAAAACATGTCGTATGTTGCGTGTTTATCTATTGAAACTTGTATCATACTAGGAAGCTTGAAAATTTATTGCGCAATCATGGAGATACCCACAAATTGGATGATGTAACATCTACACACAGACGACAGTTAAACAGAGGAAGTCGTCTTATTGGTTTGCAGATTTATAACTTTTTACCATTGAGAATACGTGCTTTCCTACATGAGATTCAGACCTATGTAGTTGTTTTTACGACATAAAGTTGATTATATATTTTTTCTTGATTTAAATACAAATAAAACTCACAACTAACAAGTGATGATATATTTACAATGTTGATTTTTATAAGTGAAAATAAGTGATTTTTATAAGATATATTTATAAGTGAATCACACACTATTACATTGAAAATATTTACCACGAGTAGCATTACCTCATGCATGCTTACCAACTAATAAAGCAATCACAAGACATTAAAGTAATTACGAACTTATAAGAGTAAATACTGAATTAGAGAAAACAAGTATTTAGTGGACAATGCTGTGATAAGGCCACCAATGTCCAGATCCGTGTTAACAGTGGTATGGATGAGTTTTTCTGCTTTGGGGGGAAAATTTTAGATTCATGAAGAGTGTATACCTAACTTATGGCATACCAGTTCCTATGGCAATTGCATTAATAAGGAAATTCAACTCCAAGATTGTTGAAAAAGCGGGGTAGCAAAAGGTAAAAAAGATTTAAGGATCTAGCTCTTGAATTATGTCCATAGTGAAATAATACTCAAAGTATTCTAGGTAGTTATGTTCCAAGTTACAAAACCTGCATTAATCGTGTCACACTATACCTACAATGTTAAAATCGCGATTTTTGAAATTGAATAACTTGAGAACTAAACGGTCAATAATAATAAAAAAAATAGTTTTAATCCTCAAAAACATCTGTTAATCACACACAAAAATCTTTTCTTTTCACAAATGGAAAAACCTACTTACAAAATAAAAAAAGTTTGTGTGTAAACTTGTAGAAATAAGACTGTAACTTCATCCACAGTGATCTAAACTTAAAATAAAAGCACATTTTATTTAAATACCATGTATTTAACCACATTTTATTTTTTCAACCGTTAAATGGATTAATTTCTAATATTAATCCTATTTCAGCCTCTATTCCTAAACGGGTCTTAAAATACTTCATTTTAATACTGTGTTTTTGTGCTATTGCGTTGAGCATGTGTGCCAAATTTGATGGTGGGCCGAGGTTGAGTTCGGTTACTAAAAATAAATTAAGGATACGGAATAAAGGACAAAACTCAGTTTTTCGCCGATTTCCAGATTTTCTTTCAACTTTCAAGCAAATATGATTAAATATAATATTAAGGTTAATTAATTGCTCTACAAAAAAACTTGTAAACATATTTTTCGCCAGATTCGTATTCACATAGTAATATCCGTCCACGACGTTCCATGAAAGATTCATTTGTACGTCTTTGGTGGTGTTGACTTCGGTGTTCTCAGTTTCATCATCATTTGCTTTAGTATTAGAGTTCTACTTATATTGTGGTAATCAAGAGAGTCTTCGTCAATATCAACATTCATTCCTACGCGACTACCCTTGATGGTTTCCGCAAACTGCCAAACAATGAAATTCACTCTTTCTATAACTGAAAACTCGTTTTTAATTTACAAGATAATGCATTTATATTCACATCAAATGATGAAAATTAAACTGTGGACACCTAACCAACCGAATTAACAATATAAATATCACCAAAGACTCACAAATGACTTCTTCTTCAGAATCTTTCATAGAATGTCTTGGAATGCCATGGAATGCCATGGAAACGAAAAATACTCATATTCATATACCTTTATGTATAATAGATATTTATGCAGAAAATCTAAACGAAAAATATCTATAAAAGTTATTTTCAGAGAATTTAATTTACTTTAATTGCATGTCTAACTATTTTTGCCGCAAAATTGAAAGAAAGTAACGAAATCGGCGAAAAATTAATTTTTGTCCGCTTTTCAATGTCCTTAATTGATTTTTAGTAACTGGACCCAACCTCGACCCATGATAAAATTTTATCACAATAGCACTAAAAAACACTGAAAACTGAAGAAAAAAAAAAGAAAAAAAAGTTTCGTCAAGTTTGGTGTGGATCAAGTCAATTTTGCTAATTTTTCACTTAATTTGAAATGGAATGACCCACACAACAAGTGAATCAAACATTAACAAATTACAGCGATTTCAGTCAAAAACACTCCGAGTAATTTGTACTGCACCCTGGTTCGTTCCAAATTTTATAAGCCATCGTAACCTAGGCATGGCTACAATCACAGAAGAAATCGCTTCTTTAAGCATGCGATATAAAAACCGTCTCAGTGTGCATCCAAACACCCTGGCTGTGGACCTCCTCAACGCCTCGTGTTTAAAGACTAAAGCGGTATGGTCCTTTAACTTACCTTAATCGGTATTTTGCGTAGTGCTTATAAAGTTAGACTACGACCTTGTACAATAGTTCTATAATACATTCGTAATTGTATTAACACAATGGAAGCACTTTTCCAATCAGCACTTTCGTGATTGAAAAAGTGCTTCTATTGTGCAGTTAAGGTACTTACGAATTAAATGTATTCAAAAGATATCTAAAAAATTAACATATCTGGTGCTAAAAAGAACATCCAGATGCTATTAAATACAAAGACGTTAAATGCTTTTCGCACCAAATATTGGATACTTGGCCAAGCGAAGTTGAAAAAAACAAGATTGTTGACCTTCAAAAAATACTGAATTAGGAGACCTCACTACCTATGTATGTATGTATGTATGTATGTACTAGTTAATCATACGTAATATGCCTTGCTAATACCTAATTAGTTATTATCCCAACAACCTATTCTCTCATATATTGACCTGGGAAGAAATTTAATATTAATCAATAATTAGTTATCGTATGGAATCTTCTTCTTCTGCAAATACTGTGTTCTTTGGCGGCCTTTTCTCCTAACACTGTGTTGTATGTGTGTTATCACACGCATATAGGACCTAATACTTAACATGGGCTCCAAACCACCGAAAGAGTCATCACTTCATTTTGAGATTAGCCAAATTACACCTCTGTAATTTTCCATTGCCTTCCGAGGGAAGACGATCAGAATAAATTTCTCGTACATTGCATTAGCAGTTAACGCTGTTAACCACTAAGCTATTGCCATTTATGAGATCTTACGGAGAAATTAATTGCCTTTGTTAAATCGACTCCAAAAATTAGACATGGCTTGAGTTGTCCTAACAAGTACTCACGGTTTTTCTCCAAAACCAAAAATCCAATTCTTAGAGACTTAAAATGACCTAGTCTATAAAACTTGCATTTAAGAATTGCGATGCTGTATATGTTTGTATGACAGGCAGGAAGCTATGTGTCTGTGTAAAGGAACATTAAGGGTCTTGAAAATAGCTCGAGTGCATGAAACTGTAGAAGAGATGAAGCGATATGAGGAACACATAATGGAAGAGAGTCATGCCATTGGCTATATGACAGCATTAGGACAAAATTATTAATAAAAAAATATCGTAAAAGCAATGGTAGTGCTAGCAAGTATTTCTTTAAAAGAAAGTCTATATTTTGCATCACAGGTGTCTGAAATAAGGCTAAGACTGCGGACATCTCAGATGAACGGACATTTCATGTCGTAACCATAGAACTATGGATGCCGCATTAAAAATGCATTTTCAAAGAGTGGTTGGAGTGGTTTGTTTCCTAATTTGTAACCACTGATGAAACTTAAGTTAACCACTACGCTAGAAAAAAGTAGCAGTCAAAATAACAATAGAAGCTGTGATCTAAAATACGTACACATACCGATTTACCAGTAGGAAAGGTTATGGATTCCATTGTCTATGACGCTAAAGCGATATTGCTGATTGATTATCTTCTGAATGGCCAAATGATAACGATACCTGAACAACAAATGTTATGTATAAACCTGAAGCTATCAAGATAATTTACAAGTGTTCTTTCCATGATAAAATCGCCGAAGTGAAGAACCATTAATTTGTTGCGTCGTGCATCTTATTTGTCTGAGCTTCTTCTGACTTCCATCTACAACAGAAACTCAAAACTTTTCTTGGCAGAAATTAATTTTCTCCTATTAATGAGGTGAACTCAAACCCTGAAAAATCTCACTTCTGGAATAGGATGAAAGTAATAACAAAAAATATACAATGTCTTTAACTTCAGGGAGATTCTATTTAAAAAAATTCCAGAAATAAAAATTCACAAAGTCCAAAATTTTTAAATTTCCTTCGTAATTTGCACGTGGCACGGATAAGTGGTTTGTTTTTTAATTTAATTTAATTTGGATCTCTATTATTAGGCATAATTTCGAAACTTCAATGAATTGTATCTTTTATAATAAAAACTATTATCTCGAGATTTTATTACGGTATAATTATGTTAATTGTTTTGTAAATTTGAATATTTTAAAAGATGACTAATTTATGTACATAACAAGCCTTATATTCCATGCTCAAATTTCTCGGGATAACTCGCACTGCGTTAGGCCAAAAATGATCTATGACTTTTTCAGAAATTACACCCATTTTTAGTTTCATAACCAAAACAATTATCTCAAATTGAGATGGCTAAATTTTTTCTCGATTAACCTATGTGTTGAATTCAAAGATGAAGTGGTCAAAAAGTAATAGTAGATACTGGAAAAGCTATTGAAAATAAATCTATAATTAGACCGCAGGTGTAACTTGGTGATATCGCTGGTTGACTTACAAAAATTTTGAAACCACTTCAATGAATTTCTGCTATACTCTTCAGTAAACAATGACGCTCTATAGATCAAGAAATTTCTTTTGTGTTTACATAAGTTTATCCAATTGGCCAAAGGTCAAGGTTAAAACGGAATAAAATCTATTACCTACTATTATACCTTAAACTTGAAATTTTTATCAACTTAGATCTTATCATTTTGTAACAATTTTTTTCCTTGAAGTGGTTAATAGATTCAAGTTCAAATTAAAATTATAGTTTCTACTGACAATAGCGTGATATTGCGAAATTGAGACAGCGGGCTTATCTTCGACTCTTTCAAGTCGTTCAAGATTATGGTATTTATATGTTGGTAATTTCCTGCTATAGTTATAAATATATTTGGTAGTTTCATAAGTAACAAACTACAGTTTTGTTCTACCAACATGAAGTGCCTTATTTATTTGTTGGCTTTAGTGGTTTGCGCAACAGGTATTATTTAATTTTTAATTTATTATTTCATATTATCTCCATTTTCTCATAGCATCAATTAGAATTGGTTTATACAAAGACACATTGGAAGAGTCATCACCCCGCATTATTAACGGTCAAAATGCAAGAAGAGGCGAATTTCCATATCAGGTTTCCATAAGGCACAGAAAGTTAGCTGTTGGCTTCAGATCTCATCTTTGTGGTGGAATTCTTATTCAGCCTAAATGGGTTTTAACGGCAGCACATTGTAGACAAAGGACAGGTACATATGATGTTGGTTTAGGATTGTTAGACAGAGATGAAAGACGAAGAGATGTTCAATGGATCGAAGTTGCCAAATTTATTATTCATTCCTCATTTTCAGGGTAATTTTATCGCTTTCTTTATAACTGAAAGTTACTAATATATTTATTTACAGCGGTGTTTCTAAATACGATATTGGCTTAGTTAAACTTAGGAAAGAAGCAAAGATTACTCCAACAGTGCAACTCATCAATATTCCTTCATCACCAGAGGAATGTGATATATTGACTAAGAGAACTTTAAGTGGGTGGGGAAAAACTGGAGGTCTATTACCAGGTTTACCAAAACGTATGCAGAAGGCTGATCTTCCAATTATAACTGAAGAAGGTGAAATTTAAAAATTATCATAAAAAATCGTAACTAATATAATTTAAATTTTAGTCTGCAGCGAAAACTTAATAAGCATTATTGGAAATCATGGTCCTTTAGACGAAACAATGGTTTGTACTTTGTACGATTCTAAGAAGCCCCAATCGGCATGTAACGGCGATAGTGGAGGTCCATTGGCTGACAAAAAGAACAATACAATTATTGGAATTGTTTCTTGGGGTATCGTACCTTGTGGCAAGAGAAATGCTCCAACAGTTTACACCAACGTTTGTTCTTACCAAGACTGGATTGAGGAAACAATTAATGAAAATCAATAATTATTAAAAATAAATTTTATGTAAATATTGCAAGTAAATAACGTTATAAATAAATTAAAAATTTTACTAGAATTTCCAATATTTTTAAAACCCAATTCTTTATTTTGAATGAGCCCCCGAAAACAGTTAACTTTGTTTTACTCCAAAATGTATGAAAAAGTAATATTTTAATATGTCACTAACCACTTAAGTGATCAAACTCAAAATCCAGCCGTATCAATGCGATAACTTATCAAAATCCTTAACTTACTTTAGAATCAAATCAGTAGTTAACCGTCTCCCAGCTGCACATAATCGAAGCAAAAGCGTTGAAACAAAAGTATTATATTTCTAAAATTACCAAAATGAATTTTGTTTGGTTTGCAATTTTAGCAAGTATGCTGGTAATATCAATTTTTTACAGTTATAACAACAAATGTTTTAGATTTATTCATGTTGGCACATTCGTCTAACAATAAAGATGTATATAGAGATACCTTAACTCAGACTTCCTCACGTATCATAGGTGGTGTACCAGCAGAACGGAAGCAATTTCCTTACCATGTTTCTGTACGTTGGAGTTTAGGAATTCTTGGCTATTCTCACATATGTGGTGGTTCTTTAATTCATGAATCGTTTGTATTAACTGCCGCCCATTGCAAGCAATCGTTAGGGCTATATGAAGTAGGATTAGGATTACTCAATTCTGTCGATGATGATCATGGTGATAACGAGTTCATAAGAGTTTCAAAATTTATCACTCATGCCAGCTATCCAGGGTAGTTTTTTGAGTCACCATTGAAACGGAAGTCTTAAATATTTATTTTTAGGGGCGTTGCGGCTTACGATATTGCGATACTTAAGTTGAGATATCCTGCACAAATTACCCAAGCTGTTAAACCTGCGCGTTTACCCTTATCAAAACAAGAATGCGATGTTATCGTTTCAGAAAATTTTTCGGGATGGGGATTGACGTCATTTATACCAATTCCTCCACGCCGTTTGCAATGGGCAAATCTTCCAAGAATAACTAACGACAGTAAATATTTAACTATTTTAGTTTATACGGTAGTTCTTCAATGTTTTTAATTTAGGATGTACAGAGGTTCTAGAGGCATTATTAGGAAGTTCTAAACCTTTCGATGAAACAATGGTTTGTACCACAGCAAATATCGGTAAATCAGAGACAGCGTGTTCAGGAGATAGTGGCGGTCCTTTGGTAAATAATAACACCGACACTCTTATTGGTATTGCAACTTGGGGTATTACACCATGCGGAACTAAAGATGCGCCTACTGTTTACACCAATGTTTGCAGTTACTTAGATTGGATAGAATACCATATAAACAATAACTAGTTTGTAATCCTATCCATATAATAAATATCTATATATCTAAATATACAATGTTTTTATTTATTTGACCAATTTCATAATTGCGAATTCATTTTTTTACTGAAAGATTCACTCCAGAACGTACGGGGTGAAAACTACAATATTATATTCCCGAGGTTAGGAAGTCACGTTTACCTCATAGCCCATGACATACCCGTGCGCTTATAAATGCATTCTGAATCTTAATATATTTCTACAAGAAAATTTAAAATTGTTCAACTATCGGGTCGATGCATGAGTTCGTGGCGTGTCTTTTCATTTAAAATTTAATTTTTTAAATAAAAAAATATATCAACTAATCAATAATATATTTTTTCCACTACTAGTCATATAGGCTATCATTTTTACTTAGGTTAGTCGATCAAGAAGTGACACGTTTTCAACTAGTGGTGAATAATTTTTCCATTATTAACCAAGGTTAATAATGAACAAAATGACATTTTTTGATAACTTGGCGACTATTTTAAAGAAAAATGTTGTTATTAAATGATTTAGAATAACCAAGAAATGCTAATTAATTGTATTTAAACTATTTAAAACGCTTTTTTAATACATTAATTTAATTTTAAAAATTCATTATAATCGAATTAAATGTGACAGCAAGTGACAGCGCCATCCATTGTTGATTTGACGAACCGCGATTTATTTTATTTAATAACCTAAATTTGTCAACAACTGTCAAATCAGCAAAACAAAACTGTCATTTGAAATAAATATTTTAAATTTGAAAATTTTTTTGTTAGAAAGAATTTTAAAAAATGGTAATAAATCTAGTAGTGGAAAAAATCGTATATAAACCACGGTTGTGAAGACCATTATTGCCTCCGCGCCTTATATTCCTCGGTGCAAAGCACCTCGGAATATAGTCTTGGCGCTAGATATATTGATATATAATATACTACGAGGGTCAAGCTGAATTTATTGAGAATAAAATAGATCTAATAAGTTGTTAAAAATAAAACATACGGTATTATTTAGAGAAACTCTTTATCTCTCATTTGAAGTTTAGAAGTTGAAAATACGTTCGTTATAACTCAAGTTACTAATTTTTTAAAGTGACATTGCAAGTGAATACATGAAATTAACAAGAGAGCTTTTTCGAATCATGATTTATTATGATTTTAAAAAAGATTTAAGCGCTTACGAGTGCAAAGAGAGTTTAGATTCAACTTTTAGTGAACAAGCACCTTCCTTGGCTACAATTTACCGATGGTATAAGGAATTTGAACGCGAAAGGAATTCCGTTCAGCATCAAAAAGGAGCAGGACGTCCTTCTACCGCTGTTACCGACAAAAACATTGCTGCTGTTAAAAAAATAATTAAAGAGGACAATAAATCCACTTATGGGGTAATAGAGCATCAACTCAAGATTGGACCCTCAACTGTTAAAACAATCATACACGATCACCTGCATTTAAAGAAAGTGGTCCGTCGTTTTGTGCCGCATCACCTTTCTGATTTCCAAAAAGCAGAGCGTGTAAGAATTTGCCATGAAACTCTAAATTTGTTAAATAATGGCGGACACCAAATTTATTCCAAAATCGTGACAGGTGACGAAACTTATATTTCCTTTTTCGACATACCTACTCGTCAAGAGAGTCGTGTATGGATTCACGAAGATGAGGGAACTCCAACAATGATCAAGAAACGGCGAGCTATGAAAAAAGTTATGTATGCGGTATTCTTCAGAAATACGGGCCTAGTAAATGCCATTAAGCTAGATGGACAAAAGACAGTTACAGCTAAATGGTACACTGAAAAATGTTTACCTGATGTGTTCAGTAGAGTTCCAGCCAAGGGAATTATGCTCCACCATGATAATGCATCATCCCATTCGGCAGCTATAACTCGCCAGTTTTTGGTTGAAAAAAATATAAAAGTCATAGAACATCCGCCGTACTCACCTGATTTAGCAATGTGCGACTTTTGGCTATTTTCTGGGCTTAAAAAAATTTGCGGGGCAGAAGGTTTTCGTCTGAAGAAGAGATTGATACCGCAGTTCATACTTATTTTGAAGGTGTTCTGAAAGAAGATTGGTTGGGAGCTTTTAAGCAGTGGAAAGAAAGAATGGTCAAGTGTTTCATTGTTGGAGGGAATTACTTTGAGCATATTTAAAATAAAATCCTAGAAAATATTAACCGTGTTTTTTATTCTCAATAAATTCAGCTTGACCCTCGTATTAATATATTATATAATAATATATAATATATTACCGAGGTCTTGCATAGCTGCTTTTGTAATGTTAGCAGTATACTGACGGGCATTATCATGCTGCAAAACCATTTGATACCGTCTTGCCGATCGTTTTTATTAAATTGCAGCCTCCAGGCGACGCAGTTGTTGACAATAAACCTCAGAAGTGATAGTTACATTCCTCGGAAGCAATTCATAGTAGATGACGCCTTCTTTATCCCACCCTATGCCAACATTACCTTGCGTGGATGGGCAGCAGTTTTTGCAGGAGGATTAGCTTGTTTGTTAGGGCTCAGCCATTCCTTTCTGTTCTTGATGTTGATGTAAAGACACCATTTTACCAGTCACCAGTAACAATTTGAGACAAAAACGGCCGATGTTGTTGACGAGCTAAAAAGCTATGGTACCCAAACACCCAACTTTTGAACTTTGCCCATGGAATTCAAATGTCGTACGATAGTTGATTGGTCACAATTCATCATATTGCCCAATTCGCAAGTTGATGGACGTGGATCATCACGAATTGAAGCATTTAATCGGTCTTCATCAAAGCCGGATGGTCTCCCTGAACGTGGAAAATCATTCATATCAAAATGCCCCTTTTTGAAGCGAGAAAACCATTTTCGTGCAGTACTTTCCACGATGGCGTTCTCTCCGTAAACAGCACAAATGGTTCTAGCGGCCTCCGATGTCTTAACTCCTCGGTTAAACTCAAACAAAAGGATATGTCGGAAATGTTAATTTTTTTGTACTTGACATTCCATTTTCTGTAGCCAACAATTACCCCTACCTTTCTACAAATTAAACAATTCAAGAAGTATTCAAGAAAATGACATTGATATTTCTCAAACAAATTTGTTTCCAAAGCACTCTCCTTGGAAACCAAAAACGCTACGAACTTATGCATCAACCTGATATTTGACCTTGTGAAATGAATAATAGATTTTGATGCTTCTGATAAAATGTGTTTATTTTTTACTTTTAGTTTAGGATGACAATCATTTTGTTACTACCTCTATTAAATTATAACAAAGTACATAACTTATCTAATCTTACAATAATTAATGTAATCAGTTATTTGTTCCTTTAAAGTATTTAAATCTGATCAAACTGCACTATTTACTTTATTGGTGCCTATTTGTGATCATCAATATGAAGTTTTCCATATCCCTAGCAATTTTATTAGCGTATGCTACAGGTAAGAAATATTATACAAAAATTTCATTTCGCAGAATAATCACCACAGCAAGTTTTAAAATACTAAATTTATTACAGCTGCGTCATCAATTGAGATTGATTTCTACAAAAACACCTTGACCCATGTCTCGTCCCGTATTGTTGGTGGTGAAGCAGCTTCCAAACGTCAGTTTCCATATCAAGTTTCTCTTAGATGGACTCCTGGAATTATTTCTTATTCCCACATTTGCGGTGGTACTTTGATAAACAAACAGTGGGTACTTACAGCTGCCCATTGCAAACAACCGTTTGGAAAGTATGAAGTTGCTTTGGGATTACTTGATCAAAACAAGAAAGATGAAGACACTCAGTACATAGCAGTTGAAAAAGCCTTTACCCATGTTGATTACCCAGGGTATATAAATTAATTTAAAAGTGACTTGAATTTTATAATAAAAAATTACAACTTACAGTGGTGTTGCAGCATTCGATATTGGTTTATTTAAATTAGCACGAGAAGTTGAAATTACCGACGCTGTTCAAATTGCCAACTTACCAACTGCAGAAGAATGCGACGTTATTGTACCTGAAACTCTTTCTGGTTGGGGAGTAACTTCCAAGATCCTACCAATCCCGGCAAAACGTTTACAGTGGGCAACTCTTCCACGTATTTCCAACGAACGTACGTAAAGAAAAGGAGCGACTTTGCATTTAATTTAAATGTCTCTTATTTTAGAATGCGAAGAACATTTGAAAGCTTTATTGGGCAATGCTGGACCTTTAGATTCAACCATGGTATGCACTGGATCAAACATTGGAAAATCGCAATCTGCATGTTCTGGTGATAGCGGTGGCCCTTTAGCGAAAGATGGCAAAACTGTCATTGGAGTTGTATCATGGGGTCTTGTACCATGCGGAACCAAAGATGCGCCCACTGTATATACCAATGTTTGCAGTTATCTTAAATGGATTGATGATACAATTAAATTTAATTAAGCGGTATTATTTAACATTTTCGTATCTTAAAAGAATTTAAAAAGGCACATACTTCTTTTGTTTCTTATTTCTTGATTCCCTTCAATATTTTGTCTATATTGCTATGTACTCCCATGGACCATAGAACTCATCTTCCGCGCTATGCTCAAGAGCTATGAGACTCGAAATCTTATTATCTCTCAGGTTGTCGTCGGAGGTTCGGAGAACTGCGCCACTAAATATCAAACCGCCCAAAGCACGATCGACAAAATTCAAATACATCCACTCTAATTCTTTTCGTAGAAATGAGAATACTCAATCAATGTAACTCTTTCTTTTTATTCAAATCAATCAACAACAAGAAATTTCCCAATAACACAGTTATTAAATATTGAATGTGGACACAACAAATACAATAATAAAACATATAAAAACACCCTACAGCAATATAATATAAAAAAACCCAATATTAATTAAATTTAAATTTTAAAATGTTTATCTTTTTATTATTAATTTCAATTATTGTTCGACACACGCGAAAAGTATTTAAAAGTTCACAATTTGACTCACCCGTTCAAATTTTATATTCATTAAAATGTTTCTGAGTCCTGCCCTGTGGAGAATTTACCATGATCTATAAAACAATCCCAAAACGAGTGATCATCCATTTGGATCCTTGAAACGCCTTTTATGTCCTTGGAATAATTAAATTTCTCCATGAACATTCATATAATCGATTATCAATTCCAACAAAAATCGATATCGCACCGCCATTCCTCGTATTAATGGACTGATCCAAAATCCATCCAATATAACAAATTTACCATGTATTTCTCACTCGAATAAACCATCCAATATCTAAATAGTATATTTTACAAGTACCATCACATTTATCAACTTCTTTATTTTTATTATTATTAGGATCCATAAAAATCAATTCTAATTAATCCAATTCCATAATAATTACGTGCATTCTCGTCGACATTCAACACCGTTCTCCTTTTATCACTACCATGCGCCGACTTTTCACTCAAAAATCCCTATTTTCGACGTATCACTTTTATTCAATTTTACCTTTCACAAAACTATAGAATCAGGACCCGTTATTTATTTTATTTCGCACATTTAAATTTTTAATTCTATTCTTTTTTAAACTCCTACTTGAATCTAAACAATTTTTCATTTTTGTCTTTACATGTTTCACATTTTAATAAAACTGACCAATATCATTTCTGTCCACATTCAAACATTTTTATTATGGCTCTTCAACCTATAAAAAACCTTCGGTAAGCCAAAACTTCCTGTTGTTTCACATCATTACAAATTTTTATCTTTACTTTAAACAATTGATTGATCATTCTCATATTCCAAACTATTCCAACCAAAGTATCTGCGAAACTTTCATGACTTGAGCATTGCTCAACCGAGGCCCAATTCTCCACAACATCGCAATATATTACAAGTAAAAATAAGTATGTATGACACATTTTTGTTATCACTACATAAAACAGCTTCAGAAATTGAAGTATCCCCCGTTAAGAACAAGACCCTCAGCAACAACTCAACAAGGCAATAATATCTACATACCTAACACCTCACCTGGTATATCATATGCTGAAAAACCAAGACTAAACACCCAACCAAAACCAGACTTTGCTTATGAAAAAAATTCAAACGCTTCAGCGCACCAGCCAGCCAATATAGAACACATGATGTCAAAACTAATGGAGAGGATGGATACCATGCTAAATCTCCAAACCACCCTGATTTCTAAACTAAATTAATGGGACGCGCACTTCGCATAGCTGTCTGGAATGCTAACGGCTTACTACAACACAGCCTCGAGGCTAAAAATTTTCTAATCAATGAAAACATCGACGTATTTTTAATCTCGGAGTCCCACCTAACTAATCGAAGCTATTTCAAAATCCACAACTATAACGTGTACTACACTAATCACCCTGGGGAGAGAGCTAGGGGAGGAACAGCAATAATCATTAAAAACTCAATTAGACACTATGAACTTGAATCATTCTCCAAAGACTACCTGCAAGCACCCAGTATACAAGTTGAGGACTGGAATGGCAACCTTACAATCTCAGCAGTTTATTGTCCGCCAAATATAAACATCCAGAAAGAAAACTTCGAGGAATTTTTCAACACCTTTGGTCATCGTTTTATCGTGGGCGGAGACTTCAATGCAAAGCATCTGAGCTGGGGCTCCAGACTAACAAATCCAAGAGGCAGACAGCTGTACCATGCGATGGAAGCTCAAAACATTAATCAACTGTCGACCAATCAACCAACCTACTGGCCAACAGATCAAAACAAGATTCCAGATCTCCTTGACTTCTGTGTGACAAGGGGCATCGCCCCGGGCTACCTTTCCATCAAGTCTTCCTTGGATTTATCCTCGGATCATACACCCATTATCGTCACCCTAACAACTCAATTTAATAAAAAAAAGCAAACCACTAACACTCAATAATTATAAAACTAACTGGGATCATTTTAGATACTCCATTACGCAAACACTCAATCAGCAAATATCCATAAAGGAGGTAAGAGACATCGATTATATGGTGGACCATCTCACGAGAGTCATCCAGGCAGCTGCATGGAACTCGACACCTAAAGTGAAAGAGGGCTTCAACGGAAATGCGTGTCCTATGTTTGTCAAGGAACTTATACTCAAAAAACGAAGATTACGGAAAAAGTGGCAAACAACGCTACACTCCGAAGACAAAACTATATACAATCGTGCTGCGAGAGAGCTGAAGAGTACTCTAAACGAATTAAAGAACAAGGAAATGCAAAACTACCTGCAAGAACTTTCCCCCACACAAAGCTCCGATTACTCCTTGTGGAAGGCTACCAAAAGAATTACAAGACCACAAACACATGTCCCACCTATTAAAATAGGAAATGATCAATGGGCGAGAAATGATGAAGAAAAGGCTAATACTTTTGCTGAACACCTCAAAAAGGTATTCACACCTCTACCAAGAGAGTGTGACATTAGCGATGAAGAACCAATTTATCAGCTACTGAACGCACCTTGTCGATTGGACCAACCAATTATAAGATTCAAAAAAAAAAGCAATATACAGACTAATCCATCACGAAATCTCACCAACAAAGGCACCCGGATTCGATCTGATTACGGGCAGGGTGGTAAAGGAACTACCGGATTGTGGATACAAAATGTTGACTGTTTTATTTAACGCCGTATCAAGATTTGGATACTTTTCCCTTCAATGGAAGATCTCACAAATGATTATGATTCCAAAACCTGGAAAGGATGGGAATAATGTCTCATCATACAGACCTATTAGTTTACTTCCGCTTATGTCTAAGGTATACGAAAAACTTCTACTAAGAGAACTCCACCCAGTACTGCAAGAAAAAGGAATCCTGCCAGACCACCAATTCGGCTTCAGGCAAAGACACTCGACTATCGAACAAGTGCATACAATAGCGAACAAGATAAGAAACGATCTGGAACTAAAAAACTACTGTTCTGCCGTCTTCTTGGATATCTCGCAGGAGTTTGACAGAGTTTGGCATGACGGACTTTTGTATAAGATCAAGAGATGTTTACCTCATCCCTACTTCTCGATAATTCAATCATATCTGACAGACATACTTCTTTATAAAACAGCAAGATTTCACTTCCGAACTGCATCTGATCAAGTCTGGTGTACCGCAGGGTAGTGTTTTGGGGCCGATATTATATCTTGTCTACACAGCCGATATGCCAACGGATGTCAACACCACACTGGCAACATTTGCGGATGATACCGCTGTAATGGCATCAAATTCAGAATCCATGGTGGCTTCACAGATCCTTCAGAACCATATCAACAAAATTTACCAATGGTTTGTTTTGTGGAGAATAAAAGTCAACGAGAGTAAGTCAGCTCATATAACATTTACTTTGAGAAGAGGAACTTGCCCGTCTGTCACATTTGGTAATCAACCAATTCCACAGACCGAGGAGGAAAAATATCTAGGTATCCACTTAGACAGAAGACTTACTTGGGCACAACACATAGGAATTAAACGAAAACAACTAAACCTAAAGTTAACGAAGTTATACTGGCTGATCGGAGGAAACTCAAAATTGTCTATACAGAACAAGTTGCTAATTTACAAAACAGTTTTGAAGCCTGTGTGGACGTATGGGTTGCAGCTCTGGGGGGCAGCAAGTGCCACAAATGTGAATAAAATCCAAACATTCCAAAACAAATCACTGAAGATCGTAGCAGGGGTTCCCACATACTATCCAAACAATGTAATTCATGATCAGTTGAAAATGCCAACCATTCAAGAAGAAATTAGGAAACAATGCGAAAAATACCAATACCGGCTCATAGACCACCCAAATCCATATGCGGTGGACTTACTAAACCCTCCCATATTAAGACGACTCAAGCGACGTGATCCACTGGACCTAATGAGAAGTGAAAGTTAGTGACTTGGATTCAAAACACAATGTAATCTGCTAAAGCAGAATTTAATTAATAAGAGTGAGCCATTGGGCAATCTCTTCTCATGTCCAACTCTTTAACTTAAAGTGTTACTTATTGTTATTTTAACAGATTGTAACTATTACATGGATTCAATAAAAAAAAAACATTTTTGTTATCAAAAGATAAAACTACCTTGTTTTTAACCCACTTAAACATAGTTTATATGTTTAATTTATAATTTTAAATTAATCTAATTTTATGTATCTAATCCTTGGAAGTGATAACCTTATATTAAAATGGAATAGAAAACCTTTTATCAATGAAAGTATTACGGTAAATATGCAAATAAGGCACTTAAAATTAATCATTTTCTTTTTTACTCGATATTCATTTAAAGGGGTTGAAAGCTCTCAATTAATATAAGTGGATCTCAAAATAAATACATAATTATTGATTAACAGTTTTTATTAACTATTAACCTACAGAAGGGTGAATCCAACCCCAGCAAAGCTCAATAGATATCTACCAAGCTTTTAGTTTCCGAATAAGCAAATTTAAAATATTGTAAGTAGTTCATAGATAAGCGTTCAACATTAATTTGCTATTCAAAACCATCAACATTTGACTTGGTAAATTTTTAAACTATACTAAAAATCTATATAAACATAACACCTGAACGCATATTTGGTAGTTTCATAAGAAACAAACTACAGTTTTGTTCTACCAACATGAAGTGCCTTATTTATTTGTTGGCTTTAGTGGTTTGCGCAACAGGTATTATTTAATTTTTAATTTATTATTTCATATTATCTCCATTTTCTCATAGCATCAATTAGAATTGGTTTATACAAAGACACATTGGAAGAGTCATCACCCCGCATTATTAACGGTCAAAATGCACAAAGAGGCGAATTTCCATATCAGGTTTCCATAAGGCACAGACTGTTAGCTGTTGGCCTCAGATCTCATCTTTGTGGTGGAATTCTTATTCAGCCTAAATGGGTTTTAACGGCAGCACATTGTAGACAAAAGTCAGGTACATATGATGTTGGTTTAGGATTGTTAGACAGAGATGAAAGACGAAGAGATGTTCAATGGATCGAAGTTGCCAATTTTATTATTCATTCCTCATTTTCAGGGTAATTTTATCGCTTTCTTTATAACTGAAAGTTACTAATATATTTATTTACAGCGATGTTTCTAAATACGATATTGGATTAGTTAAACTTACGAAAGAAGCAAAGATTACTCCAACAGTGCAACTCATCAATATACCTTCATCAGCAGAAGAATGTGATATATTGACTAAGAGAACTTTAAGTGGGTGGGGAAAAACTGGAGGTCTATTACCAGGTTTACCAAAACGTATGCAGAAGGCTGATCTTCCAATTATAACTGAAGAAGGTGAAATTTAAAAATTATCATAAAAAATCGTAACTAATATAATTTAAATTTTAGTCTGCAGCGAAAACTTAATAAGCATTATTGGAAATCATGGTCCTTTAGACGAAACAATGGTTTGTACTTTGTACGATTCTGAGAAGCCTCAATCGGGATGTAACGGCGATGGTGGAGGTCCATTGGCTGACAAAGAGAACAATACGATTATTGGAATTGTTTCTTGGGGTATCGTACCTTGTGGCACGCAAAATGCTCCAACAGTTTACACCAACGTTTGTTCTTACCGAGACTGGATTGAGGAAGCAATTAATAAAAATCAATAATTATTACAAATAAATAATATGTAAATATTGCAAGTAAATAACGTTATAAATATATCGGCTTGTGTTGCCGAAATAATTAACACAATTTATGTAACAACATTTATTTTCAACACTTATTTACTACACAAATAATTTTAACATTTTGCTTTTGAGATGACGATAGATAAAATGCAAAAAGTAATGCTAACTGATGCTAACCAAAGAATGCTTACCACATCACATTTCTTTGTTACTAATCAAAATTATGTCGTTCTGTACCGCCACCTAGCGGCGCGGTAGAACGTTACATTTAAATTTGAAAATTTGAATATTTTTAAATCCCCACAAATAAATTAAAAATTTTACTAGAATTTCCAATATTTTTAAAATCCAATTTTTTATTTTGAATGAGCCCCCGAAAACAGTTTACTTTGTTTTACTCTAAAATGTATGACAAAGTAATATTTTAATATGTCACTAACCACTTAAGTGATCAAACTCAAAATCCAGCATGCGATAACTTATCAAAATCCTTAACTTACTTTAGAATCAAATCAGTAGTTAACCGTCTCCCAGCTGCACATAATCGAAGCAAAAGCGTTGAAACAAAAGTATTATATTTCTAAAATTACCAAAATGAATTTTGTTTGGTTTGCAATTTTAGCAAGTATGCTGGTAATATCAATTTTTTACAGTTATAACAACAAATGTTTTAGATTTATTCGTGTTGGCACATTCGTCCAACAATAAAGATGTGTATAGAGATACCTTAACTCAGACTTCCTCACGTATCATAGGTGGTGTACCAGCAGAACGGAAGCAATTTCCTTACCATGTTTCTGTACGTTGGAGTTTAGGAATTCTTGGCTATTCTCACATATGTGGTGGTTCTTTAATTCATGAATCGTTTGTATTAACTGCCGCCCATTGCAAGCAATCGTTAGGGCTATATGAAGTAGGATTAGGATTACTCAATTCTGTCGATGATGATCATGGTGATAACGAGTTCATAAGAGTTTCAAAATTTATCACTCATGCCAGCTATCCAGGGTAGTTTTTTGAGTCACCATTGAAACGGAAGTCTTAAATATTTACTTTTTAGGGGCATTGCGGCTTACGATATTGCGATATTTAAGTTGAGATTGTAATATTCTTTTGAATATTTACGGGTTTCGTAGATTCGCCCTTACATTTAATTTAATTCAATTACGTACGTCCCTATTAACGCCCTCTAGTGCGATTGCTTCACAATGTCATTAGGTCGATAATAATCACGGTCGGTAATTATCATGGTCGATAATATAGATTGTCGAGCAAGTACGCTTGGGTGTGGTAGCTTACAAGCAAGATGTGAAAAGGTGTGTGTGTGTTTTTTTATTTCCTGGCGGTATCCCGACGCCAGCTCGATTTCGTTACGTTTGTTTGTTTGCTGGAACTGTGCTATTTGCTTATTGCATCTGTTAAGTGGGATACTCGATTGGGAGAAGATTTGCCTGTGGGTATAAGGCGGGCGTCAATCGCCATTTGTAAGAAAATCCACTATTACACCTATAAATCCTGTGCCATCCAAAATTCCGCTGGGACCGTCAAGCGTTGGAGATACAATCGAAACGACCAAGGTATTGTTCAAATACAACGACAAGACCTGTAGGAACGGACTTTACGATAAAGTCACTAAATAAGTGCGATTATTTACACCACATTAACTTATTTGTTTACTTCAAATCGCGTAAGTTTTACGCAACGTCACGCTCAAAGGTGTGTCCCCTTTTTTTGTAAATTGTGTACATTTTAATGTCATTAGTTACTGACAAGCATTGTTGTTCGAAAGCCTTAGTGAGTTTTTGTTTTAAACACCAGTGGCGTATCATATACTATTTTGTTTTAAACACCACCCAATAAACATTTTAGCCTGCGAATAGCCTGAAAATAGCCTGTCAGGTACAGCCTGTCCCTGTGCCTGTACCTGCGGCAGCCTCAATAACACCCTGACACAGGTACGAAACAGCTTAAGTGGCGCAAGAAATAGCCGGTGTTAAACTTGATTACAGGCACCAAATAGCCTGCGGTTAGCTCATCGCAGGTAAAAAATTACCCTAATGGCAGCCTCATGGCAGCCCTGACACAGGCCTGCGTTAAGCCTGCGGTTAGCCTGCGGTTACCTTTATCGCAGGCAAAAAAAAGCCTGCATTAAACTTTATCGCAGGCTCGAGGCAGCGCCTGGCACAAAAATAATTTATATAGATTAAATTTCGTTTAATAAATTTAATTTACTATAATCAATTTTGAAAATCAAAATAAAAAAATTTAATTTTTTTAATTAACCATTTATTTTATTTCTTTCAGGTGTTAATTTTAACAACTTTTACAATTATTTTATTACATAATTTTTTATTTTACCCATTTCTCATTATTTGTAAGAACTTGTTGGTGGTGATATATAGTATGTTCTCTCATGATGTTGTCGTCTTTTTCTTTGTTTCTTGGAGTCTGAAATTAAATTTTGAAAATTACAAATAAAATCTTACCTTGTCCGAGGATCGAACCCGTAACCTTCCCTTCATTGTCCGTTAGCGTTAACCTCTCTGCCACCTAGCTGTTGTTATTTTAGTTGTAAAATTGCTTTATGACTACAAAAATTTAGTTTATAAGAAAAAAGGACTAATCGGATTTAATTTCCTAATTACATTTGCGGCGGATTATCAGATAATTGTAATACCAAACAAAAATGAAATTTGTATATAAACGATTTCGACAGTCAGTCAACTTGAATAAATATATATACTGGTATTAAAATATTCAAATGGTTGGATACCAAAATAATAGGCAACGAATGAGCACCCGTGGCCCGCCACACTCTCTCGTGCGGCCCTTAAAATATTTTTCCCTTCAAAACGTAATAAAAATTTATTGATATTCAATTTTAAATTTAAATTATTTATAATATAATATATTTTAATGTTAAATATTTTTCACATTTCAATATTAGAGTTTTCTTTTCTAATATTTTTCTTTTCGAAATACACGTGGGTGTTCATAAAAAATTTGTAGTTTTATATCTTTTTTCACTATTACCTACACCTACTTATTATTTGTCACAATTAATTAATTTTAATAATAATTAATTTTATTTAAATACTTTTAAACACAAATAAGCATAATTATTTATACTAACTAGCTGACCCGGCAAACGTTGTTTTGCCCGAATTTAATTTTTATGCCACTCAAGGCATAACATTCATCAATTCGCCAGCAATTTCACTTTGAATGTTGAAATTTAATTCGTTGACATCAATGTTTTTCGCAGCCAATATAGCACATTCGCTCAACCAAATATGGTTTTTGTAATTTTGAGCAATGTTTGGGAACACCTTTCGGATGAGTTCGGTTTTTGATTCGGTGAACTGGTAAACATCGACGGGGAATGTAATGGTGCCAGTCAAAATTTCCAGCAATTTGGAAGGTTCCTACCGTGTAGGAACAGCTCCATACATTCCACAACATACAACATAGAATAATTCACTTTCCAAAACGATAAAATCAAATTATGATTGTTATAATACAACCATTCAATTAACAAAATCAAATGTAATTGTATTTTACTCAGCCCTATTAATATTACAACTCGTTTTTAACTTTTTTATTCGAATTTAGAAAGTTTTTTTTATTTGATGAAACATTTATGTAATAAGATAATTGGATTAAATGATTAATTATCAATGCCTTACAATGTGGGCACAGAACGCTCATAGATGCAATAGCAACGGATTGGTCTGCACTGTGATCAATTGTCACGTTGCAACGAAATGCAGTTCGATGAGTATTCAACGCAACATCATTTGTTGAACAGATCGCGAAACAACACAAAAGTAAAAACTAATGTCATTTACTTTTCCAGGACGAAATACAGGGGTAGCTACAATTTTGCAATTGTCGCACCACCTATTGACGATATAAAAAGCACTTGCAGTTTGAAATACACTCGTTGTCCGTTTTCCAGATGTACTGCCAAATGTACAACAGTGGGATATCTTTCATGAATGGCGTATGAAAAAATGCGTCAAATTGCTTCGTTACTACTAACATAGCGGCCCAATTGCTATTGAGTGACTTCATCGTTGGAATTCTCCGCATCAACTCCAATCACAGCCATGTCACTTCCTTTGGTCACATACTTGCAAATATATTGTGATGATATTTGGGGTATAACTACTGTACCACCCAAATATGCAAAAAGCCCCACGTTGGGTAATCACTAATGATGTTGTGATATAAAGGAGCTTTGCTTTTTTTTCTCCTTTGATAGTCACACTCTTACTCACCTCGACTTGCTCCCGAGCTTGAGACTCTTTTACTTTTATATTTGTACAATATTGAACTGTGATTTGACGTCTTCGTAAATCTGACGCAGACCTTAATTTTGTTGCTTTAATAAAATAGCAACTCGATATACAAATTATAATAATTTGCTGGTTTACCCCGCTTTGTTTGGAATAACATCCTAGTACCACTCTGCAAATGTAGCCCTTTTGATTGACGTTAAATAAAAGAAACAATATCTCATAGACAGTTGTATTGGTTGTTTTTATTACAAAACCAGGTAAATATTTGCTGTGGTTATTAGAAAGATGTAAACTTGGAAATATTAAATTACAAGATAAATAAAAAGTTTTGTTATACAAATATTGTTCACGATTATTAAAAATAAAAGATAATTTCGAAACTTTTAAGAATGTTTTAACTAAATTTAAATAACAGTTACCTTCGTTTAGTACGCCACTGTGAATGATGACCTTAGTGATATTAGCTTCTGTAGAAACAATCAGAACAGGTGTATTTTTATCTGCAAACTTGACAGATGTGCTGGTATTCCCAAATCCAAGCAACGGAATCACGTTCGCATGATATCCAATCGTACATCCAAAATATCCAGGTACGTTAAAATTAATTCCAATACTTTGTAGACTAATCTTGAAATTTATTGAAATTGACCAAAATTTATCTCCAGGTAACCTTAAATTTTCCTCCAACGGTACGAAATTTTCCAACATAACCAGGCAGTCCTCGATATCATAAACAGCAACAAAACTTTCCAATTGCTGCATAAATGGCTCCCAAAATAACCAGCATAAAACTAATAGCGATCGAAATCCAATAATTTTTAATCAATCCAATCTTAAAAGCATAAAAACTTCTGCCAACTATAAAATTTTTCTCCAACTACCAACTGTTAAATCCAAAATTACTAAAATGTTCTCTACGGTACGACGTTTACTTGAGCACATATCAAAAGCAACTGAGCGAGATTAAGTTGTTCCAAGTCCTTTTATAAACTTCGAGCGTGGACCGGAAATGGTTGGATAAAAATTGAAAAAAATTCAAAATTGTTGATGGAAATCCCCGTAATCTGGACTTGGTAGACATTTGGTAAATATTCTTTTGATTTTTAACGTACACTGCACACATAATTTTAATCAAACACTAATTTTTAAATAATTTTCAGCTTGCAACCCGTAATCATGAAACATAATAGCAAATATCACCCTTATTAAATTCTATACAAAATTAGCGCAAAGCCACAGCAAACGCAATGTTACATAATATTACAACAATGTAAAAAGGTAATTTCAAGTCTACATCATCAAAAACTTAATTTTTATTGAAAAATAAACCACATCAAACATTTCAGTTCAATGACCTCGAATACAGATGAGGTCCTCAACTAACCATGAGAATTGTTCTGCACAGATATCTCTGATCTGGATTGATGAATAGAAACTAAGCTATCTAATGTTTCGCAGGGATGCACCAGGAAAATACTTTCTTGCTCTATTGCGAACAAACCTGAACTGCAAACGAAACACTACCGAGAATGGATCAGATTTACAAAAATTTGAATTTCCAGTACAATATTTGATAGATTTCACGGAATGGCAAGATTCGACGTTGATGTGCCCTTTGAATGTCTTCGATAGTAATGGCGAATACGGAACAACCCAACGATTATCTACTTCAATTTCATGTTGATTAACTTTCACAATTGTTGATCTTCCATTGTCCGCAGTCGATCGGCGACGATACACTGGATAACCATCATTTCCGGTAATTGTTTCTGCAACTAATGCCCTTGGATACCGCTTCGAAAATTTTCCGTCGACCATACACGGAGAATTGTTATTTAATGTTCCACAGGGGCCATGAATCATGTTCTTAGTAATAACCTCATGCAAGACTGCATCTTCTTCTTCATTGGGAATTTCTGCTGATATTACATCATCGATTTCATTCGGTCTTATCTTCTCAATCAACCAAATGAGAATATGTGCGTGTGGCAATCCGCGTTTCTGCCACTCCACTGAATACATCCAACAGCGCGTTTCACCGAACACGCGATGCTTCACAATTAAATTCATCAATGATTTCAATTTTTGTTTGAAGACTCTCGCTGTGATGTCATGGCGATCGATGGGTGATTGGCCAGGGAATAACTCGTGTCGAATTTCTATCCACTGCGGATTGCAAGTGAACGTGATGAACAAATCTGGTGTGCCGTAATGGCGAACATAGGACATGGCATCTTGAGCGTATTCATGCATATGTCGTGGACTTCCGACGTACGTTGCTGGGAGAATCGTCATGCGGCCAATATTCTGTGCGTTTCCGTCAGTATTGATGGCATCTCGAAGGTGAATATACTCTTCAGAACGGAGGTTTGTCTGGTTCAATCTGATAAATAGCATCCGTTAAGTTTCAATTTTGACGTACATATCGACAGCATATTGGTGAAATAGACGGCGACATTTCAATATGTGATTGTCCTCATTTTCACGAACCATCAATCGATATGAATAGTAGTTCATTGAACTGACTTTTTTGTTCGTTTCAGCGCCTGTAAGCGGATTTACCATCTTGTGCGAGAAATCATAACCGTCTTCACCTTGCCAAAATATGATGGGATATTGTAACGCATCATATGATCGGTGCGTTTCGTACACACGCTGCAGCTGATCGTTTCGCCGTTGCAGAACGATATCACGTGATTCCAAATTTTCTCCAACGACGACAATGGCGACATCATCAATTGTTGGCGCATTGAAACGTCTTGCGTGTTCTCCCGCTGGCGTCCTGTCGGCTCTGATTACAATTTTGTGATTATCAGATGGCATGCGGTCCAGTGCGGTTTTAAACAATGCAATCAATTCATTGTGTTGATGAAAAAAAGTTTGAAGTTGTTCCACGATTGGTCTTTTCACCGAACTGTTGTGTGCACAACGTTGATCTACTTCTTGTGGTGAATTTCCCATGAAAAAAAATCTGCAGAAATTTAAAGCCTGCATCCGGAGGCGGCAATAGCGAACCTACTCGATGATATATTTGTCCTTGAATCTGTAAATGTTAATGTATGTTAATAGTGTTTTTGTTAAATAATGTTTAAATAAGATTGTGTAATAATTACCTTGAAAGTGGGCATGAAATTGTCGCGCACCACATTTGTTGCGCCAAAATGAAGTCATTTGGTAACAACTGTTGTATTTCTGAATTTGTGTTAGGAAATGTGTGGAATTTGTGCTTGCTCCAGAAACCAATGAGCGCAATGGTTCTGGTGGGGGGACCAATGGCGCCAATTTGACTTTTCCACTTGCGCAACACAATCCAGGGGCTTCAGTTTTGTATTTCAATGCCTTACAATGTGGGCACACAACGCTCATGGATCCAATAGCAACGGATTGGTCTGCACCGTAATCAATTGTCACGTTGTAACGGAAAGCAGCTCGATGAGTATTCAACGCAACATTTCTTGGCCTTCTTGCATTATGTCGTTCAATTTCATTTTCCTCGCGTTGCACTGCAGTTCGATTATTTCGAATATATCTTTGGGTTGCAGCATTGCGAGTTCTGCGACCTAAATTACTCCGTCTTATTTGCGGCATTCTGTTCGTTTTAATTATCAGTATTATTTTGAGCGTATGTGACAGAGCCGTACTAACGGTTATCGTGTCGCCAATCAAAACCTAATAACCAAATTACAAATTAATTAAAAAAAAAATAACAAACCTTGTAATGCTACACCGGCACCGGCTCAATAGATAGCGCTACTAAATAAATTGACAGGCGTAATATATTAATTTATTCGTGGTTTTCATTTGGTTTTAAAGTAATTTTTTTATGACTTCCAAATTAGAGCCGCCATCTGTTGATCACTTATTTAACTAAAATGAACTTTCAGTTTTACCCGAATTTTCCAATTTCCGAACAACTTTTCCAGCATTTCATTAGCTAACAACCTTATTCGGAGTATATATTACGAACATTAAAAAAAAAATAACAAAATCGGTCCAAGTCGCCACTGTAGATAAAAAATCATAGTATAGATGAAAAAATAGTATTGTTCATCGGCGCAATAACGATGAACCATTTTTGAACCAACGGATAATTGATTGTACCACAAAGTGAACAAAAGCTACGATTCACAATCTATTCTGTGCAGCTTATAGGTATAGACCTTTTGCAATGTCTTTATAAGTTACTTGCAGCCTTCTCGATTCAGTCCAACTTTCTGGGGCAACTTTTTCAATTTTTTATTACGTAAAAACCGTCTTCAGACTATTACAATTTAAAAAGAAATTAACAAAATCGGTCCAGCCGTTATCAAGTGATGCCTTGACAATGGTTTTCACTATAGAAATAAAGTAGGTACTTTAATTACCTACCTACTTCTGTAGGTACTTAGGGTACTTAAGGTCGCGCCACCTATTGACGGTATAAAAAGAACTTTCAATTTTTCCCGAATTTTCCAACTTCCCGGGCAACTTTTCCAATTTTTTTTTACGTAAGAACATTCTACGGATTATTACAAACACTTTTTAAAAAAAATTAGCAAAATCGCTCCAGCCGTTATCATGTGATGCCGTGACAAAGGTTTTCACATTCATTTTTATTTATATAGATAGATAGATAGATAACATGTAACCAATGAGAAACAAGAGTTTTGCTAACGGTGAATTTTTCTTAATTCTGATTGGTTAAAACTGTTTTAAAAGACGGAATTAAAATTCATTGCTATATTTAATTATTTATTTTTATAATATATTATATTTTAATGTTAAATATTTTTCACATTTCAATATTAGTTTTCTTTTCTACAATATTTTTGTTTTCGACATACCACGTGGGTGTTAATAAAAATTTGTATTTTTATATCTTACTAGGGGGGATCCGCCCCCCTGGCCGCCTTCGGCGGCCCAACCCCCTTGGGCCGCTTCGCGTCCCAATATTCCAGGCCGATTTACGCTTGAGCAACCCCCATTTCGCCACCTCGTAATTCCATATAAATGAGAAATCTTGCGAGTTATAAAACTTCTTTCCATACGACATTTGTTATGTCGCTTGTACTTTGAATTTGTATTCCATCCTTTGCTCGACATCTTGATAATGCTACATAAATATAACTGTTCATGACTAAACAAAGGCCTATCGATATTTATACCAACTTTGTCAAAGCTCTGTCCTTGACATTTATTTATAATTTATTATAGCGAATGCCAACACTATCGGAAATTGTCGCCTATGTATGTAGTACAAATGGTAATCTGATTGCAGATATATCACCAGTATCCAATTTGGATACTGGCGATAATTTGGACAGTTTAACTTTACCATTATGACAAAAACTTTTCTTGCAAAATTCATTTTTCCAAAACATAGCATCACAATTTGTACATTTCTCGGTCATTTCACCCGCAGCATGAGGAGTTACTGATTCCAAAACAGTGACCAGATCTGTCGATGATCGCTGTAGCGCTCTTCTTTTTCTGCTACTTTCAGTTGAAGGTTTTGCTGCTGGTGTTAATGTTGAAGGTTCTTGTTCCTCTTGTAATTGTACCGATTCTAAAACAGTGGCCAGATCTGTCGATGGTTGCTGTAGCGCTCTTCTTTTTGTGCTTCTTTCAGTTGAAGTTGTTGCTGATGGTCTTGATGTTGAAGGTTCTTGTTGCTCTTGTAGTTGTTGCTGTCGAGTTCTGTGTTCTCTCGAACGTTCAGTTGATGTTTGTCGTCTTCTGTTTTATTTCTGTGTCACTTTCAGTATCTGAGGATGTATCCCGTTGTGGTCTCACTTCTTTGTTTGCTTTTATTCGATCTGTTCTTAGAATTAAGGAAGCTTCGCTAGTTATAACAGTCGGAAAAGGTAAAAGCCTTTTTTGGTTAAAGATAACTTTTAAATGAGTCCTCATCTTTAATCTAAACTCTGTATTAACCATCCGGCTCTAATTAAATTTTGTGATATGATCAGTTGAAAGGTAGCGATTAGATGTTAACTCTCGAACGGCTATTGAATTTAAAGGTAGAATGGTAGTCATTTTTGGACAATAGTATTAAATTACTTTTTACTTCAATTACTTTTATAGTACTTAATTCTCCAGATGGTGATCGCGATAGTACAACTTCTTTAACTTACTTATTAATATATAGACATCAACGTCCTATATATAGGCTATAATCCGATGATACGGTGATCCAATGATCCGATGAAAGCATTAATCTGATTACGGGTCAGATAATCCGTACTCTTTTACTCCATATAAGTAAAACATAAAACTTTATGTGCAAACTTTTTATGGAACGTTTTTGAATTAAAATTTTAAATCAAATTAATGATTGGTTCTTTTTTTTAACCAATAGCCAATGAAATTGCATAACTTTCTATGGATAAGGGATTACCAAACCTTACATTTTAAAACGAAGAAAATCTTGGAGAACTATCTTGTTAAATTAATAAATCGATGTTTTCCAATTTGGGGTTTTAACTAATATTGCAGTCACTTATAAAATAGGATTTTTTGTTGGTTGCCAGATTATCCGATTACCGAAAACGTTGCATAAAATCGTTGCATGTAAGAAGATCGATAATAATCGCACTTTCGATGAAATATGATAGCAAGTTAATTCGGCAAATGTTACTAAAAGTAACGTAACGTCGTTTTAATTCTTTATGTCAGGTTTAATTCGAGTGATCATGGTGGTTTGGTTTCTATTTGGTTGTTTTTTTAGTTCAATAATGTTGGTTTCTTATATAGTGTTTTTGGTTTTAGTTGGCACTCCTTTAATCTAGATAATCTCTTTGGTCAGGGCGGATTAGTGTTATTAATGTTCTCCTTCTTCTAAGATATATATTGCAATGTACCACTACCACGTCAATAGAAATGATCACGTTTTGATTCAAAGTTTTTAATTTATTAACAAAGGTAGCACGAGACTTATTTGTTCAAACGAAAAGGTTTCATCCGACACCAAAGATTTGCTTTAACGTCAGAAATTTACATGAAGAAAAGAGGTCACGGAACGAAATAACAAAAATAAATTCAAATGCAACGTTTTAATTCTGTTTATAAAATAAAGGTTTGTTAAAATTGTAAATTAATTTAAGTAGTTATAAGAAATGTAATTTGAAATCAAAAATAATTGTTCAAAGCATTAGTTATAAAAATGTGTTGAAACGTAGAACTTTTAAATTAACAAAAAATTTTACATGTGTCAAAGTGCTTCGTAACTCAATGTACCACATACGGGAACAACATCTTCTTCAAAAGTTACTGGAAGATCGGCAAAGATGCAAGAACTTTAATTCAATTTAATCTGAAACATAAAAATTTTATTAAAAATTTTACAATTATTTTGGGCTAAGTACGAACCTGGAAATTATAACGTCAAAAATATCGATTTTACATCGACCAATAAAACAAAATCAGAAGTGCCTTGGAAAATACGAGTAGCTATGGAAAAAAAACAATTGGAATAGGTTGTTGATTGCTTAATAAAAGTTAATGGCGGTGAATTTTTGTGTGTCCAGCTAAAAAGTTAAAAATATAATAAAATTTGTTAAAGAAAGTGAATAAAAAGCTTAGTAATTGAAAGAGCATTATACTTACGTATTTACAAAGTGAAAATTTGTACAAAATTGAGAAGAATCACTATTATTTTGAAAGAAAACTTTAGTCACGATACAAATAGAAGCGACCACGAGGAAATTTAATCCAGAAAGATTCCACACCATTGAAGGTCATCGAACGAATACCACTGCATAATTTCATGGTATATGAACCGAACAAATAGAAATACACCAGATAAAAGGTACCGTCCCATTCAAAATTATTAAAAACATAAAATTTAGTGAAAATTGACGATTAACTACACACGTGCGGGAAAACGTTTAGGTTTATCATAGAATTAAGATCTTTGTCATTAGGTATAAGAATTTTATTAATTTTAATCATTTACATTTTGAAATTCATAATAAAAAACGATTTGCTATATAAAACGGAGCATAATTTGTGTATGATAATTCCGAGAGCCACAATATTGCATTTCAGATTTAAGATTTGGCCAAGGAAAGAACCCAGCGTGAGAGAAGGTAAGTCTGTGCTATCCGAAATAGTCAAGCCGAGGCATAAATTTATTTTATTTGTATTTGTCAAGAATAATTTGCTTACATTTCTATTAACGAGGTACTTTTACGTACACTTGTACAAGGCATTAACATTACAGAGTGCAAGCCTAATAAAGCTCCGGGGCTGCACAGCACTTTTTGTCGTCACAACGTGTGGCATTATTAAAGGACTCCGTTCATTACACTTTTTGGCGTCCATCGTGTAGGCATCGACAAAAGGGGGGTACCAAGACGTGGTATTAACAAAAACTAGATAGGTTAATTACAACGAGAAATTTAAAAAATTTATTTATAACGTCAACATTAAAACTAAAAATTTTCTTATTACTAAAATTTAAACGTACATTATAATTAACTTAAAAAAACTATTTCCTTATAACTAAATTAATTAAAAATATAAATTACGATGGCGGAAAAAGACAAAATAATTATGCAAGAAATGCTAGAGATGCTAAGATGATTGTGCAAAAATACAACAACAAAAGAGGAAAGAGAAGAAGAACGAAAGAAAGCAGACGAAAACCACAAGAAGTTGATGGAGAGATTACAAGGGACAATACGAAAAGCGACAGAAGAAGTTAACGTAATAGATAAAAATGTGTCAGAAATTAAGGGGCAAATAACGTTAGAATTAAATAAGTGTCGGTCGTACAAAATTTTAACAAGAAAAGCATGCAAACGGTCACATTTAAAATTTAGAAAATTAAAGTTAAAACGAAAAAGTCAAATAAGAGGTGTACGGACACATAGAAAAATTTTACAAAAGCGAGATACAAAAATTTTACAAAGCGGTCTACAAAATAAGAAGTTAACAATTCAAATTAAAAGATTTTATAATTTAACAAACTTTAAAATAAAAAACTTAATGGATAAAACGGTAACGAATAAAAATTTAACAAATAAACAAAAACGGGTTCACAATTTAAAATTTATAAAAACAAGGGGGTACAACAAGTTTAAACATAAAAATTTAAATAAAGTCAGAAATTATGATAACATCGGCAAGAAGACAAAAATGAATTTACAAAAGAAGAATCGGCTAAAAGGAAAAATGATAAGAAATTACGAGATAAAGTGGACAAGAGAGTCCAATATGAAAACAGATATTAAAATAAAAGGAAATGGTTACGTTAATGAAGGGATGTTATTCAAGCGGGTAAAATTTTAAATTAAGAGAGTCACAATATTGCATTTCAGATTTAAGATTTGGCCAAGGAAAGAACCCAGCGTGAGAGAAGGTAAGTCTGTGCTATCCGAAATAGTCAAGCCGAGGCATAAATTTATTTTATTTGTATTTGTCAAGAATAATTTGCTTACATTTCTATTAACGAGGTACTTTTACGTACACTTGTACAAGGCATTAACATTACAGAGTGCAAGCCTAATAAAGCTCCGGGGCTGCACAGCAATATAGACATCAACGTCCTATATAGGCTATAACTCGATGATACAACGATCCAATGATCCGATGATGCGATGAAAGCAATAATCTGATTACGGGTCAGATAATCCGTACTCATTTACTCCATATATAAGTAAAACATAAAACTTTATGTGCAAACCTTTTATGGATCGTTTTTGAATAACAATTTTAAATCAAATTAATGATTGGTTCTTTTATTTAACCAATAGCCAATGAAATTGCAAAACTTTTTATGGATAAGGGATTACCAACCTTATATTTTAAAACGAAGAAAATCTTGGAGAACTTATATAGTGTTTTTAGTTTTAGTTGGTACACCTTTAATAAGGATAATCTCCTTTAATAAGGATAATCTCCTTGGTCAGGGCGGATTAGTGTCAATAATTTTCTCCTTATTGATACGACGATCCAATGATCCGATGATACGATGATCCAATGATCCGATGATACGATGAAAGCAATAATCTGATTACGGGTCAGATAATCCGTACTCTTTACTCCATATAAGTAAAACATAAAACTTTATGTGCAAACTTTTCATGGAACGTTTTTGAATAACAATTTTAAATCAAATTAATGATTGGTTCTTTTTTTTAACCAATAGCCAATGATATTGCAAAACTTTTTATGGATAAGGGATTCCCAACCTTATATTTTAAAACGAAGAAAATCTTGGAGAACTACCTTGTTAAATTGATAAATCGATGTTTTCCAATTTTGGTTTTTAATTAATATTGCAGTTGACTTATATAATAGATTTTTTTGTTGGTTGTCAGATTATCCCATTATCGAAAACGTTGCATAAAATCGTTGCATAAAACGTTGCATAAAAACGTTGCATAAAAACCCTTATCTTTTTATATATATAGAGTAGAGAGTAGATTTCACTATTACACCTTCTTATTATTTGTCATAATTAATTAATTTTAATTTTAACAATAATTAATTTAATTTAAATACTTTTAATCACAAATAAGCATAATATATATTTACTAGATGATACCCCGTCCGAGGACGGGCAGCTAGAAGGACGGGCAGGCAGCCAAGGTCATATGGCTTTTGGATTGCACTGAGAGCTTTCCTTAATCTTCATTCAACTTAAGTTACCTTGGGTAGCTGCCCGTCCTTCTAGCTGCCCGTCCTCGGACGGGGTATCATCTAGTTAATATTACAACTCGTTTTTAACTTTTTTATTCGAATTTAGAAAGTTTTTTTTATTTAATGAAACATTTATGTATTTAGAAGTTTTTTTTTATTTAATAAAACATTTATATAATAATTTAATAACTAATAATAACAAGGTGGAACTCGCTTTAGCGGCAGTTCTTAGGCTTCTATACAGCTACCTTTCTGGTGTGGAAAGTTGTTATTATCTGGTTATTTTTGATCGCCATATAATGTAACACCACATAATCAGATAATCTGCACCAATTAAATTTTTTGCGATTGGTAATTATCATTTACTATATAAGTAATAACAATCAAACTTTTCCATTCTATTAGAAATTTTACTTCTCTGTAATGTATGGTCCTGTTTTTGAGGTGGACCAATCCTCTCCTTTCTCTTTTATTTATAACTTAACTTCACTAACCACATCAATAAAAAATTATTTTTTCACATCAAAGTAAAACAAGTAGTTTATATAGGGAGACCTCTTCGAAAATATCTTTAACTTAGTAAATTTCTTTCGAACATTTGCGTATTTATAAATTGCATTAGTGAATCGAAGCAACGGATTAACAGATTAACGCAATACTATATAGACGAAGTATTTAAAATATAACAACGTATCAGTTGATCAACGTTATGATTGGCTCTGAAACATGCGGACGGACACGAAGCCAGACCATAAGGCTTCTTTCTATACCTTGTATAGAAGCCTAAATAAGGCTTCTTGTTATACTTTGTATAGAAGCCTAAAAGTAGCGCACTGGCTACCCAGTTCTTAGACCTCTATGCACACAGAGTATTTCCAACACGATTTGAAACGCTCTGTATGATTTTGAATTATGAGGACGGACGGACGGACAGACGGACGGACAGACGGACGGACAGACACGGAGCCAGATCATAAGGCTTCTTGTTATACTTTGTATAGAAGCCTAAAAGTAACTAGAATTTTTGTTGGTAAAACCGTGTAAAACTAGCTTTAACTGATTTCGCGGAAAAAAGTTAACCTTAAATACATACCAAAAACAAATGTCAATAATAATTATAACCTACAATATTGACACATAAAAATATTACTTATCAATCTGTTACCTATTACTGTGTAATTCCTTGAGCAATCTGCACCACCCTGGTTTTGTCAGGCGCCAACTTTCAAAGTGAAAGTAAAATTTATTAAATTGAATTTTATTCTTCAGGGTGTACAAATTACTCAGAAACTCACGATCCTTTTCCCCTTTTTCGTCTAGCTCAGTCTGGAGATTCCACTCAAGGTGTAGTAGGTTCATGAACTCACTTAATTAAGGGATGCTTGTGGGTTGAAATGAATTTGTAGAGTAAAATTGTTGATTTTAAGATAATCAAGATGAACTGATTAGCTTGTATTGATGAATCTTTAAATTGGGCAATGCTTACTGTAATGAATCAAGTTGACGAATAAAAAAATTGTTTGTATCGAAAATGGTTTTATATTTATGAAAATAATTAATTCAATTCGCTAGCTGCACATAATATTTTTTAGATAAATTTTTATCTAAAAGAAATAGACAATATTGTAACAAAAATCAATTCAAAACATCCAGAAATAATTTCTTGGGTCGTCGACAAATTACAATAATAAAGTGCATAAAAAGTTAATGGAAATATAATTTTTAAATACCTTTTTGTTTTCAAATAATCCTGTCTTTTTTAAAAGACATGCGCACTGCACAGAATTCACGTTCGAAGAACTACACAGAACAGCTGATGTGTTGTGATGAAGGTTGCTTCTGTTGTTTGAGTATCGTTGTTGTTGTGATTCACACGGCGTTGATAAAATCAAATTAAATTGTTGATCATATTAGTGATCAATAGAAATGCTGGTAAGTCGCTTCATTATTGTTTACATCCATGATATCTATTGTGACTGGAACTTCAATTATATTTTGTTTGCAGACTGGTTCATTGACTCGGTCGCCATTTTATATCATTTTTGGAAAACTTTTATTTTATTGAGCCGCACGTCTGATCATTTCAAGCATTGAAGGAAGACTGTCTAATTTTCATGCGCTGTACTCGAAATTCGTCGAAATTTTGTTATCTGCAAGTAAAGTTTCACACCTTTTTGTGTTCTATGTGTTCTAATTGAGTTTAAACTTTCAGGAGCTGTTTCCTCTATGTTGAGTTGATCAACCGTGTGTTTCCCCTACCTCTCACAAATACGGTAGCAGTTTTATAAGCAACATTTAGCGAAGTTTCATACCTTTTTGCTTATCACAAACTTTCTTATCACATTTAAGCGAAATTGACCTTTATATGCACTTTTGGAGTTTTTTGGTTTGAAATTATGAACATTTGATAGAATAGATTATTTAACAAGTTTTGACATAATGGGTTTTACACAATTATTGTAGTACGTGGAATAAATTTCATTTTTGTACCTTATCATTAAGGTTATGTATATTTGTGATAACATTCACATTAATATTACCATATTTGAGTCAAACAATCCCCTATTCTGAAATTTTGAGGTGATAAAAACCTTTTTAAATTTATCTTTCAGCTTTTAAAAACATTCCCTTATACTTAAAGATCTTAATTGGTTCATTATCTGTGAAATTGCTAAATTCGTTCATCTTTCTTATCTTTTTGTTTGTTAACGAGGTCAAGTTTTATGTAAATTTTGAGTATGAGTGCGAAATTTAGATATTTGCATAGCCCTGGTAGTTTAGAACACAGCACTATGTTGACAGCCCAATATTGCTCTGTTAACTTATCAGACGACTTGACAGACTGGTACCTGCTAAAAGTCATTGGTGAATACAAATATATCACATTAACAGACTGTTATTGACTTGACTCTCTGTTAGCAACTTAACAGAGCTTGGTGAATACAGTTGTAAATGTCACTGATTACATTTTTGCTTGGAAAAACAAAAACACGTCTGGACTAGTCGACTGTTTACTCGCGACACCGGCAGGCCGCTTGTGTTAAATTAATAATTATTATTAATAATATTAAAATTAATTATTAATAATGAAATTATCATCTTAAACCTAGTAAAACACTTAAATATTAGTGGGATATTCGAATGTTTGAATATGCCGTTGTTGGTAATTTGTTCGAGAGAAATTCGTCCAACTCAGCATTTGTACGACTGAACATTTAATCGACAGGGCATTTTTAAACAAATTTCTGTCGCACATAACGCTGTCGAACAAATTACCTAGAATCGAGTATTCGAATACTCGATTTCCCAGCCCTCGTAGATATAACACTACCATAACACGCCAGCTACAAGATTTTTTTTTAATTAATTTGATTTTGATTAAAAAATATTAGTTTTTTGATATCTATGATATCAAAACCCTAAAATAGCATCGTCCGAACCAAGTAACGTGATATAACATGCTTCGAAAATATTATTTTTAAAGCATGGTATATAAGTTACGTTCGTAATATAGATTGTACCATAATTGCTTACTTTCGATGTGATAAATACTGAAGAAAGATATGATTTCGCGCTATGCTGAAGAAAAATTGGTCACAAAGTTGCTAATGATTGTAATTTTACATACAATTTCTTAACGGTGTGGATATATTGTTCAAAAGATAAAAATACAAATAACGGATAAGCAGATAATGCAATAAATGGATAAACAGATTAACGGATCAACAGATCAGCGGATCAATGTATCAACGTATCAATATATCAACGTATCAATGTATCAACGTATCAATGTATCAACGTATCAATGTATCAACGTATCAACGTATCAACGTATCAACGTATCAATGTATCAACGTATCAATGTATCAACGTATCAAAGGATCAACAATTTACTATATAGGTTACACTTTGTATTTAAAATTTAGGTAATACTTTTGAAAAGGAATCGATATAGCAAGTACCACTAATTTATAAACATGAACAACTCAAGCAATTATTCTAGCAGCGACTTTTCCGATTCCGATTTTGATTCTGATGAAAGCAATACAAAACATCATCTAACCTGTAATAATAATAAATTGCATTAGCGAATCGAATCAACGGATTAACAGATTAACGCAATACTATAATATAGACGAAGTATTTACAATATAACAACGTTTCAGTTGATCAACGTTATGATTGGCTCTGAAACATGCGGACCGACACGAAGCCAGACCATAAGGCTTCTTTCTATACCTTGCATAGAGGCCTAAATATGGCTCCTTGTTATACTTTGTACAAAAGCCTAAAAGTAGCGCACTGGCTACCCAGTTCTTAGACCTCTATACACACAGTATTTCCAGCACGATTTGAAACGCTCTGTATGATTTTGAATTATGCGGACAGACGGACAGACGGACGGACGGACAGACGGACAGACACCGAGCCAGATCATAAGGCTTCTTGCTATACTTTGTATAGAAGCCTAAAACTACTTCGAACACGCTCAGAAGATAACTGCAGACGATTCCAAGAAACGCTTAGAACTAGTGTACGGTTTGTGCAAAGAACAAACAATATGTCACGCGGATGGTGGATGTGGAAATCATCAACCTGTAATTAGAAAATCGGGTCTCGATTTGACGGCCGAATGGAAGGAATCCGACGGAAAGGTTCCACAAGAAAAAAAGTATTTGTTGGCGGAAGAAGTGCTGCATATCTTTAGACAAATTAGTGACGCAGATTGCAGCGCCCTGGGAATGGATCCGAAATACTCACGACCCGAGTGGATGATCGTGACGGTTTTACCGGTTGTTCCTCCTTCCGCGAGACCCGCAGCTTTCATGGGCGATTCGCCGAAGAAACGTCAAGACGATTTGACAAATAAATTGGCCCTAATCATAAATATACCTTGTATAGAAGCGTAAAAGTAGCGCACTGGCTACCCAGTTCTTAGACCTCTATACACACAGAGTATTTCCAACACGATTTGAAACGCTCTGTATGATTTTGAATTATGCGGACAGACAGACAGACGGACGGACGGACGGACGGACAGACACCGAGCCAGATCATAAGGCTTCTTGGTATACTTTGTATAGAAGCCTAAAACTAAGTTTTACTACTACTTCCTACTTCCTCCTCCCCTTCCTCTTCGAGTAAGGAATTTTCAAAATCACGCAGCGATATTGAAAATTCCTCAGCTTCTTCCTTTTTCTTTTTCTGTTCGGCAGCAATCAGTTTCTCCACTCTTTTTCTGTTTCTTATACGTTTTGCCGCCACTTTTTTTTTCGCAATATTTAAATCAATTTTACGCATTCCATTGCTGCTAAACTCACGAAGTGCCTCTTTTAACGAATTAATAGTAGCTCGTTTGAATTCTTCTCTGACTTCAAAATCTTCGTATTTTCCGAACGATAAGGCCCTCTTTAGCGCCTGTTCCACATCCTTTATTAATTCACCTGAAAACATTTTTCGTTGACGTTCAACACTTATTATTTCGTTATAATGTAATTCTGCTTATATAGTAATTTTGAGTAGGATAATCGGATTAACTGATCCGATGATACGTTGATCCGATGATACGTTGATCCGATGATACGTTGATACGATGATACGTTCATCCGATTGGTTATGAAATTATCCGTTAAGCGTTCGGTTCGGTTCGGTTTGCTTCGGGTATTTATGTAGTTCAAATTATTGGCTTCCACTTGCAAATATGAGTCGACAATCCACTGTTGCGTAAGTTTTCCCGCACTCATGATCGGATTGAAATCGTTTCTAATTGCTGTTTGCGCAACTTTAAATTGTAACATGCTGATTTTATTACGGGATTGCCGATATCCTTCGCAACTCCAATTGGGTTGCCACCCCGGTTCGCCAAACGGATAAAGAATGCCATAAGTCATAGGGTCAAGATTTGGACTGAGAATATTGATACGAATGAATTGTTGTGCATTGTCGACGGGATTTCGAGGATAGATACGGATATCACGTTCAAATGGAGGTTCGCCGTCATCATTTACGAACACCATTGCAATTTCATTGGACGTTGGAGCATTGTAACGTCTTTGATCAGACTGCCGATCGCGCCGCATCACCATATTGACGACCGGAACTGGTTGTCCTTCTTCTTCGGCTAGTACACGCTCTTGTTGCTCAATTTCTTTCATCAGGCAATATGAAGCTGCGATACGATTGTTGACGCGGAAGAAACGATCGATTTTCTCAATCACTTCAGGTAGACAACCTCTATTCTCAGGCAGATTTACTCGTTCATTGACCGCTTCTGTCGTGTCCATTACATACAGTTGTGCAAACTTTCTTGTTTGTCCTTCAGGTGGATACAGGTTTGTGGTTCTGTGGTACGTCTGTCCATGAATTTTGAAAACGTATGGTCCGTTACCCGGCATCGAAACAATCTCTGCTCCCATTGAAGCGAAAGAAACCGAGGAATTGTAAGAGCGGATGTGCTCACGAAAGTTCTTGTAGTAAGGATTATCTGAATCTGAAAGCATAGAGCGAAGATATTCGGGATATAACAATAGATTCCCATGTTGATCGAGCGGTTGCGGAATCTTCACTTTTCCTTTATGACAGCAGTTGTTAAATTGTTTATCAACTGGACGCTCCTTGGCGAAATTCTTGGAGCCGCAGAACTGACAGATGGAATTCATTTCTCCACAATCGTGTCGAGTAACGTGAGATTCATCAAATCACAATGCTCTTATTTGGAGTTGAATTGCTTGACTTTGGTATCGATTTTCTTTCTGTCGATGTATCGCATGGGACCGAGCGTCAGCAGCTTGCCGCGCTTGAGTTTCTTCTAAAGTTTCACGTTGTTGACGTATCGCATGGGACCGAGCGTCAGCAGCTTGCCGCGCTTGAGTTTGTTCCAAAGTTTCACGTTGTCGACGTATCGCATGAGACCGAGCGTCAGCTTGTCGCTGTGATCGAAGCTGTTCTTCTGTGTTATTAGCTCTTGTACGTGCTTTTCTCTCACGATTCAATCGCCGTCGCTTTGCAGCAGGATTTTCAAAATTTTCATTATCCATTATGGAAGTTCACATAATGCATTTTTGGAAATAGCTGTCCTATATAGACAAAATGATACGATGATACGTTGATCCGATGATACGTTGATACGATAATACGTTGATACGATGATACGTTGATCCGATGATACGTTGATCCGATGATACGTTGTGCGTTCGGTTCGGTTCGGTTTGCTTCGGGTATTTCCGTGGGACAGACTGAAAGAAAGACTTGGCCTTTTATAATAAGAGATAATAACATGTAACCAATGAGTAACAAGCGTTATGTTAACGGTGAAATTTTTCTTAATTCTGATTGGTTAAAACTGTTAAAAATCGGAAAAAAAATATTCGTGAGTCATCAATCGCAAATAAAATTTTGGCAGTGTAAACCTGTAAAAATTTTAACCAAACTATTGGTACTGAGGCCCCGGGTTCAAATCTCAGAAACCCCCAATTTTTTTTTACACTTTTGTGTATTAAGTTTTATATGTAATTTATTAAAAATTTTTATTTATTAAAATACACTTTCCACTGTATGTGTGAACAGAATTTTTCCTAACAGAGCATTCGGAAAAAGAACAAACGCTGATAATTATTAAATGATTAAAAATGGAGCTCCGAGCAACACGTGTACACACTTATACCAGGTTATTATAATGAATATGCATTTTTCAATTTCAGAAAATATATATTCCAAGAAACCGTTAATTTACCTTGATTAATTTTTACAATTAAATTTTTTTTCAAAAAAATGTTATGTTGTTTTATGCCGATAAATTACCTAACGGCAGGGCTGCCGCAGGTTAAATTATTAGCTAATTGCAGGCACAGATAAATAACCTAACGGCAGGGCTGCCGCAGGTTAAATTATTAGCTAATTACAGGCCCAGATAAATAACCCAACGGCAGGCCTGACTCAGGCTAAATTACAGGTTAATTGCAGGCACAGACAAATTGCAGGCCTGACACAGGCCTGTGTCAGGTGCAGGCTATTTACCGGCTATTTGCAGGCTAAAAATGTTACTTAGGCAGTGGCGTATCATATACTATTTTGTTAAACACCAGTGGCGTCTCATATACTATTTTTTTGTTAACCACCAGTGGCGTGTTTTTGGTAGACTACGTTCATCGTTTTTTTTTAAATTTTGATTTAGTTATTACTTGTATTACTGTTTCCTTTTTCTTTTATTTTATTTTTAGCAATTAAGTTTATTTTGTTACCAAGTAAAGGGTTATAACGCGTGTGCTGGCAGTTTGTTGTTTTAAGCACGTTAGCTTCTTACAAATTAAGACGCGTATTAATTTTGCCGTAAATATGACTTTAATTTTTTTGTTGTTCAATAAATGTGCCACGCGATTTATGCGGGCATTATTTACGAAATCCTTTCCTGGGAGTACGTCGTGCCTTATTTAGGTTTTCATTGAACTGTCCTGCTCCTTTCGATTGGAAATCCGGTTCGACAACTGTTTAATTAGGAAATTAAACAGGTTTTTGTTGGTTGGTTGGGTTATAGTTTCCAATCACCCTGTATATAAATAAATTAATTCAAAACGCATAATTGTCAAAACTTACTTAGAAAAGTGTAAATAAAGCTAAAATGCATCCTAGCACTTTTCAGTAGGTCAATTAAAATATAATTCATTTCCGTATTGTAATCATATCAACATTCAAAACAATTACTCATCAGTTCAATTAACTTTAATTAATGCATTTAAAATATTATAAGGTAAAATTTATATCAAGTCAGCAGGTCAATAACTTTAACTTTAAAATACTATAGAAATGGAATGTGATAATTAGCATTAAGTTTTATATAAATAGGGTATTTAAAACTTAATAAAGCAGTACAATTTAGAAGACGTTTTGAGTTGTTACTCACCACATAAGTTAGGAGAGGTACTTCTTGCCACCTTTTCCTAATTTAGAGTATTCACTTGAACTTACAACTCGAGTGTTACTCATTTCACATAAATTAAGACGGGTACTTATTGCCACCCTTATCTTAATTTATTCAACAACGCATCCCGGCGTAAGTACAAGATCGATCTCTAAGGTAAGTTTTCTTACGTTCCTCCCTTTTTAATAAGACCTAGGTGGCGCCCTTATTTATTCATTTTTTTCACGATCTCGACTCCCCACATCTGCAGTACAGTGTCCGTGGAATATTATATATTCAATAAACCCACCCCTCCCACTGGCTAGTTGGCAAACTGTTTCTGCGGAGGTTTCCGCCAATTCCCTCCCCTTTATTTGGGAATTCGGCCGTCTAGGGGGCAATTTGTTGGAACTTGGGGATTCGTTTCCAATCCAACGAGTTGTCCGTCACAGGATATCCTGCACAAATTACCCAAGCTGTTAAACCTGCGCGTTTACCCTTATCAAAACAAGAATGCGATGTTATCGTTTCAGATAATTTTTCGGGATGGGGATTGACGTCATTTATACCAATTCCTCCACGCCGTTTGCAATGGGCAAATCTTCCAAGAATAACTAACGACAGTAAATATTTAACTATTTTAGTTTATACGGTAGTTCTTCAATGTTTTTAATTTAGGATGTACAGAGGTTCTAGAGGCATTATTAGGAAGTTCTAAACCTTTCGATGAAACAATGGTTTGTACCACAGCAAATATCGGTAAATCAGAGACAGCGTGTTCAGGAGATAGTAGCGGTCCTTTGGTAAATAATAACACCGACACTCTTATTGGTATTGCAACTTCTATCTGCCGTTGTTACTGACATTTTGCTAATTCTTTTTACACTTTATCTATAAAAAAATTTTTTAAACCACAAGTAATATTACTGGAAATTTTATACAACACAAGAATTAATTTTCTGCAACTCTGTAATAAATTTTGCTATTTGTAATTTCGTAACCTTTTATTTGTTTCAAATTCAAGTTGATATGTTTTAATTATAATTATCCTCTTGATATCTTATCGTATGTACCATACAAACACAGAAAAATAAAAATTTAATCAATAATTTTACCAATTTTGGAACCAATTACTACTTGTAATAACGCCTTTCTGTATTACAAATGATTAAAAAAAAAGTTTTCTTCGTATTACCCTAATTGTAAGTAATTTTATTTTTAAACTTGAAGATTATTTATTTAGAATTTCTACGTATTAAAAATAGACAGCAGAAAACTATTGACACACATATTCTACCATAGTTTACCTTTTAATATGGAATTTGTTAATTTTGCAAAACACAGATTTTCGGGATTTGCGCTGCCATCTAAACTGCTACCCTACGATTGAGCTGCCACCATTGTAACCTCTGCCCCCTTGATTGTACCCAAGAGAGAGAGGGTTATTCTTCTTTATCTCTTCGAAGACGTATAATTCTACTCCCAAACTTTCCTCAATAAAAGATAACAAAGTAGACTAAATACTATATTAATTGATATTAATAACTTATTACAAAAATGCTGGCCTTGGATTCTGGTGTTGGATTCTGGCAAGTTCTTATATTATATTACATAAAATTTTACCACTTACTTTGAAGTAGTTCTGAAACCCTTGGTCGAAATTGTGGCCACTCTATTTTATCGAACTCGGAATAAATTAATAAAAGATGCACAAATATAATTTAGAAAAATCGCGTTCGCGCGCGGAGTTAACAGATTCTGTCCTTTCCAAAGAACAACCGAAACCTGACTGACTTCTCCAAAATCCGTTAACTCCTTCTCCGACCTCCCCCCCCCCCTTTTGAGCTGTAGATGACCCTTGCAAAGAGTTCATTCCGCAGTCATCAAAAAGGCAGTTATTGACTTTTGGGACCGGATGCGTGTGGCTTCAAAACTACTTCGGTACACAACATTTTTCATACCACAAATACTTTTATGCAAGCCTGCGACCTACAATAGATAGATGTTTCCTGCAAGCTAATATTTATATAAAAATGTTGTGTACAGGGTGTTACAGGGTATTACACCATGCGGAACTAAAGATGCGCCTACTGTTTACACCAATGTTTGCAGTTACTTGGATTGGATAGAATACCATATAAACAATAACTCCCAAGTAACACACGTTCGTATGATATACGTGTATTATTGGGAAATTAGGTATATTTAACGGATAGGTATAATTTTCGTATATTTAATATACGTGTATCATATACACTTCATGTACTTATGCTTAGAATATTCGGATATTATACGATGCGTATATTTGCTTTATAAATGTAATCCCTAAAGGTAGAATTTTGAGTTATCGTAGTCGTCTATTAAACATGTATATTATACCAGTAATCTTCCAACGGTAAAAGAGTATAATTTTGGATTACTATAAATGTTGAATAACCGTGTAATGTAGACGGACAGACTTAAAGCGATTTTTTTTACAAATGTAATCTAGAAAGGTCGAATTTTGAGTTATCATAATCGTTTATTAGACATGTAGATTATACCAGTAATCTTCTAACTTTAAAAGAGTATAATTTTGGGTTAGTATAAATGTTGAATAAGCGTGTAATGTAGACGGACAGACTTAAAGCGATTTTTTTCACAAAGGTCCTCTAGAAAGGAGGAATTTTGAGTTATCGTAATCGTTTATTAGACATGTAGATTATACCAGTAATCTTCCAACTGTAAGAGAGTATAATTTTGGGTTAGTATAAATGTTGAATAACCGTGTAATGTATACGCACAGACTTAAAGCGATTTATTTTATAAATGTCATCCCTGAAGGTAGAATTTTGAGTTGTAGTACTCATTTATTTGACGTGTAGTTTATACCAGTAATATTCCAACGGTAAAAGAGTATAATTTTGGATTACTATAAATGTTGAATAGCCGTGCAATGTATACGCACAGACTTAAAGCGATTTATTTTATAAATGTCATCCCTGAAGGTAGAATTTTGCGTTGTAGTACTCATTTATTTGACGTGTAGTTTATACCAATAATATTCCAACGGTAAAAGAGTATAATTTTGGATTACTATAAATGTTGAATAGCCGTGTAATGTATACGCACAGACTTAAAGCGATTTATTTTATAAATGTCATCCCTGAAGGTAGAATTTTGAGTTGTAGTACTCATTTATTTGACGTGTAGTTTATACCAGTAATCTTCCAACGGTAAAAGAGTATAATTTTGGATTACTATAAATGTTGAATAACCGTGTAATGTATACGCACAGACTTAAAGCGATTTATTTTATAAATGTCATCCCTGAAGGTAGAATTTTGAGTTGTAGTACTCATTTATTTGACGTGTAGTTTATACCAGTAATATTCCAACGGTAAAAGAGTATAATTTTGGATTACTATAAATGTTGAATAACCGTGTAATGTATACGCACAGACTTCAAGCGATTTATTTTATAAATGTCATCCCTGAAGGTAGAATTTTGAGTTGTAGTACTCATTTATTTGACGTGTAGTTTATACCAGTAATATTCCAACGGTAAAAGAGTATAATTTTGGATTACTATAAATGTTGAATAGCCGTGTAATGTATACGCACAGACTTAAAGCGATTTATTTTATAAATGTCATCCCTGAAGGTAGAATTTTGCGTTGTAGTACTCATTTATTTGACGTGTAGTTTATACCAGTAATATTCCAACGGTAAAAGAGTATAATTTTGGATTACTATAAATGTTGAATAGCCGTGTAATGTATACGCACAGACTTAAAGCGATTTATTTTATAAATGTCATCCCTGAAGGTAGAATTTTGAGTTGTAGTACTCATTTATTTGACGTGTAGTTTATACCAGTAATCTTCCAACGGTAAAAGAGTATAATTTTGGATTACTATAAATGTTGAATAACCGTGTAATGTATACGCACAGACTTAAAGCGATTTATTTTATAAATGTCATCCCTGAAGGTAGAATTTTAAGTTGTAGTACTCATTTATTGGACGTGTAGATTATACCTTTAATCTGCCAACTACAAAAACGTAATTTTAAAATTAGCATAAATTTTGAATAAATGTTTAATGTTGAATTTATACAATGTTTAATGATAAAATAAAAATAAAGTAATAGAAATAAATTAAAAATTTATAAATCACTTAAAATTTACTTACATTTTTTTTTGTTCAAACGAAAATTCGAACCAACGCCGCACGTGCATACAGATTTGTTGATTTTTGATGATCAACTTCAATTTTTATAATTCATAGATTAAAAATATCAGTGTTAAATTAAAATAAATAAAACATTTTCTGAAACGTTTCTCAGATCAATTTTATATTATGAATTATTTAAAAAAAAATGCATGTTGCAGAAAAGGGAGAAACACGTCATATATACTTTTTTACAAGCATTATAATTTATTACATTAACCAGTATTTATCTAAAATAATTTATAACCACGTGTAATTTTTATTTAAATTAAGACAAATAACTAACTGTTATTAATTAATAAAAACAAAACAAGTACAAGCATTATAATTTTTAATTTTTTTTTTAAATTTGAAAATTTTTTAACTGCTTAATTTTAAAGAAATCTTTAGTTTTTGATAGATGTTGCTATTTTTAAACACTAAACTTTGTAGGCTCTTGCACGAATATTTTGAAAATTGTGCTGCGCCACATCGCTTGAAATTAATGTCAAAATTTTTAATTAAATTTGAAAAATTTTTAACTGCTATTATTTGCGCGCTTGTTTATAATGCTTGATTGTGAAAATTTTTTTAATTTTTGATAAATGTTGCTATTTTTAAACACCAAACTTTGTAGGCTCTACCACGTGTATTTTGCAAATTTTGCTGTCAGTCGCTTGAAATTAATGTCAAAATTTTTAATTAATTTTAAAAATTTTTAACTGCTATTATTTGCGCGCTTGTTTATAATGCTAGATTCTGAAAATTTTTTAAATTTTCCATTCCAATTTTCCTCCACACTAAACTTTGTAGGCTCTACCACGTGTATTTTGCAAATTTTGCTGTCAGTCGCTTGAAATTAATGTCAAAATTTTTAATTAAATTTGAAAAATTTTTAACTGCTATTATTTGCGCGCTTGTTTATAATGCTTGATTGTGAAAATTTTTTTAATTTTTGATAAATGTTGCTATTTTTAAACACTAAACTTTGTAGGCTCTACCACGTGTATTTTGCAAATTTTGCTGTCAGTCGCTTGAAATTAATGTCAAAATTTTTAATTAAATTTTAAAAATTTTTAACTGCTATTATTTGCGCGCTTGTTTATAATGCTAGATTGTGAAAATTTTTTAAATTTTCCATTCCAATTTTCCTCCACACTAAACTTTGTAGGCTCTACCACGTGTATTTTGCAAATTTTGCTGTCAGTCGCTTGAAATTAATGTCAAAATTTTTAATTAAATTTGAAAAATTTTTAACTGCTATTATTTGCGCGCTTGTTTATAATGCTTGATTGTGAAAATTTTTTTAATTTTTGATAAATGTTGCTATTTTTAAACACTAAACTTTGTAGGCTCTACCACGTGTATTTTGCAAATTTTGCTGTCAGTCGCTCGAAATTAATGTCAAAATTTTTAATTAAATTTGAAAAATTTTTAACTGCTATTATTTGCGCGCTTGTTTATAATGCTAGATTGTGAAAATTTTTTTAATTTTCCATTCCAATTTTCCTCCACACTAAACTTTGTAGGCTCTACCGCGTGTATTTTGCAAATTTTGCTGTCAGTCGCTTGAAATTAATGTCAAAATTTTTAATTAAATTTGAAAAATTTTTAACTGCTATTATTTGCGCGCTTGTTTATAATGCTTGATTGTGAAAATTTTTTTAATTTTTGATAAATGTTGCTATTTTTAAACACTAAACTTTGTAGGCTCTACCACGTGTATTTTGCAAATTTTGCTGTTAGTCGCTTGAAATTAATGTCAAAATTTTTAATTAAATTTGAAAAATTTTTAACTGTTATTATTTGCGCGCTTACTTTTAGTGCTTGTTTTTGATGAAATTTTAAATTTTGGATAAAAGTTGCTATTTTTAAAAACTCATTTTGAAGTCACTTTACAATGTGTATTTTAAAAATAAATTTTTCATTTATTCAAATACACAAATAATTTGCAGGCTAAAAATGTTACTTGGGTTTCCACTGATACATGTAAACAAGATTTTTCCTAACATCATTCGGAAAAAGAACAAGGCCAATAATTAATGTTTAATATTTGAGCTCCGAGCAACATATCTACTCCACGAGTACTCCCAATAATGTTGTGCTTGTGAATAAGGGCGAAGCTTTTAGAATACGTTCGATTTTGTATTTACATGGTAAATATCAATTCACGGGTACTTCTTATAGATACATGTATGATTTGTACGATACTCCATTGCAATCAAGTAAATTAAATATTTATTATGTATGCCACGAAGGTATTAAACATGAAAATATTATTCTGTCCCAAATAGAATGCATTATTATTGAGCATAAAAAAGGTTATGCAGTTTTTCCAATTCTTCATCAAAGACGTTAACGTGAATACAGAAAATGTAAAATTGTAAAATAAAAATGTAAAATAAAAAATGTAAAATACGTTTTGTATATATATTTTGTAGTAGGTAATATTTATATTATTTAATTTTGTCATTAATATTATTGTAGCCCGCCTGTGCCAGCTAGTCTTTTATAATTTAAAATTCGAATTAGAAAATAGGATTTTTATGACTATTTAAAATGACAATAGTCAATCACGTCCAGGTAGCACAGATGCTACAGCGTTAGACTCAATACCTGTAGGTCCTAGGTTCAAATCCCGGTGGAGCCGTAAAAAAAATGTAAGTATATATAATTAATATTTCAACTTAATTAGGATTTTACAGATATGCAAAAACAACACATCGAATCGAGCTGGTAGAAAAAGTAAGTAGTACGTGTATAAATAAATTTAATATTTAGAATTTAATCAGGAATATATAGATATGCAAAAAACAACAGGACGCAATAATATGAATACCAAAATTACCATGAATAAGTAGTAAAATTTAAAATAATGAAATTGTATAGATGTGATAATAGATAAATTGTCTAGTAAAATAATTGAAATGTTAATAATAATTTTTATTATTTTTTTTATTTGTTTTTATTATACAGATATTATACTGATAGTATACGTATGTCCAATACGGTTACTACATGTATAACATATACGTATAGATATTAGGGTATGGCCGCGACATTGACACGTTTACATACACGTCTTCATTATACAAATAGTATACGTACGTCCAATACGGTTACTACATGTTTAACATATACGTATAGATATTAGGGTATGGCCGCGACATTGACACGTTTACATACACGTTTTTATTATACAGATAGTATACGTACGTCCAATACGGTTACTACATGTTTAACATATACGTATAGATATTAGGGTATGACCGCGACATTGACACGTTTACATACACGTTTTCATTATACAGATAATATTCATAAATAACGGTTTGTATATTCGAATATTATCATATATAATACCACAAGAGACTATCAAATTGTCGGCAATAATTTTTGAAACTGGAACTGAGTGTTTGTCGCCCTTAAAATCACCATGAGTGCTTTAGCACGAATGGTGATTTTAAATGGCGACAAACACGAAGATTCCATGGTTTAAAAATTAACCGACAATTTTATAGTATCGTGTGGAATTCGTTTGACAATTTCGTAAATAAAATTGCAATTTTTTCTGACAACAAATAATTTATAGTATGCGTTCACGTAGTTTTCATCGTTACTATGGAAATTTGACAATACAGACCACGGTGGTCGTATTGCCGCGACAATACACCACCGTGGTCTGTATTGTCAAAGGAAGTAGATTATGATTGGTTCAAATTGATGAGATTGTAACATCCTATTGGTTGAATTATTATGAACGAAATTGTCTATGTAATATACGATCGTGTGTTACTTGGGCTAGTTTGTAATCCTATCCATATAAAAAATATCTATATATCTAAATATACAATGTTTTTATTTATTTGACCAATTTCATAATTGCGAATTCTTTTTTTTACTGAAAGATTCACTCCAGAACGTACGGGGTGAAAACTACAATATATTCCCGTGGTTTGGAATTCACGTTAACCTCACAGCCCATGACATACCCGTGCGCTTATAAATGCGTTCTGAATCTTAATATATTTCTACAAGAAAATTTAAAATTGTTCAACTATCGGGTCGATGCATGAGTTCGTGGCGTTTCTTTTCATTTAAAATTTAATTTTTTAAATAAAAAATATATCAACTAATCAATAATATATTTTAATATATTATATAATAATATATTATATATTACCGAGGTCTTGCATAGCTGCTTTTGTAATGTTAGCAGTATACTGACGGGCATTATCATGCTGCAAAACCATTTGATGCCGTCTTGCCGATCGTTTTTCTTAAATTGCAGCCTCCAGGCGACGCAGTTGTTGACAATAAACCTCAGAAGTGATAGTTACATTCCTCGGAAGCAATTCATAGTAGATGACGCCGTCTTTATCCCTCCCTATGCCAACATTACCTTGCGTGGATGGGCAGCAGTTTTTGCAGGAGGATTAGCTTGTTTGTTAGGGTTCAGCCATTCCTTTCTGTTCTTGATGTTGATGTAAAGACACCATTTTACCAGTCACCAGTAACAATTTGAGACAAAAACGGCCGATGTTGTTGACGAGCTAAAAAGCTATGGTACCCAAACACCCAACTTTTGAACTTTACCCATGGAATTCAAATGTCGTACGATAGTTGATTGGTCACAATTCATCATATTGCCCAATTCGCAAGTTGATGGACGTGGATCATCACGAATTGAAGCATTTAATCGGTCTTCATCAAAGCCGGATGGTCTCCCTGAACGTGGAAAATCATTCATATCAAAATGCCCCTTTTTGAAGCGAGAAAACCATTTTCGTGCAGTACTTTCCACGATGGCGTTCTCTCCGTAAACAGCACAAATGGTTCTAGCGGCCTCCGATGTCTTAACTCCTCGGTTAAACTCAAACAAATGGATATGTCGGAAATGTTAATTTTTTTGTACTTGACATTCGATTTTCTGTAGCCAACAATTACCCCTAACTTTCTACAAATTAAATAATTCAAGAAGTATTCAAGAAAATGACATTGATATTTCTCAAACAAATTTGTTTCCAAAGCACTCTCCTTGGAAACCAAAAACGTTACGAACTTATGCATCAACCTGATATTTGACCTTGTGAAATGAATAATAGATTTTGATGCTTCTGATAAATGTGTTTATTTTTTACTTTTAGTTTAGGATGACAATCATTTTGTTACTACCTCTATTAAATTATAACAAAGTACATAACTTATCTAATCTTACAATAATTAATGTAATCAGTTATTTGTTCATTTAAAGTATTTAAATCTGATCAAACTGCACTATTTACTTTATTGGTGCCTATTTGTGATCATCAATATGAAGTTTTCCATATCCCTAGCAATTTTATTAGCGTATGCTACAGGTAAGAAATATTATACAAAAATTTCATTTCGCAGAATAATCACCACAGCAAGTTTTAAAATACTAAATTTATTACAGCTGCGTCATCAATTGAGATTGATTTCTACAAAAACACCCTGACCCATGACTCGTCCCGTATTGTTGGTGGTGAAGCAGCTGCCAAACGTCAGTTTCCATATCAGGTTTCTCTGAGATGGACTCCTGGAATTATTTCTTATTCCCACATTTGCGGTGGTACTTTGATAAACAAACAGTGGGTACTTACAGCTGCCCATTGCAAACAACCGTTTGGAAAGTATGAAGTTGCTTTGGGATTACTTGATCAAAACAAGAAAGATGAAGACACTCAGTACATAGCAGTTGAAAAAGCCTTTACCCATGTTGATTACCCAGGGTATATAAATTAATTTAAAAGTGACTTGAATTTTATAATAAAAAATTACAACTTACAGTGGTGTTGCAGCATTCGATATTGGTTTATTTAAATTAGCACGAGAAGTTGAAATTACCGACGCTGTTCAAATTGCCAACTTACCAACTGCAGAAGAATGCGACGTTATTGTACCTGAAACTCTTTCTGGTTGGGGAGTAACTTCCAAGATCCTACCAATCCCCGCAAAACGTTTACAGTGGGCAACTCTTCCACGTATTTCCAACGAACGTACGTAAAGAAAAGGAGCGACTTTGCATTTAATTTAAATGTCTCTTATTTTAGAATGCGAAGAACATTTGAAAGCTTTATTGGGCAATGCTGGACCTTTAGATTCAACCATGGTATGCACTGGATCAAATATTGGAAAATCACAATCGGCATGTTCTGGTGATAGCGGTGGTCCTTTAGCGAAAGATGGCAAAACTGTCATTGGAGTTGTATCATGGGGTCTTGTACCATGCGGAACCAAAGATGCGCCCACTGTATATACCAATGTTTGCAGTTATCTTAAATGGATTGATGATACAATTAAATTTAATTAAGCGCCATTATTTAACATTTTCGTATCTTAAAAAAAATTAAAAAGGCACATACTTCTTTTGTTTCTTATTTCTTGATTACCTTCAATATTTTGTCTATATATTATAAGTAAAAATGAGTATGTATGACACATTTTTGTTATCAAAAGATAAAACTACCTTATTTTTAACCCACTTAAACATATTTATATCGTTTAATTTATAATTTTTAATTAATCTAATTTTATGTATCAAATTCTCGGAAGTGATAACCCTATATTAAAATGGAATAGAAAACCTTTTATCAATAAAAGTATTACGGTAAATATGCAAATAATGCACTTAAAATTAATCATTTTCTTTTTTACTCGATATTCATTTAAAGGGGTTGAAAGCTCTCAATTAATATAAGTGGATCTCAAAATAAATACATAATTATTGATTAACAGTTTTTATTAACTATTAACTTACAGAAGGGTGAATCCAACCCCAGCAATGCTCAATAGATATCTACCAAGCTTTTAGTTTCCGAATAAGCAAATTTAAAATATTGTAAGTAGTTCATAGATAAGCGTTCAACATTAATTTGGTATTCAAAACCATCAACATTTGACTTGGTAATTTTTTAAACTATACTAAAAATCTATATAAACATAACACCTGAACGCATAGTAAGCCATTAACATTGCTTTCCTTTAACCATGAATTTCTTTATTTTTGCGTTAGTTTTTGTAACTTATGTTACAGGTAAGTAGGATTTTGACCAAAGCTTATTGAACTTAATACTTTCTTAAACCAATTAGATGCAACACCTCGTGCAACATTTTTGAATCGATTGGGGCTCTATCAAAATACTTTACGAAGCTCTTCCACGCGTATCATAGGAGGATCGTATGCAGAAAAAGACCAGTTTCCTTATCAAGTATCCATACGTTATTCTACTCGATCATATTTTACTCATATTTGTGGAGGAACCCTAATACATCCACAATATGTATTAACTGCAGGACATTGCAAACAAGAAAAAGGAAATTATGAAGTGGCAGTGGGACTAATTTACCGATTGGACAATGGTGCAGATGTACAAGTGAAAAAAGTTATAGATTTTATTGTTCACCCAGAATACCCAGGGTAATTTCTGTTAATTATAGTAGCTATGCGGGCGATTGATTTCATGTTGATCAGAACTTCTATATTTGTTATTAATTGTTTTCGGCTTTCCTTTTTCTTTCTTCCATTTTGCTTTATTATTTTTTGTTACTAATTCATTGGTTTCTGACAGGGGCGTTGCTAAATACGACATAGCAGTGATACAGCTTCAAGAAGCTGTTACCTTAAGTAAAGCTGTGAACATTGCACAACTGCCTTCAACTGAGGAAGAATGCGACATTATAGAACCTCGAACCCTATCGGGATGGGGATTAACACAAAACATTCTACCAATTGCGCCCATAGCTCTGAGATATGCAGTTCTTCCACGCATATCCACCGAACGTAAGAAATTATATAAAATTCAGTAAAATATAATTATAAAGATATCATTTCAGAATGCAAGAAGAACTTAATAGAAATTAATAATTCTTCAGAACCTCTTGACGAAACAATGTTGTGTACTGTGGCAAGTGAAGGTAAAAAACAATCAGCATGTTCTGGAGATAGTGGAGGTCCTTTAGTAGATTCGTCTACAAATACTATAATAGGTGTTGTATCGTGGGGTTTGATGCCATGTGGTGAAATTGAAAAAGCTCCATCCGTTTATACCAACGTATGCAAGTACAGAACATGGATTGAAAGCATTATAAATAAAGTAATAACATAACTGATTGAAATTTTGTATCACATTATATAAATAAATTTCAAAAGGATTTTGGTGACTGTAATGACTAGTTTACTTCTGCTGTTCTGCATTTCTAAAAATTAAGCCCAAATATCGAAAAACAAATACATTATAAATAATTTTAAATGGCAAGAGAACGCGGTTTGTCGCATGAATAGGATTTAATTACATTACATTTAACCGTTTTATTACTTATTAAACATTCTGTACTTACTATACCTGTTAGTTTCTTTGTTTGTTTTTTTCGAGTGTGGCGCCTTTTGTTTTGTTTTAGAGGTTATACGTGGTTGCTGGAAAATTTTCCGGCATCGAGTAATTCTAGTAGTGTCAATTTTTTTTAACTGCCATATTCGTAAAATTTCACGTTTTTAACTTATAATTCCGTTAATCGTTCATACTGAAGTAGACAAGTTTTATTGCACATCATTTTAAAGAAAGCAATTGTGCGAAAAACTGGAATTTTCATGTGAATATTTTCGTTCCATGATTTTTTACGATTTTACATGTGGTCTAAACTCGCAAAAATCGATCGTACGGCTTGTTTTGGCTTTCGGAAATGAAGCAACATCCAAGAATACTGTTTATAGCTGGTTTTCCGAATTTCAGCGTGGCTGCACTATTGTAGAGCAATAAGTGGAGATGTCATCTTGGTATAGAAGGATAATGTAGTTAATACTTTAAACATTGTAGCTTTGTTTATTATCTTTATTTGTAGTAATTATTTATGCCCTTAATAGGGATAAATGAACGCTAAAATATCTCTAGAGGATAAAATGGAAAAATTTATAAAGGAAAATCTAGACCTGGAGGTGAAAGTAACAGCGACTTACAAAATAGGAGACATGAGGAATATTATCGAGGTAGAAAACTGCGGGGGTGGGGGAATGAAAATAATGAAAAAATAACTTTAAGTTGAGCCGACTGAGGATATTCATAGATAATGATTTAACAGTTACAGAAAGAAAAATACAGGCACAAATAAGAGAACAAGCAGAGGAGCTGAGAAAAACTGGAAATAATGTCAAGATGGGCTATCAGAATTTTTTATACGACAATAAAGTGCTACGATGGAAGAGAGAAGATGGATGCCTGCAGGAAATGCCAAAAAACTGCCCGGATACAACAATCAGGAAAAATCTAAGACGAACCGGCGAGAAAAGGATAATGAAGCGGATTTACGGAATAAAAGAATTAGATTATAAGAGAGAGTTCTCTTTGTAGCTACCTGGAATGTAAGGGGAACTTATGTGGAGGGAGAAATTAGACAGTTAGTAAAGGTTTTGAGAAGGTATAAAGTTGATCTTGTAGCACTGCAAGAAACGAAATAAGCCAATAACGATAGGATGGAAGTTGAAGGTTATACCTTTTCAGTAGAAAGATCAGAGAGAAAGTGAAGAGAATGGTAATTGATTTCAAACCAATATAATATCGGAAATTCAGAAAGATAACCATAGTAAATGTACATACTCCAACGGAGGAAAAGAATGAGGAAGAAAATGAACAGTTTTATGACACCTCGGATAGAATATGTGGGGATATTCCTAAACACGACCTAAAACTGATTATGGGTGACTGGAACGCCAAAATAGGTAAAGAAGAAATTTATCGACCAACCATAGGAAGATTTAGTTTGCATGACGTTAATAATGAAAACAGAAGATTTCATTTGCTATGGATAGAGACATGAAAATAAAAAGCACGTACTAGGAACACAAAGACATACACAGGGACATATGGATAAGTTCAGACTTATTTATAATTCATTCCCACTTGTAACATTTCATTTTTAATAGCGTTGCGTAGCTTCTCAGAATTGCTTAAATAAATTCACTTCGTTCAAAAGAAGTGTTGTTATATACTTAATGCTTATAATAATTAGAATTGGAATTCTTACGTGGCATCACAACAGCTTCGTTTCCATGGGGCTTCATCATCTCGGTTAACATCACATCTTCATTTTCGAGCAACACGTTTTCAATAATTTTCAATTGTTTAACTTCATCTTGAAATGTCAGCTATTTCTAAATCGTCTTTTTCGTTTATTTTCGGGAGGGATAGATTTTCTTTTTTTTTGTAAATGTTATAAACATTTCAATATTTTTACGTCTATCACTTGGTGATTATTTTGTAAAACTGATGGCATTATAATCACTTGGCCCTAAAGATTTGATAAGGAAAGTCGTTGAAATACATATAGTTATGTTCACGTAACTTTAAACGTTGAATAACATTAGAATTAGCTAAGGGTTGAACAATCGTCTACTATTAATGGTCTACTATGTAGTTTATTTTATAGCCTAGTATGTATTCGAAGTTATAGGTCCATTATTTTTAAGTACTAATTTTAAGAAACAAAGGGTTCCTGTATTTTTGGGTATTAATATCAGGAACACGGCATAGTTAGATCAGTGGTATTTGAGTAGTAACACATACAAGTTCATTGATTTTACTCTGCTTGTAAGTTAGTACTTTATTGTGAACAACTGTGTTTATCTTATTATCGTTATTAAATAAATTATATTCATCTTTAAAAACAATCGTTTACGTAATAAAAACTTAACTATATGCAGTTGACAATAATTACAGTAAAGAAGAGAGTAACAATCCTGATCGGTCCATAATAACAAAACCTGTATTTAATGACGCAGAAATTCCTATTGGTAATAATACAACTGACCTTCTGGATCTGGATTGTTTGGGGAGGGCAGATTTTCACTGCAAGCACTCAGGCCACACATCGGGCCCATTATGCTACCTCCAGGTAGCCCATCGCTCCTCTAAGTCTTAAGCCATTCCACATTTAGGATGTACTCAAGTATCTTCGAGAGCAATGTGCCACTAATACTGGCCATGCTAGGCCAGCAGTCCCCCAGAATGGATGCTCTTTCGAAGCAAGGGCAGGGCAGCTGCAAAGCAGGTGCTCCGCCGTTTCATCTGCTAAGTTACAGCCCCGACAAGTTGGGCTGTCTACCAGTCCCATCGTGCGAAGATGTTTATTTAGTTTGCAGTGTCCCGTGAGGACTCCTGCAATACTTCTTAATTTTTCTCGCGATAGCTGCAAGTAGTATTTGTGGTGATTACGCAAGGGTCCACGTATTGCTGCCCTTGCTTGTCGGCAGCCTTTGGTATTTTTCCATCTACTGGTATGCAGTTTGAGAGTCTCTTCTGTAAGAAGGGTGTTGAAGAGCTCAATGGTCGGCGTTATGAATGGCTCAGGTCCACAGGGCAGTTTAGCAGAGCCAATTCCCGCCAGAGCATCTGCCCTTTCATTGCCTTCGTTTCCTTGGTGCCCTTTGACCCATCTGAGCGTTAGGACATTGTTGTTTTGTGACCTTCACAAAACTTGGTCGACAAAACACCGGTCACCGACCCTTCTACACTTACCTGCAATCCTCGACTTGGTATGACGACGCTGCGGCTTACCTCTACAGAGAGCAATTTGGGGTGGGTCAGCGATCAGACCGCTACGACCTGATCCAAACAAAAAAGGGCGCCACGCGCTTTTTGTCGTCTCTGAAAAACAAATAGCCGAAAGCGCGAAAGCAAAAGGTAACTAAACAAGTTGAGGTTACAAGTAGCGGGTTCAGTGACGAGTAAAACTAAATTGCAAAAATAAAACAATTTAATAATATAAACAAAAACAGTAGCCACAAGTCACAAATCGTAGAATCGTGTATAAAGTTCAAAATTTATTATAAACTCGACAGTGGAGATTTTTTTGTACTTACAAAAATTTGTGGTAAATCTTATACTATTCAGATCTGAACTAGTAAAACAAAAATATATTCAATACAGAAATCTTACAGCCAGGAGCTTGTCCCAGACACCTTGCAAACAAAATAGAAGTTATGATGTAAAATTAATCTTCTTTTCGACGTCGGCAAGATACGTAAGTACGCAATGAAATAAGTATATCGTTCACCCGCCACGCAATAACAAAACAAATCAACGGATTTATAAATATCACTCACCCGTAAGTAAGTCCGTAAGTTACGCTTGTGGATATTATGGTGCACCACTGGATTTACCTCGACCAATACGAACCCTTCGTTCGGAAGTAAACAATGAATTGATTCTTCCTGTGTGTTGTAATTAATTTGGAATGTGAATTCTAATGAATATTCCAAACAAAATGCAGTTGAAATTGCGGCAACTATGAACCCGATCTTTGGTGGATATCGGTTAGTAAAATAAGCGTAAGTGTAAATAATTAATATTTTCCAGGCGAACCTTCGAATAAATTTCCAGTAACCAATCGCTACCAATTTGTACTTCTCGGAAGCTTATCCCAAACTGGAAATCGTTGACCAAAATGGTACCTTCAACGATAAATGTTCCTGGGCTCTACCAATATTTAATCCTCAAAATTGAGTTCTAGGATCAGTCAATTGAAGTTAATTTATTTATAAAAATAAAAAACATTTTGAGGTTGTTGCCAACCTCATCATAAAATGGACCCTGCAAATTGGCGGGGAGTTCATGTTTTCATCACAATTATAAAATTATTCTTAAAGTTTTTTATCAAGTTCTGGTCGTTTTTTATGAATTTTTTAATCGGGTTTCAAACCGCGTGTCATTTGGTATATTGTGACATACACATAATCTGCCTATTTTGATATGTTGTTTTCTGATTTGTTTTATGTTTCAGGTTTCTATATTGGATTGCGTGGGCGTTTTTATTTCATCAATGTTGGTATGTATTGGTATTCATATCTTGATTTTTGGAGTCTATTTTTCATTTTCGATTGTTATTTGGCTTTATTGGGTACACTCAAACCTTGTTTCTTATCAGGGTTATTAGTTTTTAGGATTAGATCTCATTGGTCACGGTTATTTCTCTCGTTGTTAATAGTGGTTGCTATGGATTGTGCACGGGCCTCAAGTCGGGCCTTATATACTTTACACAGGATTGATCCTGTGGAGTGCTTGTTGTCACTGAGCTTCGCTCTGACACAGTTGGCGCATACATGCTTAGCAAGTTCCTTTTGCACTACGCAGTCACGTGAAGCGTGTTCTGTTGAGGTGCAAAAGGCGCATGTTTCATTTCCTTTGCAAAATTTGGCTGTGTGGCCAAATCGTTGGCATTTATAACATCGGACAATTCCGATGTGATTCCGTATCCGGTAGCTTTTCCAAGCCACTCTGAATTTACCCTCCTTTGTTATTGCTTCATGGACCAGAGGGTGAACCTCCAGGATCCATTTGTTGTGAGTTCTTCCTCTGGTATGTACGGGATTGGCTCTTTTGAGCCAAGAAATCCCGGCCATATTGACCACCTCGGGAAGACTCCTTTCTATTTCCGCTGTGATTTGATCCCTAGAAACGGATTTGTCCACCATCTGTATAGCAATTGATGGCCAGGTAGCTGAAGGCTCCCGGGCCATCAATTGGTTTTCCGCGAGTAGAGTGCTGCCTACTAGTTTCTTGACGGAAGGGTGGGAGGATTCCACCACAACACTTTTGTTTTTCGTCAGATAGAGCCTATCTGCTTTTATGCCAAGGTCTTCCGCTCTGATGCTAGTCAGGGTGGATTTTGTGTTTTCTGCTGACTGGAATGAGCTACCCTCTCCAGGGTAGACAATTACTTTGTATTTCTTGTGTGTGCTCCGGGGGTTGCTGATGGCAGCCCTCTTCATTGCTGTCAGGTATTTCCTGGGTGGGTCGTGCTTCGTGGATTCTTCCTTAGGGGAAGAATCTGTTTCCTTGGGTTCCCGAACCTTGAGGAGGTTCGGGGGGTTGGACTCTGCCAAATTTTTCCCAGGTGGGTCTTGCTTTTTGTGTTCTTCCTGAGGGGAAGAATTTGTTTCTTTGAGTTCCCGGACCTTGAGGAGGTTCGCGGGGTTGGCAGGGGCAGGAACCGCCTCTGCTGTGTTTGCTTTGGACGGAGGAAGGGTGGCTGAAGGCTCACCCGTCCCTTGCTTGTTGTTATTGCCCTTCAGTACGAATAATAGAAGTTTAAAGGTGCTTTCTTTCATATCTTCTAAATTTCTTAGTGTGTTTTTCCTTTCGTCGAGTTCTTCTTTGCTTAATATGATGAATTTCATTATTTTATGCGCGGCGTACAATATGTTGGAAAATATTTCATTCGTCCATTCTGTTATTCCCAACTGGCTTTCACTTGGTGTTTTTGTTTTTTCTATTCCATGTTCTTCTTTACTTTCTTGCATCACTTGTAGGGCTATGGACAATGTTTTGATCAGTTTTGTGGATATTTCTAAATTATAATCACTTTGTGTTTTTTCAGTTTCATAATTTTTCGTTTCGTTACTGTTTTCACTTAGCGTTTCTGTCTCTTGTTTTTCATGTTTTTCTTTTTCTTGCTTCGCCAATCTGGCACGTTTCCTTTGGTTTTTATTTGGTTTCTTTTTTGCTTCCTTTCGAATTTTTCCTTGTTTTTCATTGTCCGAGCTATTGTTTTCTTCATCTTCAAGTGTGGACCATTCTTTGGGCCACTCGTAGGGCCATTCTTCTTTGTCTGTCTCAGGATTATTTCTACGTTTCTTTTCAATTTCTTCGATTTTTGCTGATGAGGCCATATTAGACGATTTCGACTTTCTCTCTAGGATCAGTCAGCTACCGAAAATCACCGGCAATACAGCATCCAAAATTAATAAGAAGTAGGGCCTTCTGTAACAACGGCTTTGATTTTCGCTAAAAACCACTCAAAATTCGCCTGTCGACTTTTTCGCGTATATCTCGCTTATCTCTTACTATAAAAGTTGCCAACCTTTTTGATTTAGAAATATCTAGCGCCCCCTTGAAAGAATGTAAATTCAAAATAGTAATGTACAGGAGGCGGCAAATGTAACACAACCTATACATCGAATATTAAAAGCGCTAACACTAAAATAAACCTGTTACAGTTTATCGATATTTCATTTTTTACCAGATTTGAGGTGATCCTATGACAGTTGAGTGCCATAAGGACCGCCTTGCTGTCGGTCAATATCTGTATTTTATTGTACCGGATGTTCTTTTCCCGGACTATATTTGCGCAGTGAAGTACGCCCATGAGTTCCGCTTGAAATACAGTGGTATATCTTCCCAGCGATAAGCTTTCGTTTATTTTCAGTTCAGGAGAGAATACTCCCGCACCCGAGCCAACTTTATTTTTGGAGCCATATGTAAACATAGTAATGTCTGACTCGAAGGTTTCTATTTTGTTTAATAGGATGTCAAATTTCCTATTAAAAATATATTTTGGAGGGGTACTATCGGTCTCAAGGTCCAGCAGAGGCATCCTCTTAGAACAGTCCTCCAGGATCCTCAAGTGACCTCCTTCACCCTGCCTATGCGTCTACGTGCCCCACGTTCGCAGCCTAATGGAGGCCCGTACCGCACATTCCTCCACATAGATATCCAGTGGAGGTAGGCAGAGGAGAGCCTCCAGTGCCGCAGTTGGAGCCGTTCGCATCACACCCGTCACCGCTAAACAGACCGATCTCTGAAGTCGGTTAAGGGATGACGCCGCTGTCATTATCTTGACTTTAGGCCACCACACAAGGGCGCCATAGCATAGCATTGGTCTAATTATTGCAGTGTAGAGCCAGAGAGCAATCCTCGGGGAAAAGCCCCAGGACTTTCCCATCGCCCTCCTACACTGCCAGAAAGCCACGCTTGCTTTCTCAGTTTTAAGGCTGACATGTTTTCCCCAGTTCAGTTTTGCATCCAGCACCACTCCCAGATACTTAACCTCTGGAGCCAACTTTAGGGGAATTCCCTTCAGAATAGGCATTCTCATGCTTTGTAGTTTTCTTTTTCTGGTGAACAGGACGAGCCCAGTCTTAGTCGGATTGACCGAAAGGGCATGTGTCGTGCACCATTCTTCTAGTATTCTGAGTGCCCTCTGCATCAGTTCGCACAGAGTGCTCTCAAATTTCCCTGTTAGCAGTATGAGGAAATTCAGTTTATTTGCACAGATAATAAGAATTGCTATTGACGAGGTGAGATCCGGCCTTCTCATAGTAATATTAACGGCTTAAAAAAATCTGTAATCGTTTTCTGTTCTTTTTACATAAAGAGTAAGATCCGACGCGGCGTCGGACTACCGAACGTGTCGGACTGTCAAATGTCGGATTACCGCGAGTCAACTGTAATAAACATTGTGAAAAAGAATCAACAGCTAACGTTGAGAAAAATGTGCTGGAAAATCGAAAAACTGATAGTTTACTCGAATCCTCAACCGAAGATGTAATGAAGTGGCATCGTAAAATGGGACATTTGAATTTTAGAGATATCTGTGAAAGTGCACGAAACGGTAATGTAAAAGGACTTACAAATTTTGATATTAAAAATGCAAATTTGGAATGCGAAGTCGTTCCAAAAGTAATATTACCAGAAGTACATTTCCAAAGAAGTCGGAACGAACTTCAAACATTCTGGATTAATTCACACAGATGTTTGCGGACCGATGAGGGTCGAATCGCATGGAAAAGCAAAGTATTTTGTTGAATTTATAGACGATCGCTCCCGTTGGTGTGAAGTTCGATTTCTAAAATCTAAAAGTGATGTGTTACGGATAACCAAAGAATACGTTGCAATGGTGGAGAGGCAAACGAGGAAGAAAGTTAAGTGTATTCAATCTGACAATGGCACGGAATATATAAACGAAGGGTTCAACAATTTCTTGAAGAAAAATGGAATCGTGAGGCGCCTGACAGCACCTTACAACCCACAACAAAATGGAATCGCAGAAAGAACGAACCGTACGCTGGTCGACATGGCTCGTTGTTTGCTGATTCAGTCAGGACTATCTCCATCGTTTTGGGCTGAAGCAATACTAACAGCAAACTATATACGCAATCGTTGTCCAACCAAAAGTCTTAACGGGAAGACTCCTTATGAAGTTTGGACGGGGAAACCACCAAACGTAAGAGATTTTAAAGAATTTGATGTAAAGTCGTTTCTATGTACAAAAAACCTGGAAGAGGGAAATTCGACGCTCGAGGCAGAGATGGAATTTTCATCGGGTACTCGATCGAATCCAAAGGCTACAGGATCTGGTTGACAAACGAGAAGAAGCTGGAAGTGACTCGGGACATAAAGTTCTTAGATGGAAACAAAAACGTGAACAAATATTCAAACGTGTTTCCGCATGAAGAAACCATCACGGTTGACATTAAAAATGTCAGAAGAATAAAATATACTTCGAAAGGAAGAACAATGTGAAGAAAACGAAATCACAGAAAACGAAGACTTGGTTGAAGAAAACCTAACGGTTCGTGGTAAAGGAAGACCCCGAATAGTAAGGACTGGTTCCAGGGGAAGACCGCGTAAAGAATTCAACATGGTTGCGAACATTGGGGAAGAAACCGAAGAAGTTTTTATCTCGGAAGTCCCAATGAGGAAAGCACTTGAAGGATTGGAAGCTTCGCATTGGCTTAAAGCTATGGCCGACGAGGTAAGATCCATTATTAATACTGGTACTTGGATTTTAGTTAATCGCCCAACCAACGATAAAGTCATCGGAAGTCGTATAGTATTACGAAACAAATTTACTGCAAACGGTAGCCTAGAGAAGAGAAAAGCGAGACTAGTTGCACAAGGCTTTAGTCAAAAGCCGGGAATTCACTTCAACGAAACATTTGCACCCGTAGCTCGTCTAAACTCAATTAGGTTGATCACCGCTTTGGCAGCTCAGTATGGTATGAAGATACATCAAATTGATGTGGCTCATGCATATCTGAATGGGGAATTAGAAGAGACCATTTATATGGAACCTCCAAAGAAATTACCCGAAATATTAGATGTTTTATCTAAAGAACACGGATCTGACGTAAGTTCAAAGGCAAAGAAAATGTTACAAGATTTGCAAGACGGAGACAAAGTCTGCTTGCTGAAGAGATCATTGTATGGATTACGCCAAGCAGGAAGAAGCTGGTATAAAAAGTTAGATAGAATCCTGCGTGAACTTGGCGCTAGGTCTACAGAATCCGTTCCCTGTTTGTATATTATTAATCGAGGGGAAGACTCGACGTTTATCTTTGTGTACGTAGACGATATTTTGATTGTTTCGAGAAGCACAACTGCGATCACCAATCTGAAGAATGAACTGTCGAAAAGGTTCAAGGTGAAAGATTTGGGAAAAGTAGGATATTGTCTTGGTATCGAGTTCTCTCGTGAAGGCAACAAAATTGGTTTACACCAAAGAAGTTACATCAAAGATATTTTGAATCGATTTGCTATGGAAGATTCGAAACCAGTGAGCACAAGGATAATTACAAGGCTTATCGGAAAACGTTGAACAATAATAAAGAATACTCGAAAATTTGCAACTACGTTGAAAGCGGTTGGCCAGGGTTTCATCAACTTGATGAACTAAGTCAACATTTTTATAAAGTAAAATCGGAGCTGCACCTTGAAAACGGATTGCTATTGTTCAATCACAGATTAGTAATACCATCGCAAATGCAAGAGCAAATGTCAAAATGGCTACACCCGCCTCATCTCGGAATCGAAAAGACACTTGCACGTGCAAAATAATGCTATATTATTGGTCCGGAATAAACTCGCAAATTAAAGAAGCGGTCGCGTCTTGCATAATTTGCGAAAAATTCAAACGAAATCAACAAAAAGAACCATTGGTTCAGGAAGAAACTCCAAAATATCTGTTTCCTATAGTGGCAATGGATATTTTCGAATATGGGGGTCGTGATTACATTGCACTGATTGACGCATACTCAAATTACCTCATGGCCGTTGATATGCAAAACAAAACAGCAAATCACATTATTGGGGTAGTTTGTTGGTTATTTGATAAACTAGGATATCCAACAATCATCAAATGTGACAATAGCCCTTTTGGGGCAGCGAAATTCGAACGCTTCGCGGAGGAGTATAACATTCAGTTCAAATTTTCAAGTCCAATATATCCACAAAGTAACGGTCTGGCTGAAAAAGGAGTAGCTATTGCGAAAAACATTCTTAAGCGGTGTTTTGAAGCAAATGATGTCAATCAGTTTCAATATCGCTTATTGGAATATAACACAACGCCTTTAAAGAGCATGCATATTACTCCATCGGAATTGTTTTTTGGTAGACTTGTGAAAACCAAATTGCAATTATCGGATTCACTTTTAATCAGAAACAATTTGACGGAAGCGGAAATTCAACACAGATTTTAAAAAAAAAGGAAAGCCAAAAATATTATTGTCAAAACCTGAAAATCATATAATAATTCAATTTAAATATTTGACGATACGCCCCTGGTTAGTGAAAGAATAAAAAACTGTCAAGTATTGCAGAATGATAAAATTCAGAAAGTAGGATACACGTGCAGGGCGTAGGAGAGGAAATGCTTGTTAGTTAGAAAAGTCAGTATTAGATTGACAGTGAAAATGAGAGGTAGTTAGATATAAATAGAATGTAGTGTAACAGTTAAAATGGGCTTGTAATGGGTTGTTTAAAATAAGGAAGCAATATTTAAGAATCAAAGGATCCAGAAATTAAGGAATACTTAGTTCGTAAGTTGTATTTGTTATGTTGTTCTAATATTTTATCTTTTACTCGTTATTTAATATATGTGTTAAAATGATCTGCGGTAGAATTTTATTTAAAAACATCTGAGTTTACGCTACCCCTAGTTCACAGCTTTATAACTTGTGGCAAATGGTGGAGGTCGCCGAGTTTTTTAAGGGTTTTTATCTCCAAATAAGAATCCGAAATGCTTTTTCGTTATAAACTTCAATTATAAATCAATCTTAATAATCCAGCGAATAAAATTAATTTTAAGTATAAACGGTAGAACGGTATAAAAACTATAAATTGTTTTGTTAAATTAAAATTAAAATTAAAAATGGTCCACAAATTTAGTAAATTTCATATAATTCAATAAATACTTGGTATAAGCAGATTCCTTGAAGTTCATTAGAGTTCACGGTTGGTGCAATATGACAAGTTATGCATAAGATAAGGTAACGATGATGTCTTTTATAACATAAAAAATTCCATTACAATAATTGTACAATTATTTTACAATACATTAAAATATTTAAATAAATAAAATTTATACAACATAATTTCAAAAAAGAATAGAAGAAAATTAGAGGGGTTTAAAAGAAAAAATTTTTTTTTGATAATTTTAACGTAATAAAAAATGTTTTTTCGTAGTTAAAAAATTTTTTTTCTTCTCGTAGTCCAGTTTTAAAGGTCCAAATTTAACGAAGCATTTTAATCCACGAAGTTTAATGTAATGGAAAAATACCAATTTAATAGGTTGCGTAAACGTTACGTGACAATTTTATAAAAGTCATAGAAACAATACCAGAAGAGGATTAAATTACAAAATTTGTTTTTACTTATAGGGTTTGTTACAATACTACTTAAATTTTAGTTGAGTTATAAAAATTTACAGCCTAATTTTATTTAATGTAAAGAAGGATAAAATTTTGCCGTTTCTAAGTCGGAAACGGGCATTAAAGAAAATTTTGGTGTGGCAAAACTTGCATTTTCGTTTTTCTGGGGAAAGACTACTATCCTGTAATTCATTTTTGAGTCTGAAAATGAAAGTAAAATGAAATGCATGGTTGGCAAATGTTTTAATTTACTAATAGATAATTATTGGCGTTTACAAATTTTAATTTAAATAAAAATTACAAGGTCTAAATTTTAGTGTTATTGCAAGCTACATTCGAAAAGATATTCATTAAATTATATATTTTTACATATGATAGGTAGAGCGATTTCAAGTTATTATTAAAGTTTAATTAGTGATGGGACAGTCAAAATTGTTTACGCGTTAAGGAGGTCTGCCAAATAAGCAGAAATCGAATTATTAAAATAAATAGAAAAATTCCAGTAGAAATGTCTTCATGTTATTAAAAGTTTAAGTTAATTAATGTTATTAGGATACCATAAAATAACTGGGTTAATAAAGTAAATCAAATATAAAATTTAATTAGCATATAAAATCAAATGCCAAAACCTAACGTACTAACGCGGGCTAAAAGTAAACTAATCGTACAAGTGGTCGAGACGGGAGAAGTAGTAGATATATCAGATTTATCAGTAATTGAGAGTGCAGAGAGCGAAGAGAGTGAGGAGGAAAGTACAGGGCCGAAAAATAGAAGTACGGAATTGTTAGATTCAAAAAATTTACCTAATTTAGGTTTAAGTCAAGTAACATTAGGAAACGCGGATAAAGAGGAAGAAATTGAAAATTTTTTAGAAACAAAGGACATAACCCACAAATTACCCAAAATGGCAAATTTAAATTGCACAATCGAAGAGGCCACAGTGGCTGAACATAACCCGAGACTACCAAAATTTATATCCCCCGAAATTTTTGATCCTGCCAAGTCAAGCGCCATTAATTTTTTAAATGCATACGAACGTACATCAATCGCTAACGGGTGGAGTGAAATACACAAAATAAATTATTTTGGTTCTTTTCTAGAAGGTGCGGCTAATTGCTGGTATAAAAAATATAAAGATGATGAAACAAATAAAACAAAAACGTGGTCAGTGATAAAAAATGATTTCACAACTAAATTTGCGGGAGAATCTTCATTAAGGATCGCGAAAATTAAATTAACAAATAGGAAGCAGCAATTATCGGAAAATATTAAGGCATATTTTTATGATTTAACAGTTTTAGCTGAAAATTATAACAGCAACATGTCCAACGAAGATTTCATAGATTATTTTGAAAGCGGTTTACACCCTAAATTTTTACAAATGTATTGTACTCTTAAACACAGTAATATGACAACGGACGATTTAGAAAAAATAGTTCTTAAATTAAGTGATTGGGAAGATCGTACGTCCAATACCGGGTTAACAGAATGTACAGCATTGCTCAATTTAAATAATAATTTTGAAAAACAAAGTGCTGGTCCGAACAAATTTATTTCTTCATCATTTCTTACGAAGCGTGGTAACCAAAGTTCACCGAACGGGGTCACAGGTAATAGAAATGATAGAACTTTTTGCTACATTTGCAATAAGAGTGGGCATGATACAAATTTCTGCTGGTTCAATGGAAAAAATAAAAGTCAGTCATACTCAAGGGTCAATAATCGGGCAGTTCCTGAAAGAAATGTTAATTTTTCAAATACAGGTAGATACGTACAATTTAAAGATAGACCAAATTTTTGTAGAGGTAATAATTTTAACGAAAATAGAGCGAGTAGGTCATTTGGAAACGGTAGTAATAATAACAAACCATTTAACAGTACGAATTTTAACGATAGGAACCGAAATTGGTACGCCAGTCAGAATAATACCAGAAATACAAATTTTCCAAAAGGGCGGTTCGAAGGGGGCCGACAGCCGCCCTATACCAATTAAATGAATCGGGACAAGTAAATAACATTTTAACTATTAAGGGACGACTAAATAACAAAATTACAGAAATAGTGATTGATACGGGATCGACTAAAAATATTGTATCTAGTAATTGTGTAGAACGAGTGAATAAAAATTATTATATGCAATTTCTAAAGACTGCTGGGAATCACCGTGTTCCAATTTTAGGTATATCTAAAATTAAATTAGAAATTAACGGTAGAATTTTTCAAATTTCGGCTGTAGTGGTAGAAAAATTGCCGAAATCGATACTCTTGGGAAACGAATTTTTACGGGAAAATAGAGCCTTGATAGACTACAACGATAATACGATTTCGTTAAGAGGCAATTATAGAATCGTAAAGACAAGTTTCAACCAAAATTCAAATAATCAAATTAATTTAATAAATTGGAACGACTCCTCAAGTCGAAATTCGGTAACCAGTAAAACACCTAAATTTCCAATACAAAATAAGAAATTAGCAACAGCAAGTTCACAAACCGAAAATAGCATAGATCCGATTACGAATGACTGTAGAGTAAACGTTAATAATCATGTAAGGTCATCGAACGAAACAATAATAAATTACAAACCTTTGCAAAACGGAGAGAGGTCAGTCCCATTTAATAAGTTACAACGTCCTAATTTTAAAAATGCTCCTATTAAATTAGAAAGAAATGAAGTGTCAATAGAAACTATCCAACCTAAAATTCAATGTAACAAAACCCCCGAAAATATAAATTTATTGAAAGAATTAAGTCAAGACATACGCGTAAGTGAACTAAACAATATAACTAAAGTAAAATTAAGTAAAGATTATATCTTAGGTCCCAAACAAAGAACTAAAATTGATTTATACTCAGAAAATAAAGCGCCATATTTAAGAGCATATTTATTTAACGCAAACGATATTTTCTTAACAAAAAATAAATTAGCCTTGGTATCTATTTTACAAAACGTTAAAGACAATATATTTACAGTCGATATCATTAATAACGCCAATATACCACTTAAATTATTCAAAGGTACTACCTTGGGAAATTTAAAATTCGACAGTGAGGTGGTAAATTTATTAATTACACAAGATTCACATGAGGAAATAAAGCGGGTTAGATTACCATCTACAGTAACTTTAGAAGATCATAAAATTAATAATAATTTATCAGACGTTCAAAAAACTCAATTAAAAGAGTTACTTTTAGAATTTAAAGACATTTTCGCCAAACAACCAAAAGAAATGGGTTTTACAAACATGGTTAAACATAAAATAGAAGTACAGGGCGCAAAACCGGTCAAAAGTAAGCCTTACAGGGTATCACAGAGGGAACGCGAAATTATCGATAATCAAATCCAAGAAATGTTAGACGCGGGGATTATAGTGAAATCACAATCACCATGGGGAAGTCCGATAGTTCTCGTAAATAAAGCAGATAATACCAAAAGATTTTGCGTTGATTACAGAAAATTAAACAGCGTTACCAAAAAATCGAGTTACCCATTACCTAATATTGATGATATTTTAACATGTTTAGAGGGCTCTAAGTTTTTTACTACTCTAGATTTGTTCAGCGGTTATTGGCAAATAGGCCTCGACGAAGATTCTAAAGAACTAACAGCTTTTATAGCACCGGGTTACGGTTTATATCAATTTGAAGCGATGAGTTTCGGGTTGTCAAACGCAGCATCGACATTTCAGGACCTAACCGATCGCGTTTTCGAGGGAATGAAGTGGAGTGAAGTAATGGTTTATTTAGATGATACGTTAGTTTTTTCAAAAACATTCGAGGAACATTTAGTAAGACTAAGGAAAGTTTTTGAGCGCTTGAGGGAAGCAGGTCTAACATTAAAGCCAAGTAAATGTAACTACGCCGAAAACGAGGTAAAATTGTTAGGTCATATAGTCAATCAAGAAGGGGTAGGACCAGACGATAGTAAATTGTTAGCTATAAAAAATTTTAAAACGCCAACTAATGTTAAAACCATACAAAGTTTTTTAGGTTTGTGTAACTATTATCGTAAATTCATTCAAAATTTTTCAAAAATTGCCAAACCACTGTATGAAGCAACTGCTAAAACAGGTTATAAATGGACCGACGCTCAAGAGGACGCATTTTCCGAGCTAAAAGACAAACTAACGTCAGCCCCTCTGTTAAAACACTTTAATCCTAAAAAAGGATGCGAATTAAGGACAGACGCGAGTTTCCAAGGGTTAGGTATAATTCTCCTTCAGGAGGACGAAGATAAAATTTTACATCCCATAGCTTACGGCAGTCGGTCTTTAACGAAAGCCGAAAGAAATTATTCTATTTCAGAATTAGAAGCGCTAGCCGTGATATGGGGGTTACAATATTTTAGGCACTTGGTTTACGGCAAACCAGTACGAATAGTATCAGATCATCACGCGTTATGCTTCTTAGCAAACCTTAAGGACGCGACGGGTCGATTGGCTAGGTGGAACTTACGGTTAGCAGAATTTGATTATACAATAGTGTACAAGAGCGGAAGAACCCACCATGATGCGGATTGCTTGTCGAGGAACCCAGTTTTAGAAGCCACTCAACAAGACGAAGACGAGGCCAACGATATACCCTCGTTCATAGTAGAACCTGAGGAGCTAAGCGAACTACAAAGACAAGACGAAGACATAGCTAAATTAATAGAAGCTATGGAAGACCCACAAAACACAAACGTTAGTATAGGTTTAAAAAGAAAAATAAAAAATTTTATTCTAATCGACGGAGTTCTTTATAAAAAAAACGCTAGCGCGAACGGATTAGAAAATTTATTAGTAATTCCAAAACATTTAAGATACGAAATTCTTTTTTCTAACCATAGTGAACCATTGGCAGGCCATTTAGGCAATACCAAAACTTTAATTAAAATTCGGAATAGATATTTTTGGGAAGGTTTACAAAAAGACGTGGAAAAGTTCATAAAAGGGTGTCCAGATTGTCAAGCTCGAAAAGGGAGAACAAACATAAAACCTCGTGGGTTGTTACAACCAATACAGGTAGGGTTACCTTTCGAGAGAGTGGGTATTGATTTGTTAGGCCCGTTTCCAAAAAGCAAAAACGGGAAAACAATGGTAATAGTAGCCACAGATTATGTTACAAGATGGGTTGAGACTAAAGCTTTGACTAATGGTCAAACGCGACACGTAGCCCAATTTATTTTAGAAAATGTCATTTGTAGACACGGTTCACCTAAATTTTTGTTAAGTGACCGAGGTAAAGTGTTTTTGTCGGAAATGGTTACTGAACTAACGCGTTTAATGGGTACAGTTGGACACTTTACTACTTCATATCACCCTCAGTGTAACGGTCTAACAGAAAGGTTTAATAAAACTGTAGTAGATATGTTAGCAAAATACGTAGATTCGGAACAAAAAGAATGGGACACATATTTACAACACGTAACATTTGCGTACAATACGTCCATCCAAGACACTACGAGATTCTCTCCATTTATGTTAGTTTATGCTCGCGAACCTAGATTACCTACCGAAACCAACTTGAATATTCCTGTTAAAGAGGAAACTGTAGAACAAATACGTGACAAAATTTTGAATGCAAGAAGTATTGCAGTTCAAAACATCCAAAATCGCCAAGCAGGTGATAAAACGCGATATGATTCCAAACATACTAATATGGAATTTAAAGTAGGCGATAAAGTGAAAGTTTTTACTCCTACAAGAAAAATTGGGCGCGCGGAAAAATTATTATTACGCTGGTACGGTCCATATTTGATAACGAAAAAATTAGGAGAAGTTAATTACGAAATAGCTAAAGGCACAACAGCGAATGCGAAAAAAGACGTTGTGCATGTTAGCAGAATGTTACCCTATTATGACGAGTGGGTGCCATCCCCAGCTAGTGTTCTTAATAATTAATAGCGTAAATAGTTACTTAAAACTCTAAAGTAGAATATTTTAAGCAACATAAATAGAATAATAAAATCGTAAGGGTATAATAAGAAATTTTTTTTCAGTAAACGATAGGGTAATAAATTACTATTAATAAAGGGGTAATATTAAATGTAGGAATTAAGCCAATAAAAGTTTTGAATGTTTTAGAATATAAAAAGGCCGAATTTAGAAGGAAGAAACGGATAACTGAAATAGAAGGAAAATAAACCAATAGCATAAAGGAGTCAGGACGCAAGGCGCGTCATAATATTTTTGATTTTAGGTAACAAGTTGAAATAATCATAGGAATTCATACGCGGACAGTCAAAGAGTCATTAGGGGTAGTTTGGAAACCACTTTCAAGAGGAATGAGTGTGGTATGGAATGGAATGGAGAACAATAAACCGAATTGGATTTGGATAAGTAATGGATGGATGGAGAGATGGAATGGTTAACAAACCAAGGTAGTGTTGCCGAACGTCGTGGAATTCACAGCTTAACAACAAGAATGTGAAAAGGGAAAAGGGACTATTGATATCCGATTTGGGCCTGATCACCCCATTGAAGGTTATTACATAGTACTCCTGACTACCAATTCACGATTCTACATTTTCACAAGGAATATACCTGGAATTGGATTTGGAATTGGAAATCACAAATATGAGCAAGGAAGGCGTCCAGTCAAGAGGGAAGAAAAAATGGTGTTCATTCAAATGGAAATAATTATGGGTCAACCAATGTACAATGTATCTATACCCATCCCCTACACGTCATCGACTCTAGTGTAATGAACAGTAAAAAATGTAATGAAAGTTGGAAACCACCTAACCAAGTAGGTCAAGTCAAAAAAAAAAAAAAAAAAAAAAATTAAAGAAAGAATCCCCGAACTTTAAAAAGTGAAATGAAAAAGTGCCGCGCGACAGTGAACTTTACAAAACTGAAAAGTTAGAAGATTAGAAAAACAAAATGTGAAATAAAGAAAGTGCTACGCCTATAAGACTATTCCAACAAAAGGAAGAAGAAAATGTCAAAGAAGAAAATAATAAAGTGCCAAAAAAGTAATAATCAAGTTAAAAGCAGAGTAAATTAATCTCAAGTGAATAATAGTGTTTAGGGTAAAATTTTTATAAATGTAGGTAGATTACCAAAAGGAGCTCCAAATTGTAAAAACAACCCATACAGAAGAATCGGTGATATTTGAGCTCAAAAATTATAACATCTTTTCACCAACTTCTCTATGGATTGTTTACAAGGGTAATGAAAGGTTTTAGATAAAATAATAAAGGCGAAAGAAAAATTTGTAATATCGATGAATTATATCGAAAATTTAAAGTGTCCGGTGCATCTAACAGCCAAGTATGTAAAACAAAATAAGGCAAACTATTAGTTAAAAGTTAGACACCATTTGGTAGAAAGTATAATTTTAAAAGTTGGGCACAATAATTAAAAAATAAATCCAGCCAAAATATTTGTATAAAATAAAAATAAGGCAATTAAACAGGATTCGAATTATAATTATGAATGAAATAATAGGGATGAACTTAAATGAAATGATAAATTGAATAGTAAAGGCACTATAATAAGGCAAAAATAAAAAGGCACATAATTTAAAAGAAAATTGATTCACACAAGGGATAAATTTCAAATATATTCAAATATAAATTTCAAAGGCAAATGAATTTCAGAGGTAAATGAAGTTTAAGTTTATGAAAATTTTAAATGTAAATAAAATAGGTAATAGGATTAATTAGCATTAATGAGAAACTAAAGCAATAATTTAAAATATGAACCTCTAAAATACAACAATCAATATTGAACCGAGTAATAACATAAAAATAATTTTTTTAAAAAACGTATTGAATATTACAAGTTCAGACAGATGTAATTCTGTAATTCGAAATGATAGAAACAGATAACCACTAAACCAGATAACGTTACGACATAAAATGTTTAAAAAGGTAACAACCAAATTAATTAATAATAATAATAATTAATATTAAATGTCAATAGGCCCTACATGTAATTAGTAGAAAATTACGCAAAGGCTATCTGAACAAACCGAGATAAAGTCACAAAATATATATAAAAAATTAACAAAGTGGGATGATCTTCAGGATAATTTTAAAATAAATTTTAAAATAATTATTGCGGAAGATGTGACGTTGAACTTGGATTTTCAATACGACCACTTCATAGTTTTCATAGAATTTTTTTAATTTTAATATTGTTGTAATTTAGAGAGACATGGTAAATAGTAAATATTAGAAATTTTTTTAAAAGGTATGTTTGATGTTTTTGACGTGTACTTAGTTAGTTTAGTATTTAATTTTTTAAGATATCTGACACTTGTTACGCCTTGGGACAGTCGTTTTCATGACCCGGAGGGTATTGTCAAAACCTGAAAATCATATAATAATTCAATTTAAATATTTGACGATACGCCCCTGGTTAGTGAAAGAATAAAAAACTGTCAAGTATTGCAGAATGATAAAATTCAGAAAGTAGGATACACGTGCAGGGCGTAGGAGAGGAAATGCTTGTTAGTTAGAAAAGTCAGTATTAGATTGACAGTGAAAATGAGAGGTAGTTAGATATAAATAGAATGTAGTGTAACAGTTAAAATGGGCTTGTAATGGGTTGTTTAAAATAAGGAAGCAATATTTAAGAATCAAAGGATCCAGAAATTAAGGAATACTTAGTTCGTAAGTTGTATTTGTTATGTTGTTCTAATATTTTATCTTTTACTCGTTATTTAATATATGTGTTAAAATGATCTGCGGTAGAATTTTATTTAAAAACATCTGAGTTTACGCTACCCCTAGTTCACAGCTTTATAACTTGTGGCATTATTATGATCGGAACGCTAAGTCATCACCAGTATTGAACGTGGACGATGTAGATATATTTAAGAAAAGCGGAAAAGAGTGGCATTATGGCACAATAATTGCAATTGTTAGCGATCGCTCATACATTATCAAGGACTATTTCAACAAACATTTTAGACGCAATCGGCGTTTTATTGCTAAGACTCGAAACACAGAGTTTTATGAGACTGAGTTGTTATTTGAAGAAAATGTAAAAAGCAACAAGTACAATGTCCCGGATAATGTAAGAGAAATTCAAATAGTGGCTCCACCACAAAGTAACGAAAATAATGTGGTAGAAATGAATTCATCTTGTAACAATAAAACAAATATTAATTGTAATGTGGATGAACCAGGACCCTCGGTGCAAATAGGAAATTCTGTAGCTACGCCTACTAATCGAAGGAGTCCCGAAACATCTGGTTCAGAAGCAAGTCGTTCACCCTCAGACCCATCACAAACTAGAAGTGGTCGTGTCATTAGAGCTCCAGAACGTCTAATAGAAACTATGTAAACTAAAAAAAGAAGCGTGTAATAAGTATGAACGCTCCTTTATGTACAGTGGCATTGTGGGAATTTACCTTAGTTTATTAGGTACATAAGTCGATAGATAGATATTTTTTTAAGCGTCCATTTTTCCTTTTCTAATATTGCGCGTGCGCGAGCTTAGTTGAACAGGCCGTTAGAGCGCCGGGAAATCGATTTTCGCGCGCAAAACATTCGTAAACTTTATCAAAAGATAAAATTCGTTGTTAAGAAAATAAAATTTCTTGTTGTTTGTTTATTAAAGACTAGCTGACCCGGCAGACGATGTCCTGCCTGGAATTAACTGACTTTGACATAAGAATGTTAACCTTAAAATAATGACATTGGCACTCTAAGAATTGTTTATCCAAATATAAATTATAAAGTTGTATTAATTTTATTTCATTTTATTCATTTAGATGATTAGGGGGAATCAGATATCAATTTTGGTGATGATCTATAAAATTCGAAAAAAAACTTTTTTTGTGCGGATGATTTTTAAAATTTTTTTTCGTATTATTCATTTAGATGATTAGGGGAAATCAGATATCAATTTTGGTGATGATCGATGAAGTTAAAAAAAAAACTTTTTTTTGTGCGGATAATTTAAAAAATTTTTTTTCGTATTATTCATTAAGATGATTAGGGGGAATCAGATATCAATTTTGGTGATGATCGATGAAGTTCCAAAAAAACTTTTTTGGTGCGGATAATTAAAAAATTTTTTTTTCATATTATTCATTTAGATGATTGGGGGGAATCAGATATATATTTTTTAAATTTCTGAGTGTCTTTAGTCCAAAATTTTGTGGTGGAGGGGGAAAAATTTATTTTTATAAAATTGTTTTATGTTACCTATTGATATACCAAATATGAAGAATTTATTCTAGACTTTAGTAAAAACTCGCCCGTCTTGCTAAAACGCGCACTATTTATGTTTTACCCTATATATACAAAATGATTTTAAGGTTATGTGATTAGGTCTGTCACTTTGACACTATCGGGGGGCGCCAAGGGGGTACTCTACACCAAAGAGCAGATCTCACTGCGTTAGGAAAGGGGCCACTTAGTTAGAACGCGCACTATTTATGTTTTACCCTGTATATGCAAAATGATTTTTAGGTTATGTAGTTAATGCCGTCACTATGACACTATCGGGGGGCCCATGGGGGCTATTCAACACTATCAGTGTCACTCTCTAGGTTATGAAAAGGGGGCCCGTCTTTCTAAAACACGCACTATTTATGTTTTACCCTGTATATGCAAAATGATTTTTAGGTTATGTAGTTAATGCCGTCACTTTGACACTATCGGGGGGCCCATGGGGGCTACTCAACACTCTAAGGGTCACTCTAGGTTATTATGAAAGGAGTTGGGGGGTGAGCCTTGCTAAAACGCGCACTATTTATGTTGTACCCTGTACATCATATGCCAATGTCAGAATTTTAAGGTTAACATTCCTATGTCAAAGTTGTGCCCCCTATTCTCGATCCGCTACTGACTATATGTCAATGTCATTTAATTAAACTTTTAGTGTCAAAATCGCAACGTAACTATGACAACGACGTTGACCTGAAGCGTTTAACTGCAGATGACCGTCTTATGGTGGCGAATTACTAAAATCAAAGACGACGAAAAGTTTACTCTTGATCCTCGCCAGATCTCGTGAAAGTTTCAACGCCCACAGTTACGGGATTTAGGCGTCTATGCGGAACACACACACACACCCACACACATACATACATACTTCCATTTTTACTTCCCTATAAGGAAGTATTGTAATCATGAAAAAATTCGATGTCGATATTTTAACGGAAATATCCGTTTTGAGCATTTCTGAATCCGTTTTGACTACTTTCGCAATGATGTCTGTATGTCTGTATGGATGGATGTATGTAACGCAAAATGTCTGTAAGTTCTGTATCTCTGGAACGAATTGTTATATAGTAACAAAATTTCATATTTAACACTTTAATCGGTATACAAAGGCACCATTTGATTTTGGAGGAAATCCTTAAACCGGAAGTAGCACTTCACTTGAAGGACGAAATGGTTTTTATTAAATATCTCAGGAACGAATTGTTATCTAGTAACCAAATTTCATATTTAACACTTTAATCAGTATACTAAAGCACCATGTGATTTTGGAGGAAATCCCTAAACCGGAAGTAGCACTTTACTTGAAGGACGAAATGGTTTTTCTTCAATGTCTCAGGAACAAATTGTTATCTAGTAACCAAATTTCATATTTAACACTTTAATCAGTATACTAAAGCACCATGTGATTTTGGAGGAAATCCCTAAACCGGAAGTAGCACTTTACTTGAAGGACGAAATGGTTTTTCTTCAATATCTCAGGAACAAATTGTTATATAGTAACCAAATTTCATATTTAACACTTTAATCAATATACGAAGGAACCAACTGATTTTGGAGGAAATCCCTAAACCGGAAATGGCACTTTACTTGAAGGACGAAATAGTTTTTCTTCAATATCTCACGAACGAATTGTTATATAGTAACCAAATTTCATATTTAACACTTTAATCGGTATACGAAAGCACCATTTGATTTTGGAGCAAATCCCTAAATCGGAAGTACGATGAACGATGAAGGAATGATTCCTTATAGGGAAGTCATGTGCTGGCCACATCAGATTTTTATATATAAGATTAAAAATAGCAGTCATGGCAAACGTATTAAATTTGAAAAGAGGCACAATTAAAAGTACGCTCACAAGGTTTGAAACATATTTGACAAATATGGACATAGAAAATTTAGATTTTGAACAATTAAAGCTTCGCGTTTTAATCGTCAATCCGCTACTACAGGAATTTAACGAAATTCAAATTCAAATTGAAACGTTAGAGGGAGAGACGACAGCTCTCTCAGAAAAAGAGAGAGAAGATTTCGAAAATAAATATTGCAAACTGCTTAGCGAAGCAGCTACGTTGATGTTGAGGCAGGAAGAGACGGGCTTAGAAAGGTCAAGCTCTCCGGGAAGCGCGCGGTCGAACGACAGTCCTGGTGAATCTACCAACAGCGCGGCAGGGAACGTAGATCAAATTCGGTTGCCCCGAGTAAGCATGCCAACTTTTGAAGGTCAATATGACCAGTGGTTGTTCTTTAAGGACACATTTTGTTCATTGGTACACTCAAATGAATCGATATCATCGATTCAAAAGTTCCAATACTTACACCTATGTTTAAAAGGCGAAGCGAGAGACGTAATTAAAGCACTAGAAGTGTCCAGCGCGAATTACGAAACCGCGTGGAAATTATTAATAGATCAATATGAAGACAAAAGGTTACTCGTTTTGAACCATGTCAGGGCCATATTCGATTTACCTAGCAGCGCACGTGAATCACACGGGCATTTGAAAAAACTTACGAATGATCTAAGTAAACATTTAAAGGCTCTCGAGGTATTAGGCCAGCCTGTCCAACATTGGGACACAATTATTATTTATATAATCTTGCAAAAGTTAGATAAAGTAACCAGGCGAGAATTTGAATCGCAATTCAGCGAAGAGTTGCCAAACAATGGTTCAGTTTCAGGGTTTTCTTAAAAACGAATCGAAGTTTTTAGGGAATCTTGACGGTGGTAACGCGGTAGAATACAAAACTAGTAAAGTTAGGACAAATAGTTTTTTGTCCAGTTCAAGTAACAATTATGAATGTTACAATTGCAAAGGTGACCACATATCGTGGGCGTTCAAGCAGAAGTAATTAAGTCCATTTTTAGCATTATTGAGTTAAATATGTAGTTTTCATCCAATTTCGTGATTCTTATACTGGTAAAATTCACTAAGTCCAATATCTGATATTAACTGTTGTACAGTAGTTGGCAAATCTCATCAAGTGAGAAAGATGCACGTTTTATGCAAGCAGAAGTAACTAACTGGACTTAATTACTTTTGCTTTTACGCATTATGGACTTAGTGAGTGTTATTCGTCCGGTATTTTGAGGTTACGTTATTTAATATTTGTGTCGACTGTCAAAGTGTGTATGTTAGCAGTAGAAACAAATAGTTATTTAATATTTGTGTCGAAGTGTTTGTGTTAGCAGTTGTGTTAGTAGTTATTAGTTATAATAATGCCCAAATTAAATAGTAGAACGAGTCGTATTTTAGAACTTGCACGTATTTATTCTTATAATAATAATACAATTGAGCAAGCTTCTGAGAATACTGAAAATAATAATGTACTTGAATCAGTAAGAGAATGTAGTAGGCCATGTACGTCAATAGTTTCAAAAGAGGTAAGAATTATTTATGTGCAGTCAGCTTTTATTTTCTTTTAATTTTATTTATTTTAGGATTCAGAGGATGATGATTTTGAAGATATTGATGATAGTGACGCAGATAAAGATTTTCATCCCAACATAGAATTTGCCGATAATTCCGACGACAGCGACATAATTTCAAAGGAAATTTCCGAAACAGAAGTTCCACATCGTAAAAAGCGAAGTCGCTGGAATAAATCAAATGATTTAAGTTGGTCTCGTAATGTGGCAAAGAAGCGTAGAAATTTAGGACAAGAATACACTACAAGAAAAGGGATGAAACCAGCCAAGGCACCTCAAGATGTAAATTGTGGCAATTGTAAATTTAAATGCTCGCAAAATTTTAGCGAAGAGGTCAGAAACGAATTATGCTCAAGTTATTGGCAGCTAGAAACTTTCTGTCGCAAAAAAGATTTTATTCTTCAAAATGTCAAGTCAGTTGTACCGCAGAGACAACGATTTCGCAAAGCCAATGCCAAAGAAAGGACAAATTCCAAACACTTCTATTTCCTTAACAATGGTATCTCTATTAGAGTTTGTATGAAGTTTTTTTTAAAAACACTTGCTATTAGCAATGGACCTTTAAATAAGGCATTTACAAATAAAAACGAAACATCTGGGTTATATCAAGGGGATGACAAACGAGGAAATCACGTACCAGCCAACAAACTCTCTGAAGAGCAAAGACAGATTATTAGAAATCACATCGAAAGTTTCCCTGTGACGGAGTCACATTATTGTAGAGAATCTACACAGAGAAAATATCTGGATGCTACACTATCAATAGCCAAAATGTATTCTTTATACAAAGAAATTTGTACTGAAAATGGTGAAACTTCGCACAGCTTGATAACATACAAAAGAATATTTTGTCAGGAATATAATTACTCCTTCTTTAAACCTAGGAAAGATCAGTGTTTACTATGTATGAGGTATAAATCGGCAACAGAAGAACAAAGATTACACCGGCAGACATGATTTTCGTTGTCCAAGATATAATTAATTTTTTCCACTAATTTTGTAGTGCTGATTACGAAATCAGACCTAATTTTATCGTATCACATCAGATTTTTAGTAAAATTAATATATTCGCTATTTTCGATTTTTCAGTAAGAATAATTTAAATTATCGAGTTTTGGCGCTCTTTTCTTGAATTAAGCGACCTCTCGTGAGAAAATATATTAGTTAGAACAACGATACGCCCTTTCGAAACGCGTTACATGGAAATAAACCGTTATAGTTACTTTGTTTACAAACTTTTTACTGAAATCAGTGTGTTTATTTGAAAAAATTGTTTACGTTTTACTTTTGGTATTTAATATACCTTAGTATTTAATTAACGATTTGTGGTTGAAAAACGTCTAAAAAACATAATGTCTTCAAGAAAGTGTCATAGTAGTCCAGATACATTTTGTTACATTTGTGGAAACTTTATGGCTTCAAAGCAAAAACTGAAAATAACTGAGTTTGTGGAAAATACGTATAATGCTTATTTTGGCTTCAAAATACAACTAAAATCGTGGACGCCGCAGTTAGTTTGTACTATTTGTGTTGAACAATTAAGGCAGTGGACATACCGCAAAAAACAATCTCTACCTTTTGGTAGACCTATGATTTGGAGAGAGCAAGTTAATCATATTGATGATTGTTATTTTTGCTGTACCAATGTGAAAGGTTTTAATGCTAAAAATAAAAATAAGATAGCCTACGCAAATGTAACCTCAGTTACACGTCCCATTCCACACGGTCTAGAAATTCCAGTGCCCCTTCCAAGTTCAATATCTGATCTCAGCTCAACATCGTCAGAACAAAATTCACAGAGTCAAGAGTCAAATGAAGTTTTCGAACCAATTTTAAATCAACCACAGAAATTCACACAAGGTGAATTAAATGATTTAATTAGAGATTTAAATCTTTCTAAAGAATCTGCTCAACTTCTTGGGTCTAGACTTCATGCAAAACACCTGTTAGCTCCTGATACACATTTTGCTTGGTATAGGAAGCGTGAAGAAGAATTTGTACCTTTTTTCAGTCAAGAAGAATCATTAGTTTATTGCCACAATATTCCTGATCTCATTGAAAAGTTAGGAGCGCAATATGATCCTGGAGAATGGAGACTTTTTATAGATTCTTCGAAACGGAGTTTAAAAGGTGTTCTTTTACACAATACTAATCAGTATGCTTCTGTTCCTGTCGCTCACTCTGTTCATTTAAAAGAGACTTATGAAAATTTGGAAACAGTACTAGATAAAATTAAATATGAAGAACACGGTTGGCAGCTTTGTGGAGATCTGAAAATTATAACTATGGTGTTAGGTCAGCAGTCAGGATACACGAAATATCCTTGTTTTTTGTGCGAGTGGGACAGTAGAGCACGAGAAAAGCATTATGTTCAGAAACAATGGAATCCTCGTACAAATCTCAAACCTGGAATCAAAAATGTTATACGAGAAAATTTAATTGATCCTGAAAAAATTTTATTACCTCCGCTTCATATTAAACTCGGTATGATGAAACAGTTCGTTAAGGCATTGGATAAAGAAAATGATAGTTTTAAATACTTGAGTAGAAAATTTCCAAGATTATCAGATGCCAAAATAAAAGAAGGAGTGTTCGATGGACCACAAATTAGATCTTTGATGACCGATAAAAAATTTGATGCAATACTAAATACTATTGAATTAGAAGCTTGGCTGGCGTTCAAAGATGTTGTCAACAATTTTTTGGGAAATCACAAACACCCTGACTATAAAAATATTGTGGAAAACTTATTAAATAAGTATAAAAAATTGGGGTGTAATATGAGTATAAAACTCCATTTTTTACATTCGCATGTAGATTTTTTCCCTGATAATCTTGGTGATTATAGTGAAGAACAGGGAGAAAGGTTTCACCAAGACATAAAAACTATGGAAACAAGGTACCAAGGTCGATGGAATGTGAATATGATGGCTGATTACTGCTGGTCAATAAAACGTGATATTATTGATGATTCTCACAAAAAAATTACACCCAGACGTAATTTTATCGCTAAACGTAAGAGATGTCACACAAACTAGCCCTGTAGCAATTATTGTACTTGATATTTTCTTTGTTAGTTTTGAAATATATGTATTTATAACATAATAATTAATTTTTTCCTAAAAATTTAAATTAAACGTTTTTTCCTTTTTGTAAAAAAACCTGATGTGATAGAGTAATTATGTAGGTATAACTTTGTGTTCAAAATACTATAAATTAGTGATATTTTTCACTCAAATCAAAACAACGTTCAAAAAGTTTCATTTGTCGGCCGGTGTTATCATTGCAGTTATCCTATAATTCTCACAAAGAACGTGAAGCAGACGCAAACAATTCTAAAATGTGCGATAAGGAACGTGCTTCTAATGATCCTAGTTTTGTCACTGTTACATTCGATTTGCAAAGTGTTTTACAAATCCCATGCAGTGACGTATCACCGATGTATTACAGCAGGAAACTATGCGGATATAATTTAACCATTTACGAAGGGGCTTTACCTAATAATGCGTACTGTTTCGCTTGGACAGAAATTAATGGAGCACGGGGTAGTCTCGAAATTGGTACATGCTTATATCTGTACTTGAGTAATATTCCTCAGCACGTGACAGAATTATCACTCTTTTCTGATACCTGTGGTGGTCAGAACCGTAACCAAAATGTACTTGCTATGTTCTACTATTTTGTTCATTATGGAACCAGTAATGTTGAAATAATTGAACAGAAATTTCTTGAATCAGGGCACTCCATGATGGAATGCGACAGCATGCACAGTGCTATTGAGAAGCAAAAAAGATATTTATCAGTATACACAATGAACGACTGGATCAATATTTTTAAAATGGCCAGATCAAAGAGGGGCAAGAAGAAGAACGAACAGTATTTTGTAAAGGAATTAAAATATTCTGATTTTCTTGACTTTAAAAAGATCTCTCAGGTCTTCTTAAAAAATAAAACACTAAATACCGTTGGTGATAGAGTAAACTGGTTAAAAATCAAATGTTTCAGAATTGAAAAATGTAATCCTAACATCATAAAATATAAATACGAACATTCCGGAAATTACCTGAGCATAAACATTCTAGGAAGAGGTCGCCCTTCTAAACCAACTAAGCTGGAGAAAGCTTACACAGCATTGTTACCAATTTCTGAAAAATAGTATAACGATTTAAAGAAGTTGTGTGCAACCGAAGTTATTCCTGTGGAGCTTCACAACTGGTGTGAATCCCTGCCGGCCTCCAAATCAGTTCCCAATAACAATCCTGAGCCTAGTATAGACAGTGATAGTGAGGAAGATTAATCTAAATAGGATTTTCACTTATTAAAATTAGAAAGTGTAGCTGTTTTTGGTAAAATAAAAAAATTTCACTACGTTATTAAAGTTGTTTTTTTTTGTCCGTCAAAATTCACTAATGCCCGGTTTCTGAAGCTCGACTTATATTAAGGTTAAGCTTAACCTTAGTATAACTGCAGATTTTGAGTTTCTATAACGAAAAATAATCTCTGGCCAAAGTTAACCTACGTTTTTATTGGTTGTTAACTTTCTGGAATATGCGCATTGTGGATAACTATAACTTTAACCTTAGATTAGTTATGTAGAGTATATCCAGAGATCTTCAGAAACCGGGCATAAGTCCATCAAATCTCGTTTTTTCAGTAATGGAGATTTTTTGTTTTTTTTTCAAAATGCCATTATAAAGTATGCCCAGTGGTGTGCTACATAGGTAAATATTTCAACTTGGTCATGAAAAATGTAATTTAGTAGATGAATTGAATTTTAAAAGCTAATTATTACAAAACTATCAATTTGGACTTAATGACTTCTGCTTGAACGCCCACGATATGATGTATAAATGTGAAGAGATAATAAAACTTCCTGTCGATAAGCGATGGGAGTGAGTAAAAAAACTCGGTGTTTGTACGAATTGTTTCAGGAAAAATCATTCCGCACAAAATTGTAAAATGCGTAGTTGCATAAAATGTCGTAAATTTCACAATAGTTTATTACACTACGTCAAAGAAGTAGAAAAAGATAAAGAGGTGTAAGATGCAACTTTTGAATTTGAACTTCGCGCCAGCGTCCTCTCCAGAAAACCGCCATCTCTTGAGAACTAACCAAGTTCAAATCTAAAATCACACTTCTTCGACGACACGGAAAATAACTTGGACCACCACGTTGTGAAATACCTACGATCGCCATCTAGTAACCAAACTCTTTCTTCCGGTGTACAAAACATAGTGTCAAAAACAACTGTAACAAAAACAAATGATCGCTCCGAAAGAGAGACGAACCATTAACTTCCAACACAAATAAAACTACCATATTTTGGGCAATGTCAATTCTTTTATTCTCTTTAAAATTCTTGTTTGAGGAATTTAACCTGAAGCAATGATTTACCTAAATCGTGACCTAATAAATCTGTAGATTTAATTACCCTGACAGTCGATTTGTTTGAAATCGCTTTATGTTATTTGATAACTTTTAAATTACTTGTTGGGATTCAATCCTTTGGATTGTTATAATCTTTTCTTCATGTACTAAGTACATTTTAGAAGATTTTGGGAAGCTATGTGTTTTATTTAAACACTAGCTGTTAATGGAAAATTACCTTTTAAATCTACTTTTGCACCACCACCCTTTAACCAAAATAACCAAAACCAGATCTACGTTACTACCACTTAAATAAATACAAGTCTTTGGGGACGGTTTAATGTAAACTTGCTGTATTGTTTGCATTTAAGCATTTGTAGTACTGAGTGAATTATGTTCCAGCCTACCACGAGGTTTGGGCGCATTCATACCAAGAGTCGTCGGAAAGCTAAATTGTACTTAATAAACCGAAACCAAAACCTTGTTTTACATAAGTCAAAATCTACCATGTATATAAGATTTGTGAACAACCTGTACATTATTTCCTACACCTTGTGAGGGCAAGGAATTCCTAAATTCTTTATAATTGTAAATAATGATTAATTAAATTTGAAGCAACACCCTGTATATGATACATAAATTAATTTACTAGTTGTGTATCTATTTTAACTAATAAAAACCTTTCATTTATAAATTCAAGCTGATTTGAATTTAAGAACATCCTGTATATAAATAATTATTAAATTTACTTTGTAAATTTTCATACGTTGCTTTTTATCAATGTTTATTCTTAGCGAAGAATGTTATCTTTGCTTATGATGCGACCTTGCACCCACATTCTAACTTGAACAAAGAGTGCATTTAATGCGTTCATGACCCATACACATTGTAATAAATTTTACCGCGTAATAAATATATTCTATAAATGAAATTATCCATCCTTTACCTAATAACCAATAACCGTGATGTGTATTTATTAAATTGATTTTAATGTAAGACCTTAAAATAAACTTTCAACAAAGTTTTTCTTGTAAAAATATGAAAAACCCTTAAAATAACATTAAAATCAAATCAATCAACCTCATTGCCAAAATATAGATAGAACAATTGAAGGGCCTAGTGGAAAAAGTAGTTAAGTCACTTTTTTTTCAATTTGTTGATTTTTATACTAATTTGTAGAGAATAAATGCCGCAATGTGAAAATGTGCTCAACTACAAATTGAAAAAAACGTGACTTAACTACTTTTTCCACTAGGCCCTTCAATTATTAACAAATTATAATTTTTATATACCTGGATATTAGGCACAAACACTAAAGAATTTATAATAATTCAAATAACAACTGTTATATGCAAAGAAAACCGAACAAGTGCCTGCAAGTGACTTCGTTTCCTCGCTCGATTAATCTCGTCGCGTTCCCCTACCATCGCTACCGAAACTATTCTTTATAAACTTCAAATATACATGGCGATTAAAAATATTCTAACTTAAAACGGCGGTAGATTTGAAATTACATTAATTTCAAAATTACAATCTTACAGAGGTAACAGAAGAAAGTTCTGCTACAAGCACGACGCTTTGTAGTTCTTTTATCGGCTTCACGCAGGTGTTGTTATCAACCGCTGTTGTAAATGTGTATGATAGCGAGAAAAGGGTACACCGCGCGAGAGTGTTACTCGACAGCGGTAGTCAATCCAATTTTATCACGAATGAACTCGTGTGCAAATTGAAACTACCAGTTTCAAAAATTCGTTTTTCTGTCTGCGGATTAAACCAGCAACAGACAATAATAAAAAATAAAGTAAACATAAATTTCAGTTCGAAACACTCGAACTTTAAAGGTTCAATAAATTGTTTAGTTGTACCAAAAATTACAAATAATTTACCATTTGTAACAATTGACAAGAATGCGTTAAATATACCGGGCTACATAAAACTAGCTGACAAAGCTTTTAATGAAGTCGATCGAATCGACATGCTGATAGGCGCTGATTTATTTTGGAGTATGCTAGGAGCGGGTCAGTATCGATTAGGGAAGAACAAACCCATCATGCAAGAAACCGTTCTAGGTTGGGTTGTTTCGGGTCCGATATCCATACGCCACGCGACTGAAAAAACGCACTGCGGATTTATAGCAGACGAAGTAATTAATAACAATTTACAACGTTTTTGGGAAATCTAAAGTTGTCCCGAAAACAAGCTCCCTTCTGCGGAAGAAAACATCTGCGAGAAGCATTTTTTAGAAACCACCAAACGCATGCCTGACGGACGTTTCGTGGTCGAGTACCCACTTAAGGACTCAATAGAAAAATTAGGTAACTCAAGACAGTTAGCTTTAAAACGGTTCGAGCAACTCGAAAAAACATTGAATAATAATTCCACATTAAAGGCGGAATACTCGAAATTCATGTTAATAAAGGTTAAAGGTATTCTGGACATGGAAATTGATGAGTTGTTTTTATATAGCGATTCTACAATAGTACTTGCGTGGCTAAAAACGCCTCCGCACTTGTTAAAGGTTTTTTGTGCGCATAGGGTAAACGAGATACAAAATCTCACATCGATTAGTAATTGGCATTTCGTGAATACTCGCAGCAATCCAGCTGATTTATTGACACGCGGGATTGAGGCAAAATGTTTGTTTGATAACAGCTTATGGTGGCACGGGCCACGATTTTTGCATGAGTCGTCAAAGGAATTGTCCGTTTGTGACGAGACAAACGAGACCCCGGATGTCGACAAAGTTGAAATCGAACGGGAGGCGCGAAAAGTCAAAATTGCATTGACGATTACTTTGCAAGACGTCAAATTATTTGATAAATTTTCTAATTATTGTAAACTACAAAGAGTTTGCGCGTATTGTCTGCGATTTAAAAACAATTCTTTACGTAAGCAGGAAACGCGCGTTAGCGGACAGTTAACCAAGGACGAGTTATTATCGGCTACGACTTGTCTAATCAAGCTGGCTCAAGGTGAAACGTTTAAAATAGAACTGCAGGGTTTGCTTAAAGGAAAGCAAGTCAACGCAAGTAGCAATTTGTTAAATTTAAATCCTTTTCTGGATGCTAATGGCATCATTCGCGTAGGTAATAGGTTGAAGAATTCAACTTTTGATTTTAATAAAAAACACCCAATTATTTTACACGCGAAGCATAAATTAACTTCTTTAATGGTTAAACAGGAGCACGAAAGATTAATGCATGCCAGGCCTCAAGCGGTTTTATCTTCTTTACGCGATCGTATTTGGATATTTGCTGGCAGAAATTTAGTAAGAAAAATTACAGGGACTTGCGTAAAATGCTTTAGGGCAAGACCTAAAGCGGTAAAATGTTTAATGGGAGATTTGCCATTAGTTAGAGTTACCGAGTCAAGGCCGTTCTTGAACTCAGGCGTTGATTTCGCAGGTCCATTCCTTTTGAAGGATCGAAATGGACGAAAATATAACTTGATAAAAGCATACGTTTCCGTTTTTGTTTGCTTAGCAACAAAGGCTATTCATTTAGAAGTGGTCAGCGACTTAACGACCGACGCTTTCCTAGCTGCCTTACACAGGTTCGTCTCTCGACGCGGGCATTGTTTAAACATCTATTCAGATAATGCTACAAATTTTGTAGGTGCTCAAGCACGGATCGAACGTTTACAACGTGAAGTTAGTAAAAACGTTGATTTTAAAAACATTCAATGGCATTTCATACCCCCCAGAGCTCCTCATTTTGGAGGAATATGGGAAGCGGGAGTAAAAAGCTTTAAAGCGCATTTAAAGCGAATGTTAGGCGACACGAAATTAAATTTCGAAGAGTTCGCGACTATTTTAACTCAGATCGAGACGTGTCTAAATTCCCGACCTCTTTACCCAATGAGCAATGATCCTAACGACCTGTCTCCTTTAACCCCTGCTCATTTTTTGATTGGTCAGCCGCTGCGCTGACGGCAATAGTAGAGCCGCAATTGTGCTCAACAAGGATCAGCCCAAGGAAAAGATTCGACCTGCTCCAACAGATGAAGCAACACTTCTGGACGAGGTGGTCGAAGGAATATGTATCCGAATTGCAAACTCGGATAAAATGGAAAAGGGACCATCCGACGCTATTGAAGTTGGATTCCATCGTCATCGTAAAGGAGGATGGAACACCTCCCTTAAAATGGACTCTCGGCCGGGTGGAACAACTTCATCCTGGTAACGATGGAGTGTGTAGAGTGGTTAGTTTAAAAACAAAAGCTGGAACAATACGACGTCCGGTTCTTAAAATACTTGTGTTATCAGTGCCGGGCTGATTGTAAAAATTTAGTGTAATTTTTATAAAACATTTTTTTTGATTTGCTTGTTACTGATGTTATTTTGAATTGAATTTATTTTGTCTATTGTATTTATGCCATGTAATGTTATTTGTATTCTTGTGAATTTTTTGCTATTGATTATGCATGTGTTAAAAATGTTTTGTTTCGAAAGGGTGCTTTCAAGGCGGGCGGTATGTTCGCGCACGCTATATTGCTTATTTTGTATTTTTGTAATTTTGAATTTTGCCGCCTTCAATAAAGAAGGAATCTGTAACCCAAGTAGGTGGTGGGAGTGAAAACGATTTTACGCGCCAACAAATTATTAGAAGCCATTACGATCTGACTCATTGTTAGAAGTAGGTCGTTTTCACGAAGTTACTTGTTTATAAAGACTACGATCCGACTCGTCGTTGTTGAAGTAGGACGTTTTCAATGATAATTATTATTTATTTGTAATCCATTGCAATATTTGTTCTGCAATAAAGAATTGTTCGTATCAGAATAGAACGTGTTGTGTTTTATTTTGGTTGATCCTTCGAGGAAGAATAACAAAGCCCTGTTCGCAACATCGGCCCTCAGAAGTAATCAGCCCTTATTTCAATTCTCCGAATAAACTTCATTCGCCGAATAAAGTTTATTCGGACATGGAAATACATACCCTAAGTGTGTATTAATTATTACCATTGTAGGTTTTAATTTGGGAGATTCAACTCTATTTATAAATCTAGTAGATATAGAAAAATTTAAGGAAGGAATAAACGAAGAAAACGACTTGTTCTTGTTTTTATCTAAGTATTCAATGGAAAGTTTTTTCATATATTTTAAAGGTTTGTTCTTCATATACTGAAGAATATTTGTAGGAACATAAGTAACCTTTGTATTTTTCTAGAAAGAGGTATAACGATCGATTGCTTCCAGTGGATTACGGAAGACGATTTAAAAGAAATATAATTTGGTATGAACCAAGGCGCACGCATAAAATTTCGAGGTCTAGTTAATAATTGGCGAACTTCAAAGGTAAGATACATTGTAAATTTGAAATAGTACAAAATTTTACTATTGGAATAGATACTATTAAGTTTTACTGATTTAGGGTTTTCCTGTAATACCATCATGCTGCTCTGAACATCAACAAGAAAGTATGATGGAACTGCCTGTCGGAGACCCAAGGAGTTCAAGTATTTCTGACAAGTCATCACTAACATCAATGGCATCATTTTCTTCATCATCCACAATTTCGAATACAACATTTGTAATAACAGAATATTTAAGTTTTTGCAAATTCTGATTCTTGTATTTTGTTTTAGAATATTGATACATTTTTATTACAAACCGATATTGGAAAAAAATTAAAGCAAGTATACGAAGAAAACAAAATGTTTCAATTGCCGGAAAAGGAAGCACTTGTAAAAAATGTTGTAAAACATTATATTGATAAAAATATCTCGATGACATTAAGTACATGTCGAGATATCGCCATCCAAATTTGTAACAAATTTGAAAATGAATCAATGGTATTTTTACTAATTTCTTTATAAACTAAAAAGGTAATAATATTGTTTGCAGGAATATTATTTTCTTAAAAAACCAAAACCATCGGGAAGATTGTACAATAGATACCGATCTGAATCCAGTTCGTTGAAAAGGTCTGGATTGTTTACAGGGGTCATAAGGGAGAAAAGGAAAAACTGTACCATAGGTATGATATTACTTTTTATATTAAATAAGACGGTATCATATTTATCTTACCCTTTATTCAAATATTCAACTGAAGAATATCGAACCGAAGATACGAGCGATTACACAAACCAAATTGATGAGAAGGAATGGCTCAAAACAAGAAGTTCTCCGTGGGACGCTGTTGAGTTGAAATGGAAGCAAAGTTTCAATTTAAGACGGAAGGATATAAAAACTATTGTTTCAGTTGACAAAGTATTTGAAGAATGGCCATTACTTTTGCAAAGCAATGGTAGTCGTCTGGTAAGTATTGCATCCGACTTGATAAAAGAGGATCCTATTTGATTATTTTATTTCATATTGATATAGATTTCGAGCTATTATATCCTGGAAAATCTAATGCTTTCTTTGATAAATGGAATTTGGTTGAGCCTAAGTTAGTTGAAGCATGCAAGAAATTTAATAAGTTTCCACCTGCAAAGGACATTTTAGAAAGTTTATCGAACAGCCCTGGTATGTATTATAACCATATTAATGTGAAAGATGTGAAATAATTAAATACTCTCATCAATTGTACAGTTTACGCAAGGATTGAAAATTGCAGCTTTTAACCCTATACTATTAGTTTTGATAACTTTCTATCCATTTTTATTTACATTTTCTAATACACACTTCTTATTTCTAGATTTGCGTCACTTTAGTTTAACAAAAGTTTTGCAAGGAGTGGTAAAACCTAAAGGCCGTAATAAAAATAGACAAAAAAATTTGGAAAGTTAGCATTGGAGATGCTTGGAAGTCCTTTAGTAGTGAAGTGAGAACAGTGGCAGATATATCTACTGCTATAAACAAACGAAAACAATTTTGTGTTACGAAGAAAATTACTTTAAAACCATTTCTGATAATAGTAACTGATCATATAACATATTTATACACCAATTTCCTACAGGCTTTTGATGCATATTTTAAAATATTTTTCGTGCTAAATCTCAAATATTCGTTTGAAAATCAAGAATTCTGGCAGTTTGTACAGTCTTATTTTTATAAAATAGACTTGGACAAACTTGTGTTTCCCAATTTAAGTGATTTTATTAACATTTTAGAGAACTAACAATATGTATAAGTGCTTTATATGTGAAACAACATTATCAACAGGAGACGGGTTGATAAAACATTTAAAATTGTTACATGATCTGAGAAAAAAAATTGTGAACTTGTTTGCGCACAGGGAAATTGTTCTTCCACATTTTATGACTTTAAGTCTTATAAAAGACATATTTTCAAATGTAAATATATTGAAAATAACTTTGCTTTGAACCACCAAGTTCCTCTACAATCGACAAAAACAGTGAATTTCTAGTCAATGATAATGCATCGAATAATGATGCATCAAATAATGATGATTTTACCAATTCATCAGGTAATTCTAATATGGATAATAGTAATGAAAACTTGGGAAACAATATTATTAGTTCGGAAAAGATTGATAATATTTTGGAAAATCTCAAGTATTCATCATTATTGTTCGTTAATAAACTATTTTGTGAGAGCCATTTGACAACAAAAATTATTGAAAACATATTGGATTATTTTACCGAAAATGTCACGAAAACAATTTGTGAATCATTAGTTGAATTATTAAATCATATTAGATGAAAAAAACCATTTTATTCTAAAGAATTTATTGCTTTCATGCTCTGAACCATTCAAAGGTATCAGTACTGAGCATTTGCATTTAAAGACAATGAGCGAAACGGGATTTTATAAACCACCCAGAAAATTTGAAATAGATTCATCTGTAAGTCAAATTTATAAAAAAGGAAAAAGCACTCTAGCCAATAAAAAATCTGAAGGAATACTTATGCCCATAACTCACCAAATTAAAGTTTTTTTTGAACAGAAAAATATTTTAAAAGAGACTGTTGCACATAGGTTAATAAAAGAATCTAGTAATAGGAAAATTGAAAACTTTGTTCTAGGTAAAGTTTGGAGGGAAAAATTGAAACATTTTATAGAAGACCAAATAGTAAAATTTTTTCATGTATCACAGATATGATATGATATGATGCATGATTGTGTTGAAATATACTGTATATACTAAAAATATAGCCAGCGCCACCCAGTGTGACGTATGTATTGTGAATTAAATAAAGAAGTCAAGTCGCTATATAACTACGTTAACACAAGCTTTATTTAATAGGTCATGGGCACAGTTGCGTGTTAATTATAAAAAAAATAAGTGTGTTAAGTTATTACAACATGGCAGTGAATTATTTAAATATTGTGCCAAAGCTTATCGGTCGTGAAAATTTCGATGAATGGTCGTTTGCCGTCGAAAATGTTTTCATACTTGAAGGGTTATCCAAGTGCCTAGATGACACAGAAAAGGATACAGTTCTTGTAGCAAAGGCCAAAGCTAAATTGATTTTAACTCTTGATCCAACTTTATTTGTGCATATAAAAAGTGCGGGAATAGCTAAAGACGTGTGGACAAAGTTAAAGCATCTTTACGATGACAGTGGTTTTTCAAGAAAGATTGGTTTACTGCGAAACCTGATATCTTTACGACTAGAAAACTGTGACTCGATGGAATCATATTGCTATGTGGGGTTTGTCTTTACTAATCGAGCCCCACGTTGTGCTCCAAAAAGTTGCTATGTACCCCCTCGCTAATGGGGTTAAAGGTTCTTATCGTTAATGTTTTATATGGGTGTACGTAATTGTACCCCGTCAATGGAAAAGTATGTAAAATTTCGTGAACACAATTTAATGAAATAAGTTGCCTCAGCTTAGCTCTTTCGTAGTGCATGTATCTTACCTTGTGCAGGGTGGATTCGCTCCGTTACCAATGCTGTAAATGAAATTTATGGTGCGGAACAGGTCTAAATAAATATCCTTCGTTACAAAGTAATTAATGTTTTATTAAGCACACAAATGAAAATAAATATTTGGTTAAATCAAAAAGTTCTATTATTAAATCTATTATATAAAAATTTCTGAACGCAAAATGATGCAAAACACGTGTCGTACGAAGTCCGGAGATTTCACTTAAGTTTATAAAGATTTTACTGCAATGTACACGGTACCTTATTAAATCCAGGAATATTTCTGTTATTTGAATTGGAGATGGTACAATTGCGCGTCAAAGACACTCCAAGGGTTCATTTACCATCAGAAACTTCCAGCTACAGTTTGTTGACCTCGTTTTGTTGGAGTTAATTTTCTTTTATAATATTTGCAATCCGTTACGATTTTCACCTTATTTGTGGTTTTTCGTAGGTAAGTAACTATTTTGTTTAATTATGCACTTATATTTCGTAATTTCACTATTTATTTTCACTGTAATATCAATTTTATTAGGACGATTCTAAATTCTCCACTTTGCACGTGCGAATATCAACACCAACCTTTTATCAATTGTTTCATTAATTTTCTTTACGAAGTTCAACGCAATCCTGATCTTTGCATAAACGTATTTTATTGGTCGATCAAAAATCAATATTATTTGCAGTTTCATAGTACAGGTATGGACTAAGCCCATTGTGGTTTGTTGAAATTTTATAAGTAAAATTTTCTATTTTTTAGATTTGATTGTGTTCTTCTCAAGTGTTTCGTGGTTGGACAAATAAAGATGCTGGATATGAAATTTCCATACGCAGTTCATTAAGTTGTGACATGCCGAACTCACGTAACGATTTAACAAACTTATTTTAAATTTAATGCTAACATGGATTTTTACATTTATCAATTAATTAACACATTTCTAACTTTTAAAATACCTTTCTTATTACTAACAATCTTTCATTTACTATTAATTAACATTTTTAACAAAACAAATATTAAAATGATGCATTTCAAATTTATTTTATTCACACCTGTTTTATGTCCCGTTTTCAACGAATCATTTGACTTTAAGTTAACTTCCTTGGTATCGGATGAAGTTTTTCTGATTACTTTGATAAGTTACATGCTTTTATTCATAACAAAATTTTGCTGAAATTTAAATGACGTACTTCCATTGACGTGGTATCTCGATACCGCATTTACCCCCTGTTGATTTGTAATTTAAAAGAAAAATACCTATTTTTGTGTTAAATTACACAATTAACATTGATGTGCTTTTATTCATAAACAAACTTAAATTTCTAATGTAACATTTTTTTTTTTTTCAAAACAGAACAAACTAAATTTATAATGTGGCGTTATTAAATACCTTTATCAAATTATTAACTCTAATGCAAAAATATAAATTTAACTAAATAAATTAAAATAAATGTTCAAATAATTTACTAACTGTTTATAAAATTCAAATTATCCTAATTAATTAACCTAACTAACTAATCTGACCAAGATTGACCTTTTAATTTTTTATAATTGCTCTTATTACTAGCATGTTTATACTATTCGTTGTTTCATCTTTTGATTTATTTCAAATTTTAACTACTTGATTAGTTTTATTATTTGGTTGTTAACCATGTACTTTATTTATTCAATTCTGATTCCCTTTGTTTAAGTAATTGTTTTAATTCAATTTTCATTTAATCATATTTTGTGACCTAAATTATCTTTTCTTTTAATTATATTTGGTATCCCCTAATAAATTATTTATCATCATATTCTTATTATCATATTCATTTGTTTTTCCCCTCCCATAATATTTCATAATATTTATTCATATTTCCACATAATCTTCATCATATTCAATAATATTTTTCCCCTAATATTCATAATTATTCATATTTCAATATTAACATATTCTTGGATACCATTTATTTTAAAAACTCCTATTTTTACGATCTGTTATTTGTCATTTTATTTCTTTCATTTCTGGTCACCTAATAATTTCATTTTATAAAACTGATCTATTTAAATAATTTTACTTTCGCGCATTTTATAACTGAATCTCATTGAATAAATTAAAATTTTCAATAATTATTTTGTTCTCTTACATTTATTGTTATTTTCAAGCGTAGCATTTTCAAAATTTCATCTTGGTCAAATTATTTTCAGACAAATCATATTTACAATTGTCATGTTTGGTCCTATTTTATTCTTGCTATTTTCTTCAGCGGTCAATTTTTAAGTTATTATTTATTTTATTTATTTTATTAAGTTTCGCTATTGGCGTTTTCATTATTTTGCTATTTTCTCAGCGGTCAAAAAATTTTTTTTTTTATTTAGATGTTAGTTTTAATGATTTTAAGTTTCGCTGTTGTTTTTTCATTACCGCTTAATAATCTCGCAAGAATGACTTTTCTTCCAGCGAACTTTCTTGATTTTAAATTTTATCCGCTTGTATAACATTTTCTTTTTAACATTACACTTCCTTTTTACTTCAATACTAAATTTTATGTTGGACCTCTTCGTCCAATCCATCTCGTTATTTATTAACATCTTGTTTCGTAACCGACTCTTCGTATTCTTCTTGTATAAATTATTTTTCTTCATGCCGATGTTGTTATAATTTGTCCATTTATTTAAATTTTTATGTTTAAACTTGTTGTACCCCCTTGTTTTTATAAATTTTAAATTGTTAACCCATTTACCTGTTAAGTTTTTAAATTTTATGTTGTTACTCCCTTTAGCTTTTAAGTTTTTAAATTTTAATTTTGTAAATTTATGTAGTCTTTTAATTTTAAGAAATTTTGTAATTTTTAATGTGATCTTTTGATTTTGTAAACCGTTTTGTAAAATTTTGGTATCTCGCTTTTGTAAAATTTTTATCCTATGTGTTCGCATGCCCCTTATTTGACCTTTCCGTTTTAACTTTAATTTTCTAATTTTTAACTGTTTCCGCTTGCATGCTTTTCTTGTTAATATTTCGTGTGTACGACACTTCTTTAATTCTAACGTTTTTCGCCCCCTAATTTCTAATGCATTTTTATTTATTTCTTTGACATTTTCTGTCACTACTTCTTTGGTCACCCAATTGGTTGTAACGTTTATCAATTTATCTAATTTCTTGTTCAATTCATTTTTTGTTTCTTTCAACTCCTTCTTGGTGTCTTCTTGGATTTTTAAAATTAAGTCTGTTTTTTCATTCATGATTCTCCTCGTTTCTGTCAAGTACGCTATCATCTCCTTCCACGACGGTTCATTTATTTTTGTAGTCATTGTCTTATGTATTTTATAAATTTATTTATTAGGAAATAGTTATTAATTATAAAATTGTAATGCACGTTTCGTTTTAAATTTAAGAAAATTGTCTTTATGTAAATCGTTATTGTAAATAATTGTAAAATTTCTCGTTCTAATTGACCTAACTGATATTTTAAAATGCCACGTCTTGGTACCCCCTATTATTTGAATCGTTACGTTTCAATGACCTAATTTTACTTGCGGTACGAGGTTATTCGAGGTGACTCGAGTTTACTCGTGCCCCACGTTGGGCGCCAAAATTGCTATGTGGGGTTTGTCTTTACTAATCGAGCCCCACGTTGTGCTCCAAAAAGTTGCTATGTACCCCCTCGCTAATGGGGTTAAAGGTTCTTATCGTTAATGTTTTATATGGGTGTACGTAATTGTACCCCGTCAATGGAAAAGTATGTAAAATTTCGTGAACACAATTTAATGAAATAAGTTGCCTCAGCTTAGCTCTTTCGTAGTGCATGTATCTTACCTTGTGCAGGGTGGATTCGCTCCGTTACCAATGCTGTAAATGAAATTTATGGTGCGGAACAGGTCTAAATAAATATCCTTCGTTACAAAGTAATTAATGTTTTATTAAGCACACAAATGAAAATAAATATTTGGTTAAATCAAAAAGTTCTATTATTAAATCTATTATATAAAAATTTCTGAACGCAAAATGATGCAAAACACGTGTCGTACGAAGTCCGGAGATTTCACTTAAGTTTATAAAGATTTTACTGCAATGTACACGGTACCTTATTAAATCCAGGAATATTTCTGTTATTTGAATTGGAGATGGTACAATTGCGCGTCAAAGACACTCCAAGGGTTCATTTACCATCAGAAACTTCCAGCTACAGTTTGTTGACCTCGTTTTGTTGGAGTTAATTTTCTTTTATAATATTTGCAATCCGTTACGATTTTCACCTTATTTGTGGTTTTTCGTAGGTAAGTAACTATTTTGTTTAATTATGCACTTATATTTCGTAATTTCACTATTTATTTTCACTGTAATATCAATTTTATTAGGACGATTCTAAATTCTCCACTTTGCACGTGCGAATATCAACACCAACCTTTTATCAATTGTTTCATTAATTTTCTTTACGAAGTTCAACGCAATCCTGATCTTTGCATAAACGTATTTTATTGGTCGATCAAAAATCAATATTATTTGCAGTTTCATAGTACAGGTATGGACTAAGCCCATTGTGGTTTGTTGAAATTTTATAAGTAAAATTTTCTATTTTTTAGATTTGATTGTGTTCTTCTCAAGTGTTTCGTGGTTGGACAAATAAAGATGCTGGATATGAAATTTCCATACGCAGTTCATTAAGTTGTGACATGCCGAACTCACGTAACGATTTAACAAACTTATTTTAAATTTAATGCTAACATGGATTTTTACATTTATCAATTAATTAACACATTTCTAACTTTTAAAATACCTTTCTTATTACTAACAATCTTTCATTTACTATTAATTAACATTTTTAACAAAACAAATATTAAAATGATGCATTTCAAATTTATTTTATTCACACCTGTTTTATGTCCCGTTTTCAACGAATCATTTGACTTTAAGTTAACTTCCTTGGTATCGGATGAAGTTTTTCTGATTACTTTGATAAGTTACATGCTTTTATTCATAACAAAATTTTGCTGAAATTTAAATGACGTACTTCCATTGACGTGGTATCTCGATACCGCAATATGTTAATCAAGTCGTCGACACCTCGCAAAAATTACGTAGAACAGGATTCAACATTGACGAAAATTGGATTGGTTCGCTATTATTAGCAGGTTTACCTGAAAAATTCGCCCCAATGATAATGGCGGTTGAGCACTCCGGAATTGACATTACCACAGATTCCATTAAAACGAAGTTGCTTGACATGCAAGAAGATGTCACTAGGAGTTCTAACGGAGCATTTTATGCAAGAACCAAACAACAATATTCGAAAAATTGGAAAGATGGCGGTAGAGGTACTACAAAAACGTCAAACACGAATAATGTAAACAAACAAAGCAATGACGATAAAAGCTCAGAAAAACGCAAAATCATTTGTTACAAGTGTAAACAACCTGGACATTTTATGTCAAAATGCCCAAACAAACAAAATTCCGCATTAAGTGCAGTGTTTACGAACGGTCAATTTGATACAAAGGAATGGTTTGTCGATAGTGGATCCAGTTTTCACTTAACAGCAAACAAAGAGTGGTTAAAAGATGAACGTAAACCAGAAGTGACTGAAATTATGGTGGCAAATAAATCAAAAATTCCAGTCAAATGTGCCGGAGATGTAGAAATAAAAACAGTCGTAAATGAGGTTAGTTTGAACGTTATTTTAAAAAATGTGCAGTATGTTCCAGGTATAACAACGAACTTATTGTCCGTGGGTCAGTTAATTCGTAACGGCAACAAAGTTAAGTTTGATGAAAAAGGTTGCAAGATTTACAATAAAGACAACGTGTTAGTAGGAATAGCAAATTTAGAAAATAATGTATATAAACTGAATTTAGAAAAACAAAGCGTGAGTTTGTTAAGTACTTCTTTAATCTCAAGTAATTTATGGCATAGACGTTTTGGACACATAAACGCGAGTTATTTAGATAAATTAACAGGTTTAGTGGACGGACTGATTTACAAAGGACAAGCAAATATTCAGAAACTCAATTGTGAAGTTTGTTGTGAAGCAAAGCAAACTCGCTTACCTTTTCCGAAAAAGGGTAGTAGAGCTGGAGGATTGTTAGAAGTGATTCACAGTGATGTTTGTGGACCGATGGAGAAAAGGTCAGTAGGAGGTTCAAAATATTTTCTAACGTTTATCGATGATTACAGCAGAATGTGTTACATTTATTTTTTGAGAACAAAAGATGAAGTAATTGAAAAATTCAAAGATTTTAAAAACAAAGTTGAAAAGCAAACAAATAAACAGATTAAAGTGCTAAGAACCGACAACGGAGGAGAGTATTGTAGCAAAATTTTTGAAAAATTTCTACGCGATAATGGAATTACTCATCAGAAAACGAATAGCCATACTCCCGAACAAAATGGAATGGCAGAAAGATTCAATCGAACCATTGTCGAAAAGGCAAAAAGTTTATTATTTGATCAGAACTTAAGCAAGATTTTTTGGGCAGAAGCTTGCAACACTGCATGCTATCTCATGAATCGTTCGGTAGCTTCAGGAGTTTCAAAAACTCCATTCGAGATTTGGAACGGCAAGAAACCAAATGTTAGTCACTTGAAGGTATTCGGTAGTACAGCAATGGTACATATACCTAAAGTAAACAGACAAAATTGGGATAAGAAGGCAACAAAACATATTCTAGTTGGGTATGACGAAACCACAAAAGGTTACAGGTTGTACAACCCAAGTACAAGAAAAATCATCACCAGCCGAGATGTAATTATAACAGAAAAAGCTAATGAAATATGTTTTGTTATAGAGAACAGGTTGGAGGCGTCAGACTCAGTGGGGGAAGAAACAACAATTTCAACTGAAGAGTCGAAGGATGATGACGTCGATTATTTTCCAGAAAACAATGAGGATTTATCTCAAGAACCATTGAGAAGAAGTCAAAGGCAACCAAAACCGAAGGTCGATAAAGACTTTGTGTCCTACATGTGTGGAGAGAGCTCAAGCGTGGAAGGTGATCCAGTTAGCGTTTCGGAAGCCCTTTCAGGACCAGAAGGCGTAATTTGGCGGAGTGCAATTGAAGAGGAGCTCGAATCTTTTGAGGAAAATAAAGCCTGGGATCTTGTCAACGTAAAAGAAAATGTTACGGTAGTGGATAGTAAGTGGGTTTTTAAGAAAAAAGTGAATAGTGTTGAAGAAGTCAAATATCGTGCGAGATTGGTAGCTAAAGGTTTTAAGCAAAAGCAAGGTGTAGATTATCCCTCTGTGGACACAAACTCTCGTGCTAATCCAGAGGGGGACGATCGCGAAAATAGTGCCGTCAAATATAAAGACGAGTGGACTGGCACTTTGCCAGCGACCACAAGTTTTTCAAGATGACCCGGTCGCATCGCGCTCTGTGATTTAATATGATTTGCAGGGTCGCTTGGGGGCTCGGGGTCTCCGGTATGGATGACGGTCGGCTCGGCCTTGACTTTGTCGCCGGAATATCCGCCTATTAAGTTAATGACGAGTGGACTTTCACCTATACTGACGATTGCGGACCACTAGGTGACCCGGTGAGACGTGTTGGATCGCGGCGAGCGGTGTGTCCGGTTCAATTGGAAAAGTAGAATCAAGTGATAGTGCCTGATCTCCCGGACACAAACTTTCGTGCTAAACCGGGAGGTCATCGGGAGCCTGCATCATCGATGCAGCATGGAAGATCGCAGACGACAGCGGAAGTAATGCCGAGAAGGTAAAGCCCGCTGTCGTCGGGGAGGGGGTTTTAGTCAGTTAGAATCTGACACTACCATCCCTGATGGGGTGGTGCCTATGAAGGTTTCCCCCCTTCCCTGCAGAAAAAAAAAAAAAGGTAAAAAAGGTGTAGATTATAATGAAACTTTTTCACCTGTAGTGAGGCATTCAACTTTAAGGGTATGTTTGCTTTGGCAGTAAAACTAGATTTAGATATTACGCATCTTGATGTTAAGACAGCTTTCTTGAATGGTTTTTTAAAAGAAAACGTTTTTATGAAAATACCAGAAGGTTTTGTATGCGCGGATTCAGACAAAAACAAAGTTTTGAAGCTTAATAGAGCAGTTTATGGCTTAAAGCAGTCCTCAAAATGTTGGAATGATAGAGTTAATTCAGTCTTGTTAAAATTGAATTATGTCAAGTCGAAATATGAACCTTGTGTTTTCATAAAACGGAACAATGATTTAATTACAGTTGTAACTTTGTATGTAGACGATTTTTTTGTTTTTTCAAATGACGAAATTAAGCGAATCAAGTTCCTTAAAAGAGGAATTGGGCTTTAGATTTAAAATCAAAGATTTGGGAAAAATAAGGGAATGTTTAGGTATAGTAATAAGTCGAGACAGAGAAAAAGGTATTTTAACTTTAAGTCAGAATAGTTACATTGATAAATTATTACAGAAATAAAATGGAGTTAAAACTCCAATTGAAACTAAATTAAATTTTGAATGTGATCAGAATGTAACTGATAGGGACAACATACCGTATCAAAATTTGATAGGCAGTTTAATGTACTTGGCCGTACTTACGAGGCCCGACATAGCTTTCAGTGTAAGTTATTTAAGCCAGTTTAATAAATCGCATACAGAACAGCATTGGAAATGTGCTAAGCGCATATTGAAATATCTGAAAGGTACGAAAGATTATTGTTTGAAATTCTCAAAGGAAGGTACAGAATTAGTTGGTTTTGTAGATGCTGATTGGGGTAACAATGTAATAGATAGGAAATCATACACAGGATACGTTTTTAAATTTTGTGGTTCGGTAATCTCGTGGGAAAGTAGTAAACAAAAAACGGTTGCACTTTCTAGCACTGAAGCAGAATACATGGCTGTTTCTGAAGCAGCAAAAGAAGCCATTTATTTAAAAAATTTGTTATGTGAATTGACAGGAGATGATCAGATTATTAAGCTCTATAATGATAATCAGGCTGCTATAAACTTATCAGCAAATCATTCATACCATAAAAGGTCAAAACACATAGATATAAGACATCATTTCATAAGGGAAGTTGTATCTAATAACCAAGTTGAATTGAAATATTTATCTACAAATGTAATGCCAGCAGATATGTTAACTAAAGGCTTAGGCACTGATAAACACTTTCGATTTATGAAGTTGTTAGGAATTAGTAATGAATAAGATTGTATTGTAATGTTCATTGTATTTTTAGTAAGTGGGGGTGTTGAAATATACTGTATATACTAAAAATATAGCCAGCGCCACCCAGTGTGACGTATGTATTGTGAATTAAATAAAGAAGTCAAGTCGGTATATAACTACGTTAACACAAGCTTTATTTAATAGATTGCCTTGAAGGCTGTATCAAGTTTGGTTTAGTGGACAGTTTAAATTATTTTATAAATGAAGAGAAACTTTTTTCTTTAGAGATTCTTAACAATAAAATTAAAACATTTGATTACGGGGAAATTGAATTGAAAAATAGACCTTCTGGATATATTAATTTGTTTATTATTATTTATATATTCATTATTTGTATTCATTTTCTCCAACTTCAACACAAAAAACCCCTTTTGTTAAATTATCTTCCCGGCGATAGAGGAAAATCTTTTATGGTTAGTAACATGTAACATTTTTTGACTTGTTTAGATTTAGCCCGTAAGCATAACACCTGCTTACCTTTTCCGTGAGGTCATTCAGTCCCCGACCTATTTTTTTGCGTTTTGGAGAATATGGGGGCGGGTGGATTTGCTGTGGAATCGTTAGGCTTAGGGTAAGTTCATTGGTTTGCGCGTGCGCCTTCGTTGACTACGCCTGGTAGCCCTGTCTAGGCTAGGCACAGAGACACCTTTTGAGGTGGGGTTGGTCAGCGAGGGGAAGCGTGACGACAGTGGCTTGCTTCTGCGTATTCCGCAGTTGGTGCTTCCCGCCGTGTTTTCTTCAAAACTTATTTTTTTCATTCAAGTCATTGTCCCCAACGATGAACGCAATTTTGAGGGCGAATTGCGGGAGTTTTTAACGGCCTTCAATGACATACCGTCATTCCCCGGGGTAAACCTTTCTTCCACATCCTCAAAAATTGCTCGGTGCCCAGTGTCTCCTCGGTTCTTTGCTATGAGTGTATTGACTGGCGGTCCACGACGCGTTTTTACGATCCATACGCGAGGACGAGTCATTGCTTATATCATTGGGTTATTGGGTACGCACTGGCCATTCGAGTTAATTTAACCTTTCCCATAACCTTTTTATTCCAAATTTTCCAATTACCTATGTACAAAATCCTAGGAAAAAAATTCCAAAGTCCGAATTCGTTACCATCTTAAATAAAATTACAAGCGCTATGCCAAAACTGTTGATGTTATATCTAATCACCCAGTATATAGAACAACGACACCTATGTTTATACTAATGATATTATGTAGTGAAGCCGCATGGCGTATGTAGTGTTAAATCCTATCTGAACATAATAAAACAGTTGAAACGTGTCTTATGACTTTATTATAAAATTCTTACAACAGGTTATGTGCTCCAGTGACGAGAATAAAGTTAATAAGTGAGCACAGAATGTCTCAAAGTTATATAGCAAATGTTCCGAAGCTCAAAGGAAGAGAAAACTACGATGATTGGTCTTTTGCAGCATAAAATTTAATTGCAGATAAAAACTTGATGAATAAAATGTCGAACAATGCAGAATTGCAAGAAGTAATGGTAGCGAATAAAACAAAAATTCCAGTTCTAGGACAAGGTGTAGTTAATATCATAACTGCAGTAGGAAAAGAAAGTTTTAGTGTTCGAGTTCAAAACGCATTATTCGTTCCGGAATTAACAACAAATCTATTGTCAGTAAGTCAGTTAATAGCAAAAGGAAATGAAGTAAAATTTAATGCATATGGTTGTGAAATTTACAGTAACAAAGTATTAATTGCAGTAGCAGATTTAGTTGACAATGTTTCCAAATTAAATGTAAGAAAATCTGAGCAATGTTTGTTAGTAAATTAAACAAAAATAACAAGCGAAACTTGACATCGTCGTTATGCTCATTTAAATTTTGAAAATTAAAAAAAAAATGAAAAACGGTGCAGTAGAAGGACTAATTTGTGATGATGAAACAAAAATCAGTAAACAGAATTGTATTGTGTGCTGTGAAGCTAAACAGACAAAGTTACCATTTCCAAAAATAGGATCACGTGCTAAAGGTTTATTGGATGTCGTACATTCAGATCTTTGTGGACCAATGAAAAATATGTCAATAGGAGGATCGAAGTATTTTTTATTGTTTCAGGATGATTTCAGCGGAATGGCATTGGTATATTTTTTGAAGACAAAAGATGAAGTATTGGGTTATTTCAAAGAATTCAAAAATATGGTTGAAAATCAGAGGAAAAAAAATAAAAATCTTAAGGACTGACAATGGTGGCGAGTACACAGGTAAACAATTTGAAATATTTTTGAACCAAAATGGGATAATTCATCAGAAGACAAATTCGTATACGCCGGAACAGAACGGTTTGGTAGAGAGATCAAATCGTACTCTAGTAGAAAAGGCAAAATGTTGATTGTTCGATGCAGATTTACCTAAGAAATTCTGGGCGGAAGCTATAAATATAGCAGCATATTTGAAAAATAGGTCAATTGCAGCATGTTTAAATGATAAAACACCTCTTGAAATTTGGTCAGGTAAGAAGCCAAACGTTGATAATCTAAGAATTTTTGGAAGTTCTGAAATGGTTCATATTCCCAAAGGAAAAAGATTTTTGTAGGTTATAGCGAAACCACAAAAGGTTACCGAATTTACAATCCAAGTAACAATTCAGTAAGAACAAGTAGAGATGTTATCATAATGGAAAACACGGAGTCAAAAATCGATCAAGTTATTAGTATAGAAATAAATCAAGACAAGGAGATACTAGCAGATTCAGTGGGAGATGTCACAGAAATCGAAAATCTAGAAATAGAAGACAGCGATGGTGATTCTGATTATACACCAGAAAGCGAAGTAGAAGTTATCAAAACGGTAAGAAAATCGGAAACAACGCCACAACCGAAGTAGTTTGATAATTTTGTAACATACATGTATACTGAAAATATTGACTTGGACGATGAACCAATGACTGTAAAAGAAGCTTTATCGAGACCCGATAAGAAAAAGTGGAAACAAGCGATGACGGAAGCACTTCGATCGTTTGAAGAAAACGAAGCATGGGAATTGGTGGACGTACCAGCAAAAGAAATATAGTGCAGTGTAAGTGGGTTTTCAAAAGAAAGTATGATAGTGAAAATCAAGTGCGATATAGAGCAAGGTTGGTTGCGAAAGGTTTTACGCAAAGACCAGGAATAGATTTCAAAGAGACATTTTCTCAAATAGTTAGACATTCCACATTAAGGTTGTTAATTGCTTTGTCAGTAAAATTAAATTTAGAGATCAGACATTTAGATGTAACAACAGCATTTTTGAATATTCGAATTTTAATTGAAAAAGTTTATATGATGCAACCAGAAGGTTTTAAAAAATGCAGTGAAACATTATAAGTTCTTGAAAAGCTAGGTTTAATAAAACTTATTAATCAGGATGCTTTGATATAGTGGGAGTGTTGAAGTTATATCTAATCACCCTGTATATAGAACAACGACACCTATGTTTATACTAATGATATTATGTAATGAAGCTGCATGGCGTATGTAGTGTTAAATCCTATCTGAACATAATAAAACAGTTGAAACGTGTCTTATGACTTTATTATAAAATTCTTACAACAAAAACAGAACATAATAAGTGGTTTCCGATCAACAGGGATCTTCGACCCCGACTTAAATGGGCCTAATAGAAACGCAATTCCATCAACATTTAAACAAGAAGATCTGCAACGTTATTATGACAGTATTTCAGCAAATGAATTAAACGCGTCAGTTCAGCAAGTTGCGATTGTTGCAACAGTCGAAACCGCTGGTACAATAGCACCAATGGAAGTGATGGATCTGTCAGTTCCGGCCTCTGCTGCTGTGGAACCGGGAAGCACAACGTCAAGAATTGAACCCCTAGATCAGGACGTCGTGACGAGTGAAGCAACGGGCCAAGGCAATGAAACCATCCCACAAACAGATGTAAAGGAAGCCACGACTTCTTCATCTAAGTACAAAAGCTTCGAAGACGTATTGCTGCAATTAATGAGCAAAAAAAAAAATCGCCAGTAAAAGAGACGAAGCGAAGAAGATTAATTACAAATTGTGAAATCATCACAACTCAGGAGTACTTGAACAAAATAGAAAAAGAAGAACAAGATAAGGAAGAGGCTATAAAACGCAAAGAATAGGCATCAAAACGTAAACAAGAGGCCTCAAAGCGTAAAAAAGAAGTGAAAGAAGCTGCAATTGCTGCAAAAGCACAAGTACAATCAAAAAAACAAAAGAAAAACGAACAGGAGGATTCCAGTGATAGTGACTATTCGCTTCAAGAAAGCGACAGAGATTCGCGGTTTAATTCATCCTCTGAACAAGAAGAACTTGAAAATGTAGTATTGGCCGGGGACTATTTTCTTGTGAAGGTTTATGGGACCAAAGGATCCTTCAGACTATATGTAGCTCACATTTTAAAAACTGACAAAAAAGGCGCTGTGGGAAAATTTTTGAAACGTTTCGGACAAACCTGGAAATTTCAAACAACTGATGAAGAGGAATGTTTCATACCTAATGACGACATGGTACGTAAACTGTCACGTCCAATTTCCAGTAAATCTGCCCGATACAATGGCATGGTTCACTTCACCACTGATCTTAGCGATCATTCTAATATTTTTTATTAGAATGAATTTTTATTTAATATTATTTTCTTGTAGGTATATTACTCAATCTTAGTAAATAAAATAACATAAAAACAACGTTGTTTTGTAATACCTGGAGATTTTTGAAGCTATTGAAGCTATGCTTCTTATCGCACGGGTATTGCACGTGTATCGCACGGGCAGTTAACTGAAAAAAATCGTTCGTCACACAAAATCGTCACACAAAATCGTCACACAAATATGTAACGGAAATATGTAACGCAAATTCGTCACACAAATTTCGACCGCGACTTTCAAATTTCGAACTTCCCTTCAAACACCATAACTCCGGAACCGAGAGGGCTAGGACCCTGGGAATGGTGGCTATGGATAGGGGGCGGAGGTGGCAACCGCCCCCGACCCCACGCCGCCCCCGCCGCCTCCAACCGGTTTTTAGGGGAAATAGTTTTTTGACAAAACTAAAAAAATTAAAACATTTTTTTTTAAATTAAAACCCCCCCACCTTTTCGTGGGTCGGCAAAAAACGTCAAAAAAATTTAAAAAATTTTTATTTTTCAAAAATTTGGAGCTAGTTTTAGTTTTTTGACAAAACTAACAAAATTAAAAAATTCCCGCCCCCCCCTTTCTCCCTTTTCGTGGGTCGGAAAAAAACGTCGAAAAAATTTTCCCGTATTCTTATAAGCAAATTGGAGGCCGAAGGCCGACCCGTATTCTTAAATGCCAGTGGGAGGCCGAAGGCCGACCCGACCCGTGTTCTCTAAATCAAGTGGGAGGCCGAAGGCCGAGCAGTATTCTTATAAGCACGTTGGAGGCCGAAGGCCGACCCATATTCATAAATGCCAGTGGGAGGCCGACCCGACCCGTGTTCTCTAAAGCCAGTGGGAGGCAACCGCTCCCGACCCCACGCCGCCCCCGCCGCCTCCAACCGGTTTTTAGGGAAAATAGTTTTTGACAAAACTAAAAAAACTAAAACATTTTTTTTTAAATTAAAACCCCCCTCCCATTTTCGTGGGTCGGCAAAAAACGTCAAAAAAATTTTCAAAATTTATATTTTTCAAAAATTTTGAAGCTAGTTTTAGTTTTTTGATAAAACTAACAAAATTTAAAAATCCCCCCCGTTCTCCCTTTTCGTGGGTCGGCAAAAAACGTCGAAAAAAATTTCCCGTATTCTTATAAGCACGTTGGAGGCCGAAGGCCGGCCCGTATTCTTAAATGCCAGTGGGAGGCCGAAGGCCGACCCGCGTGTTCCTGAAAGGCAAGTGGGAGGCCGACCCGTAGTTTTATAAGCAAGTTGGAGGCCGACCCGACCCGACCCGTGTTCTCAAAAGCAAGTGGGAGCAAGCATAACTCCGGTACCAAGAGGGCTAGGACCCTGGGAATGGTGGCTATGGATAGGGGGCGGAGGTGGCAACCACCCCCGACCCCACGCCGCCCCCGCCGCCTCAACCTACAACCGGTTTTTAGGGAAAATAGTTTTTTGACAAAACTAAAAAAATTTAAAAAAAACCCTTTTCGAGGGTCGGCAAAAAACGTCGAAAAAATTTTAAAAATTTTTCACAAAAAGGCCGAAGGCCGAACAACTGTGGCCTTTACGGATCTAGTATGGTCCTCCCCCTGTGAGACCGAAGGCCGAACAACCACTGGCAATCACGGACTAGCAGTCAAGACAGCTGAAGGCATATAAATATAATCTATTATGGTCCGCCCTGTGAGGCCGAAGGCCGAACAACTATGGCCTTCACGGATTTATTATGGTCCGCCCTGTGAAGCCGAAGGCCGAACAACTATGGCCTGCACGGATCTATTATGGTCTTCCCCCTGTGAGGCCGAAGGTCAAACAACTATGGCCTTCACGGATCTATTATGGTTCGCCCTGTGAGGCAGAAGGCCGAAAAACTATGTCGTTCAAGGATCTATTATGGTTTGCTCTGTGCGTAAGAAGCATAGCTTCTGTGGACGGTCCGACGACCGCTCTCATTTTTTCTTGTCAACATCATCTTGCACTACCCCCTACAATCCCTCCCATGGTGATGAAAGCAAAAATTATTAAAATCCTACTTCTTTAGATCTTGAGTGATTGGCCCAGTTGCATCAACCAACAATAATAGGGAATGCTGTACAAATAGAGGGGTCTGGTCCAGATACCCCATCTGAATGGGGTAATCGGGCCCAGGATGACCTCAAAGACGAATTATTTTTTTTGTTTACTAGGTAAATAAAAACTGTTTATTATTATTCTATACTTGTAAAGGAACGTTAAGTGCACGAATCTAACAAAATTTGCGGGTTATTGGTGAAAGCCATTTAAGGGTTTTAGCGTTTATAAAAACAGCATCGCCATAAAATTATCAGAAAACATGGCCCAGACACCCCGACGCACCTTGCACATTAACTTTTAAACGTAATGGTGATCGAAAACATTTAACCCTACAATGCGCAATTTTTTATTTTCAAGTAAGAAAATTAAAATCACTCAAAAACATGACTAGAAATATAGGAAAAATAATTTAAAAAATCCACTCTCGTTTTTTCTATTTTTTTTTGTACAATTTTGAGTATGATTCATTTATGCATTACTGCACCAAAATGATTACAAATTTAACTTTAAATTCAAATAAAAACAATATTTGCACAAATATGAAATGTGTTATACAAGAAAACAAAACCAAATGTGTTTAAAAACAACGTAAAATAATATAACATCTATATTGCTTCTGAAACACAAATGCAAACCACGACAACCACTCGAACCAAAACGTGCAATGTACCACAAACATTTAAATTTTAAGGTTAAAAAATAGTTTATACGATAAGCACCCTGTTAAGAATGTTGAGGATGGATGAAGGATAGATGGGACGGCGCTTATTTACATCTTGCAATTATGCAATGCAAAGATTTTCGCGAATTCGACAGATGATTCATATATGAATCAGCGCGCACTGTAGGGTTAATAAAGATGTACTAACATAATTTGTATTATTTTATAATAAGCACAGCTTATTACACATCCTTACTATAGCACGATGGAATTGTCACAAATAACATTAATTGAAAATCGGACACTCTAGACTGTTAAACAGTTAGTGAATCGTGTTAAAAATAAGTTTAATTATCGAGTTCAAACTTTAAAAGTCAATAACGGAACCGAATACATAAATTAAGATTTCCGAGAATTTTTACATAACAAAGGAATACAATTAGAAACCCGTGCTCCGATATTGTGCCGAACAGAATGGAAAAATTGAACATGAATTGTGGAAAGCGCGCGTTCAATGCTGTGCACAAAAGACCTGCCCTTGTATTTATGGGCAGAAGCTGTTTACATGCAGTTTACATTTTAAATCGAACACCGAACGTACATACGCCTAATATAACTTCATTCGAAATATGCAATCGAAAGAAAGCTGTACTATAGCATCTAAGTGTTTGATAATGAAGCCTTTATGAATGTCCCAGATAGCCAAAGATGAAAATTAGAACCGGCGAAAAGCAACAAACTCATGCCAGTTGGTTGTGAAAATGAGTCAACAAATTATAGGTTATTCGATCCTCAAACAAGAAAAATAAAATTATCGCGAAACGTGACCTTCAATGAATCTTAAGAAGAACAATGAAAACATTACATAAAAACGATACCTGGGAAATCAAACCCCAAACCTCCAAACAAAGAACAATTGAATCGAAATGATGGGTTTTTAAAGTAACATGATCACCCAGTGGCGAAATTAATCGATACAAGGCTCGACTTTGTGTAAAAGGTTACGCATAAATAAAAGGAATCGATTACGAAGAAACATTCGCACCGACGACTCGATATGACACAATACGAATTTTGCTTGCAACAGCGGTTCAAGAAAAATTCAACATCATTCAATTCGACGTAAAAACAGCGTTCCTTTACGCCGATTTAAATGAAGACATTTACATGCAAATACCTCCAGGTGCAACAAACGTCTTCGACAAAGCCCAAGAAACTGGAATAAAAGGTTTAGTAACGGTAGTCCTAGGCACACAGCAGTTCATGTGAACCACGTCTTGGTTGTATTTTAAAAATGTTTTTTTTAATCATTAGTGGTTATCTGTTTTAGTTTAATTAACATTACTATCGTGTTATTGTTGCTACATTGTTTAAATATATGTTATTCGTTTATGTGTGATTTTTGTTAACCAAATCACACACTGGTGACTCCGACAGAAGAACGTCCACGTTGTGCTCAAGTTGAAGAAAATCCAAAAATAAAATTATCGTAACTATCAAATTTACATTATTTCAATTTGTTTCATTTAAGATACTGGTCAATCGGCAGCCACGTGTTATTCGATTTTCGGAGCAAGGAAACCCTAGTTCGAATATGTGTAATCATTTAAAAACATGGCCAACACACAAGCAGAAAACGAGGAACTGCACAGCAATCAACACAAGCAGAATTGGAGACCAAAATAAACGAACTGCTCAATCAGGTCAATCAGTTAAGTTCACAGCAACAGTTTCCCGGACAACAAAGTTCCCCAAATGTCGAAACGTGCAAAGTGTCAACGAAGGTACCACCATTTCATCCAACCAGAGCAGATCTTTGGTTCTTGATTCTATCAGGTGGAGGAACACTTCCGCAACAATGGCATCAAAACAGACCAAACTATGTATGACATTGTTTTAGCATCTCTGGAAGCGCAATTTTTAGACACCGTAGCTGACATAATCCAGAATCCACCATTAACCGAGAAGTACGAGGCACTAAAGAATCAATTAATCCACGAACACTCGGACTCTCAAGAAAACAAGATAAAAAAATTAATAAAAGGTATCGAATTAGGCGACGACAAGCCCTCCACATTTCTACGGAAAATGAGAGATTTGGCTGGAGCATCAATGAAAGAAGAAGTGATAGAATCCCTATAGCTTTCCAAACTTCCCGAGACAACCCGTTCAATAGTAAGTTATTTAGACACAAAATTTAAAAGAAACACTGTTATTCAATGATTGTATTACTGTTATTCGGTAAAGACATGCTCATTTTGCTAGACAACCTTATACTATTCTGACTTCTTTTGTCAAGTTCTATGTTTCCAATTTTTCTTGGTTAATCAATTATGTCATTTCTAGATCACGTCTGATGATGTCCCTGAAATAATAGTGTTGTATACACTGTATACAACATGAATGTAGTATAAAACTCAACAACTTTTGGACATGGAAGAGGAAGCAAATTCCATAGAAATCAATGAATACCTGTTAGTGCAAGAGAATTTTGTAAATTATATTTTACCAGTTAATGAAGAGAATGACATTTTTAAAGACGTTTTTACAGTTAATAGTAGTGCACAGAACATTAGTTTAGAAAATATTTTGTATGGTGAAGATGATTTTGAAAATAACTCTGGCTTCCGTTATATTCTATAATTATTGTAATGCAGTAATATTAAATAATATCGTCATAAGATTACAAAAACAGGAGTAAATACTTCCTTTATCTACTCGTAGTATTACTGAATTTACATTTCCCATGGGAAATGATAAATTCCAAAAACCACAAATGTTAATAAAAAGATCCACTGAGAAATAAGACATTAATTAATTAATTTTTGTAGAGTTAAGATCTGTAGTGTTAGAATCAATTAATCAATTGTTATTAAACAAGTTTTGTATCAAGATTTTGTATTAATTAAATAAAAAGTTTTAAGTGTTTTTTAAAAAGTTATTTAATTACAAAAGAAAACTTGCATACGTTTATTATATTAATAGTTTTGGAATAAAAAAAACAGGAGGACTAATTTTAGTACGAAAGAGGAGTTATTAGTAAGAGTTTAGTTCGTAAGTACCGAAATAAAATTGAATGCAAGAAAACTGATACGATGACTAATAAAAGTATACTTGGTGCTTGGAATGAACTGGCAAAAGAGTACAATAGCACAAATGGGGAAACGTACCGAGACATACGTATATTAAAAAGCAAATATGAAAACCTTAAGAAAACTAGCAAAAAGAAGTATGCAGAGGAAAAGTCTTATGCTACGGGAACAGGAGGCGGCCCCCTACAAATAGCAAGGTCACTATAATCGATGAACAAATTAAAGAACTTTTGGGATTCTCATCAAAATTTGAAGGTGATAGTGAAAATAATCCGGCAGACAATGATAGTCTAGCTTTGCAAGATTTGTTACTATTTTGTTTTTTAAGTAATTTATAATAAATATCAAAATTTACAGGTTCTTCAAATGAAATTACTCCAGTTGTTCAGTTTAGAGACTGGAGTGATTATACTTCAAACATGTTATCGTCGGCCTTATGTGAAAATTACATAAGTCCATTTTTGACGAAAGTTAGATTTTATTTCCATCTGAAGCTCAATTCAACGATACCAATATCTCAAAATTTGATTTTTTTGAGATGTGTTACTATTGAACTAGCACAGCGATATCTTGGGCTATCGGTTTAACTTAAAATTTTAAGCAAAATATTTATAGATGGTGCTACAGTTTCATTTAAATATCTTGCCTAAGTCCCACGTAGTATATCGATGGTGACACTTCAATATGTCGTAAGTCCGATTTTAGCGAAATTAAGATTTTACGTTTGAATTCTTGCATGGTTCTCATTGCATTAAATCGTTAAATTCTTATTGGCTCAATTATAGCAAAATGCACCAATAACAAAATAAAACAATATGTCGTAACTCTCCAGGCAAATGAATATGTCGTAAGTCTAAAGTTCACATTAGGGTTGTGTTGTTGTTTGGTGCAAGTTGTAAGTAAACGAATTATTTTCTTATTAAAATATTAGTAAATTAATTAGTATTGTTTATTTGCCCTGTTCCGTGGTCTGGGTCTCCAAAAGATGTATGTAAGTACCATGTTTGATTATTTTGGATTGTATAAATATGTGTTTAAAAGGGCCACCCTAAATTGTAAGAGATATTTAAATGTGTACATGTGTTTTTTTAAACTTATCCATTATTAATAAATATTGTTTTTGAAAATTCAGTGTTTTCGTTTTTCCTGTTGAGGAAAAGAACGTTTTGTTTTCAGTGTCGAGCTTAGTGTCGTTTTGCCCGCACCGAAGTTTCAACTTCAACATTTAGCCGGGGGACGTAACGCCATAACGGGGAGTGTCTGGGGCTTATTACCAGAAAGTCGCGTACCAAATTGATAGTGTGTTTTTTTGAGAACAGAATTCTGCGGTGGGCGTAATCGGTTGAACGGTGGTGGCAGCTTAATCAATAAATGTTCTTAGTAGATCGATAAACGTCTAAGTGGAATTTTGTTCGATCAGCAGATTTGCTTATTTTTTAATAACTCCAGCCGTTCCTAGGAAAAGTAGTTCCAAAGGAATGTCGGCGGTTACATATTTAAGTGCGAATGATCAAAATATAATTTCGTCCAATCATATTTAAAATAGTTGCTGCGATAAGTTTATCTATTTATTAGTCATAATTATTATTTAGTGTAGTTCAATCACCACCTGATCGACAGTTTTACCTTAGACTTGTTCAACTGTTAACGTATAATTTACTCATAGTTCAACTTGCGTTCAAGATGCAACGTCGTTTCGTGTGTAATTCTAGTGGAAGTTTCAGTTACATACCATTTCGGGATTACGAAAGTGATGATGAAGACATTTATAACGATGATTATTTTGATCCTCCATCCGATACAGATGACGAATATGAAGAGTACGAACATCAAGGAGCAAGAGAAGAATATTTTGATACCACTTGTGATGATGAATACGAAGGAGAGGATTTTCCTGACATTGCTTTCCTAATTTTCTTCATGCTAATGATGGTCATTTTGATATTGCTCTTCTCAATTTGGTGTTTGACTTAGTAAGTTTTTAATTTGTTTTGTTAAATATGAATGAATACAATTCAATTTTTATAGTGTTATCAGTTTTCTGGTATTTCAATTATTTGTAACCTGAAGAATATTGATAACATGTTAGTCATTTATTTATCAACATTTTATAGTTAAAACATTTTTATATCTGAATTTTGAATTATATTATTGAAAATAATTTAAATCCTTTTTTTTATTTCCAGAACGACTTCTACAATGGAAGTTGTACAGCATATGGATCAATATAGAACAAGATAACAGGATATTTAAAAAGTAATTATTAATTTTTTTGGTGTAATATTTTTAAGGGATGAAATAAATAATGTAATTTTCTGAATATATGTTGTTTTTTACCTTTCAAATTTAAAGGCTTTTATATCGATACCTTAAAAGAATACTGGCTGTCCAGATTGGTGGTGGTTGCGTATACGCAGCTTCCAATTTTTGAACATTTTCATTTTTAGATCCACAAATTTTAAGTTCTGTTTCACATTTATTCTTTTATAAGTTTGTTCCTCATAAGATGTTTCATAGAACATTATGAAGAGGTTTGGTTTTACCATTCGAACGCACTTAATTTCATTCCAGTTAACGTTGTTGTTATCTTCATCCACATTATTATTATTTCCAATTTGAGTAGATAATTTTTTTAAATCAACTATATCTCGTATATCAACTTCAGTTACTTTATAGCCCATGCCTTGTTTTTAGCACCTCTTAAAACTATCGTCCATTGCGAGGGAACATAAATGGGCCCACTTTTTAATATCCTTTTTTTTTAATTTCTCTATCTTACCATGCATGCTTTAGCCTTCATTTTGTGAGTGCCCCACAATCAAAAATTTATGGGTAATTGAAGTAATGTTTGAGATATTCAAGACACAATACAAATACATTGCAAATATAAATTTGTTTTTATTTTGCCCCACGCAATTATCCGAATAAAACACTAAGTTGTTACCAACTTAGTTTGTTGTACATCAATGGCACAGGCTTGTCTACAATTAACTCAACAAATATACCCTAAAAAAAGCCGATTTCTCGTTATATCAGAGTTACGCGTTATTGTTAACAATAATATCTGACTAATCTGCTGCGAAAATTTGATATACGACTTATTTCTCTAAACATTTTAATCAAATTTTTCTTTACTTCATTAAAAAATGTGTAGTTCTTTAAATTAATATCCTTAAATTTATTCCAGGATACATATTATTTTAACTATTTTGCAAATTATGAATATGTCCAGAGGAGAGCGGTTAGTAGCAATGTGCTGTTTGAATAATAAAACACCGCAAAAAAAACTATACCATTAAATCTGTGTTTTTAAGGAATAGTAAGACATGTGACTATTTTTCGGAAATTGAGTTAAGTATAGGAATGTATTCAATAATATTATTTCTTGCTATGAGAAAGTGGTTTAAGTCAATAAGTATACATGATTGGCTGCTATGATCAATGGAATAGTGAGCCACTTGTGTAAAAATATTTTATGATATGGAAAAGTGGGTTGAGTATACATAACCCAATAGTTAATTTAAAAAACGTTCGGTTGTTGTAATTGAAGTATATGTGATGCTACATGAGACACTGCCATATAGCAGTTAGATATAGTGCTGGGTAACTCACCAAATTATTCCGAATCAATTCATGCAGATCAGTTCAGTTAAATGAACTGATTCACCAACTCAACTCATGACTCATGATTCTTTTGGAGCGCAAGAGTTTAGTTAATCTGTAGAATCTTTTTTATGCTCGATTCTCAAGTTTTGATTCAATATAGCCGAGATTTGGTAGATGACGCTTTTACAGCTTCTACAAGAGACTCAAAAAGTCAAAAGTTTTGCAAACTCTTTCTTGTTGCGTTCTTTTTTTTTTGATGAATAAAAACAAACTAAATATTTGTACATTTTTCTTTATCCACCTATAGGTATCTACCTCTACATGTTTTTAGATGTTAAACTGAAAATTTTAGTTTTTAGAGTGAATAAAATTATGAATAAATTTAAATGATTTTTGTTTCTCTTATCTTAATTCTTTTTGAATGAGCGATCTATGGCAGCTGGCAGGAGCCGAGGCTGAGACGGCTTTTTGCAAAAATGATAGCTTATCATATCTCTTTGTTTATAGATTTTAGCTGGCCATGTAGATTGCATTGCAGGTGCGACTTGGCGCCGGCGGCATCTCTATGTCTTATCACATTTCAATGCAGCGCTTGTTGCAATTTTTTTATATGCATTTCTCGTAAATCTTTATCGATTCGCCTTCATTAAGTTTACATTTGTTTCTATTCTATCGTACAAGTGTTTAAATTTGGCTTCAGTAATTCAGTTGAGTTACACTTTTGAAGTAATCGGTTGTCTTGTTTTGTGAGTGAGGAAAATGAGTGTATGTAAGAAGAAAAGTTTTGTGTGGCTTCATTTTACCATCGATGATCTACCACCGAAAAAACCTAAATGTAATTATTGTCGGCAAGTTATTGCCTTTAGCACAGGATCTACCAGCAATCTTAACCGACATTTGAAACTGAAACATAAGACGGTTGATCTACAAAGAAATTCATCAGAAGGTATGGATATTGTTGAAGATGGTCAAGGAAGCTCTACTGATCCTGATCCTCGTCCTATTTCTAAAGTCGAATTAAATACGGGTCCATCAACGGCATCAACGACTGTTGCGGTTTCTCAACCTGAACCACCTATCAAAAAAGGACATCAAGTAAGCATCAATACTTTTATAAACAAACCAATCTCAATAGCCAAAACGAAACAGGTGGATAGACAATTAGTTAAATTAATCGCTGAGGAAAACTTATCATTGAGATTGGTAGAATCTAGCGAATTCAAAAAATTTTGTGCTTTGTTAAATCAGTGCAGCGGAACTTACAAAATTCCAACACGAAAAACTTTAACCACTAATTTAATACCCAGCTTAGTGAATCAAGAAAAAGAAAAACTCTCCTTAAGATTAGCAGATGTGAAATATATTTGCATAACAACTGATGCGTGGACATCAATAAACAACAGTTTTACAGTTGTTTGTTTGTTTACAGTTGTTTACAGTTTTACAACAGTTTAGATAGTTTTATTGCGATTACTGCCCATTGGATCGATAATGGAGTTTTAACGTCAGCTTTGATTGATTGTAGCAAAATGGAATCAAATCACACGGCTACAAATTTAGAAAATGGGTTGAGGGAGAAGTTCCGCGAGTGGAAAATCCAAGAGAAGGTTTGCTGCATCGTGACAGATAATGCTAACAACATAAAAGCAGCAGTCAGAACTGGAGGATGGCTTCACTTAGGGTGTTTTGCCCATACTATCAATTTGATAGTCCAGTCTGGGATCAAATCGATAAGCCCTGTGGTTGACAAAATTAAAAAGATAGTAACTCATTTTAAGCACAGCACGACAGCCCAGAATTTATTAGAAAAGACACAAAAGCAGATGGGGTTGAAAACCCTAAAATTGAAGCAGGATATTGTGACTCGGTGGAATTCTTCCTACATTATGATGGAGAGAGTGTTGGAGATATGGGAGCCTCTAGCTGCAACACTTTCCTTATTAAAAGATGGACCGCAGCTGTTGACTAGTGAAGAGTGGGACATCGTTGAAAAATCGTGTGCCATTCTCTCGATTTTTGAAGAAATTACAAAGGAAGCCAGTGCAGAAAAAAATGTTTCGGTATCAAAAGTTTATCCCATTAGTAAAGGCGATCAAGAAGCATTTAAATAAACACTCGTCAATAACAATTCCTGCAGAGATCGAGAGTATGGTTGCAACCCTGAAAAAAGAATATGCAAAAGATTTCTCGACATTGAAAACGGACATTCAATCTTAGCCCAAGCGACGATTCTTGATCCGCGATTTAAAAAAATTGGATTTTTGGATGCCATCAAAAGCAACGCCACTATCGACTGCTTAAAGGATAAAGTGCGACAATTAGAAGCGGCAAAAATAAACATTTCGGAGGAACCACATGTAGATAATGTTTCAGAACAATTACCATCCACTTCCAGCTCACTATTGTGGCAAGATTTTGATGATGAAGTAAGTAGCAAACGTTTTACCATATGGTAAAAGTATTAAATATTTAATTTGTTCTAGGTACAAAAGTCACGAGAAAAACACCCGACAGCGGTTGGCATCCAAGAAGTCGACTTATATCTTCAGGAGCCGCTGTTATTAAGGAACGAAGATCCTTTAAAATGGTGGGAAGAGCGGAAACTCTTGTTTTCAAATTTATACGAAATCGCACAGAAAAGGTTATGCATAACGGCAACTTCTGTAACAAGCGAAAGGATTTTTTCCAAAGCTGGAAGAATCCTCACAACTTCGCGAAGTAGTCTTCTCAGTTCAAAGTTAAGCCAACTACTTTTCTTGAAAAATTAATAAGTTTATCTACCTACTTATGTATTATTATTCACAGAACTTGTTTGTAATTCGTAATTTTGTAATTTTTTAATTTTCATTTACTTGGTAGGTACCTAGACCTACATTAAAACATTATATTTACACATTACATTACACAAAACATACATTACATTTGTAAAAAAATTAAACAACGTTGAAAAAGGCGCTCAAGATCCACCTCGGCTAGGAAGAAAAGAATTCGCGACTACGACTTACAACAATCAACTCACAGTCATTCAATTTACATTTAGTGAATCAAACGAATAAGCAGATACAAAATCTCGTCGCGCTCTCGAGTCTGGCGCTTGCCATCGCCCGCATCGCCGCTCGCTTGATTCATTTCATGAACGTGTAAAAGGGTGATTCACAACGACTCTCTGAACTGGTTCCAAAATTAGGGAGTCGGCTCACAATTCATTATCAGCTATGAGTCATGATACAATGAACTTTTAAGATATGATACTACGCAGGTTGCCGCCCAGGGGCGGTTCTTGCATGAGCGCTGCCTCGCTGCAGCACTCCCAGAAAGTAGAATCCGCAAAATAAATAATAATTACATAATTTAATTAAAATATTTTATATTACACAAATGTATAAATTTGCATTTGCGCTATAGATATTTAAGTGCAAGCAAATTCCACAGCTTCGCTCAACGAAGTAAAGTTGACCAGTGGAATAACCTACCGACTTACACTATCGTTGAGTCATTCTTTATCTGGGCTACACGATGGAGCTCTGTGAACGTTTCCAAACATCCCCGCGATGCCCCCTAACCCGCAGCCGTCCAACAACATATGCGGTGTTTTAATTGGATTAAGCGCTGCATTACAACCAGCTTTAGGTATATAATGGAAAATAAAACGTATAGCGATTGCGCGACGCCGGAGAACGAGAGCCGACCGATTGCAAGAAGCAAGTGTGTACACATTAATTAATTAGTTAACCGGTAAGGTTCAAACTTAACGTAACACTTAATTATTTACGGACGTAAAATGGAAGTGGTTTTCAATTTAATTAACGTTAGGAGATTTTTTAAATATTCGTACGAAGAAAAGATTGAATTGAGAGCAAAAGGTAGACCACTACCAGATATTATTATTGAAAAATCTGGAATTAGTAGAGGAAAACGTTATACACGAAAATTTAATAGAGACATTTATTTAAAAACTGACTGGATTTGTGGATGCAATATTAAAAATGCTTTATACTGTTTTACCTGCTTACTTTATGGTGGTGACAAAGCTTGGACGGAAAATGGAGTAACGGATCTAGATCACTTGAGTTTAAAAATAAAGAAACACGAAAACTCTAAAAGTCATGTTCATAATTCTATGGAATTTGCGTTACTAGGGACAACTAATATCATGGCTCAATTAGATTCTGCTTATTGGATAAATATACAGAGACACAATGAAAATATGTCAAAGAATAGGTATGTTTTATCAAAAATTATTAATTGCATTAAATTCTGTGGAGCTTTTGAATTGGCTCTTCGAGGACACGATGAAAGCCAAACATCCGACAATCCGGGGATATTTCGTGGACTTGTAAATTTTTCGGCTGAACTAGATGCAACGCTAAGTGAGCACCTAAAAAATTCATCAATATTTAAAGGCACCTCCAAAGAAATACAGAACGATCTGTTACAGTGTATGCTTGAAGTCTGTCAAGAACAAATAATTGGGGAAATTAATAATTCTTCATTTTTGGCGATCATGGCGGACGAAACAACGGATGTTGCTGCAAAATCTCAACTGGTAATTATTTTTAGATATGTTCGCAATGGTGAGCCAATTGAACGATTTTGGAACTACTTAATTCCTGAGAAATGTGATGCAGAAACACTTAGTACAACTATTTTAAGTGTTATAGATCCTTTAATTCAAAATTCACCTAACAAACTCATTGCACAAAGTTATGATGGAGCAGCGGTGATGAGTGGCCAACATGCAGGAGTTCAAGCATTAATTAAAAAAAAGTATCCTTTTGCTCACTATGTACACTGCTATGCCCATCAGTTAAATTTGATTATGTCTAAAGCTGCTTCCGCAAATAAACAAGTACGTGTATTTTTTGGAAATTTGCAAGACATTCCTGGTTTTTTTAATAATTCACCCCAACGAGTCCAAGTATTGAACAAGATTGTGAACAGAAGGATACCCCACAGCGCTACAACTCGTTGGAATTTTAATATACGAACCATTAATGTTGTTTACGAAAATAGAAACTCTCTCATTGCATGTATGGATGAAATAGAAGATCAATTCTCAAACATCACAGTGTGTAGTGCAGCCGCCTCTATTCGCCGAACATTGAATGATTCGATTTTCAATTTTTGGCTAACTTTTTTCCATCATGTGATGCCCCACGTAGATATCCTATTTAATCAATTGCAGCAAAGAAAAATCGAACCGACTCTAGTAAGAGACACTATCGATAATTTTGAATGCAGTATCATTCAAGTTCAAAATAATACTCGTATTAATAACATCATTAGTGAAGCATCAGATATAATAAGCGCTGAGCTACCACCAGAAAATAAACGCAAACGTCCATCTAACAGCAAATTTGATCACCGGATTTCTGCTTTAGAGGTGTGTGATGTAATTATAAATTGTGCAAAGGATCGATTTCATTTTAAAGAACATCTAGTAGTTGCATCACTTTTCTTTTCGGAATACTTTGGAGAGTATTGCGGTAAATTTCCTGAGGATAAACTCACTTCCGCATGTTCCTTTTATCCCACACTTGATAAAGAACGATTACGAACTGAACTATCTGTCATTTATTCAAGAAATGATTGCAGGGTATTAAATGGCGCACTACCTCTTCTAAAATTTTTAATATCAAACAATCTAGGAGATACGTTGAAGGAGACTAAAAAATTATTAGAAATTGTGGTAACAACTCCTATGACAACATCAGAGGCCGAACGATGTTTTTCAACACTAAAACGAATCAAAACGTTGCTTAGAAATGCAATGACCGAAGATCGTTTAACAGCCCTTTCCATGCTGTCTATTGAAAAAAAGTTTATCTCCGAAATAGACAGTTTTAATGACAAAGTGATTAATAAATTTGCGAACAGAAAAGAACGTAGGATAGACTAAATTTATAAAAAATAGGTAAGTTTTTTTTTGTAAAAATTGCAGAACACCTTAAAATTTTTACCACGAGCCGCCACTGTTGCCGCCATCTTTTATACGTCACCCGGCGAGTTGGAAATGACATATCGCTACTTGCTGTTGTATATCTTGTATATATTCGCAGTTTTTTCCCGTTGTTTTTATGTTATTTGTTGTTGAAAGTTGTTGTGGTGTAATTTGACAATGCGTTGTGCAATCTGGAATTGTAATAGCGACAATCAAGCCAAGAACTTTGCAGGGGATGTGATGTTTTACCGATTTCTATCAAATGTAACGCTTGCAATTTTCTTCGATTACGATTGTAAAATGACAAAGGCCCTTTTATATGAAATAATAACTTTTTTGGAAAAATCAGGTGAGACAGACAACAAATTACTTTAATATTTTTATCTGTATGTTAATTTTTTAGGATTCCAAATTGTGGGATTGGTTGGTGACCTTGGAGGAGGTAATAGATCATTGCACAATGAGCTAGAAATAAGTTCTGATAAAACATGGTTTACAAATCCTGCAAATGGGCACAATATTTATGTCTTTGCAGCAGTACCACATCTCATTAAGTTGCTTAGAAATCATTTTGTTATGAAGCAAATCGAGATAGTATATCGACCGTGTACGAATGCGACACGAACTTTGATTTTTTTGTTAATCCACAATAATTTCACAAGCCAAAGAGTCTAAATGGAATCGAACACCGTGTACAAAGTGCATTTAGAAATGTGTGCATAAATTTAGACATATAAAGTGTTATTTTACTTTGATTTGTGCTCCGGGTGGAAGGAAATTTTGGAATTTAATTTTTTTAATAAATATGTTTAGTCAAACGGTGCGATTAAATTATTTAGATTTATTCTACCTATCGTTTATTATGTAGATACGTCTAAAAACTTCACATAAGGTCCAGATTTAATAAAAACTAATGCATCGATGGCGATTCGCACATACCGCAGGTCAACAATTATTATTTGCAACGTAAAGGAAGCGGTTAGGGAAGAAATTTTATAAAAGTTTTCCTCTTCTTCTCTACGGGGCGGGGGGTTTTAGGAGTTTAAAATCATTTAAAAAAGACTCAATATCGTCATAATAACGAAACATATTTTCAATTTTATTAACTGAAAGTGTCCGGTTCAAATAAAAGTCAAGTACCAAAACAATAAATTTTAAGTTTTTGATGCAAATTGATTCTAAATGCCGTACAGTGTAACGATTATGTTAAAATGTCAATTGCCATAAAAATTTCCTAGTATTAAAAATTCAAGTAAAATTATTAAAAAACCGAACACTGCAATTAATTATTTTTGTTTATTACTACAGATTTTTACTTAAGCTATTGTTTGTTATTTTCACATTTATTATTTTCTCAGTTCGTATTAGCGTTTAAATAATAACAATAAATGCCAGAATTTACTTAGGGTAAAGTTGGGTATATTGTACCGTCGGGTAAATCGTACCACTGCATTATTTCTAAATTGACTAAATCTAAGAGCCATCTAGCAGTTAATTATTGTGTATAAATGAAAGTAACGAACGTGTGTGTAAAAATCAGGTGCCTAAAAGTGAAGATAACGTTTTCCGGAGTGAAATTAAATTTCAACCCAGTGTACTGTAGTTTTTCAACTTCGCTTCTAAGCGAATTGTCGTACTATAGGTAAGTGTATTATTTAACTGATAATAATTACATAAATGTACAGCTATTTGTAACCTTTAAACCGCTGACATTTTATCATAACCTCAAATCCATGTTCGGCAAAGCCAAAAATTTAAATCATTGTGGGGTCGGGTAAATTGTACCTGTACTAGTTGGGTAAATCGTACCGGTACAATTTAGCCTACTTCATACAAATTTAGCTCAGATTTTGATCAGCCGTTTTTTCAGAAATGGCACAAAAGGAAAATATGGAGAGTGGACATCGCAAGACATGGAATCTGCAATAACGGCGTACAAAAGCGGACAAAACAAAGAGGAAAACATTCTTTTACTATTGGATGGTCATTCCACACAGTCACGCAATTTAGAAGCGCTAGAGTTAGCTAAATCTAATGGCATCATTTTGCTTCAGTTACCTGGACACACCACACATAGGCTTCAACTCTTGGATGTGGCAATTTTTAAGCCTTATTTAAGACTTATTACGACCAATCAGTGGAAAAATGGCTACGTACTAACCCTTCAACATCAAAAAACGTAGAAATACTGGTATATGAAAAAGAATGGTTTTGTGAAATATGTGAAGAATACTCGATAGAGAAGATATGATCAGATGCTGTAATAAAAAATGTAACAAGTGGTTTCCAATAAATATATTTATATTTATTACATTAAATTACAATAAATAAAATATATTTTCTTGTGAAGTATTTAAAGCAATAAAATATAAAATAATTTTTGTTGTGTTTACAATGCATCGAATATATCAAAAATAGTTTATAATCTATGTCACTGACTATGGTACAATTAACCCGACACTATTTTTATAGATAGGTACGATTTACCCACCCGGTGGTACGATTTACCAGACTAGTTGGGTAAATCGTACCGATGACGGAAAAATCTAAAATCGTATTTATAATATTTTAGCTATAAGTTTGATAGCTTTAAATGCCGATAACGGAAGCAGAAGTAAATACTTATTAACTAGCCACACGTACTTATTTTAAAAATAATTTTTTTAAGCTTATACAAGGGTTTTCGTAAACCCGGTACAATATACCCTACTTTACCCTACATACAATATTTTGTATTAAAAAATAATTTGAAATGTTAATAAAATAGTTATTATTAAGTGTGTAGGTACTTTTATTTCAGTTAAAAGTTAAAGCGTATAAAGTTATTCCTTCTGTGCGAAATATTCTCATTTTATTAATTAAATAAAATAATTTATTATAATATTATAGTATAGCAATAACCATTATTTCATTACTCGTTCAAGGAAAGTACAAAAACTCTTTACTTTCGTGATTTTGCTAGTTCAACAGCGGGTTTAAAAGAACAAATTATATATCGTGATTATACGTCAACTCTCCAAGTGACGTCATGCGCAAACTCGGACGAAAATGGGATCGGTTAGTATCATATCTTTAAACTTATTGTATCATGGCTGTGAGTCGACTCTTTGACTCAACTCACTCACTCTTTACCCAGCACTAGTTAGATAACATAACCTGTATCACTAGCATTGTAACATTTGTAACCACATAAATATAAGTTTAATAAATAAGATTGTTTCCTTAATAAAGTGTATTATATTGAAACATGACATGGCGCAGTCATAAGGATGTGAATGATTAACATAAATCACGAACTATTCGCGAAAAAATTAAGTTTAATATTTTTTCAACCGCGTGGTTATAAAAGTAAAAAGTTTAAAAAACTAAGTTTAAAGAATGGTTGATGTAAAACAGCCAAAGTGTCTAAGTTTAACAGGAAATATTAACGAAAATTGCAGAAAATTTAAACAAAGTTTCGAAATTTTTATGATTGCATCTGGTAAATGTAAGTAGATGAAGAAACGCAAGTTGCTATTTTTCTAAATCAATTAGGCGATGAAGCCATGGAATTATACGACACATTCGAATTATCAACGGAAGAAAAGAAAAGTTTGTCGAAAGTAAAAGAGGCATATGAGAAATATTGTATTCCGAAGAAAAATATTGTTTACGAAAGGTTCAAATTCTACCAAAGGAACCAAGCTGAAGGTGAGAAATTTGAAGAATTTATAACTGACGTTAAAAAAATTAGTGCAAAATTGTGAGTTTGATTGCATGAGAGACCAAATGATACGTGATCGAATTATTATGGGAATTTGTGATAAATCTTTACAAGAGAGGTTATTGAGACTAGGCAGTGATTTGGATTTGAATAAAACTACCGAATATTTTCGAGCTGCAGAACTGTCAAAAGTTCAAGCAAAAAGTGTGCAAGGGGGTTCTGTTGATGCCATCAATCAGAAAAGTGGAGTGAAGAAGAATTTTGAGAAAAATTCAAATTTTAATAAATCTACAAATTCACAATTTTCTGGTTCACAAGATGAAAAATTTAAATGTAGAAGGTGTCAAACCTGGCACAAAATAAGAAGTTGTCCGGCATATGGAAAAAGTGTACGAAGTGTGGTATCCTGAATCATTATGCAGTGGCGTGCAAGGTAAAAAACGTTCAAGAATTAACCAACGTAGAGAGTGATGAAGACTTTCCGATCAACACGTTAACAGCACAAGGACTACATGCAGTTGAAGCAGTAACTGTATGGAATGAAAAAATTACAGTAGAAGACAAGGTAATTGAATTTAAACTAGATTCTGGAGCCGAGGTAAATATTATGTCGAAGAAATTGTTTAAAAGTGTAAATAATCAATTTATTATAAGAAATAGCAGTAGTTTAAGTTTAGAGGCCTATAGTGGTTTCAAACTACAGCTAATTGGCATTGTAAATTTAAAATGTAAGTATAAGAATAACGAATCATATGCAGATTTGTAATTGTAGACAATAACGCTAAGCCATTGTTGGGTTTAGAAACATGTGTTAAGTTAAATTTAATTAAAAGAGTTAGTGAGGTCAAGGTTGATATAACCAAAGACAAATTTATTAATGATAATATAGAAATTTTTGAAGGTTTAGGCAAGTTTGAGGGTAAATATGATATAAAACTTAAAGAAAATGTACAACCAATTGTAAAATCACCTAGGAGAATACCGATGTCGTTAAACGGACGTGTAAAAGATAAATTAGTTAGATAAATTAGATAATAAAGTAAAAATACAACAAAAGTGTGAGTCCTATTTTCTTTTCGATTTTACTATTCTTTACCTGTTTTCCATTTAAAACGAATTTATTTGTGTATTCGCAAAGTTATCATTAAATTGTTAATATGGCAAACGAATTACGGGAATTGCAACGTAAGAGAAGGGGTAAAAGGGCGCAATTAACCCGTTTCGAGTCGTTTTTAGACGGCATCGAGCCAGAAGTAGGCGCGGGTGAGCCGAGGGAGAAAATGTCACGTTAGCAGACGCGGTTATCGAGGAATTAAATGAAAAAATGCAAAAAATAATCAGTTCGATGATAGATTTTTTGCATTAAAAGCGCGGGTTAAATTATTACTTAATAAAAGCAACGAAACGGACGATGCCATTTCGTTAGCGGGCAGCGCAGCGAGTAGTGTATCTCGAGCGCCAAGCGTAAGTAGGGGCGGAGCGGCACATTATAGAATAAAGCTCCCTACTATTAAATTACCCACATTTTCGGGTTCATACCTAGAATGGCTGGAATTTCGGGAAATGTTTCAAGCGTTAATACACAATCATGACGAATTAACAACGATTGAAAAATATCAGTATTTAAAATCAAGCCTTCAAGGGGAGGCAGCAAATATTATTAAATCTTTAGGGTTCACTGCCGCCAACTATAGCACGGCATGGGATTTAATTTGCGAACGCTATAATAATGAACGCCTGATGATTAATAATCACGTGAAGGCTCTTTTTAATATGGATATCATTACTAACGAATCGTCACAAAAATTGCGCGCATTAGTCGATACGGTTAACAAAAATTTACGCGCGTTGAAATCATTGAAACAGCCCGTTGAGTATTGGGACACGCTTATAAATCATATGATTTGCATGAAACTAGACATAGTAACTAGTCGAGAGTGGGAAGAGTTCAAGGTGGGATATAATATTCCCGATTTAGAATGCCTAAAAACATTTCTGAACTGACCGCGTCATTGCGACAGTTGCTAAAAGATAATATTGGTTTTCAATGGCTTCCTAACCATACTAATGCGTTGCAAAAAATTAAAGATAAAATTACCAATACCCCAGTCTTAGCAAATTTTGATACAAGCAAGGAAATTACAATACAAACAGATGCTTCACAAAATGGGTTAGGTTGTTGCCTAATGCAGGAAGGCAAGCCTGTATATTATGCTTCACGAGCATTAAATGAAGCTGAACTCAATTATGCTATGATTGAAAAGGAATTTTTGGGAATAGTTTTTGCGACAGCTAAATTTCATATATGGGCGAAAAGTAAATAGTATTACTGATCATAAGCCACTTTTAGGAATCATGAGAAAGAAAATTGCTGATATTGCATCCGCGAGATTGCAAAGAATGAAAATAAGATTATTAAAATATGAGTAGTAGAATGTAGTTAAAAATATCTATGTGATAAATCTGTGATATTTTATTTATTACAACCAAGAATGTGCCTTATAATATTTAATATTAGTCAAACTATGGTACCTGTTTTTTGATTACATTAAAATTGTTCTTAGTTAGTTTATTTTTATGTTCAGAATTTTCTCATTAAAAGTAAAAAAAAGTTAAAGTAGTGTGTTAATTATGATGGAATCTAAGTATTTGGGAATCAGAGAACATTAATTGACCAAGTGAGGGAAGACGTGTTTTACCGTTAGTCCGAAAAAATTATTTTTTTCATCATGGATAATAATATCAATATACGGAGGAGAGCATTAAAATAACAAATGATGAAGACCGTAAAAAGCTACTAAACGAATTAAACAAGTTGAAGAAGGGTGAACTCATCGATGTGATTATGACCGGTAAGATGCCTGTTGGGATTCAAGACAATTCGAACGCATGCAATAATGGTTATGTTATCATCGAAAAGGAACACGAAAAAGGTGTCTATAATGACTTGATAAATTGCCTAAAGCAACAGATAAATATTTTAAAGGCAACGATTAGCAATAAAAACACAATAGTTAATCTATTGAAAGTGATTTACGCCCGCAGTAAAACTAGCTGAAGTTAGTTGTTCTACTTCTACAAAAAAGAAGAAGAAAGAGAACATTAAAAAAGTAATTCAGCTAAAGAGAAACCGTGGGCATGAATAGACCACGAAATCGGGTAAGAAAGTAAAAGCCCGAGAGTTTCATCCTCTTCAAGAAATATGCCGAAATAATTGTAAAGACAAAATCGCTGTTGATATTCAAGAAGCTATTTTCAACGAGTACTGGCAAATTGGTAACTTTAATAAACGGGTTTTATTTATTTCTGGACTCATCACATCACAGCAGAAAAAAACAATTCGTAACAGAGATTCTGAGAAACAAAGGAAAACACGGGAACTTACTCATTGCTATTTTTTTAATGTTAATGAGTCTAAGCTGCAGACGTGTAAGTCTTGCTTTAAAAAGGTATTTTGTGAAACAAATCGTTTCATTGCCACAGTGCTCAAGAAAAAATTAGCATCTGTATCAGGTATTACTGCCGAAGACCAACGAGGAAGATGTAATACATGTGTTAAATGAAGAACAAGTACCGAGTACACTAATACGCATAATTAGAGAATTAAACACCAAGAACACCACAAAAATAAGATTCAACAAAGAACTAACCGACGAGATACAGATGGAGAGTGGTATAAGGCAAGGAGACAGCTTAAGCCCTTTACTATTTAGTCTGATAATGAATAAAATCATAGAAGCGGTGAAGGTATTAAGCGGCGGATACAGATTTGGACCCGAAGAGATAAAGCTAATATGCTACGTGGACGATGTAGTGCTAGTGTCAGAGAGTGAAGACAACCTCCAAAGATTATTACACTGTTTTAAAATTGCCGCAGGAAAATATAACATGACCATAAATGTAAATAAAACAAAATGCCTTACCATCGCCAAAGATCCAATACGATGTAAGCTAACTATTGACTACAAGCCTATAGAACAAGTGATGAGGTTTACATATCTCGGGGTGGAGGTGTTTAGCTTTGGAGACCTATATGAAGAAGTGAGGAAGCAAACTATGAAAGCAGCAGCAATCTCTGGAGCAATGAAAGACATAGTATGGCGAAACAGAGATATGGACATCAAAAGTAAGACCAGAATATACAAGACGTGCATTAGGCCAATAATGACGTACGCTATAGAAACAAGAGCCGACACAAGAAAAACAAAAAATCTCCTTAGAACAAATGAAATGAGAATATTGAGATCTATAGCCGGTAAAACTTTGTATGACAGAGTACGAAGTAGCAAAATACGTGAAATGTGCGGAGTGGAAGATATCGTAAGATGGGGAAGACAAAGGAGAAGAGTGTGGAGACAACACGTGGAACGAATGGACGACAATCGTATAGCAAAGATGGTGATGACAAGGATACCACATGGGAGCAGACTACGAGGAAGACCACCCAAGAGATGGCGAGACAGCTGGACATCTACATCACAAGAACAGGCTTGATAATCACAAAAGAACAGGTCAAAGACCTAGAAGAAGTAGAAGAAGAAGAAGACCAACGAGGAAAAGCTTCACCGGCCAATAAAATAAACGAAACAACTCTTGAAATTATTAAAAATCACATCAATAGTTTTCCTGCATACGAATCACATTACAGTCGTCGACATACTGCAAAGAAATATTTAAATTCTGCGCTTACAATAACAAAAATGTATGAGATGTATGGTGAATTATATCCTCAAAATTCGGTTTCCCGAATCTATTATTCGAATGTATTTCATACAATGGGACTTGCTTTTAAGAAACCTTCAATAGATACATGTAGCAAATGCGACAACTTCACCAATCAGATCAAATTTGCAACTACTGAATTAGACGATTTGCAGGCAGCTAAAGAGTGACACTTACAAAAAGCTGAGGCGGCCTATGATGCAAAGAGAAAAGATAAAGAATTGTCATCAGAAAAAAGGAGAACATATAGTTTTGATTAGCAGCAATGCCTACCAACACCTTCTTTATCATCGAATACCGTGTTCTATAAACGACAATTATGGACATATAACTTAACTATATATGATTGTTATAGTGGACAAGCTACATGTTTTATGTGGTCAGAAAATGAAGGTGCTCGAGGGGGTAATCAAATAGCATCTTGCTTATATAAGTTTATAATGACACTACCAAAGGAAATTACCGAACTTATTTTTTATTCTGATTCGTGCGGAGGTCAAAATAAAAATAGTCATTTGGCCGCTATGTTTTTAACTGTTCTAAATCATAAACCTTCTCTCTTAGAAATACACCACACATTTTTAGTTAGCGGTCATACTCACATGGAATGTGATGTGATACATGCCCAAATTGAACGAAAAAAGAAGAAAACGAAGAAAGAATTATGGAAGAAATTGAAATCGATGTTCGATGCTTCAGGGTTTGTAAGAAAAATCAACTTACTAAGAACATTAATATCAACGCGATTGGAAAATAGTGAGTCCATGGTAGATTACGTGAACAAAATTGTTAAAACTGCTACGAAATTAAGAGGAACTGGTTTTGAAATAAATGAAGAATGGATCGGATCATTGCTGTTGGCGGGATTAACTGTTTTAATTAAGTGTTTAAGTGTTGTGATGGTGCATGTTCCAAAAGTAAATAGAAAGAAATGAGACAAAAAGGCGGATAAACATATCCTAGTGGGTTACGATGAGAATACCAAAGGATACAGATGTTATAATCCAAATACAAAGAAAATTATAACCAGCCGAGATGTGATCGTAATGGAAAGTACCAAAGAAACTACTGTAATCATAGAAAGTAATATTAAGGAAGTTAAATTATCAGATTCAGTGGGAGACGATCCCGCAGAAAACTCACTGGTTGAAAATGTCGAAGAAAATGACGACAGCGATTATACTCCAAAAATAGTAGTTTCAGTGGGAGAAGAAGTAACAAATGAAACCGTAAGAAGATCACAAAGAATACCAAGACCAAAAAGTTTTGATGATTTTGTAACTTACATGTGCATTAATAATAGCGATTTAAATGAAGAACCACTTACTGTAGCACAAGCTTTGTCAAGACCAGATAAAGAAAAATGGAAACAAGCCATGACGGAAGAACTGAATTCGTTTGAGGAAAACGAAGCTTGGGAGTTGGTGGATGGGCCAAGAAATGACAATATAGTGCAGTGCAAGTGGGTATTTAAACGAAAATACGACAGTGAAAATAATGTTCGGTATAGGGCAAGGTTAGTAGCAAAAGATTTTACACAAAGACCGGGTATTTATTTTGATGAAACATTTTCTCCTGTTGTTAGACATTCTACGTTAAGATTATTAATTGCATTATCTGTGAAATTAGATTTACAAATCAGGCATTTAGATGTAACCACTGCTTTTTTAAATGGTTTTCTAAAAGAAAATGTCTACATGGGGTCCAACCCGAAGGTTATAAAAGGACAGAAAATCAGGTACTTAAGTTAAAAAGGGCCATTTATGGTCTTAAACAGTCTTCAAGAGCATGGAATATGAGGGTTGATGAGGTTTTGACAAATTTTACATATAAAAAATCCAAATTTTAACCTTGTTTATATATAAAAACTAAAAATAATTTGTTAACTATTGTGGCGGTATATGTTGATGATGATTTTTTTATTTTCTCAAATGATAAATCTGAAATAGAATTTCTAAAGAACGAACTAAGTTCGAAATTTAAAATAAAAGATTTGGGGGAGGCTAAACAATGTCTCGGTATGAGAATAAATATTGATCGTAATGAAGGTACTATTACTTTAGATCAACAGCAATACATAGACCAATTGTTACAAAAATTTAATATGAGTGAATGTAGTACCGCGTGAGTACACCAATCGAAACAAAAATAAATTTTGATAATAATGATAATTGTAATAATGAGAAGTTACCTTACCAACAACTCATTGGTAGTCTCATGTATTTGGCCGTTTTGACAAGGCCTGACATTTCATTTAGCGTTAGTTTTTTAAGTCAGTTCAATAATTGTTTTGAAGAAACTCATTGGAAACATGCAAAGAGAATTTTAAAATATTTGAAAGGTACAAAAGATTACTGCTTAAGATTTGTTAAAGAAAGCGCAAAGTTAGAGGGTTATGTAGATGCCGATTGGGCAAGTAATTCATATGATAGAAAATCCTATACAGGGTTTTGTTTTAAACTCTCTGGTTCTGCAATTTCGTGGGAAAGCAGAAAACAGCAAACGGTTGCTTTGTCAAGCACAGAAGCTGAATATATGGCAATTTCAGAAGCTTCTAAAGAGGCCATATACTTACGCAATTTATATCATGAATTAACCGGAAACTTGGATTGTATTTTGTTATTCAATGATAATCAAAGTGCACAGAAACTAGCAATAAATCCTGTTTTTCATAAGAGATCAAAGCATATTGATGTTAGATATCATTTTGTAAGAGAGGCAATTGCTAAGAACTTTGTAAATGTTGAATATTTGCAAACCGATGATATGCCGGCTTACATGCTGACTAAAGGTTTAAATTCTGTTAAACGTCATAAATTTTTAGAATGTTTAGGTATAAAAGAAAATTGTTGTAAAATGTTATGTATCGATAATGGATTGATATAGTGGGAGTGTTAAAATTATATCAACCCATGTATATTACAAAAGGTTGTGATAGCGCCATCTAGATATATAGTGTGTCATTAATTTCATTTTGCATAGGATGTTTTTTGATTAAGTTCTCAAAATTACATTTTCGAACAAAAAATTCTGAAATTTCACATATAAGCCCCCCTAACGTGTCCGCTGAGGATAGCACTTCTACTTCTGCCATAAAGGCCAAATTTTTGTAATTTAATTTTTACATACATTAATTTCATTTTGCATAGGATGTTTTTGATTAAGTCCTCAAAATTACATTTTCGAACAAAAAATTCTGAAATTTCATACATAAGCCCCCCTAACGTGTCCGCTGCAGATAGCACTTCTACTTCTGCCAAAAAGGCCAAATTTTTGTAACTTAATGTTTACATACATTAATTGCATTTTGCATAGGCATAGGATGTTTTTTGATTAAGTCCTCAAAATTACATTTTCGAACAAAAAATTCTGAAATTTCATATATAAGCCACCCTAACGTGGCCGCCGAGGATAGCACTTCTACTTCTGCCAAAAAGGCCAAATTTTTGTATTTTAATTTTTACATACATTAATTACAAACTGCTCCCAACCAGAGGCAAACAGCCGCCCCCGCTAACTGAAACAGACAATTGCTTAGTGATTAAGTGCTTAAGATTAGGTTGTTAGATTTAGTGTAGTGCGCATTAGGTAGTCAACCGCTAAGTGCGGGAGGAATGGACGAGGCAGCTCGCATGCTGCCCAGCGGCGCCCCTGCGGAAAGCTGGGAAGCGGAGTGGAGCACGCTCCTAACGGAGAATCCGCGAACCCCTATAGCCGTCCGCGAGGCAGGCCACAAAATGGCCATGGAGCTCGCAAGAGCTCAAACAAAAGCTGAGCTAACGGAGGACCTGGACATGAAGTTCCAGGGACTCCTTGAGAGATTAGAGGCCAGGCTGGCAACGGTGGCCCCATGCAGGGAGCAGATTGCGGACCTATTAAAGGGGCAAGCAGAGCTCCGGGAGGGCCAGCTAGAGATCCGAAAGGATTACGAAGCCACCAAGCGGGAGGTGACGGAATCCCTGAGCAAACTCATGGGCAACATCCCTCACCCAAAACCAAAAAAAGGAAAAAAAAGAGCTAGAGGCAAACGAGAACCTGCCCCTAGGCGCCTAGCTGCCGAAGCGGCCCCAGAGCCAGAGGCCACGAACGCAACGGTGGAAGTGGAGCAAGAGACTCAAACTCAAACCCAACAAGCAGTATGGAGTCTCCCACCGTGACCCCACCAGAGGCAGGCACGGAGCCCCCCACTGACCACCCTGCGGTGGCAGGTCCCTGGGCTGACGGATTCCAAGTACATCCACAGCAGAGAAGAGCGGCGGCCAGGAGAGCCATGCCAAGAGGTCCACCTACACAAACGGGGGCCCCAGCAAACAAAAACAAGAAAAAGCATCAAGACCCGGCCATAATAGTTGAACTACTACAGGCCGGGAACCAGCAAGAATTCATCGAGGTGGTACGCCTACTCAGAGAGGGGTTAAGCAAAGAAGCCACCTCGATAATAAGAGAAACAAGGTTAACCCAGGCCGGAAACGCGATTCTGGTCCTAGAAAAGAAGGACGACCTGCCGGACAGGCTCTTGAGTGAGCTCAGAACCGCAGACAAAGCTCACAAAATCACAAGCCGCTTTGACAAAACGGCAACAAAATCCATGCTGGTGCGGGGCTTAGATGCCCTCACTAGCGAGGACGAGATAATAGCCGCCATCAGAGCAGTCACCGGGGCTGAAGGACACATAACCCTTCAGTCACTGAAACTAGCGGGCAAAGGCACCCAGACGGCGCACATCAAAGGCGACCTTCGGAGTGCCAACAAACTAATCACGGCGGGAAAAATTAAAATTGGAATGCACACCGGGTGCACGGTGAAGGAACTCACGAGGTGCTTTCGGTGCTGGGCCTCTGACCACCAGTCGCCGGAGTGCAGGGGCCCAGACAGGAGAGGAAAGTGCTGGAACTGCTGCCAGCCAGGCCATACGGCCGACAGCTGCACCAGAGACTACCCTACCTGCGCGGACTGCGGTGGCGAAGGCCACAGGACAATCAGCCGCGGGTGCCCACAAGGCACCAACAACAGCAACAGCAACGGCAACAACAGCAACAACAATGCCAACAGCCAACAACGAGATTCCTAGCTCGTCCCAAGAAGCACCGGGTGGCGAAGCAACCCCCCGCAACAGCGGCTGGCTCAGGTTCCTGCAAGTAAACCTGCACACGGCCAGAGCGGCACACGATCTACTGCTAGAAACAGTGTTTCGGCTGAAGATAGACGTGGCGCTCCTATCCGAACCAAACCTCCTGGGATCGGCCAACTTCATTAAGGATCCCAGTGGCAGGGCGGCCATTTACCTGCCACCCACAACACCAACGGAGGGGATAGGTAGCGGAGAGGGCTACGCTTGGGCGAAGATTCGGGGGGTGAGAGTGGTAAGCTGTTACTACTCACCAAACGACCCGATCGACGACTTCAGAGCCCAACTAGACCTCCTCGCCGCGGAGGTCAGAGCGGCTCGGGCGCACGGTGAACCGGTAGTGGTTGGCGGGGACTTTAACGCAAAGTCCCCGGAGTGGGGCTCTCTCGAAGAAGATGAGAGGGGGGAAGCCCTAGCGGACATCCTTGGCCAGGCGGGACTGGAGGTGGGGAACGTCGGAAACACCCCTACTTTTGTAAGGGGAAACTCGACCTCCATCATCGACGTCACGCTTGCCACCAGCGAGGCACTCCAGAGAATCGAGAACTGGAGAGTGCTAGAAGAAGAAACCCTGAGCGACCATAGGTACATCCACTTCTGCCTAGGAAAAGTAGCTCGTGCCAGAGCACTACCGGCAGAAGGATGGTCATCCTATAAAATGGATCAAGAGGCGCTCAAGGAAGACTTCAACAGCAGAACTAACGCGCATCCACCGCAAAATGCCGAAGAGCTGATGGAGGCTCTAATAGGAGCCTGCGACGAGGCTATGCCAAGAAGGCGAGGGCCAAAAAGGCGACCGGTCCATTGGTGGACGCCGGAGATCGCCGAGGCCCGCAACACGGCAAAGAGGCTTGACAGAAAAGCCCAGAGGGCAAGAAGCCAAGCCTCTATAGAATTGTACAAGGCCGCCAAGAAGAAACTCCGACAGGCCATAGCCGACAGCAAGAGAAAATGCTGGTCGGAGCTTCTCCAAACCTTGGACGACGATCCATGGGGACTGGCCTACAAGATAGTGAGGGGGAAACTGAGAGGGGGCAGAAACATGACCGGACCAAGCCCATCCAAGGTCCGAGACGTCGCGATGGTGCTATTTCCGGTACACCAGACCTTCGTCGAGCCAAGGATGCTCCCCCCCACTCAAGAAGACCTCTTCACTATCGAAGAGCTCAGCGCGGCTATCGCTAAACTGTCCGCAGATAAGGCCCCCGGCCCAGATTTCGTCCCAGGGTTGGCGGTCAAAATAGCTGCAGAGGCGAATGGGCCAGCATTCCTAGCCGCCTTCAACGACTGCTTCGTAAAGGGAGATTTCCCGACGAGGTGGAAGAAGGCTAGGCTGGTGCTGGCTCGCAAAGGCGACAAACCTGTCGACGAACCCAGCAGCTATAGACCTATATGCCTGCTGGACCACGTCGGCAAGGTACTCGAAAGAATGATCCTGGAAAGATTGCACCAGGACATTGAAAACAGCGGTAACCTGAGCGAAAGGCAGTACGGCTTCCGAAGCGGCAGATCGACTGTGGATGCTCTCGAAGCCATAGTTGGGGCCGCCGGGGAAGCAATACAGGGTACCTGGAGAACCAGACGATTGTGCCTTGTAGCCACCCTGGACGTCAGAAATGCCTTCAACTGCGCAGGGTGGAGACACATATTGACTTCGCTCAGGGCCAGAAACATCAGCCCGAGAATCTTCAACTTAATTGCAAGCTACCTGGAAGGCAGAAGCTTACAGTTGGAGGACGAAACGATGGAAGTCACAAGCGGCGTTCCACAGGGTTCGGTATTGGGGCCGACTCTGTGGAACGTAATGTACAACGACGTCCTGGAAGTTGCACTTCCAGAGGGCGCAACGCTCATCGGATTCGCCGACGACCTGACCCTAATGGTGTCCGGCAGGGAGGCGTCAGCAATCGAAGAAAACGCGAACGAGGCAATTACAACTATTAATACTTGGGCAAACAGCCGCGGACTAACGCTCGTCCCCGAGAAGTCGGAGGCGGTAATAATTCGCGGAAAGAGAAAAGCCCCTAGTATGAGATTACAATTGGGTGGAACGCCAGTTGTAATTAGAGATAGCGTGACCATACTAGGGGTTAAGATCGATAAAAATCTTAACTTCACCGACCACATCAGGACGGTGTGCAGCAAGGCAACGGTGGTCGTTGCGTCATTTTCCAGGCTGATGCCCAACATTGGCGGACCTAAACCCACCAAAAGAAGAATGCTGGGAACGGTTGCACATGCTGTAATGCTGTACGCCGCTCCGGTGTGGCAAGAAGCAGTACAAGTCGAGCGTAACAGCAAGAGGCTGCAGGCGGTCCAAAGGAAGATGGCGCTTCGCGTCACTTGCGCCTACAGGACCGCGTCCGGCGACGCCGTGAGAGTTCTGGCCTCGATGCCGCCAATAGATCTTTTGGCGAGGGAGAGAGCAGACGCACGAGCGGGACCGGACCCGACTGATAAGCAGCGCACGCTCGATACGTGGCAAGAGAGATGGTCCAACGGCGGAGGAGCCGGCTGGACCAAACGGCTAATCCCAGACCTTCGTCCCTGGGTAACGAGGAAGCACGGTGAGGTGAACTTTCACCTCACGCAGATCCTCACCAACCACGGGTGCTTCAACCAATATCTTCACAGGTTCCGGTTGATAGATTCACCGGCCTGCCGTTACTGCGGGGACGAGGACTCGGCGGAGCACACCCTGTTCCAATGCATCAGGTGGGAGAGGGAGCGGGTCACTGCTTCACTGAGGATGGGCTACTATATAAGACCAGACAACATGATCGCTTTCATGCTGTCTGGCGAAGAGGAATGGCGGGCTGTAGCGGCTTTCATCACGCGAGTGATGAAGACCAAGGAGGAAGATGAGAGAACCGCGCAAGCGGAGGCCCGAGTCCTATCTCAACAGCCACAAGCCTAAAATCGGCATCTACACAAGGTGCCCCGAAACCGCCCAACACAAACTAAGTGCGCGGCGCGATAGGGACGCCAAGTGAATTAACAAAAAGTTGGGCGAGCGTGACTAGTGCGGAGGTGGTGCTTCAAACCCCTGAACACAAACTTAGTGAATCAGCGGGTCGGCAGTACTTCCGAAGTACAGAACCGAGCCCAACCAAAGGCCAGTGAACCATGCGATACCCCAGAGAACGTCCCACAAACTAAGTGCGCGGCGCGATCAAGGGGCAAAGACAAAGTTGTGAAACGCGAGTGCTTCGTACACCCTGGGCACAAACTTTCGTGCCAAGCCAGGGCCGGCCGAACACCCACCGGCGTAGATAAACAAACCATCGCAGACGACAGCGGAAGTAATGCCGAGAAGGTCAACCCCGCTGTCGTCGGGGAGGGGGTTTTAGTCAGTAAGAATCTGACACTACCACCCCTAAATGGGGTGGTGCCTATGAAGGTTTCCCCCTTCCCATGCAAGAAAAAAAAAAGATATATAGTGTGTAATATCGTTAACCTAATTTTTTTAGTCGTAAGCACATGTATGTTTTTAACCGTTGTTTTAATAAATAAGTATTTTAATAGTGTTCATTTGTATCGTACATTCTTTCTGGATCACCGAATAAGCTTCATATTTTCAACAATCTCAATAACCACAGATTCAATCAAAACGAAGTTGATAGATATAGAAGCGGATGTTAATAATGCAGGGAGTGCGTTTGCCGGTAAAGCGAAGTGGCGCACTAACAAAGTTGGCAACAACAATGTTGTTGGTAACACTGGTGGTAACATCAAGAATGTCAAATGTTATAAATGTAAACAAGTTGGACATTTTAAAAACAATTGTCCAAACGTTTCAAATTCAGATGCTCAAGATGTGAAACAGAAGAATACGCATCATACATTCAATGTGGTGTTTCTTAGTGGCGTTTTCAGTAGATATGATTGGTACGTAGATTCCGGTGCAAGCATTCACCTGACCGCAAACCAAAATCATTTAGAAAATGTTACAACAAATCATAAATTTCAAGATATTATGGTTGCAAATAAAACAAGGATTCCTGTAGTATGCACAGGTGACATAAACATTACAACCATTGTGAAAAATAAACAGTTAGACATTAAAATAAAGAATGTATTATGTGCTCCAGAATTAACCTCAAATTTGTTATCGGTACGCAGATTAATTGAAATGGGAAACAAAGTTAATTTTGACGAAGACGGATGTCGAATTTACAGCAGCAAAAATGAATTACTGGCAGAAGCAGATTTGGTAGGTAATGTTTACAAGTTAAGAATCAAAAAAATCTGTGCAGTGTTTTTCAGCATCTTCGAGGAAGTTTGGTTGATCCATAGGAATGATAAAGAAAGGACACGAGCTGAGAAAAGTAAAGACAAAGAAGCGAGTGAGAATGGGTTATATCATACTTTAACAATGGACTTGCAGGCAATTAAAGTTTGCCCATCTATTAATGCAAGTTCTACCTATTACAAAACCAAACTTTGTGTGCATAACTTTACGATATTCAATTTGGCTAACAAGCATTGTACGTGCTACTGGTTTAATGAAACGGAAGCGGATCTGCAAGCATCCACTTTTGCGACTTGTTTAACGGATTACATCAGAAGACACTTGAATGATTCCAAACCAATAGTTGTGTATTCCGATGGCTGCACGTACCAAAATAACAAAAATATCTCGTAAAGGGACACACACAAATGGAATGTGATAATGTTCATACAGTAATAGAGAGGAAGATAAAAAATAAATCAATTCATCTACCAAGCGATTACTCCAAACTATACAAAGAATCTAGAAAAATACTTCCGTATGAAACACTTACTCTGGACAGTTCATGCACTGGACCATGCCTTTTTCAAATACGTTGAATTTATCGAATAAACTACAATATCCAATAATAAGAAATCAATTTCCAACAGTTCCAGCAGAAGCATTAACCATCCATAAAAGTCAAGGCCAAACATATCAACATGTTTGCATTGATTTCAGAAAATCAACAAGAGTTACGAGACAAATGTTATATGTCGCACTCAGTAGAGTAACATCATTAAAAGATTTGTACATATTAGGTAATTTCAAATCACCAAAATTAGCTAACGAAGATGAAGACATAACTTTAAAGGAACTAAAAAAATTGAGAACTGAAAAGAGGTTAGGGGAGGGTGAGCCACGTCGAGACAGGTGCACCATGAGACAGTCGTTATAATTTTAAAATTTGGCGCCGCATAAAGATCTCTTTTCTGTGGTGAACCATGCAACTAGTTAGCAGTGATCCTCTGTTGTCGCTTGTAGTGTTCGTTTGCGATTAGAATTTTTATCGGTATAAGTCGTTTTTAATACCAGGTAAGTTTTTCATTACTCTATCTTTACTTAAATTTTAACAAACCAAACCATTAGGATATTCTAGGTTTATGTGGTGCAATCTATTAAATAGATATTAGTTTGAAATATTTCGAGGTTATAAGGTGTTAATTTTCGTTGTTATGATTTTATATCGATTTTAATATTACATTAGCAGTAGGGCCACTTTGAGACAGCTATATTGGGCTACGATGAGACATATCTCAAGGTGCCCATTATGATTTGGTATGTATTATTAGATATATTTTTTTATTTAGGATGTCACGAGGTCGAAAGAGAAAGTCTGACAAAGGACTATTTACGCCCGAATCCATGAAAAACGCAGTGAAAGATGTCCTGGAAAAAGAGTTTAGCCTCAGAAAAGCGGCGGAAGTTAATGGTGTTAAATTTCAAACATTAGCACGTTATGTAAAGAAAATCAAAGAAAACCCAGAGAAACAGTTGTCTTTTAAGCCGCAGTTTGATACCAGAAGAGTTTTAAACGATGAGCAAGAGGTATTATTGACTAGTTACATTATAAAATGTAGCAAAATGTGTTACGGAAAATCTACAAAAGACGTAAGAAAATTGGCTTATGAGCTTTGTGCCTATAATAAAATTGATATGCCTGAAACCTGGAAAAAAAAACAAAGGTGCTGGAGTCGATTGGTTGCAAGGCTTTATTAAAAGGCATCCAGAAATCAGCATTCGGCAACCTGAAGGATGTAGCTTGTCAAGAGCTACTTCGTTCAATCGTTACAATGTTGATCTTTTTTCGTGAAACGTCATAATAGATTTGATGAAGGCACGCGTATTTTCAATTTAGATGAAACCTCGACAACAACTATTCAAAAATCTGCAAAAATTTTGGCCCCGAAAGGAGTTAAGCAAATCAATAAAGTAACAAGTGGTGAACGGGGAATATTAATAACAACTTGCTGTATAGTCAGTGCAGCAGGTGTGTATTTTATTTTTCTTTGTTAATATAGTTTATTCTTAATTCTTATTAAAATATCTTGTTTTAACGACAACCTTTCCCTTTTTAGGAACAACTCTACCACCAGCAATGGTTTTTCCCAGAGTGAATTTTAAGCCTCACATGTTGAATGCAGCTCCAACAGCAACTTTGGGCCTTGCAAATCCATCCGGATGGATGAACAGTGACCTGTTCGTGTCCGTTATGAAACATTTTATTCATCATTCAGGAAGTTCAAAAGCAAGTCCGACCCTCCTAATCTTAGACAACCACGAAAGCCACTTGTCCGTAGAAACTTTAAATTTAGCCAAAGACAACGGAGTTATCATGCTAACTCTGCCTCCACACTGCTCTAATAAACTGCAACCTTTGGATGTTTCAATATTTGCTCCATTCAAGACTTACTACAATAGTGCAATAGATTCCTGGATGATGAGGAATCCCGGAATACCTGTGACAATTTATCAAGTTGCTGAATGTGTTGGATCTGCATTTGATAAGTCAATGACTCCATCTAACATTAAATCGGGATTTAAAAAATGTGGTATATTGCCTTTTGATCGACATATTTTTGATGAAAGTGACTTTTTAATGAGTAGCGTTACTGACAGAGAGGAACCTCCGCAAGATAAAAGGGATACTTTGCGCGAAGAAGCTACTACTTCAAACAATAGTGATTCTGTTGTCAAAGAAACCACTAAAAACGAAACATGTTTTAATATCCTTTCACAAAAAGAAAACAACATCCAAGGACAAAAAGGTGGTTTTAAAATCCCGGAGCAAATATTTGGTTACCCTAAGCCTTACCAAGGAAAGCTGGGAACGTAAGAAAAAAGGGTAGGAGCAAAATTGTAACTGATACACCGGAGAAATTGGAAATAGAGCAAAACGACAATGAGAAGAAGCGAAAAGCATCTCTTAAACGGGTTAAAGGAACAAAAAGAAAATTAATTTCAACCAAAAAGACTGAAGTGCAATTATCCTCTTCTGACAATAGCGACAACGAATCATTTGTTTCCGATTCTTCAGATGCAGAGTCGCTTAGCGAATTCGATTTTGAAAAATATCAGGATAAGCCTGAAGTAAACTCTTATATATTAGTTGAGATACAAAAGATTATTAGAAATTTTTTTTTTTAGATTTTAAATTTAGATAGAAAAGATTATTTACAGATAAAAAAGCTGTGTTTTATGTCGGCAAAATTATTAGCATTCAACAGGCTGATTTTGAGGTGAAGTTTTTGCGTCACAGTTCAAAAATCAAAAATTCCTTTATATTTCCCGTAATCGAAGATATTTCTTTAGTTAAAGAAACTGATGTTAAGTGCGTTTTGCCACCACCAATTAACTGTGGTGGCACCAAAAGGCAACAATCATACATATCATTTGGTATCAATTTCGATAATGTTGAAATTCGTTGAATGTTAACGAACTAATATAATTTGTTTCCTTGTATTCATTGTGTTTTTACTGTCCCAAGGTAGCCTTTAGCATGTCTCAAAGTGGCCCATAGTATGGGCCACCTTGCGACAAAATCATTAAAACAAAAGTCAAAAATAAAACTACACTGTTTGTATTTGAATTCTATTGCTTGATTATGGTTTATAACTAATTTGGAAATCTAAAATATGATTGGAGTTTTGAAATTCTTTAAGGTGTAGCTGCCACACAAAAAAATTTAATAAATGTCTCAACGTGCCCCACCCTCCCCTACATTTTTCCTACAAAAATATTAATTCTTCAGAATTTGAAGATGACAATATACAATAGATTAATCGCACCCCTTCATTAAAACTGGACAAGAAACTTGATAAAAGCATACATTTACATAAAGATTATAGTAAAAGTAATGATAATAATATAATTGTTGCAGAAGAGAAGTTACCACCACTGCTGCCATCGCGTACAACAGCCGATTTTCTAGAACCAGTGCACAACCCGAACGGTTACTTATCTGATTATCAAATAGATTTATTTCATGCAATTTTACGTGAGTTTAGTGATTTTAGGCCACAAGATTTTTTATTGGGATATTCACAACTGCAACAATACATTCTGCCCATTCCAAGCGACATTAGAAACCTTCAAATACTTTTTCAACCGGGTGGCGAATGTGGGGTCGACGTAGTTGGACATTGGATTTGTACTTACTATGATGGAGAAATAAATCACATATAATTATGACAGTTTAAACCAAAGAAACATTCACAATTGTCATTCATATATTGAGAAGATGTATACATCTAATATAAGTAATGTGTTTCATGCAGTACACTCCCAATTAAATGTATATGATTGTGGAATATTTGCAATTGCATTTGCAACATCACTATACTTTGGAAGAGATCCACAGTATGAAATTTACGATGTTAGTAAGATGAGGCAACATGCAGCTAGAATTTTAGAACATCGACAGTTAGCACTTTTTCCTAGCAGGTATACAACATAATATTGCGATGATTTACCATCATTCCAAATATTGCTGACAAAATATATTGCCCAATGCCATCACATTCAACACCATCAAATTCAACGTAATACTTTAAAACGTTGGAAATTTTATACTAACACCAAAAAATATAATACTTCATAATCCATAATAAATGTAATCTCTCGGCAATCGTAAATATTTGCTATATAACTTAAATATCCTTAATTATGGTGCAAAGAAATAACCTTACAACACTCGATAATACTGATTGCATTTCTAAGCTTCTTGTCTTAGTTTTTACTAGGATTAGGATTAGAATGTGTCAACACGTACTACGTACTCTCTGAGAGCATCTCCTTGCTGGGAATTAACATCAAGGGAGAGGGTTTTAGTGAGTAAAAATCTCATACTACCACCCAACTCCATCTGGGCGGTGTTTTTTTGAAGATGTCCCCCTCCCCAACGCACGAAAAAAAAATTTCATCTGTTTCGACAGCAATTTTAATTCAAGTTAAAAGATAACCAAGTTTACCGTTTGGTTTCCCGGGCGCTTACCGTTATCGGTTTGTTAGCGGCGCGTTGTGCATAGGTCCATAAGAGCACGTACATTTAACTTCTTTATCGTTACCGTTCCCGGGAAATTGTGCATCAGCCTTTAGATTGTAAAATGGAAATCCGTACAAAACGATATATTATATGAATACGACTTTATCTTAACTCACCAATTCAATGCTTATATGGGGGTGTTATAAATCTACGCCTTCGTAATAAATGCTCCATATGATTCCATCAAGAAATGCTTAGCGAATTGGATTCTGATAATAGGTATACAGTGGTTATATAATTGATAATATCAATTGTATCCCGAAAATTGAAAGCCACTATACCCGAGCTAATACCTCACTAAAGCGTCATTCACATCCATGTAACATACGTACCGGACATACAATATGTAACGTAAGGAAAGTTGAAATGCATTGTTTCAAATGCCACCATTCACATTGGCAAAATCATGGCAGACGTAACGTAACGTAACAAAATGTTCGTTCAACTTCAACTTGTACGTTATGTTTTCTATGTTTGACCAATGGAGATGCTTTCATTTTATTAGGCAACACCGCTTTTACTGCACCTGTTCAAATAAACTCACTTTCAATTATTTTAAGGTTAAGTTTACACTTCCGACATTTAAAATATTAAAGGTTAAACAACTGAAATTGTTTAAACAACAGCAACGAGCTGTCGTGAGTATTTTTATTACTATTTGATTAATTATGGATGACGGAAGATTTATTGATCTGGTACATACGTACCCATTTCTCTACGATCGCAAGAGATCTGATTTTAAAGATATACAAAAGAGAAACAACGCGTGGAATGAAATTTCTCGATTAATGCATAATTCATGTAAGTTATATATTATCCGTTATATTTTTAATAAACACTTAAATAACATACTTGCAGCGAACGATTGTCAAATTCGATGGAAATATTTACGAGAAAAGTACTGCAGAGAGAAGAAAACTAATTCCAACATGGCTAGTGAAAGTGGAACCAGTAGTAAGCCACCATGGGAGTTATTAAATTCATTGTAATGGTTGCAACCACATTTGCAGAAACTAACGTAAGCATCTACAGCACACAATGTAAATTCAATGTTATATTAAAAAATATTTTCCTCAGGACAAAGACAAATATAACCGAAATATTACATCCAGTTGATATCAATGGTGATGATCCTTTGGATCTTACTGTACTCGAAGAATGCAATTCTGAAAACGACCTGGAACTCATCGAAGAGTCTCACATAGAAAATAGTGAGCATCCGAGTCTTGTAAATGTGCAATCACATTTGCATCTTCACGCGAGGGTACTCGGAGTGCCAAGTGATTTAAAGCCAATATGATCGAGAATGAGGCAACAATGGCGGGTTCTCTGAAGGATATGAAGCGTGCCATAACAAACGTGCAGTAAGATGGGCCACAGGGAAAAGGATGCGCATGATGCGATCGGGGAACTTGTAGCCGCGACATTAAAAAAAGTACAAAGAATGTCGTAAAAATACAAATTACTGTCATTACAAATTTGAAAAAACTACCATACACGAAAGTAAAACACATTGTGTATGAGAAAGGAAAAGATTTTCTTAAATATTTTACACAAAAAGAATTTGAGACACTTAAGTTTTTTAAAAAAGAAAATGTTAAGAAAGAATATTGAAGACAATAATTATTTACTAGTTCCTAAAATAATAAATGCTGTGAAGAATATTTCGGAGGACAAAATAAATAGTATTAGAAGTCTCTATCCACAGTTCCCTCAGGTTGATATACAATTCTGGGAAAGTATTTTCAAACAGCCGCAAAATAATGTTAAAGAAACGGAGAAAACAAAAGAAAAAAAGAAGCGTTGATATTTTTAAAAATTTGTAATATTTTATTTTTATAATAATATAAAACTTTTTAAAAATGAAATAGTTAATTTAAACTTTTTAAAAAATGTTTATTTAAGCTTTCGGTGTTGTTTAACACCATCATCAGAAAATAATGAACATTTACATGAAAACAATAACAAGATTTCAACGTATTGTCATCTGATACGATCCAAAAAAATAATTAATAAAATGTAAGAGCCACGTGTAAATGAACAACCTAATTGGTAAAACGATCCAATTAGGAATGGGGGTTACAAACATAAACATTTTTTAAAAAGTTTAAATTAACTATTTCATTTTTAAAAAGTTTTATATTATTATAATTATCAATAGTTAAAAGTCTTATATTATATTTTATTTTTATACTATTTTTATTATTTTGATTATAAAGTTAAAAATGTAATTTATTCGTTTCATTTATAATGTGGAGTATTATAATTAAGTTAGATTTTGTCCTAACTCCTTGGAGTTAGATAATTTTTCTTCATGAAAGTTATACATTCAATGTTTTAACTCCACAAGATTTGTTAAAAATCTAACTTTTGGATTGTTTGACAGTTACATAGATTTGTAATTTAGTTGTATTGTTCCAAACTTTTCGTAAAAATACAATTGGAGGAAGTTACACACAACAAATTCATGGGTGCATGATGTCAAAGTTTCAAACTCCTCTCCTGCAAAATGCATAAAAGTGGAGTAGACCAACGTTCTTCTCGACAGACGATATGATGAAGTTTGTTTAGATTTTAGAAAATCCCGCCGAATGTCACGTCAAATGATGTATGTAGCTTTTAGCAGGGTTAAAACCTTAGCAGGTCTATACATATTAGGAAATTTTAATTGTCCAAAGAAATATTTAAAAAAATCCTGCATTAGAAAAATTGCATAAATTAAGAAACGATAAAAAATTAAAACTATTATCTTTTAATAATTTGAAATCAGAACCAGGTATTAAAATTACATATCAAAATGTTGCCTCTTTAAGGAAATACGAGAAAGATATTATTTCAGACATATTATGGTATCAATATGCAGATGTTTTAATATTTTCAGAAGCAATGACATGCTGCGGTGATATTATGAATATTCCAAATTTTCAAATTTAACCTATAAAACTGTCGGTATAGGACCAACTAACATACAGTTGTTTGAACAACCAAATAATCCGAACTATTACCCAAGAATCAATTTTCCTCAAATTACATCATTAAAGAATTTAGAAAAACAAAATATTTTAAATTGTAGAGGGATACCTTGAAAATGCACATACAAAAGTATTTTCAGAGATAGTAGACAATAACACATATTTTAGAATGCAATCTGTTTAATTCGTTCAACATCCGGAAAATATTCGTTCGATTGCCATAGGTACACCGCATTTGCAAATATTATTTGAAAGAGGTGAAGAAATAGGTCATTGGATTTGTACATATATGACGGCCAATTTATAAATATTTATGGCAGCTTTAATAAGAAAAATTTACGTCAGGACATAAAAACTTTCCTAATAAGACTATATCCATATAATCCTGATATCAGATATAGAACAGTCGATTAACAACCAAATGTCTTTGATTGTGGTGTTTTCGCTATTGCTTTTGCAGTATTTACATGTTTGCAACAAGATCGCGTCCTAAATAGGTATATTATTGGGAATTTACATTAACCATGCGCCACCACGCGTCCAAAATATTAACTACTCCTTTAAGTACGCCCGCAAATATTACTGCAGTTTTTACGTGTATTTGTTGATTAATTGTGTGTTAGAATTTCAATTTTACCACTATTACAACGCAATCGACTAGCTATATTAGTAAAACAAGAACATACTATTAATTTATCGTACACATTAGAGCAATATGTAAGTATTAGTTTACTTTTTTGGTGGTTTAATGCTAACCTAAAAAATGAATGCTTATATTTGCATAACATAAATTTATTTTCTTTTTTAGTAAAATTTTTAAAAACGATCTCTGCTTGTGTAAGTATGGACAGTAATAGGTATTTCCTGTCCTTCAAAAACCTGTTCGATTACTTAGAAGCGTCGCCCACTTCTAGATCAATTAACGAAGGCGAATCGATCATGAATGCTGGTCATCTGATAACATGTGGTATTCTAGAAAATATCACAACTTCCGTTACAATCTTTGCTCTGTGCTTAAAGACTAGTGCACTTCTAGAAAAACCTCATGAAATTAGAGGTGTTTTTAAACTTGAAAAACATGAAGTTACAATAATAGACTTTTCGTGCAGTTGCAAGGCTGGTCTATCGAAACGCTGTAAACATGTTGCTGCAGTTCTAATTTTTTGCTCGAGGTAATTTTTTAACTTTTATTTTAGGATTCTGATCAACTAATGAAATTAATAATTTAGAAATAACATACTGGACTTGCCTGCATCGACTGATGTAAGATGCTATTGGAATAAAACCGAAAGTGCTGGAAAATATAAGGCAGCACGATTGGAAGAACACCAGTGTATTGCTGCAAAAAGTGGGCCCGCTGTCAAACCTGTAAAGCCGATTGATTCAGAATCAATTTTATTATTAGCGAGTAATACATTTCCAAATTCTGCCATTGCAAAACATAGGTAAGACTTTTAAGCTTAACTATTCTACTTAATTGAGTGTAAAATAGTAATAAAGTTTGTAATAAAATTATATATTTATTTAAAATTTCTGTCTTTTAGAGGTGGACGTAATAGTTATGAGGAAACAATAAATGTCCTAACAACAAAAGAGCAATTGTACTTGCAAATAGTTCTAAGAAACTGAGGAATCGCTATCAAAACATCTCTGTGTTGTTTTTATACCCAACGATTGCTGTAAAAAAGTATATGAAACAATTTGTAATGATGATATGAAAATCGCAACTGAAACAAAAGTGAACAAACAACAATGGTTTAAGGAGAGACAGTTTCGCATTAACAGGTCCTCGATGTAATGGAATATTTACATATTCGCAACAAAACTGGGAAATGAAAGCCAAAAAATATTTTTAGCCTAAAATGTTTAGCAATAAATATGTTGATCATGGAAGAAAGTTTGAAGCTGCTGCACGAAATGCTTATAGTATTCGTAATAATGTAGAAGTTTTTGAAACAGGTCTCGTTATAAATAAAGCACACCCATGGATTGCATATAGTCCTGATGGAATTATTATGCAAAATATGGAAGCAGTAAAGCTGCTTGAAATTAAATGTCCATTTGAAGGTAAATATAAAGGTAGTGGTTATAAGTATGTTAAACTAATGTTGTCTATTATTTACAGGAAGAAGTGCGTCTATTGCCACTTGTTTAAATTTCTGCAAATACTTGCAAATTGAAGATGGAGTTTTTACACTAAAAAAAACATCAATATTATGGACAAGTGCAATTGGGAATGGCAGTATTAAATTTAAAACATTGCGATTTAGTTTTATATGCACCGTTTGATGATACCAGTTTTACTATTTGTATTGAATACGATGAAGAATATACAATTAATATGTTGAAAACGATACAATGTAATTATTTTACAAAAATGATACATATTAGGTATATGCAACTAATGATACAAAAATAAAAAATTTATAAATAATACACGAATTATTAAAATTTATCATCTCTATTAATATTGGACTTGAAATATTTACTATTGCACAAGCAATGACAAACATCTCATTTACTTTAGGTAGCAGTGTTACTGGTAAAGGTTTGCAGAAAATTTCGAACACTTTAATTCGTTGATTGGAACGTTCTATGTGTCGGGACGCGGATTTTAGAAAACCTAAATAAAGACAAAGAAACCGATATAGAAATTAATGAACCTACGGCGTATTTCAAGCGACAGCAAATTAGAAAAACAGACCTGTATTATGACAAAGTTAACATAACGTCAATTGATAACAATAAAATTCAAGGGATTAGAGAAAATTCAAAAAGACCGACAAACATTAATCTTAGGAAAGTTCGTCGTATTAAAAATAGTTTTCCATTGCAGGATCATGGGACTGATCAATCAGATCCAGGGCCTTCAAATAGAAACGATTAAAACTAATGGCTATTTCTCCGAAGATTTTGGTTCGGCAAAATTCCTAAATCATTATCATAAATTTTATTTTTATTTCAACATAACCGATTTTGACGTAAGTTACCAACAACTATTGAAAAACGTGATTACTTTAGAACCAAAAATAATAAACCCTCTTTCCCGAAAAGTATTCGGCACATTAAAAGAAAATTGTAAGTCTATCGAAAATCAATTGCAGAAATTTAATCGTCGCGTCGTAATAAACGCGCTCTCGTAGATATTTTAGGAACCGCGATTAAATTTGTTACCGGAAATCCGGATAATAATGACTTAATCGAAATTAATAACAATTCTATGGTGGGCGATAGAAACAGTAAGTCATTTTTTGGCAAAAATGGATTAAGTGCTTATTTTGGTTGTCAGCTAGATATGTATCAGTGGATAGAACAGTACAAGTAAAATCTTTTTAGATATGACAAAATTCTTTAGTGGACGTAATAGTACATAACAGTGGCGGCTCGTGGGGTTGTATAGTGGTGGTGCCAGATTTTTTTTTGATAAGTTTGTAAATTCAAGTTCAGCCGAAAAAGTTTTCTTCCGAATCCAAAAGAACTGTATAATAGTGTATACATTATTTTATACATTTCCGGGACTTAATTTGCAATTTATAATTATTTCGCACTGTAATTCCAACATAATCGACATTGTTCCTGTACAATTTTGTTCAATGCTCTCGTTATTTGAGAGGAAATAAAAAAAGAACAAATTCCAGATAAGTATGCAAAAAATATTCTAACCGATCGATTTATTGACTTAACAATGAGCATAGTTGGCTAAAGAATAATTTTTCTTTCGGTTTTTTTGAACCTTTTGAATTGGTTTACCACCAAAAATGTAACGGAAAATGATAACAAGCTGAAATTCGTTAGATACGTCTGTGGTTTGCTGCTTTAGGTACTTCTTCATGATAAACGTTAAGCATACATCGTAACCAATTCATTATGTGCTGTATTAGAGATCTCTTTAAAGACTGACGATTTGATAATAGCTATTTATGCAACACGAGGTAAAAGTGATACTTTTATAATCAGGCGTGAAAATTGTCCATCGACAATTTTTTTCATCACACCCGTAAATCCACTTATTTTTTAAATAAATACTACGATTTAATTATGTCGTTCTTACTTTAAGCTATTGACAAAAAGTATTGTAGTACTTAGGTTTTGAAATAATCAAATCAGGCAAGGGTCTACTCATTTTTTTATTTTCATTCTTTTCCTTCGCCAAACATGATGTGCAAAAAGGCTTGCATAAAAAGTTATTTTTTTATTCATTATTCAATTACTATTGACGAGTTTATTTACTTCACTATTAATAAATTATTAGAAGAATTCTTTTTTATAACACATAACGCAGTATGAATAATTACACTGCATGAAATCAGATTTATTGTGGAGGTAGCCACATTACTACAATCTTAAACGCGGGCTTGGTTCGTAGGTAGAAGGCTATCACAAACCCGTGGTATCTCGCTGCAAAACCAATTATATTCAGGAGCCACATTTGACGTGACTCGCTGTTAATAATTTATCTTATTGTAACATGTACATTTATGAAATAAAAATTACATATTTTGTATACTTTGTTTAAGCTTTAAAATGAGAAAAATATTTAAGATTAAACATTTTTTAAACAAAATTAAATATTTTTTGAAAATTAAAAAAAAATAGTTAAGGCCGGTTTGTTATCCTAGTGCCATGGCTCCTGGGCTCATTATAACGAGCCGCCACTGGTACATAATAATATGTTTCAATCATGTACGGTCATAATAATACAAGTCACTTGTACTATTTGTATCGCAGATAATAATGTGGAAGTTGCTGACTTGTACGAGTAGAAGCACATTACTCATATCATTGCAAGTATAAACAAGTCTGAGCATTTTTGATTACTTTGAAACTCTGCATATTTGATTACTACATTTTACTTTAGTATGTATCTGTCAGTATCTGTGCACTGTTCAAGTTAGTAGTTCTATGTACCGTGGTAGTTCTTTAACATTAAAATGTTTTCCAGTCGAGCTGAAAAAATTTTCGCCCTGTTAAGTAATAATAGCGAAGGTAAGTTTCAATTTTATTGAAGTATTATTCTCTGAATGAACGCATCAATAGTGTTCAAGTAAATTTTGCTTATTAATTAATTTATATAATATACATATATAAAAAATATATAAGGTATTTTCTATTCAGATGCCCAGGTCAATGGGATTAACAATTTACATGAAACCAACATAAATAATGAGAACGAAAGCTCGAGAAAAAATATGATTTTGACAGTGATGATTCGGTGAAAGATAAGGATTATGTTCCCGTTACAAATTGTGAAAATCTCAGTTCTGATGAAGATCAGATTGTTAATTATTGTGAACGCAGTTTTCCAAGTACTTCTTCTGCTCCTTGTGAAGAAAATAAAAATATGGAAATATTGATAAAGTATTCAAGAAAATTAAGAAGAGAACGTCAATTAAAACGAAATACTGGTCAATCATATGTGAATGCAGCAGGAAATAAAATAAGAAAAAGGAAAATGAAACCTTTGGGAAAATGTCGCCTGAAATGCAGAGATCGAATACCTGAAAATATTCGATGTGCATTATTTAAAGAATTTTGGTCGCTGGCAGAATACTCTAAAAGATCTTCATACTTAGCAAATTTAATTGAAACAACTATGACTAAGGTTTCAAGAAAGAGGGAAGATGTGAAGACCGGAAAAAGAAATAATAGGACCACTACAAATATTTTTTATTTGGTAATAAATGGTCAAAGAGAAAAAGTATGTCGAGGTTGTTTTATGAAGGTGTATGCTGTTACTCAAATGTTTGTAACAATTGCAATTAAAAAAAGCAGAACATCGGTATCAGGAATACCCCAATCTGACCAGAGAGGATTCAATAAACGCAACAAACACAGTGATGACCAAATAACCACTGTAGTACAACATTTAAAATCTTTCCCAGCATACGAATCGCATTATACTAGACGTACAAATCAGAAAATGTATTTACCATCTCACTTGAATATTAAAAAAATGTATTCCTTATATTGTGAAAATAATTCACAACCTGTATCGAGGAAAATTTATACTCTAGAGTTTCATAACTTGAAACTTAGTTTTAAAGTTCCACAAGTAGATACTTGTCACAAGTGTGACACTCTAAACATAAAAATTAAATCTGCAAGCAACTTGGAAGAGAAAGAAGAACTTGCCACAGAATTAAAACAACATCACGAAATGGCAGATGCTGCATATGATTCTAAAAAGTATGACAAAGAACGTGCTAAGCAAGATTCTACAATAAGAAGCTTTACATTTGATTTACAGCAGTGCCTTCCAACTCCTTTTCTAAACACTTCAGTGGCATTTTACAAACGCCAACTCTGGACCTACAATCTAACGATTCATAATCAGAGCACTAGAGAAGTAATATGCTACATGTGGCATGAGGGAGAAGGAGGTCGTGGTGCAAATCAAATTGCGACCTGTCTATATGATCATCTTTTAGCCCTACCAGATGAAGTTACTCAAATTATTTTGTATTCCGACACATGTGGCGGTCAAAATAAGAATTCACATGTAGCAGCAATGTTTTTAACTCTAATGCAAAATAAGCCAACGTTAAAGTTAATTGATCAAAAGTTTTTGATTCCTGGACATAGTCATATGGAGTGTGATATTGATCATGCACAAATTGAAAAGCAGAAAAAAAATTAGAATATCCAATTTCAATTCCATATGATTGGTTTCAACTTGTCCGCACGGTAAGCATGAAGAGCAAAACATTTATTGTAAAAGAGATGACTCATGAGAGTTTCTTAGATTTTGCGTCATTGCTACAAGCATCTTTAGTATTGCGTAAAATATTTCAAGTTTTGTATGAAATGTCTGCTTTCCAACAATATATAAAAATATGTGTTAATTCAATTCTAATCAACCCTAATTTAATATTATATAGGCAGCGGGTAATTCGGGTGAAATTTATTTGGTTAAAATAGAAAGTTTTTCTTTAATAATATTCTTGTGAGATCGAAATCTGAAAATTCCTACACATGACAAATAGCAGAATTTTATAAGGAACATTTCATACGCTTATCTTATGTAATTATTTTGATAAATAAATACAGGGGAGCTAAAAATCGAGTCACTACAACCTCCTCCGCGTGCATACATAAGGCGTTTACGAAAATTATACCGGTGTAACCATTTGCGTTCGAAAATTGTACCGGTTGATGGAAGCAGCGTTCGTAAATTATACCGATCCACCGACTTCATCAACCGGGTAGGGGAGAAGTGGCATGAAAGGGTCACGTATTGAAAGGGACAAGTCAAATAATTGCTAACATAAAAAAAGTTTCGAGACGACAATATTTTTATTCTGTGGCAACCCCGATGCACAATCATTCGCACCTTGCGTCATACTCATATCAGTGCAAAGTTAGTAACTGCAAGCAAGTGTTTGTAATCGTACACAAAAGTAATTTTTCGTTGTTCTTTAGAAATACTTTGTGAAGTGCTGTAAAGTGATCAGGATTATTGTTACCAGTGTTTGTGATTGATTAGTTATATACAGATACGAGAACAAAAGGTCAGTAAACTTTTATTTATTGGTAGTCGGTTTTAAGGTTATTTTTTAATTTTGTGTGATATTTATGAAGGGAACACTACAAACGGTTATGAATGGGGCGCCCCTTTCATAACTGTCCCTTTCATAGCCTGTATTTTGTTGATTGTACAGTAATATATTTTTTTCATTTTTGCAGTTTAAATATGCCACCTAAAAAAAGAACACGTGTCGAAGCACACAAAATTGAAGAAGCTGTTAATGAAGTTTTACAGAAAGGGATTTCTGTGAGATCGGCTGCCAAGGTATTTAATGTAAGCAAATCACATTTAAATAGATTGGTATTAAAAGCCAAAGCAGCTGATTCTACGTGTTTTGTTTATGTACCAAATATCGGTAATAAGAAGGTATTTTCTGCTGATCAAGAATGTTCTCTGGCAGATTACTTGAAAACCTCCGCGAAAATGTGCCATGGCCTGACAACTAAGCAAGTCAGAGAACTAGCATATCAGTATGCAATTCGTCTAGAGATTAGTATTCCACCTACTTGGGAACAAAATAATACAGCTAGCCTAGACTGGCTGAAAGGCTTTCTGAAAAGGCATGATTCTCTGAGCGTAAGAAAACCAGAGAATACTTCCTTAGCAAGGACTACAAGCTTTAATAGGCACAATGTACAAAACTTTTTTAATAACTTAGAGAAATGTTACGTTAAGCATGATTTTTCTCCAAATATGGTGTGGAATTTAGACGAAACTGGATGCACCACAGTAATAAGTGCACCAAAGGTAGTTGCGCAAGCCGGTATTAAAAGAGTTGGCCAAATTAGTTCAGCAGAACGAGGATCACTTGTAACCATGCTGGCTTTTGCAAATGCTTCTGGTGGGAGTATTCCTCCTTTTAGAAAGCACAGAATTTCAACCTTCTCTTTTAAACGAGACACAACAAGATTCCTCTACTTTGAATAAGCCACAACCTGGATGTTCTACCCAAGATTCCTCTACTTTGAATGAGCCACAACCTGGATGTTCTAACTCTCAAGCGTCCCATTCTAAAACCTCAATTTCTTCTCATCTTCCAATAACTCCGGAACTCATTAGACCCTATCCAAAAGCGCCACCACGAAAAGCTACTGGAAGGCAACGTAAAGGCAAAAGCACAATTATAACTGGAACTCCTGAAAAAGATAGATTGCTTATGGAAAATATGATGGATATCTTCAAAAAGAATACGCCCAAAGCTAACAAACAAAATTTAAAACATGCAAAACGCATTTTTAAATGCTCTTTAACAGATACGGAATCAAACAAAAGTAAAGTGAAGGGTAAAAAGAAAACAACAGTATCGAAGAATTGTGTCACTCAAAAAAAGAAGAAGACTACCCAGAAATTGGCAAGCAGTAGCAGCGATGATTCTTTCACAAATCCAATTACTGATTCTGACTCAATAAATGATATTTCAGAGAATGAAGAGTTCACTCCGAAATTGAGATATCGTAGCCAGGCAAAAAATAAAAAAGATGATGAGATGTGTACTGTTTGTAAGAAGACATATTCAGAAAGCGTGGAAGATTGGTTCCAATGTAAAATTTGTACAAAGTGGGCGCATGAAACTTGTGGCATTAAAGGTGTCTTTAATTTTTTTTGCTCCATGTGTCATTAATAATGTAATCACTATTATTTTGTAAGTCAATTAGCTTAAAGATGGCCAAGAAACCAAATATATTAAGATTATATTATATATATTACGTACTGTCCCTTTCATAAATTAGCCCGACCCTTTCAATACTGTTCATTTATGAAAGGGACATATGCACATTTTTAAAAATTGTGAAAATTTGTTACCAAAGAATAAAGAAATGTTAATTTTATAATTTTATTTCAATAGAAGATTAATGTAGGCATCTCATTCAGGTTCAACCTAATTAAAATATTATATCGAGCATTTACTAGAGCCTCTACAACAAAAATGTCCCCTTCATGCCACCTCTCCCCTACATTATTTGTGCACCGAGAAATTTTGCCGGTAAATCTGGTGCATTACGTCATTAGTTCGACATAACCTTACATAAATATCGTTTTGTAGGATTTGTTTCACGGTTTTATCAGTTTTATTAATAAAATGTCGGCCGAAATACAAATGGGAAAATGCGCTATGTGTGGTTTAGAAGGAGAGCTGAATTATATTCAACAACATTTTGAAGAAGCTCATACTACTGATGTAATTACTGAAGGTAAATAAAAACCAATTTGTTGGTCATTGAATAATAATTGCTTTTCTTATTTAATGGTAAAGTTATGTCCTATATTTGCAATTTTATTTTATCCAGAAACCAAGAACGTGAATGAGTCGGGAGTAAATCGAAAGTGGACCGATGCAGGGATAAAACTGTTGCTGCACACTTATCAGGAACATGAGCATATGTTGAAATCAGCCAAAAAAACCAATAAATGTGTATGGAAATTAATTGCAATTGCAATTAATGCACACGGATTTGGTTTTACTTCCGATGAATGCGACATGAAGTTTCGTAATTTAAAAAAAACTTATAAAAGAATCAAAGATAGTAATGGAAAAACAGGGCGAGGTGCAAATTCTTGGTCATATTTTCAAAATTTTGAAGATATATTTAGTCAAGATCCCGATATTGTACCACACTGTATTACCAGTAATACATCTGGAACAACTTTGCAAACCCAGTCTGATTCTGAAGCAGGCCCTTCTATCTCTAGTAAAGATTCTCGCCCTTTAAGCAGCAATGGGGTATGTAATACATATTTAGTTCGAGATTGTATAAAATACTAACTTTATGCTTTCTTTCATAGAATAGTAGCGATGCAGATGAATCCCTAGAAAGAACTCCTATACGTAAACGTCCTCGTTTAGTTGAACCTGATTGGGTCAAAGAATTTCGCAAAGATGCTGCCAAAAGACATGAAGAAAAAATGAATTTGTTAAAGGATTTAATTAATATATTAAAAGATAAATAATTACTTATTTGTACAATAACATTTCAATAAACAAAATATTTTAAAACATTGCTGCAATACTGTTCCTCTTTCCTGTACCGGTGCAATCGCTTCCTGTGTAGGGAATGTCGAGACTTTTGGGGTTGTCATCGGAATACAGATCAACATCTATATCTCCTTTCTGCATACAAATATTGTGTAGAACGCAACAAGCCACAATTAATGGTGGAATGAGTTCTGTTTTGTAGATATTGACATGTTTTAAAATTCTAAATCTTCCTTTCAGCAAACCAAATGTTTGTTCGATAAATACTCTTGTAGAGAAATGTTTGAAATTATAAGACTTTAGAACTTTTGTAAGATGCCCGTTATCCTTATATGGGGTTAAAACATAGTTTGTATTAGGATAAGCTGAATCGCCTAATATATGGGTATCATTTGGTAATAAAACAACAGGATTATCCACAAGCTTCTTCCCCAAATCGGAATTACGAAAAACTCTTGCATCATGAACACTACCTGGATATCCTGCAAAGACATCAGTGAACATGTATTCTGCATTACATACAGCCTGTAATATTATTGAGTGATAATTATTTCTATTGCAATATGATTTTTGTTGCTTTGCCGGAGGAGTAATTGGAATATGTGAGCCATCTATAGCACCTAAAACTTTAGGAAATCCTTGCCGTTCTTGAAATAAAGCCATTGTTTTAACAGCTTCAGTACCAATTGGCCATTTTATGTAGTCTTTCGCTAGGGTTACTAAAACCGCACAAATTTTATGTACGTACGACCATGCAGTTGATTTAGCAACATCATACTTTTCTGAAATAATTCTAAATACTTCTTGACTAGACAGAATTGATAGTGCTATAAGAAACTGCTTTTCTGGAGGAATTGCTGGTCGACCTACACCTGTTTTATTTGTGTTTAATTGTGGTCCTACTATCATTAGTATGTCTTCAAAGGTTTCTCGTCGTAAACGAAAGTGGCTTTTAAAATCTATAAAATAAATTTATTAATAATAAGTTTTTGATAGTTATATTTGAATATTTTACCGTCCAAACTGTACATAAGAGCAACGTTGTTAACATAATTCTTTATTGCAGTTCTTCTATTACCTTCTTTTGAGGAAAACAATGCAGTTGTTAAAAATAAAACTTCATTTTCTTCTTCATCATCGTCTAAAACTTCTAATAATAATGGGAAAATTGCTCCAACTATCTCCTTATTCATAACTTGTTTGTTATAAAAGACCCACCAGTTTACTTTTTAGGTTATAATTGCACCGCGTATTTTAACCAGAACGTTCGAAAATTATTTAACCGTTCCATAAACCGCATCTCAGCTGATTTCTACCGGTGTACCGCGATCTATTCTACCGGTATAATTTTCGTAAACGCCTATAATATGTATGTAGGGTAAGTAAGGTAAGTATTGGCGATTTAGGTAATCATAAAATTTGTGTTTTAAGCGCACCAGGTTATGAAATACTTTGTGAATCAAATAATAATTAAAATAATAAATTGATTTTTACTTTACTATTAGAAAAAATTTTCTCTTCAAAATGACTAACAGAATTACATGATATTGTTTATTAATTTAGTTAATCCTTAAGTTTCACGAGCAATTTCTTAGAGTTTGCACATGCAATTTCACTGCATTAAAATGTTATCATTTAGCCCGTTTGCGTTATCTTCAGATATAGAAATAAGAATATATAATTTATTATATTATTGCTACGCAAGGGTTAGGATTCGGCCTGACTGTAGGACAGCTGAAAACCGTGATAATTTTTTTGCTTCGTAGGTGTGGGTGAAAATCTGCATTTGCCTGTCGATCATTACGGTGTTAAATACTAATCAGTTGCGTTATCTTCAGATATAGAAATAAGAATATATAATTTATTATATTATTGCTATGCAAGGGTTAGGATTCGGCCTGACTGTAGGACAGCTGAAAACCGTGATAATTTTTTTGCTTCGTAGGTGTGGGTGAAAATCTGCATTTGCCTGTCGATCATTACAGCGTTAAATACTAATCAGTTACAATGTCCAGTGCAAATCACACTTGCGTTTACTACAATTGTAAAAATACTTTGAAGAATAGGCGTGATTTAACGTATTTTAAGTTTCCTATTAAAAACTTAGATAGATGTGAGGAATGGAAAAAAAACTGTGGCAATATTTTTATAGCAGTAGCGGATAATCAAGACTTAACACATAAATTAATTTGTGAGCAACATTTTTTAGCTAGTGACATAAAATGTGTAATGATGTGAGGAAATATTTAATTAAAAGCGCAGTGCCCATAAAATACGTGGTTCCAATAGAGCAAGGTAAGCTTACTTACTTATGAAATTATTAGATTAGTTCACTACTAAAATAATATATTATTTTTGATAATAACGTTTGCTTTTCTCTCAAGCGAAGAAATTCGCCGGTCCATCGAGGTTCGTACCTCCATCAAGTTAGCCGGCTTCAATCGAATTTTTAACTTTTTCTTGTACTAAACGTTTGGTAATCGTTAGGGTTTATTGCCAATTTGGTCCAATTAGGATCAAATTAGGGACTACCAAAATTTTTAATCGAACTACCAAACCTTACCCAACGATTACCAATTGTTTTGACATTAAAAAAATTTAAATAGGGCCAAAATAGCAATAAACAATTATTCTGTACACGTGGAGTTTAGCGCATGTGCATAAAGACCAAATTAATTAGGGGCTACCAAAACGTTTTACAGGACTACCAAACCTTTACACATTATAATCGATCAAATGAGCTAAAAAAAGTTACAAATTTGGTTGAAGGGGGCTAACTTGATGGAGGTAGGTTCGTTATATAAGAGTTCCACTTCATTTAAAACTAATAAATTGTGTTTTTATTAAAACTAATAAATCTATTATTGTGAAATCCAGAATAAATTTTTTAAATAGATTAATAAATAAAACAGATCAAGTTTATTATTCTTTTAACCATTTTAAAAAAATTATTTTTTTTGTTTCGCAGATGTTTCAGACGAAACTAGGAGCGAAACAATTTCTTGTTTCCCAAGTACTAGTGGAATTAATCCTATAGAAACCTATACCGCCCAAAGACGATTTTCTGCCTATTCTAGCAATTCATGTACATCTATTGTGAGCGCAAGAATTTTAGATATGCCTTCTCCCGCAGAGGAAAAAGTTCTTACACCCAAGTGTATGAGACGAGAGTCAAAATTGAAACTGTTGAGGAATAAATTAAAAGCGAGCATAAAACAAAACAATAACTTAAAATCGAAGTTGAAGAAATTTACCGCTCAAACCATCGTTAAAAATAAACTTCAAAATAAGACTAAAGCAGTTAATACCCTAACCAATATGCAATTATTTCATAGAAAAAACACGTAAAAACACGTCAAAATTGAAACTGTTGAGGAATAAATTAAAAGCGAGCATAAAACAAAACAATAACTTAAAATCGAAGTTGAAGAAATTTACCGCTCAAACCATCGTTAAAAATAAACTTCAAAATAAGACTAAAGCAGTTAATACCCTAACCAATATGCAATTATTTCATAGAAAAAACACGTATTGGTCAAATAATGAAAAACAATTAGCGTTATCTTTATATTACAAATCGCCAGGATCTTATAAATATATGAGAAGTAAGTTAGGTTTTGTTTTACCATCTCAGCGAACAGTGCAGTCATGGTTGAAGATTTCAAATTTGGTAACCGGTGTAACAACGAATTTGACTAAAAAGTTAGCGATTAAAGTTAGAACCATGAATGACAGAGAAAAAAGATGTGTGGTCATGTTTGACGAAATAACTTTAAAAAAAAAGTTGGAATACAATAAAAGTCAGGATATAATTGAAGGTTATGAAGATTTAGGGCATTTAGGTCGAAATGACAAAATTGCCAATACTGCGATGGTATTCTACTTACGCGGACTGCTGCACAATTGGAAAATTCCATTTTGCTATTATATATCCTCAGGTCCAATCGAGAGCGGTGTTTTAAAAGAGTTAATTACCCAAGTCATAAAAGAACTAATAAATATTTCTTTAAAGCCCATGATTCTGGTTTGTGATCAAGGCACGAACAATAGAAGTGCTTTATCGAAATTAGGTGCGTCTAAAGAATATCCAGTAATATTCGTCGATAGTGCAAAAATATTCACATGTTTCGACCCTCCTCACCTCTTAAAGAGCCTTCGAAATAATTTTATGAAACCAAAATCCAATTTCCTTGTTCAAAAAAAACCAGTTTCTTGGAATGACATTGCGCAAACCTACGAAATAGATAGAAATAGTGAAACATCTAGGGCTCTAACAAAAATTACCCCTACTCATATTCATCCCAATACATTTCAAAAGATGCGTGTCAAACTTGCTGCACAAATTTTCAGTCATACAATGGCTTCTGCAGTCCGAACGTTTGCCAAGTCAAAGGAGTTGAAGAGTATTTCAGCCGAAAATACTGCAGATTTTCTTGAAAACGTTAACAACATTTTTGACTCATTAAACAGCAGAATTTTGATAGATGCCAACCCCAATAGAAGACCATTATCAGTGTTTGCGAATACTTCTCTAAAAAATCTACAAGATGGATTAGAATATTTTAAAGATATTGAAGTGTATAGCGATGGAAAAAAACGCAATAATATTTATTGTATCGGAGGTTTTATTTGGAGCATTCGATCAATATTATTATTGTGGGATGATTTAAAAAAGGAAGGCATTAAATATCTCTTAACGGGATTTATCAATCAGGATGCCTTAGAAAATTTTAATTCCGTGGTACGAAATCGGGGTGGATACAACCCAATGCCTTCTGTTCGACAATTTCGAATATCAATGCAGCATAATATGTTCATAAAGCTGCAAATGGGCGTGAATTCAGCAAATTGTCAAGACGATCAAGCTGAAGTATTGGAGATAAACGAGCAATTATCGGAGTCACAAATAGATGAAGTTGATGAAAGTCAAGAAAATGAAATTGATATCTCCGAAAAATTTTCATCAAGATTGGATCAACAGATAAAATTTAATAATGCTACACTGACAACAAGTGCTACAATAAGTGTACCGCTAATAAGTGATTGTATAAATTTAGAATCCTGCAGCACAGTTTATCTGGCCGGTTATATTGCATTCAAGCTGTTAAAAAAATACAAATGCGATACCTGCAAAGAAAAAATTGTGAAGACTAACGGAGAAATATTTTCAGAAAATGAGTTTTACTTGCTATGTAAAGACTATGGGGCCGAAGAAATTAAACATTTAAAAAGGCCAACAGATAGTTTTGTGGAGTTTGTGTTTAAATTATTAACATTATTTAACTCATCATTTTTAAAAAACAAGTGTTCATTATTTGTTGTTAATAATATTACAAAAGATTTAATATCACAAAGTGAAATTTCTTTCACAAAGTTTTGTAATCAACATATGAAATATGCTATTAATTTGTTAATTATGCTTAAAATTTATAGAAATTTAAAAAATGCATCGGAAGATATTGAATCTATGCGAGTAAATTCTAGCAAAATAAGAAAGGAACATCGAAAACTTAAAATATTAACATAAATTTTGAATTTGCAAAAAAATTTGAGCTTGGGTCCTGTTCATAAGTGATCTTTTTTTTTCATTTTAAATATTTGTTTTTGTAGCATGGTTTTTCTGTACATAAGGTACATTACATACATACATACTAGATCTAGTTTATCTTAAGTTTTATTTTATATTTTCGTTTTAAATTCTGTAATAAGTTTTGATGTTTAGTCTAGTTGCTATTTAAGACGGATTCCTGCAGAAAATTAATATAATGTACTTTTTCTATTATTTAAAATTTGTAAGAACGCGTCGACACATTTTCAGATTCAAAAACCAATAATTGGAATATCACACACCATGTGTTACTACTTTTTATATCAGTTGTTATTTATTATTGTTAATTAGATTTATTGCCTTTTAATACTTATTAATTTTTATTATAATTTTAGTTACAGTGAATGGAAATGACATTCGAACAGAAATAAAGATAACAAGTGTAAATTTTTCTTATGTATAAATTAATAACTTTATTGAATTTTTCGGATTAAAACCATAATTTACTACAAACATAATATTATCCTAGCTGTAATTGCATTTATTTTTGTTACATCTTGATATCTGGTACACGGCACATCGTAGAAACAGCAGCGATTACAATAAAAAAATACTGCACTAATCATTAATTTTACCTCTGAAAGGAAATATTTGTGCCTTTCCTATAGCGATTTGAGCAATTATATGACGCTACCATGATTATATTTGTTTAAATATATTTTAAATAAATGTTATTTGAAAAATTACGTACTCGACTACATAAAATGAAAGATACATTTCCTACGGACAACAGAAATTATGCCTCCAGTCACATGACACGAGCATCTATCTTTTTCTTACGTTGTTAGATCTTTGATTTCTTCAAAATTACGGTAGTGGCGACACTTACTGCTACCTGAGTTTGTGGGATAAGAGGTTGCGGGGCGTTGAAACTGTTGGTGGGAGACAAACACATAATTTAACATTGACTTGCGTATCTTCCCCACTCCTTCAATCAACGCTTGTACTGTTTCTATCGCCCATCATAGAATTTAGACTCGTTGTATAAAAATCAAAATAAGATAATTAAACAAATGAATCGCTACACTACTTTCGCTAATCATATTACAGCAAGTCGGCAAGATACTCCGAAGATCTCCAAATCATTCGAAATGACATCAACTCATCTCTGTCCGCGATAGTTGACGCAAACAATCTTCTGTACAACCTATTGTTAGTTCAATATTACGATTTTGGTTTTATGAAAATTGTATGTGTCAAATTTAAGACCAAAAATTCCAGTATAACAGAAATTTTGATCCGACAATGGAGGCAGCCCACATGCCCCGCGGGTCATACAAAGCTGCCTGGCAAAGAGACCACCAAGACGAGGAAGAAGCTATCCAACTACTCGAGTTTTTAAAAATGAATTTATTTGTAATCATTTTGATCACCTTTATTAAATTATTTATGTACATATCTTTATGACCAAATACAACCAAATACTAAGTCTATAGTATTTGATACAACTAAAAAAAAAAAAAAAAGAGAGTTTATAAGAGGAATGTCAAGCTATTCAAGATAAACAAATTGCACCCACTAAGTTCCAATTATTAGGCTTGAAATCGAATTAAAAAATTATTTAAACAGTGGACAACGTTAGGGAAGGTGCAAGGTGCATATCAAGATAAAAAATTCGAAATTGGGGCCAAAATTGTGCAAAAAATTTATCTGGCGTTTGACAGAAAATTTTGAAAATTATATTAAATATTTTGGACTTAATTATTGTAGAAAAAATTATTGAAGTGATTACGAATATAGTCAAAGGCAGGTGGAATCGTTTAAGATCAGAAAATCCCAATTCATGGGAGATTAGTGTACAATTGTTTGACGTGACATCGGAAAATTTTGAAGATTTTGTTTGGATATTTTGGACTTAATTATTTTAGGAAAGTTGTTGAAGTGATTGCGAATATAGTCAAAGGAAAATTTTGAAAATTATATTGGATATTTTGGACTTGGTCATTGTAGAAAAATTATTGAAGTGATTACGAATATATTCAAAGAAAAAATTATTGAAGTGATTACGAATATAGTCAAAGGCAGGTGGATCGTTTAAGATCAGAAAATCCCAATTCATGGGAGATTAGTGTACAATTGTTTGACGTGACATCGGAAAATTTTGAAGATTTTGTTTGGATATTTTGGACTTAATTATTGTAGGAAAGTTGTTGAAGTGATTGCGAATATAGTCAAAGGAAAATTTTGAAAATTATATTGGATATTTTGGACTTGGTCATTGTAGAAAAATTATTGAAGTGATTACGAATATATTCAAAGGCAGGTGGAATCGTTTAAGATCAGAAAATCCCAATGTGAGATTAGTGAACAATTGTTTGACGTGACATCGGAAAACTTTGAAAATTATATTGGATATATTTTGGACTTGATTATTGTAGAAAAATTATTGTAGTGATTACGTATGTAGTCAAAAGGGAAGATTTCGAAATTATATTGGATATTTTGGACTTGGTTATTGTAGAAAAATAATTGAGGTGTTGGCTGCAAAATTGGAGTATTTTGGAAAACTCCGGTATCAAAACTTTGAGACCAATTGATCTTAAAAATTAGAGTATTAGAAAAATTAGAATCAGAAAAATTAGAGTATTTCGGAAACAGGGTGAGCATAGATCCACAGTATTTCAGCCGAGTGTCAGGTGCCCACCTACCAGTAAGATGGCGTCTTTGGCCGAAATAGAACAACTAGGAAAGATAATTCTTGATAGTCTAGTTTTAAGTAAGAATTTAAAAACCACTCTCAGGGCTAATATTTTCGACGCGGCTACGAAGATCTGTCTGCTGGCATCAGCAGCAGCTCCGAGCCAAGACGAAAATATTAGTCCTGTTACGGCAGAAGAAATTAGATCAATTGTTCGTTGCGAACTGGAGAGTGCCGCAAACAAACCATGCGAGACCGCCGCAGCTAAAACCACCTATAGCGATGCGGTCAAACCGAAAATCAATAGGAAACTACCAGCGATCATAATCTCGTCAACGACATCCTCCAGTTCGCACGAGCAGATTGTGAAAATGTTCAAAGAGTCGGTCAGTTTTAGAACAAAAAATTTCGCGCCAAATTCCATCACTAAATTAAATAATAATAAAATTAAAATTACAGTAGAAAATTCGACCCAAAAGGAAGAAATTAAAAATATACTCTCTAAGAATACAAAATTAAAAATAGAAGAGCCTATAAATTTTAAACCAAACATAATATTAAAAGGCGTTCCCCGGGAGGTTGACCCGGGTGAACTTATTGATTTAATCGTCATTCAAAACCATACAATAAAACCTAACTTTATATCAGAAGATCTAAAAATTAAATTTTTAAAAAATAATAAAAATAAATCATTATACAATGTCATTCTAGAAACTTCACCTAAAATTTTTTGTATTATAATGAAATTGGACAAAATTAATGTAGACTACAGCAGGGTACATTTTGCGGAGTATGTAAACGTGAGGCAGTGTTTCGGCTGCCTCAAGTATGGGCATCTCCGCAAATTTTGTACCGAGAAGGCGCTATCTTGCTCCCACTGCGGTGGGGACCACTGCTATAAAGAATGCAACAAAATTAAAGACATTCCAAATTACTGCAACTGTTCAATGAACAATAAAAAATATAAGTCAAAGTTTAACACCTGCCATTCGGCAACGTCTACTAGTTGTAATATTTACAAGACAATGGAAGGCAGACTAAGGGAAAAAACTGAGTACGGCTGGTAAGGCAATAAATTTTGTGCAATGCAATTTAAGGCGCTCCTATGCCTCTCACCGTGAATTCCTCTCTTACTTTATGAAGAGCGACAGAGATGTCGCTCTTATCACAGAGCCATACGTAGGCCGAATTAACCAGATGCAAGGTGTGGACGGTGTACATATCTTCCAAAGCAACAAGAACCGCCTGAATAAACCCAGAGTCAAGAGCTGTATTCTGGTCAAGCAGAGGTTGGGGGCAGTACTGGGCATGTCTCAGTACTGTGACACTAACCTGTGCGTGATCAGGATCGGCTTTGGACAACGGTTCTTGTATGTTGGAAGCGTGTACATCGAGCCAGACCATGACGACAACAGTACTCTGGTAAATCTGAACCACTTCCTAGATAAGATCAAAGGATCACACGTTATTGTTGGCGGGGACGTTAACGGTTCGAATCCCGCATGGGGTTCGATAAGAAGTGATAAGCGCGGTGATGATGTCCTGAGCGTTGCATATTCACATGAATTAAACATATGCAACGAAGGGAGTACTTCGACATTCGAGGTTGTCAGAAATGGCAACCTCATAGCATCAATCATAGATGTCACGATGGCTTCCGAGCGCATCACCACCTGCTTGTCACTTTGGTGTGTAGATAAATCAGTCTGCCAGTCATCTGACCACAATGCCCTCACATACCAAATTTCAGTTGATGACCGCGTAAATCCGGTCATCAATAACTCGACTTATATTTTTAGAAACAAAATCGCCAATTGGCAAACTTTTAGAACAAACCTTGATCAAAACTTTAAAAAATCCAAAATTCTAAACACCAATTTCGCGGATATTACTTCCAACGACTTAGACCACACGGTTGAGACTCTTACCGAGGACATACGCAAATCATGCTTCTCCTCGATGAAAATACGTGGTAACGCTAAACCGTATAACCCGTGGTGGTCCGAGGAGTTGGAAGTATTAAAAAAGAAGTGTATCAGAGTACATCACCTTATTCACTCCGGTCTTCGACAGGGCCTTGACATTTCATGGCTCTTAGAAGACCAAAAGGAGCTAAGGCAAGAATATGGTGATCTAATACGCTCCACTTCTACCGCGAATTTTCGAATATTTTGTAATGGGCAGCACCAAGAAAGTGTGTGGTCAGTGACAAACAGACTGATTAAGGACGCACCCGTTAAGCGCCCTCCGTTTACGTTAACGTGCGAAAACAGATTTACTGATACCAGCGACGAAACGGCCACTAGACTGCTTCGTCATTTCTACCCCGACGACGACGTCGATACGAGACTCAGACACAGAGAACTGCGACATATGTTTAATTCGCCCTACGTGTGTGATACACCGGATGAAGAGGAGTTCACAGAGGGAGAGGTATTGGACGCATTAAATTCCATGAGTCCAAACAGGGCGCCGGGCATTGACAACCTCACGTCGGATATATGCGGCGTGGTCGCGGAGGCCTACCCTGAATTCATTACTAAACTAATGAACTCGTGCCTGACAACCGGCCACTTTCCGAAGCCGTGGAAGAGTGCCTATGTGAAGATCTTGCCCAAGCCGAATAGGTCCGATCCAACGGACCTATCGGCCTTTAGGCCCATAGGACTATTGCCCGTCTTCGGAAAGCTGCTGGAAAAGCTGTTCACCAAGCGTTTAACGTATTTTGGTGTTCAGCGTCAGGCATGGAGTCCTAAACAGTATGGATTCAGGGAACAGACCTCTACGATCAACGCCCTGCATGATGCTATATCGATTATCCGCCGTGAGAAAAGTCGTAAATGTCTGGTACTTGGTGTATCCTTGGATATCAAAGCGGCGTTCGACAACGCTTGGTGGCCAGCGCTATTCAACAGACTGCGAAACATTTCATGCCCGCGGAACATATATAACTTGATTAAAAGTTATATCGCCGATCGGTCTGTTGAGCTGGCCTACGCTGACGGGAAGTCGCGCAAGACCATGACCAAAGGATGCATCCAAGGCTCTGTTTGCGGACCTACTTTTTGGAACATTATACTGGATGAACTTCTCGATGTAGGTTTACCGGAGGGATGTCATCTGCAAGCATTCGCGGATGACGTCCTTCTAATCGTGAGTTCGCCCAGTGTAATGCAGATGGAAAGTCGTGCCAACGCAGCTCTACTTGCGATCAGTGAGTGGGGCGCAGGTGTTAAATTAACATTTAGCGCTCCGAAAACTCAAGCAATAGCCTTCACTCCAAAAACCAAATTTTGTAGAATTTCCTTCGGCAACACTGTTTTGACTTATGAGCCTCACATTAAAATTCTAGGTATTATTTTAGATCAACACTTGAAATTCAATGAACACGTTCGACACATCATAGTCAAAGCCAACAAAATTTTTAAATCTTTATGTCGGTTCGTACGGCCCACGTGGGGTATTAATCCACGAAATGTGGAGACAATATACCACGCGGTCATCGAACCGACCATTACTTACGGTTCTTTTATTTGGAGTGGAGTGCTAAGATACAAGTACGTGCTGGGTTGGTTGCGATCTTTTCAGCGGGCATTCGCCGTCAGGGCTACGCGCGCATTTCATACGGTCTCGGCAATATCTGCGTTGGCCTTAGCTGGATTTACTCCAATCGAGCTAAGGATAAAGGAGGTGGCAAGGGTAGAGCAAGTGAAAATGGATGGTACTTTCGATCGACTTCCGGACGACGTCGTCTTGCAAAATCGTACGTCGCCAGCGGAGATGTTACATCCCCGCTATAGACAAACGATCAGTTTCGTAAAAGCAAACGACTCGCTGGAAGTCGATCGAATATGCGACCAGGTCGATGTTGCTATATTTACCGATGGCAGCAAGCAGGAAGGTGGGGAGGTCGGCGCGGCAATCGTCATATACCGTGAAGCTCGGCAAGAGACCCACAAGTACCGGTTAAACGGTACTTGTAGCGTGTTTCAAGCCGAGTTATATGCGATTGACGCCGCCCTGACTTGGATCTCCCCCAGGAGGTTACACTCAGTGTGTATTTTCTCCGACAGCCTCTCTTCGCTTGTTACCATCGCTAATAGGAGTAGCACCGTACCTTTGGTCACCTCCATCCATCGTTCACTGCTCAAACTGAAGGACCAAACGATCATCAGGTTTGCATGGGTAAAGGCTCATTGCGGCATTGAAGGGAACGAGGTTGCAGACCAATGTGCCAAAGATGCGGCTGTTTCACACAGTCGCATGGCATACAACCAGTTCCCTCTTAGCTATGCAAGAAGGGTGATTCGTCTTGAGGCGGCATGTACTTGGGATACCGAGTACAGAAATGCCGTCCAAGATTCGACCACCCGGCAGCATTTACCTACGCTACATGATGTTCGCTTGTTCCGAAGTGCCGTTGATACCTCCTTTGAAATGACGCAGGTATTGACGGGTCACTCGTTTGCGCGCGAGTATCTATACAGATTCAAGATCAGTCCTGTTGACGTGTGCCCCTGCGATTCAAAAAGTAGGCAGACTCTGCATCATTTATTGTCTTCCTGCCCGAAATACGTCCAACAACGCCATACCTACACTTCACATTGTTCCTTTTTAAATATTTCACCTTTTACAATTTCTGAAATCATATCAAATAAATTCATAACCCAAATTTTTATAACTTTCTGTAAATCAATTATCAACACTCTAAAACAATTTAACACCCCCCCTTAGTCTGTCTAAAATGGATTTATGCCCCACTGATGTTACATAAATAAAAAAAAACTGTTAAACTAACCAAACCCAGTTCAAATTTAAATTTAAATTAAAATTCAAACAACTTCAAATTTATCTTAAATTTTAATTTTTGTCTTTTACCCGCTGCCGTTGTAATGCTCGTTTGTCTTTCTAGTTATAATTTAATATTTATCCAGTTATTAATTATCATATTTAATTCATCAACATTAATTTCACCAACATTCATCACCACCATTTTAGTTTAATCAATTATTGTTAAGTTTTAAGTTTTTTTATTGTTAAGATTGTATCGAATTGCATGAATATACTCTCTCTCTCTTGAGAGAAAAACAGGAAAAAAAAAAAAATATTACGATTTCATAAATTTGAAATTACTAAACATCCTCCAGAGTATTGAAAGAACCACATGATTAGCTTTTTCTGAAATAACCAATTTAGAAATTATTTCCGACACCGAATTAGGTCGAATTATTAATCATTTAAAATTAATTTATAAAAGAACAGAACTATTTGAATTAGATACCATACACGCTTTTAAGATTTTAGAATTTTCAAAATTTCAAATCGTTTCAACACAAGATATTATTACATGTATTTTAAAGATACCTATCCTTGATTCCTCCCCATTCCAATATACCAGAATTTACCCAATTCCTGACATACAAAACAATGTGCTGATACTCGTACCACCCAGCAAATATCATCTACCGGTACCGTGATTGAAAAACTGAACGAATTTAAATTCAATTTTCACCAATAAGAGTTATTTTTTTAAACAAAATTGAAAGTATTCCATAGAGCACGCGATATGAACCTATCGATGTCAATTTTGTTTTTCTCTAATGTCAGTTACAAACATGGTGTTAACTAAAGAGCAACAAATCATAATTTTTAAGCTTTTAAAACAACAATGTAGTTTTGCTATGATACAAAAAAGGTGTAAAGACCAAAATTTTTGTGTTTCGAAAGGTACACTCTCTAACTACAAAAAAAATGGAATCCCAGAACTTAAATCCAAAATTCGGAAGAAAGGCAGCGGAAAGAAGCCAACTCTGATAAATCGACAATTATCGAATTTAAAGAAAATGGCATTAAAAACGAATCCTCCGACACTACAACATATGGCTAATCATTTCAAAACATCTGAATATATCATACGGTATAATCTAAATAAAAAATTAAACCTGAAATTAATGAAGAAACCAAGGAGACATCATATTTCTGAAGAAACAATTATTAAACGGCACCAGCGCTCACTAGGATTGTATCACTTACTAAATTGTGATAAATAGCAAAAATACATCACTGTCGATGAAGCATGGTTCCATCTAACAAATGCTGATGGCCAACGAAAAGTTCAGTACTTGAGACGTGAGCAATCGGCAAAAGAATTGGACGTATTCACAAAACAGTCCCATCCGAAGAGAGTTATGGTGTTCATGGGAATATCGAATTATGGAACCACAACGCCAATATTTGTTGAGCCTGGTGCTAAAATTAACTCGGAATATTACATTAAGAATTGTTTGAAGCCACTTTTGACTGACGCAAAAAGATTATATCCTGCTGGTAAATGGATATTTCACCAAGACTCGGCACCAGCTCACGCTTCTAAGAAGACTTTAAATTTTCTTGAACAGAACGGTGTATCTTTTATTCATCCGGATATATGGACGCCATCATCACCGGACCTTTCACCCTGTGATTATTTTTTGTGGGGCTATTTAAAATCTCAGTTAAATAAGTCAAAAGTTACAACCCTTAAACAGCAAAAAAACTAATAAAACGTGAGATAGAAAACATTCCTCTGGAAATGATACAACGATCGCTAAAATCGTGGCCAAAACGTTGTCTTCAAGTGTACAGGAATCAAGGACAACATATTAAATAAAATTATTGAAAGAAAATAAAAATAACTGTGACTTATTAAATTTCAAAATCGTTCAATTTTTCATTCACGGTAGCTGTACAAGGTACAAGAAGAGAGTTCTGGACCGACGAGAAGTGCAAAGTGATTGAAAATCAAATTGTGTGTTTCGAAAAACCGCGAGTTAGTGAGTGCTCATTTACAAATACCAAAAACTGCACGATTGCAATGGCTAACAACGACTATAAACTTTTTACCCAACTTCAAAACGGAAAGATATTAGTTTCATGCAAAATTCATTTACATCTTGCAGAAGAATGCAGAAATAATGTTAATAATTATGAAATTATTGATAATGTCTTGATTTCATCAAAAAATAATTGTAAAATAATACTTGGTGACAACATTTTTGTGAATACTTTTAATGATTTTACTTTTAAGAATTCTTTAGCTATAAGTGGTAATAATTATTATAAAACTAATTTAGGTATACAACTGCAACAGAAACATTTGGATAATTTTAAAGATTTAGAGGACGATTTGGAAAATTTAAGTAACAATAATTTTAATCTAGATCCAATATTGCATGTCATACATTTTTCTTTTTCTTTAACTTTATTTATAATTATAATATCTTGTATTTCTATCGTATTATTGTACGTGTTTAGAAATAAGATAAAAGGTGTCATTTATAATCCAAAATCTAAAGATGGTTATGAATTAAAAACTATGTCAACTCATCAAGAGAACGAGGACGTTCTATCTTAAGGATGGAGGAGCAAGCACATCCTGCTAGGATATTAACCTCGGAAATGATGTATCAATTATTTTATTATATTCTAAGCGTCGACAATATTATTTATGTAATGCAAGTTAACTTTTACAATTAATTAATAATTTTAAGTTAGTCTTCATATTGGTGTTAACTAGTGAGGTTCTCAAACCAATAATTTGTAATTATTAAAAATAAATAGTTTTTAAAAAGCAAATTTTGGTATCAATAAACATAATTATATGTAATAAATTTGTATTATTCATTTTGTTTTATTCAACTTAAATTTTCTTGCCTTAGAAGTCAAAATTCAGTTTTAAAAATTCAACATTTGATAATCCGACATTTTTGATAATCCGACACCCCCTCGGTCCCGCAACTGTCGGATTATCGCGAGTCAACTGTACTAATAAATTTTAACATTATTTAGTTCAGTCACACTAGTTATAAGATTTTATTGCTTTTTAGGTTGGTTTTTAAAATTTTTAACATTCGTGTATGCGTTTAGATTTGGTGTAGTTGTGTTAAAAAGAGTTCTTGTTATTACTTCTTATTTCGTGAAAGTGATAAATTTTTTTTTATTTACGCCTGCTTTACTTACTTACTTACTTCCATTAACATTGTTAATACGTAATACTATCGGTAAGTTTTATATTTATAATTTGTCAGTAATTCATATTTTATGCAGGTATGTCGTACCACATGAAAAATGCTGTATATTTAGCTGAACTTGAAGAAATCGTAAATGCTGATGACTTCTATCAATCAGATGAGAAGGATAATCTTGATATTATTGTGATACCTCCCAATGTCGATGAAATTACCGATGAAGAAGAAGTCGATGACGATACAATGTTAACTGACGCACCTGAAATACATGACGTTGCAGGTACATTTGAAATAAAATGCCATTTAGAAGGAGAACAGCCAGAAATATCTTCTTTGGAATCGCAGCCTTCTACAAGTAGAAAATTAAGTACAGATCAACGTCGCGAAAAATCGAAACAATCTGTTTCTAAAAAACGAAAACTTACAATAGAAGAAGCCAAGTGGACTAGTGAGAAACCTAATTATAAACAGCTACCTGAAGGAAACAGTCAACATGTAAAAGAGACTATGAATAATATAAAAGAAAACTACAAAAATTTTAGACCAGTGCAGATTTTTAATTATTTTGGAATGAAAAAATTTACGTTCACATTGTGAAAGAAACAGTTCGCTATGCTTCATTTAAAAATGAACAAAATTTTGTTTTTGGCGTGGACGAATTAAAAGCTTTTAGGCGTTTTACTACTATCTGGTTATAATCATCTACCCTAGGAAAAATTGTACTGGTCCAATGAACGCGATGTCTAAAACGTTGTAGTTAAAGAAGCAATTTCAAGATATCGGTTCCTAACAATTAAATCCATGATTCATTTTGTCGATAATAATACAGCTAATGCAAATAAAGAAGATCGTGGATTTAAAATTAGACCGCTTCTTGAAATGATAAGAGATTCGTTTCAAGCAGTTGGCATTTTTGAAGAGAGTTTATCTGTAGATGAGATGATTGTAAAATATTATGGAAGACACGGCCTAAAGTAATTTATAAAAGGAAAACCTATTAGATTTGGCTATAAATTCTGGGCTTTATGTGGACCATCAGGTTTTTGCTATAATTTTCAGTTATATACTGGAGCTACAAAAGATTGTGAAACACAAGATTTAGCTTTGGGAAGTCGAGTAGTGTTGGATATGTTTCAACCAGTAACATCGCCTACAAGCTATATAATATTATCTATTTCGATAACCTTTTTACAAGTTTTGACCTTTTGATTCATCTAAAAACATTGGGCTTTAGAGCTTCTGGAACAATGAGGGAGAACATACTACAAAAATGTCCAATTCCTAGTGGCAAAGAGATGAAAAAGAAATCCAGAGGCCATTTTGAATGCAGCTTCGACAAAAATAGAGAAGTGCTTGTAGTGAAATGGAATGACAATAAGTGTGTAACAATGGGTACTAATTTTGATTTTGTTACTCCACTGGCTACCACTCAAAGGTATAGCCGCAAAGATGGCAAAAAGATTTCTGTGGGCCAACCTCGTCTTATTAGCAACTATAATAAATTTATGGGAGGAGTAGACCAACATGATTGGTTTAATGGTAAATACTGTACAACTTTGAGGGGTAAAAAGTGGTATTGGCCACTTTTTACTAGATTATTTGACATGTCTGTAGTGAACGCATGGATTTTATATCGTACAATTCATGGAAAGGCAGCCTTAAATCTTCTAGAATACAGAAGAAATTTAGCGGTAACATATCTAAAGTCTTATCCAAAAATGTCTAGGGCGTCTGGACCCCCTGGTGTAGTTCCTGACGCACGATATGACGGAAAGTCTCATTATATAGGTACAAGAGAAAAACAAAGAAGATGCCAAGGGCAGTTATGCGAGGCAAAACCTAGAACGTATTGCAAAAAATGCGATACAACATTGTGTATAGCATACTTCGAAAACTATCACATACAATAACATTAAAATAACATTATTGCACATTTTATTATTGTATTATGTTTCAAATGTTAATAACAAATTTAATTAATGTATATTATTAATAAACTTCAATCGATTTTTTACGATTTTTTATTTATACAAAAATTTTAATAGCCAAGAAAACGTACTCATGTTATCCCAATGTCATCATTTGAGGACGGCATTTATCTCGGACATACAGCCCTAAAATCAAGAAATGATTAGGAACATTTTTGAATAACAATTTTTTTGCAAGCAATTTCAAAGATGAAATCTAAAAAAAATATGCTTGGTACTTAATGGGTTATTAAGAAAAATTTACGTCAGGACATAAAAACTTTCCTAATAAGACTATATCCATATAATCCTGATATCAGATATAGAACAGTCGATTAACAACCAAATGTCTTTGATTGTGGTGTTTTCGCTATTGCTTTTGCAGTATCTACATGTTTGCAACAAGATCCCGTCCTAAATAGGTATATTAAACCACAAATGAGACAACATTGCTTAGAATTATTAGAGAGAAAAATATTACTACCTTTTCCTACATTTAATTAATATTTTACATAGGTGCACCGCAGATGTTTTAATATTTTCAGAAACAATGACATGCTGCGGTGATATTATGATATTCCAAATTTTCAAATTTAACCGATAAAACTGTCGGTATAGGACCAACTAACATACAGTTGTTTGAACAACCAAATAATCCCAACTATTACCCAAGAATCAATTTTCCTCAAATTACATCATTAAAGAATTTAGAAAAACAAACTATTTTAAATTGTAGAGGGATACCTTGAAAATGCACATATGGAAGTATTTTCAGAGATAGTAGACAATAACACATATTTTAGAATGCAATCTGTTTCATTCGTTCAACATCCGGAAAATATTCGTTCGATTGCCATAGGTAGTAGACTGGGTACGGTTGAAACACAGGACGGTTGAAACAACATAAATATCTCACAAACCGTTCGCGCCATGTGTGTGAGTATTGAGAAAGAATGAATCATAAACAAGTCCGTTCACGATTATCAGTCTTGCTTTATTCGTCACGCGGTTCGGTTGTGCACAGGAAGCTCTATTGTTTTTAGACAAGCAAAAGTAAGTATTTTTGTTCTGTTACTTTTCTTTGTAGTGTGAGAACTATTAATGTGAGATTGTTGAGTGTATATTTTTTGTACGCAGTACACATTGTAGAATACAACATAGTGACTATTAGGAGTGTGTCAGTGTTGTTTATGTTTATTTTAGGTTATTTTTTGTTAAAAAGGGGGTTGGGGACAGTTGAAACAATTTTTCGGGGGACGGTTGAAACAATGTGTTTACTTAGTTTTCGTATTTTTTAGATGCGCCGTGTACGTGTGAGGAAGACATCTAGAGGAAATGTGGACTTGTCTGCATACAAAGCGGCTTATGACGAGGTGAAGGCAGGCAGCTTATTGCGCAGTGCGGCGGAGAAGTATAGCATGAATCACTGCTCGCTTCTAAGATTCATTAGAAAGCGAGATGCATCTGCAGCGGAAGGAGAAACTCAAGACACCAGTATGGGATATAAAGCTCATAACAGAGTTTTTTTCCATCGATCAAGAAATAGAGCTGTCGAAATATTTGGTACGATGTGCGGATATTTATTTCGGACTTAATAAAAAGGAGGTAAGAAAATTAGCCTTCGAGCTTGCTGTAAAATATAATTTATCGCGACCACGGACTTGGGATGAGGCGGAGATGGCTGGTGAAGAATGGTTCCGTATGTTTATGAGAAGGAACCCCGTGCTGTCTGTACGTGCAGCACAAGCAACAAGTCTTTCAAGGGCCAACAAAAGTGAGCACTAGTGGCGAGTCATCTAGACGACATGGAATGTATAATTATTACTTAAGAACAAAAGAAAATGAGAAACGACAAGTTTGCAAGAAAATGTTTCTTGGAACGCTTGGAGTAAAAGAAAACATGGTCCACGATTGGATGAAAACTGTTCAACATGGTTTAATTAGCCGTATTAATATAAAACAAAACTCCAGCGATAATATAGCAATACAAAAAAGAGCTTTTGCAAGCAAATTCCTTAATTTAGAAAAGTTACCATCGCACTATTGTAGAAAAGAAACCAAAAAATTATACCTCGAGTAATTTTTTCAGACCAAAGTTGATTTATATAGGGCGTATAAACAGTTTTGCAAATAGCAGGGAAAACCAGAAATGATTGTGTGCAATACCATTTTTGACCAACTTTGTACAGAAATGAACATAGGTTTATATCAACCCGCAAAGATAGATGCGATACTTGCTGTGTATCACTACCACTATTAGCCTGTTTCTCTCCACTGCTGGATAAAGGCCTGCCCCATAATTCTCCATCTCTCTCTATTTTCCGCCACGTTCAACCATCCGATTGCTGTGGATATGAAACTAAAAATATTTCTGAGGAAGAATACATGCAACATGTAAATAAGAAAGATATAGGTCGACAACAGAAAGAATCAGATAAAAAATATTCCTCTTCAAGGTGATAATTATACCTTCACAATGGATATGCAAGCAGTGAAGATTTGTCCTGTTCTAAATGCTAGTGCATTATATTATAAAACGAAACTCAGTGTCCATAATTTTACCATTTATAATGTAGCAAGTCATAAACGGATGAACTATTGGTGAAATGAAACTGAGGGCGATCTGTCTGCATCAACGTTTACCAATTTCATCATTGATTACTTGAAGACAACTGTTACAAAATATTTCCTATTTCGCAACATAAATTTAAATTGATACCCTAAGCGCCACCTCTTCTTCGTCTTTGCAACGAACACGATAGTACGGAAGATAGACGCGCGCCGGCGACGATAGCTAACTTTGGCATTGAACGTACAACGACTCAGGTCGATTTTGTAGATCAAGTGTATAATCGATAATTTTTAGTCGATTTTCGTTGTAAAATACTCGTACGTATTAGATAATCTCACCGTCATTACGGATATAGTGATAATAGTGCGTAACGTTATTAAATTCAGCCAGTTCATACCGTTTTGGGATACAATAATTTTTTATATCCATCAACCACATTTTTGTCAATTGTGCAGACGCAGTGTTACCAACCATTTTTCTTGGTGATAAATAATCTGGTGATTATTTTTGACAGTCGACCTTGTTGTTATTTAGATATTGATTATTGTTCACAATCATTATCTTAGTCAATTGAATGATCGTATATTTTCTGGACGATCATATGGTTAAATTTGGACCGCTTAAGTGTACCAATCCATCCACGCAGCTGAGTGGCGCCAATCCATCATCGTTTTCCTGCCAAAACCTGTTGTTCGGGACATCACGTCGGTATACTTTCGAGGACCCTGGAGTGGAGCCATTTCTATTCAAAACCAACCACCGCCTATCCATACAGGGAGTCTGCTGTCACCTTGCCAGTTGTAAACTTACTTCGAGCTCGGGTAAGGTATTTATATTTTCTTGTTTGGATTTTGGTGGTATTTTGGTGTATTCACTGAAGCCGATTTTTGTATTGGCGGGGCTACCCTTCTGGTTTCCCCGTATTGTTGTCATCTTTGACGTGCCGTTATTCAATATATTTAACGTGCATACAATTATTAGCACGCCACGATCACATAAGCTTTGTCGTTGTCGATTTGATATAATTAAACTTTGTCAATTAAATATTGTTTTATTTCGACGAAGCGTATCCTCAATCTTTTCAGCACTGCACGGAGTGGAATCCACGATCCTCGCTCCCAGCTACAGCGAGTTAGTTTACACGTCCATCAGGGTTACCACGTAATAAAAGTAGAGGGTTATCTTCTGCGTGGTGCGTTTTCTTTTCTGGGCCGTTCCCTCATTAGGAACGGGGAGAAAGGATTGCGTTTCACAACTTGTGTTGATAGCAATCTTCCAATAATTTTATATTCCGACGGTTGTTGCTATCAAAACAGGAATTGCATTCTTGCTAATGCATTGCTTAATTACAGCATTGAAACTGGTATTACAATATATCAAAAATTTTTGGAAAAAGGTCACAATCAAATGGAGTCTGACAACGTACACGCTTTAATTGAGCGTAAATTAAATAAACGTCAAATTCATCTTCCCAGCGACTATGTTACTGTTACTTTGGAAGCTCGGAGAAACCCATGTCCACTAGGTGCGAAATACGTAACGCACGATTTTTTTAAAGATTATTCTAATCCAGCAAACATTATTTATAACAGCATTCGTCCAGGGCGCAAAACTAATGATCCTACTGTCAATCGTTTGTGAAGTTTCGAGAAAAATTTTATGATTTTAATTTGTTATTTATTCATATTTTAAAGTTTGTTTTTATATAAAAAATTTTTTTTACTTTTTCAATTTTAAAAAAAATCTTGACGTTACCACTTGACGTGATTGCGAAGGATCGTTTGCGTTTTTGTATGCCTGTGTTTGACTGCATTATTTATTGGGTAAATAAAAGTGTAATTGGGTAAGATTTCCGAAAGGATTTTGCAATTTTTAAGATTTTAAATAAATGTAATTTCAGTCCTGAAGTAGCCTGCAATAAGGTTGGGCGAAACGTCGACTTCTTATACAGTTGTTTGAATTACTATATTGTACCTAGTCCAAATTCCCGAAAATCATTGGTAGTGTATGATAAGATGATGGATGAAAGTAGATCTTCAATAATTATAAAAATTAATAGAAACCTAGTACAAATCATAACATAAATTATAATTACAAAATTTTAGCAAATTCATATTAAAAATATTTAAGAAAACTGAAAAAAACCCGCTCCTGTAAAATTGCTGTTTTTGGAGATACAGGGTTTTAGCATAAGACCGTCGATATGGAAAAACATAAAATACAGAATTTTATAGCAGTTAAATTTTCCACGCAGTATAATTACATATACTGAGGAATCAAGATGTAACAAATTTTTTCAATTTTAGTTAAATGGTTATTTGGCATTCAAGTCTGTTGAAATCGAGTCAATTCATACTGAAGATTACACGGTATGGAATCAAGACCAACAAAATTGTGATATATTTATGGAACTACGTTATCGTCAGGAAACCGATATCGAAACCATTTTAAGCAAACATTTAGGACCGGTTGTATAACAGAGGTAATCACCCTATTGGAAAACGCTATAACTTTTGCAGATGGCGCCAAATGTCAATTCGGTTTTGACATTTGTGAAGTAAACAAACGCAGAATACAAATCGACAAGCCATGAATCGGTTTACTCCGCAAGAACGCGGAATAATTGTTTCCATTTTTTTGCGCAACAATTCGTCGGTTGTGTTGGCGCAGCGTGAATTTCGTCGCAGATTTCCTGGCTGTCCGACACCAACTGGACAAACACTGCGGCGTTTGGCCACTCGCCTTGTTGAGACTGGGACAACACGAGATGCTCCCAAGACTGGCCGGCCCCGGAGCAGCCGTTCTGCTGAGAATATCGCTGTTGTTGCCCAAGATGTCGAAGAGGACCTTGAAAAGGTCAATAAATTAAAAAACAAATATGTCATATTCTCTCCCCCTCGCTATCACAACTTTTGTCCGAAACATTTTTTCATCTGATTTTTGGTTTTTGAAATATTAATTGCTGGAAGTTTTAAAATGAACACCCGGTATATGGAAAAACAAAAATACAGAATTTTATTGCAGTTAAATTTTCCACGCAGTATAATTACATATACTGAGGAATCGAAGATAATATAACCAATTTTTCTATTTCTCTTCATATAAATATATTATACATATTTTTTTATTAGTAGATATACATATTTTCCACGCAGTATTATACTGAGGAATCGAAGATAATATAACCAATTTTTCTTTTTCTCTTCTCTTCATATACATATTTTTTTAATATTAGATATACATATTTTCCACGCAGTATAATTACATATACTGAGGAATCGAAGATAGTATAACCAATTTTTCATTTTCTCTTCTCTTCATATACATATTTTTTTAATAGTAGATATATGTACATATTTTCCACGCAGTATAATTCAGTGGCGTAGCTAGCATGGGTGACACCCGGGGCGGATTTAATGGGTGTCACCCCCACCCCGGGAAAAAACTACGGGTCACTCGTTTTTGTTTTTAAAAACCAAGAACCGAGGTAATTTTAGTCAGGAAATTTAAATAATTTGAGATCCGGTGTCATCCCCAGACGGGTGCACCCGGGGCGGTCCGCCCCCCTCCTGAAGCATCGATTACATTGGGCGAATTTACTAGCTACTTATCAGCGAATAAAGTCGCGCGCGACTGAGCGTGTAGTGACCTGTCCGATTACACTACAGCTAGTATACTCGCTAGTTGCGTAGTCGCACGTATTCGCGCATGTCACAAGTACATACGATTTGAACTGATATATTAATTAATAATTAGTTTAATAATTTGGTTATAAGTTATCTGTGGTTAATATTTAAAAATTTAGTTTTGTAATAATGAAGAACAGTAATAACATAATTGATTTTTTAAAAATTTATTAAAAATATCCATTACTTTGGAACATTAAGCACAAGGACTACTGCAACAAAGTTAAAAGATGAAATATTTAAAAGCTTCTATTTAGAACTTGAGAGTGAAAGATTGGTAGAAGAAATGAACGAAAAGCAACTAAAAGCCAAAATAAAAAATACAAAGGATGTTTATCGGAACGAACTGGCTAAAATAGAAAAAAGTAGGAAAAGTGGCAGTGGAGCAGACGACATTTATTATCCAAAACTTGTGTGTCTTCTTTTTTAATTATTCCATAAACCATTTGTAACAAATTATCGAACTGGGCCGCGTCCATTCTTAAAAGATTTCGGTAGGCTGCAGTGTCTTCGTCTCTTAATTCTTTTATTAATTTACTGGATGCGCCATATTTCTCTCGTCTACCAATCCAATCTCTGATCCAAAATCTTTTCTTCTTTCTAGTTTTCTTTTTTTCCAACTCCTGACGCAATAAAAGAGATATAACAACAACACCCGCGCGAACTACAGCCTCTGACATCTTGCAAGTTGCAACCACTACTAGTCAGTAGTCACTAGTCGCGAGCACAATAGCGATTTTACTAGCCATGTCGATTACACAAAGCTATTTTACTCGCCGGTGTGTAAAATAGCTAGCAAGTAGCGAGAAAAGTAGCCCGGCTGTCAACTTTAATCGCGGGCGAACAGCGTCTGTTCAACACGCGGCGAGTAAGCGACTAGGTCTATTGCATTATGCGAATTTAGTAGCTGCGAGTAAATTCGCAAGCGACTAGCGAGTAAATTCGCCCAATGTAATCGATGCATTAGCTACGCCACTGGTATAATTACATATACTGAGGAATCGAAGATAATATAACCAATTATTCATTTTTTGGAAATGGGTGTTAGCAACAGAGAAATTGGTCGGCGTATTGGTGTTAGTGAAGGAACCGTGAGATATAATAAAAAACGTTATTTGGAAACGGGTAGTGTTCAAAATCGGTCGCATTGCCAGCACGGTAAATTTAGTACGTGATTTACTCATCAGCAACCGAACCGTCCGCAGAAGACTTGTTGAAAATGGTCTTCGTTCACGCCGTCCAGCAACTGGGCCTGTTCTTACAAAGAGACATCGAACAGCGAGACTCAATTTTGCAAGACAGCATGAACATTGGAATGAAGAGGACTGGGGATCGGTTTTATTTACTGATGACTCTCGTTTCACGTTACAGGGTCCATGGTCGCCAAAGAGTATGGAGACGGTCTCTGGAGAACGTTATTCTCAACGAATGCTTGCTCTCAGAACCAATTTCTTTTGGAGGATCAGTCATGGTCTGGGTATATCATTCGAGGCTCGTACCGAGCTCTATATTTTTGGAAATACATCTGTGAATGCTTCAACATATACATATAACAGAGATTCTGGAAGACCATGGGATCCCGGTTGTTCCATTCATTGGAGACCAGTTCATATTAATGCAAGATGATGCATGGCCGCACGTGGCAGCGACCACAATGAAGTACCTCCATGATGTTGGAAAAAAGTGCATGGAGTGGCTATAGCTTGCAGTCCGGACATGAATCCCATTGAACATGTCTGGGACATAATGGGAAGACAGACTCGAGCCCGTCAAGTGCAGCCAACAACGTTAGGGGAGCTAAGACATGCTCTTTCAGAAGAATGGGACCTCATTCCTCAAGAAAGTGAAATTAGGGTATATGAACCATATGTGATAAAACTTTTTAGCCACTACAATTTCTTTATAGATATTCAATGGGCTAATCCCTCAAATTTTTTTTTTCATTAAAATCGAAAATTTAAGTGATTTTAAACCCCTCTTGCGTAAAAAAAATTTTTTTTTAGCAATTTTAACGATCGTATTGAAGTTCAAAAATTGAAATATTTTTAAATAATTAAAACGCGGTAAATAATGACGTATCATAAGGTAAGCCAATAAGAAGCCAATACACTCCCACTATTGAAGGTTAATTATTTTTAAATGTCAGTTGGTATACTATAACCTTAAAAGTTTAAATAATAATGTATTTAAATGTAAAGAATGAATTTAAACTATATATTATTATTTTTATACTTCAAAATGTGTAGCAAATTAGAAATTAATTTTGAACAAACATCATCGGACAATTTACCATCTGTAGATGGTGATATGTTGAACGATTTTTATTCTTCCAACATGGATTTTGTGAGTGCCGAAGTACGCAATGTAAAAACGAAAAGATCAGGTAAAGAAATGTATGGAGATAACGCTGTCGCATACGTACAACTTCAACGGGTAGGAGATCTATGTACAGTGAAAGCAAAAATCACTCCGGAACATAAAATAAGGAACAAAGCTTACGATGTACATGTTGTAATAAATGCCGCTTGCGCCCATAATGTTCTTGTAATTAAATCAGTTGGAACTGTGAAAAACACTTTTGCTGAATTATTTTCTGAATTATTCCTACATCTCGGAATAAAGCACTTCTTACTAGTACGCATGATTATTATTTGTCGTTATTATTTAAGCCACAAATTATAATAATTTAAAACAAGTAAACACAATCTTTTAAAACAAGAAGTAAACACAATCTGCTATTTATTTACAAATTGCATATTTTCATAGTGAACGTAGATGGCGTATTATGTATGCATGGTTGCCAACTTATAATAAGTATTTGAATTTACGGATTTTTAACAATTTTTAAACACATCACATGGGTAAGACTCAAGGATGTCATTTTCGCATACATATAAACGTGGCATCGTGGTAAATGCAATTTTAATTGCGAATTGTGATTGGACGACCTTATGATACCTCACAGAATGGCAACTTTTCAAACGTATACGTTTAAATAAGGGACTTTATTTAATTAGTATAGCGTTTTAAAATTATATATTTGTAATTATATATAGTATTTTTCTATGGGCCATCGATTTTTATAGGTAAAAATTATATTTTTGACAACACGGGACAACCCCATTACGATTAATAAAAGAAATTACGAGTGCGTAAAGACTTTTGTCCAGGAGTGTACTTTGTAACGTTCCAAAATTGTATTAAAAACAAAGTAATAAATATTGACTTAATTGTGTAACTAATATTATGCGAGAACACAATTTTGCTGATTTAAATTACTTCATCTTAAAATTCCGGGAAAGAACCGCGACAAACGCCAAGCTCACAAGGCGATATTTTTGCTGACCAAGTCGCGTTAGGATTGTAACGTTCCAAAAACCGATACAAGAACAAAGCTACAAAGTATTGAATATTAACTTAACAATGTAACGCAATATAATACTGTGTTGATTGCGAAAAATTTTAAGATCCTGGATTTATCCTTAAAGAAAAAGAATACTAGAGAAGCGTATCCCACACGTCGATTAGATCTATCTTCTGGAGCAAGCCATATTCCGAAAGATAGTGAAGTAATACTAACACCAATAAGTACATGTCGGATTCCCCTACCAGAAAAAAAAGTTAAAGATCTCAAGGATTTAATGCCTTACGTGTCTGAAGCAAGCAACTGCTTTTACGAAAATAATATTTTTTCTCAATCCACTGTACCATCAGTTGAAGAATATCTACCAGATGAGCGTGTATATGAAGATGATGAGTAAAGAACACTATAGCAGTATTCATTTTAGTTCATTTTCTGTTTTATTTTGATATTTTTTCAATAAAAAAATTAAACAAAAACGGTTTTATTACCTAAGTCATTAATTTCCCGTTACAAGTATACTTCAAGAATTGACCATGTCATTAAAAAAAATACTAAAATGATTCTTATTTAAACAGAAAAATATCAACTGAACACTGAACAGTTGAAACACTTTAGATACACTCAATATTCCCAAAAAAATGTAAATGAAAGCATGTATGAAACAATAAATCTTCTCGAGCGCATGAAATTGCAGCTCCTGAAAAGTTACGATTTTCGACATAGTCATTTCTTGTACCAAGCCACAGATATATGTTAATAGAAAGTCCTATCATTCAATTAATGTACAATTGGTAAGTGACAAACTTGGATATATCTGCCTATTATTTACAAATAATATTTTTCACAAAACAGATCTGTGATGTTAATTTGAAAATTTTAAATGTAAATGCCCGATTTCCTGGAAGCACCAGTGATGCTTACATTTGGAATCTGTCTGCCGTGCAGACTGTTTTAAGAAATATTCATGGTGCAGGAACACACGATTACTATCTGTTGGGTGAGTACACACAGCTCAGCAGGAATGTCATAACTCATAACAATGATTTTTTTTAGGTGATTCAGGGTATCCGCTGCGAACCTGGCTATTAACCCCCTTTGCGGAAGTGGTTGATGGTACACCTGAGGCACATTATAATATAGTACATAAGAACACTAGGGCAAAAATAGAGTGTTGTAATGGAGTCCTTAAATCAAGATTTCGTTGCTTACTGAAACATCGTGTGTTGCATTATTCACCAGATGTTGCATGTAAGATCATAACTGCTTGTGTTGTGCTACACAATATGTGAATTCACTACAATGTACCGGAACCAGCAGAAGAGGAGGATGCGGGAGAAATGGGCTTCATTGAAGCAAATCCTGATGATAATGAGGATCCAATCGCGAATCGTAGGATCAATCCCGAATTAGTGGATGGACGACACGCTCGGAACAGGCTTGTGCGCATATTAAATGCATATAATATTATTTTATTGAGTATTTTTTATTTAATTTTTTTTTACCATTTCCCACTGCATTTGTTGTTATTATTCATAGTAAATAATAACAATATAAATGAATTAAAGAAAACAAGTTAAAAATTTTTAATAAAATAATTTAAACCAAAGTCATCCATTCTTTTTATTTATATTGACAATCCAACTCGAAAAAAAAATCAGACTACTAGTTATTGTATTACAGTGCGACCTCGATAATCCGAACCTTCATTACACCGGATTCTGCAATAATCCGGCTAGCATTTCAATTGCATTGTGTACTTTGTAATCCGGATTTGATAGTCCTCGGTAATCCGGATCTGCGTTTGGAATGATTGTGAACACCCGTATCGTATCTGTGAACCCCCCAGATATCTAGGGGTTCACATAAGCAGTGTATGCCTTCGTTTTGACTGCTACGTATCGCGTCTAAAAACTAACTAATGATCAAAGTGCCGTCGATCCTTTCCTTACTGAATTTGCAGAGAAGATAAAACAATTAAACCTCGCACCTACTCAAATATACAATGCAGATGAATCTGCTCTGTATTGGAAAATGTTACCTGAAAGAACGCTGGTTCGTTCTCAGGAGAAGACCCCACCAGGTCGAAAAATAAGTAAGGAACGCTTTACATTTCTAGGATGTTGCAATGCTGATGGTTCACAAAAATTAAAGCTGTTAGTGATAGGAAAGGCAAAAAATCCAAGGGCATTTAAAAATGTGAACATACCTGTTGAATATAAATCATCTGCCAATGGATGACTACAGCAATTTTTGTAGACTGGTTTCATTCCTCATTTATTCGTCAAGTTAGAAGTCATTTAAGAAGTCTCACTTTGCCTGAACGAGCCCTGTTAATCGTCGATAATGCCTCGAGCCATGGAACTATAGAAGAGCTGACTAGTGAGGATGGATAATTTACAGCATTATTTTTACCACCAAATTGTACAGCACTTTTGCAACCTATGGATCAAAATGCCATCAGACTGACGAAATTATTTTATCGGAAAAGTCTTTTAGCCCATATTTTATCTAATAACGAAGAGAACGTTGTTAAGTTATTAAAAACCATTAACTTTAAGGACGCTGTATGTCTACTATGCAATGCTTGGGAAAAAGTCTCCTACAAAGTTTTGCAAAAGTGCTGGCACAAAATTATGGCTCATGTGGCAAATAACGACCCAGACACTGAATATGATGCTGAAGATCTAATTCCTCTGAGTGAATTGCGACGCAATCTGATTTCCTTGGAAGCGCGAAATTTTTTCTTTTATTAGAAATTTTTTTTTATTTATTTTATTTTTTTTATTTATGTATTTTATTTTGTTAATCCATAAATATTTAATAGATGTTTCAAATATGCTCAATGTTCTCACTGAGCAAAATCTCACGATCGTGGAAATACGTAACTGGCTTGAAAATGATGAAGATTTGTTACCACTGGAAGACATAGATGCTACAAACGAACATCATGATAGTGACAATGAAGATCCAGAGTTAAATAATACAAACCACACTGTTAAGAATGACGAGGCAGTTAAAATGTTTCAATGTGTGCATCGAGTGGGCAGAAGAAACTAATATCCCACTGCATGATGTTCTTGTACTTCAAAGATTAAAAAAACGGCCTTTATAATGAACCAGAAAAACATCAAGCAAACAAAAATTACAAATTACTTCACAAAATAATATAAAATTTAATAAGTATGCTTCTGTTTTAATTAATTTTTGTTTATGTACTATTCTATAGTTGTTTTGTATAAAATATTTCTCTTTTCAATAAAAAAAACTTTCGCTTCAGTAATCCGAATTATTTATTAATCCGGATGACCGCGGTTTTAATTAGTCCGGATTATCGAGGTCGTACTGTATATGTATAATATTATGAATAACTAGCTGACCCGGCAGACGATGTCCTGCCTGGAATTAACTGACTTTGACATAAAAATGTTAACCTTAAAATAATGACATTGGCACTCAAAGAATTGTTTATCCAAATATAAATTATAAAGTTGTATTGATTTTATTTCATTTTATTCATTTAGATGATTAGGGGGAATCAGATATCAATTTTGTTGATGATCTATAAAATTCGAAAAAAAACTTTTTTTGTGCGAATGATTTTTTAAATTTTTTTTCGTATTATTCATTTAGATGATTAGGGGAAATCAGATATCAATTTTGGTGATGATCGATGAAGTTTTTCGAAACGAGGGACGGGTGACAATGTTCCATCATCGAATTTTAATATTTTTTGGTGACTTTCGGGTAGTTTAATGTTAATAAATGACAGCGGCAACCCTCCTATAGCAGGATAAACCAACTTTTGATAGAGAAAATCGACTTTGAAAGTACATAATTTTACATGTAAACGGGTGGAATCTCACTCATTTTGTTGACGGTACGTGCAAGTTGAACTAGTCTTAGACTTAGCCGTTTGCGGAGAGGCAGTTGCAGCCCGACTCGACTGCATGTAACATCGATTATTTTTTGTTTTTGCGCGCTTTTTTGGGGGTTAAACGTAATAGATAACTGCCGCATACCGCGACTATACTTTTTAATGCATTTTCAAGGGTCCCTAACATCCCGGTTGCATAAATCCCGGTTTTCTTGATCGGTGGCGCTTCTCGTATGTTTAGCCTAGTAACCAGAGTCAAATCCGCCCTGGAGGGGTGCAGAGCGGAGCGGAGCGGCGCCCCGTAAGGGTAGGATTTGACGATGGATTACCCTCCTTTTCGAATGCACACCCCTAAAATTGGAAGGCAAAAAAAATTTATTTTTTCACTTTTTTGGCAATGCACGGGTTATTTTCCATTTTTTTGCGAATATTTATTACTAATATCTACTAATCACACCCCCACCTTCCCGAATTTCCAAAAATATTTCAAATCGGAGCCAAAAAATTTCACCCCATTTCAAGCGACCGGCCGACGATGTGACACATCGACCCGGTGGTACATCAGCGACCCGTACTATTTCAACTCGCAGCATCTTTCTTATTTTCACACTTTTTTCGAATTTTTTTTTATGATCACCTCTGCGCCGACAAAAGTTATACATTCGCATCAAAACATTGCCAAAAAGGCCGTGATAAACACAAAATTTTTCGAAATTAAAAGTTGGGGGCGTGTCAGTAATTCTTCAAGCCACGCGAAAAAGAGGTCGGCAGCCTATCCCGGCCATGGGTTATGGTTTTTACTCAATTTTCGGTATTAATTCTTAAAAATCCTCAATTATCCAGCTCTTATTGTGTACCTTATCCCTTTTTTGACCTATATATCAAAGGATAATTTTTTTCGGATATTCCTTGTCACTTGGGCCGTTCACTCTCTACCCCGAAATGATATTGCACAGAATAGCGCGATACCGACGCGACGTCGAAAACTTAACCTGCAAATTTCATCTGCCAACTTTTGTTGTTATTTGTTGACGTGTTAAGTTATTCTTATTAAAACAAGACAATGGATGATTTCAAACTACTACTTTTAAATTTTTATGTTTTATTTAATGTATCAAATGTGTGTGAAATTAAACACGGATGGTCACTTAAATCGACGTTGGTGGGTGCGACCTACGAACTTGGACAGGAACGAAGCTGGTTATTTTGTTACAACCTACCTTAAACAGAAAGCGATGGACCCGGAAGAATTCTTCAAACATACGAGAATGGATAAAAATTTGTATGATCAACTTTTGAATTTATTGGATAACAAAACATTCAATAAGAAAACCAATTGACTTTGAGTGTAGCACCCTCAATGTAAATACAAACTACCCTTATATAAAATTTGAATAAAATGTTGTAAATTCTACCATTATAAAATATTAATTTTATCTTAGTATTAGTTAGTAATTAGACTAGGGAGAATATAAATTAGTTGATATTTAATTCACTCATTAAAAATACTTTGGGACGCCTATGTGAGAATTCGGGTAATAAATTTAACAAGGGATGCTTGTAAAACGTTAATAAAAATCTTTCCCACGTCAAATGGCAAAATATTCACAATAGATTTCCGCCTAGGTGGCCCAAAGTAATTTCAAGAAACTAGACAAAGAGATAAAATACATAGTTTTCGACAATCAGTCCAGACAAAAGTCAATAAATGATGTTATCTTATCCCGTGAATATAGAAAATTCTCAATAGAATAATAGCAAATACAGAACTTTAAAAGCGACGGTCAATTAGGACCAGACAAACAATGACAGTTATTGAAAATTATGTTTTATCCTAAACATGGAAACACGGAAATCCAAAGCTTTTAAGTGGGCAGGTGCAAGCCCTTTGTTTAAAATAGAAGTAACTTAGTTAAAAAAATATTGGGTGGTCTAAAAAAGTACACTCCTCTCAAAAATGCAATTAGCCCCGATCACCATCTCAAGGAGTAGGATGGATATGTGTATCACACAATCCACCCCACTCCAATTAGAAGTAATCAAACTAATAAATATGGATGATGATTAAAAATTCACCAGTCTTCTTCAGAGAGCGGTTTTCACGAGTCTTCCGACAAAAGCTGTTCGCGTTTTTATTAATAATCCGAGAAAATCGACTAAAAATCGACCGAGAAAAGCGGGTGTTATTTTAGTGTTAAGTCGCTCAATTATTAAATTCAGCTCCTTTATTTCAGTATTTCAGTAAATTTCAGTATTGTTTTGCTTGATATATGTGATGCAAATTACACTTTTACGCATGTGGATGTTGGAGCACATGGTAGTGAAAGCGATTCAGGTATAAAGTATTCAATGAATGTATGTATATGTCGCAGTCGGATCCCAAAAACCGTCAGTTTGCAAACTGACCGACGTTTTCTAAAATGCTTTTAAAATACAGATCGTTTTACAATCGGACTGAAATTTTCAGTCAGTTTGTAAACCGCGTCCCACGCCTCCGCCGCATTGTAAAATCATATTCATCGTTCTCAACGTTTTACATTCTACCTGAAACAAATTCAGTCCGTTTCTAAAGTGTGCGTTTGCTGCTTATTTGAACGGTCGGATGTCTGCATTGGTGAGCAGTGGCATTTATGCAAATTTGTTTATTATATACTGTCTTATATTGATACGTGAATATGGAAACAACCGTCGAAAGGCCTACAAAACCTAACACACCTCAACCTGTAGACAAGGATATTTTTTATCGAGAACTCGAGAATTATTATTCCGGTAAGTAACATAACCTATAATAGGTACGTATTTTACTTGTGATAGTGTTTAGAGAGCCGTCTATATTTATTATATTTTAAAGTTTATTTAAACATGAATTTTGATAATGTTAGGGTTGTTGATATCGAAAATTAAAAAAAAAAGTAACTTGTATTTGTTAAAAGCTAATTTGTTGTCATTCAGATTATTAAAACGTATTTAAAACTGTAGGTAGGTAACTAACTATAGTATGAATTTTTAGATAAAAAGACAAAAAAAGCCATGGTCATCTGAAAAAATAAATGATGTCATAAACATTTTAATGGAAAGGCGGATTGCAACTAAGAAAAAAACTAATGAACAATATTATTATGGCAATTTATATGACATCGTTGAAATAAGTGGTATAAAAAAAATTATAAAACAAAGGAAACATGATGATCCAATAATTTTTGTTATTCCGGCGGAAGATTTTTATGGAAAACTGTTGGAGTGTCACATATCCACGGGCCATGGAGGAAGAGATAAAATGACGGCGTACTTAAAATCTAAATTCTACATTCCTCGGGCTGCTGTGGACGTATTTGTGAAATTTTGTAAACGCTGTGCGGAAAAGAAAGGCCAAATAAGGAAAGGAATTGTAGTCAAACCAATTTTAACTAAGAGATGGAACCATCGCGGTCAGGTCGACTTGATCAATTTTCAATCAACACCTGATGGCGAATATAAGTGGTTACTTAATTATCAGGATCACCTGACCAAATTTCTGCACTTAAGGCCTCTTAAATCGAAACGTGCAGAAGAAGTGGCAGTTGAATTAATAAAAATATTTTTAGAATTCGGTGCACCCAAAATATTACAAAGCGACAATGGTCGCGAATTTGTGAACGTAATTATTAGAGAAATGACGTCCAATTGGTCAGCTTGTAAAATTATTAATGGTCGTCCTCGGCATCCCCAAAGCCAGGGAAGCGTAGAGAGAAGTAATCAGGATGTTGAAAACATATTACGATCTTGGCTTCAAGATAATGATACCCAAAACTGTACAATATACAAAACTGTACAATACGTACAATGGCATAAAAATTCATCTTTTCATAGAACAATTGGAAGATCGCCATACAAAGCTCTCTTTGGGGTTTTGGGGTTGATTTTCCAGTTGGGATTAAGTCCACAGATTTACCATCTGAAATTTAAAAAAATATTACAACTGAGGAAGAATTAGAAGATGTGATAATTCTTGAGGCTCAAGCCAATAGCAATCAAACAAATGACGAAGAAATAACCGACCAAAACTATGCTAATGAAACTGCTGAAAATTCGATGTCTGGCACTGAAAACATTAAGAGCGCGCTGCAGAAAGAGAGAGAGGGAATGATGTTGAAAGAAGCCTCTAATCTTTTGTACAAATTTAAAAAACTAAACGTTGTATCAATGTAATTCTTTTTTTATATTAATAAGAAAAGACTATTGAAGGCAATAACCAATTTTGAGCGCTTTAAATTAAAAGTAAATAGGGTAATTTAATTTATGAAAAAGGACAATTTTGAATTTTTATGACAACCGATCTTAATGAAACTTCGTTATTGCCTTCTGCAGATCATTATAAGGACAAAACCTGATTTTGAAGCGATTTCATCATCAATTATAGAAAACTTGTACAAAACTTGTAAATCAAAAAGTGCTCTTAGTGGAGTTTTAAACTATATAAAATCAACTTAATGCACAAAGGGTTCAAGGGTTCCCTTAGATATGGCGCAAGTAATTTTTTTAATTTTTTTAAATCTCTACAGAAGATTAGAGGCTTCTTTCAACATCATATCTACTGATTCCCTCTCTCTCTTTCCGCAGCGCGCTCTTAACCCACCTGAAGATTCCATTTATGTGGAGGATATTGAGAACATTGACATTGCTAATATTCCAGTAGAAATAGTAAGCTGCACAGACTGAACAATAAATACAAAGTGTAGGCTATGTTCCCCAGAAAAAATAATTCATTTGGAAAGATTGAGTTCCTGTAATGGGCAGAAAAGAGCAGCAGAAAAAATGCTGCAGGTTACAAAGAAAAAACTAAAAGATATAAGTGTAGGGAATCACGTCTCCGTAAACGTTCCCAAAGTTGATCGTAGCCCTCTTGATCCCAAAAATATTTTGGGCATTGTTATTGATCACAAAAATGGTGTGTACCAAATAGGTACTGAAAAGGGCATTTTAAACGGATGGTTTTCGAGGGATGAAATAATCCCAAACACAGCACTTAATTGGATAGAATTCGATGTTCCGTCAGACAATATTATAACATTAAGGGAAGCAGTGTCCAATTCGTCCAAGTTTGGCGGCCAAGGTTTTAATCCGACTGCGACATATACACTTTACAAATTGGCATTTTAGGTATCTTTTCTAAATCGCCGGTAGGTAAAGCTCTACAAAATAATGAGTTACCGGTACCACCGGCATGTAATTTACCGCAGAGCGAAAAGAAATTCCCTTTTTATTTTGTTGGAGATGCAGCGTTTCCTCTGAAGGAAAATATCATGAGGCCGTTTCCTGGAAAGCTCCTTGATGACAGGAAAAGTATCTTTAATTATCGACTTATATATCTTATATCTTAAAAGTTATAGTATCAAGCTGTGGAATAGTTCACTCTTGCTCGCCCCCCCCCCCCCATTGGAGGTTGAGTTCTGAAATACTATCGGAGGGTGAGTATACGACATTTCGGTGGCGCCCAGAATTTCTATCGATTGTGACTTTTTCTCCTATTTCGGCGTCCCGAATTAACATTAGATTGATTGATGCATCCACAACCATCACGACCTGAGCTAGCGGTATCCGATGCTAATGAAGGTAGGTAGCGCGTATTTTGCCTGCGTGCTACGGATTGTGCCCGAACCATTTAGGTCCGTGACACTTGTTGTACTCTGGTCTTGTACCGCTCAGCTGATGTCGCTATTAATGTCATTAATTAATGTCATAGTCAAATCGGCCAAATAAGATTTCAACATTTTTTTGTTGTTATTTGTTTTTTATTTAGGAATTAGTGCTGTGTTGCACCCTGGCGAGTTGGACGTTTTTAGTGTTTACTCTGATGATTCTTTTTAGGATTATTAGTGTTTAGTCTAGTGTGTTTCGCAATGTGGATTACTTTTAAAATTATTTTTGTTTATGTTTGTTTACGTTTGGCGTTGACACATCGTGTTTTTATTGATCACTTTGTACGTTTATTTATTCTTAATGTCCGTAATCTTATGCGTAATCTCACATTTGCCATCACCTATTGTTTGGTATGTAGTAGACTTTTTAACTTGTACATAATTATTTGTTCATTTTACACTTCTGTAATTCCAGCCCTGAAGATGATTAAATAAATTAATCGAAACGTTGGCTAACGGTAGATATTCGTTTGATTGCATTCCTTGACACCCAAAAAGTAGTTTCATCATTAATTAATTCAGGAAGAAAATAGTTTTAATAAACTCTAAATTGTTGATTTCAGACAGATCCAATTTTTCTACATTATGCGTTATTATAATCTTTATTTATTTACTTTAATACAACTTTACTGTGCGAGCTCTCAGACATGACTGACTCGTTGCCGACACAAATTGCTAGAAGTCTCCAATTTTCTTAATTCTATGCACGCTTAAATTGGTATTTATTCAAAGATCCCAAATTGCTGAAAATTGGAATAACAAACTCTAAATTCACTTTCACTTGATACAGCAAATTTCTGTTTTTTCTGCGACGTTTCACTTACCACATTTGCCAACTTAACTTCTTTTGTTTGCTCGACTTCAGGTAAAGACACTCTAGAAGCACCACTCTTTTGATTAGCTGGAAGTTCCTTCACATGACTCAGTGTGTTTTGTGGTTCTTGAGGTTGCACTCCCTCGACTTCCTTAGAGGAATTTAATATTTTTAGTTTACTTGTGTTTTTTGCGTTACGGTCGAAGCAGTGGATTCTCTGATAGGCGCAGTGGTGATTAATCTGGGAACTTCTGCGGGTCTGCAAGTTTGCAAAAAAAAACTGCCGACCTGGTAGATGGGTGTCATTGTAAATCTCTGAGGCTCTTTGAATACGCGACATCCTATTCAGGCGAACCGTTGCCTCTTCTTCAGCTGTCATCGTTGTTGAAGAAACCCGTTTTCTCAAATCGTCGATCGGTAGGAGGCGCTTTAAAATTATAGCCGGCGATTTGGTTCGAGTACCTGTAACTTGGTTTGGTCGCGTAGCTGTAGTCAGATTAGTCGTGGTGACACTGCTGCCCAAAAGTACCTTCTTCTTTTCAACACGAGGAGCACCATCTTGTACTACATGCAAAGGTGTGTATGTTATTGCACCACAGCGGCTGAAGGCAAATCTGCCCTTTATTCCTTCTCTCTGCGGTTGATTTGGGATGAAACTTCTGTATGGAATTCTTTAATAAAAGCCAGTTAAATTTCAATAATTTTTTTTCAGCCTTCTCCATCTTCAAAAAAAATTATAAAATGTCCCAAATTGATCATAGCATATGCTAACTTGGGACAAAACTCTCGATAGCATTAGTTTTCTTAGCAAAATAAGTAGTTGTCCCAAATAACCCAACTGTCAGGGTAAGATGGGACATGAAAGAAATATAAAAAAAAATATGTACAACTAAAAAAAACTGAATTTACCACACAAATAATAGGGCTTTATGATCATGCTATTTTGATTAAATTAAAACCAGTAATTTTAAAATGAAATCAAACGCTTTAAAAAATTTTAGTCATTTTGTCCCAAGTAACCCCAGTTTATGGTACTTGATATATATTTGTGCATTATGAAACCGAGAAGAAAAGAAGTAAGTGCGGACTTGCGTAGAGCAATACTCGTTCTCCATCAAGAGAATTTAAATTTTAGTGCAATAATAAGAAAAATAAAGTATCACAGAACTACTGCAAGTAGAATAATAAACTTTGCATACATTAGAAGTTGCGAAGTTGTTATCGGTGATAAGAAGGTTTATATTTCACATTTGGCTGGTGATACAATATCTAGTTACCATTTGCTTTCCCATATTATTGGAAATTGGCTTCCGTTATTGGAATTGATTGGGAATCAAGAGTAAGAAATAGTGCTAATTAAGAAATTAAATCTTTCTTATCAACTGGATCAACGTTAGAAAATTTTCCATTTTGAATTAATTGTCAGTTGGCTGTGTTTTCATATTTTGAGTAAGGCTGTGGTATCTACTTTTGCTACTGATTTTTAGATAACATCAATAAGCTTAGTTGGATATCTGTTGGTTTTGTTTACTTGTGTGCACCTACTTGCTGTTGTAGCGATTATCATCAAATAGTGGCCATTTGACTGGGGATCCGAGATAGGACGGAGTTGCAGTTTAACCTTTAGGGTCCAGACGATTATTTTAGTAATCCAACAACGAGGGAAGTTACAACTTTGTTTACTTTATCAGCTTTTATCTGGCAGAAATAAGCTTTGCTATATATACTATACTCCATAGCAATTTGGACTATTGCCAGTAGTAATTTGTCAAGTCAAGTCAAGTTTATGCTGGGGCCTTATTTCAAAATGGTTCAAGGACCTTCAGTCCAGATTTCCTATATCCAAAAAGGATTTTTAGTTGCTGACATATGGTGTTATAATAGAGAGATTTTTTCAACACGGATAGATTTCTTTAAATTAAATAAAATTTTTTCTTGAAATTCGACGCTTATTTTGCGCTACAAGCGCGTATGATCACGTCGTTAGCGTTTGTTCCAATAGAAGGGTTAGATAACGCAATTGATCAGTTATCCCACATATTGACACCTGAACTAGAATCGTTATTACAATGGTTTGAAGATTCATATGTAGGACGTCCAAATCGTCGAAGGAATGGAAGGCGGTCGGCAATTTTTTCTCCAGATTTGTGGTCAGTATATAATCGCGTGTTAACCGACACAGATAGAACAAACAATCATGCTGAAGCGGCACATAGACGATTCAAGACAGAGCTAAGTATGGATCACCCAAACATTTGGATATTAATTTCTAGTTTAAAAATTATTCAACGTGGGCGAGATGTGTTTTATGAACAATTAGTTTGCGGGGCATTTCCCATAATTACGAAATAAATCCATGATTAGTTAAGTACTTTATTAACCCTCCTTTCAACGGGCGGGGACTATCATTATATAATGTTACAAACGTTCCTGTGGGCATTTTTGACATTCCAACACCTCCTAAAATAAGCACTGCTTAATGCGTCTACACCTAGCAATATCCAAAAAGGATTTTTATTTGTAGTCATTTGGAGTTATAATAGAGATTTTTTTGCGGGACATTTCCCATAATTACGAAATGAATCCATGATTAGTTAGGTACTTTATTAACCCTCCTTTCAACGGGTGGGGACTATCATTATATAATGTTACAGGCGTTCCTGTGGGCATTTTTGACATTCCAACACCTCCTAAAATAAGCACTGCCTCATGCGTCTACACCTAGCAATATCCAAAAAGGATTTTTATTTGTAGTCATTTGGAGTGATAATAGAGAGATTTTTTTCAGATAATAATTTTTGCCATCTGAAGTCACTAACCGAGAACTGAACGAAAGTGGTGCAAATGACTTAAATATTGTCGAAAACTTACTGGACAGCGTCACAAAACTCATTCGCCATAAAACTCCTTCGTCTGAACCTTCAACATCTACTGCTATATTATCCACGAATTTCACAGCTACTTGTGTCACAACGTAACAGTTAAAACCTTTTCCAAAAGCTGATCCAATGAAGAGGATAGTACGCCCGATTTACGCACTGCAGAGCCTACTTTAGGTGCAGCATTTTTTAACACCATCCTTGATGAGGAGGTTGAAACACAGCAAGAAGAAAAAATTGACTTGAAAGATGTTTTGTAGTATGGTAGGGTTTAGTTGGTTAGTGTGTATTTACCTTTAGTTTATCATGTGTAACGTTAAATTAGGCTAGTGTTGTAATTGCTGACTTACGCACATTGCATTTGCAGCAATTCTTCAATAATTACAAATTAGGCAAAATAAGTAGGTTTAAGAACTAGTAATAAAAGATGTTGTAAAAATAGTTGTTGATCAGTATTGTTAGAAATGTAAGAGTATGTACAAGGTGTAACAATACTGATCAACAACTATTTTTACTGACTAAAATTCAGACTAAGGGCCGGTTCCACCAACTCTGATTAAATCGTTGGTTAACTAATCACGATTAATGATTAACCGTGATTAAGTTCAGAATTTAACCGACATGCGTTCCACCACGCGTTTAGTAGTTATGATTAGTAAATTGGTTGGGCTTCGTGTATACTCGTGCTTTACATTGTGAAAGCTATTCTGATTGGTTGATAGAGTCAACCTTCAGCAGGCAGCATAACATAACCTCAACTTTTATAAAATTTTATTTTGAATAAATTATCAGGTTATTCATAAATTATATCAAAGATATAAGAGAAGAATAAATTATTCGAAATTGTTTTAAAATGAGTGATGTGAAATCAACACCTACCGTAAGTAATTTTATTAGTTAAATAAATATACCTCGTGCAAAGATAATAAGATGACAATAATATTTATCCCTTTTGCAGTCTGCAAAAAAGCGTGGTACAAATTTCTCAAACCGAGAAAAGCACGAACTGGTTGCAATTGTGAAGAAATACGCGCATGTTATGGAATGTAAGCAAACCGATACCGTTACAATGAAACAAAAAGAAGCACTTTGCAGCTATTCGTAAGGAACAAATTCGAACAGGTAATGTTTTTTCTTTTATGTAAATTTATTCAATTGAAATTAACAAATTGTACTTGTAGGAGGTGGACAGCCGCCAAAAAGTATAACAGATGATCGAGATGCCATTTTATTCGACTGTGTAAAAGAAATTATAAGTGGCACAGTTGAACCCATGTTCAACGAATTTGATGTGGATTTCATAGCAGGTAATGTAATTTATTTAAATAAGGCCTATTATTTTATTTGTAATTTACAGGGGTAGATAACCCTCAAATGAATCATATTAACTTAGAAGATCCAATCTCAGTTGAAATCGAGGAGGTATCTAACACTGACTTGGTAAGCTTAAAAACATTACAATTTGTAATTATTGTCGACTACTTAGTTTCGAGATTTAAAAGTTCGATTCGATTCGCACAAGTTGAAATAATTTATTAGTGTCTTAGCAACACTTGTTACTTGACTAAATTACTATCCGTGTCTGTACGACTCCTTATAATGTCTTTTTTTTAGTGCTCAACTCATCCATCCCCACAACAGGATTGGTCAATGTGGAATCCAGCACAATTAAGAACTCCAGTACACGATGTATTAAAAGTGCAGGAGACGATAGCAGACAATCAAGTAACGGAGACCATAGAAGTTACCCCAAATCCAAAAAAGCGGAAGGCAACAGAACAACTACACCGCCAAGTAGAAATAAGGAGGAAAAAAAATACTAATCGTTCGACATCGTTTGAGGAATTGGCAGTAGCAAAAAAAAATTACGTAAACTTTCTGCATTTAAATGACGAAAAACAAGGAGAGCTGAAAATTGAAACAGAACTAATAAAAAAACAGACAGCCGAGCTAGAAAACGAATTAATATCGCAAAAATTATGTAACGAAAAATTAGAAACAGAAACAAACAACATAAAAAAACGAACAGCCGAGCTGGAACAGGAATTAATCTCCCAAAAATTACGCAATGAAAAATTAAAAACACAATTTTTAATTAGTAAACAAATATTATAAAAATAAATTTTAGTACAGTGTAGACGCCGCCTATTAAAATCACGGATAATAAGATCAATCGGGTATCGAGATCATTTTTGCGAAGAACGGGCCGGCCGTATATGACTACATAGAAAAAACACCGTGTATTGTGATCAAAATTCGGTTTATGCGATCAAATTTCTGTTAAAATATTCTTTAACATTCAATAAAAAATTTATTTACAAACACTTTATTAATTGTAGGGATAAAATTCTACCTGACGTTAAATGAACACGTATCTATCTATAAATAATATTATGTAAAATCATAAGTAGGTATGCGTTATTCGGTTATTGTATCAACAAATTCCTTAATGTTTTTATGTTTTTATTAATTAATTTAATTTAGTTTTAATTTATGTTTTTTGGCTTATTACAAAAGTTTTTTTTTTTCGTTTATAAGTTTCCAAAGTAGTTAATTAAATTTTTCCGAGTAACATCGTTGCTTTCTTGTTCGTTACCACCAATATTATCTAGATTTTCATGAATAATTTCATCCCATTGAATATTTATTGCTGGATCATCTGGTGGTAAAGGTTTTGTAGCAAGTCTTGCTTTATTATGCAAGACTGCAGTTGCCACTATCACTGGAAGAACATTTCTCGATTGAAAACGCATTCCTGTTGCTAAACATGGAAATCTACGTTTCCAAATGCCAAATGTTCGTTCAATAACGCAACGAGTTCTTATTTGCGACTCGTTAAAAATTCTTTCAGCATTTGTCTGAGGATCTAATAACGGTGTTATTAGATATGGTTTAACCGCATAACCACCATCGCCCAAGATTAAACCATCGCCAAATTGATTATCTTCTAACCGCACTTGCAACCGAGAATTGTTTAATATGGTCGAGTCGTGAGTTCCTCCGGGCCATCGTGCAACGATGTCTGTGATTTTCAAATGAGCATCACATGTAGCTTGCACATTAATGGAGAAATAACCCTTTCTATTTCTAAAGACCTCGGCATTATTTCCTCCGAATGATTGAATTTTAATGTGAGTACAATCCAGTGCTGCAATAACGCGTGGAAATCTTGCAATTTCGTAAAAGTCCATTTGTGTTGATGTTTTTTCTGCTGGTGTAGTAGGAAGATTTATGTAATTTGGTCGCAATCTGGCAATTGCTCTTGTCACCCGATGAACAATTCGATATCCGCTAGTTTTACTCACTCCTGCAAAGTCACTTATTGCAATCAGATGTGATCCTGTGGCATAATACCGCAAAGCAAGCAGCAGTTGCTTTTTAGGAGGAATATCATTATTTCTTAATGTCACGTGTTCTAATTCGTGCTGAATTTCTAAAAGCAGATCCTCGACAGTAGGTTTTTGTAGACAAAAACGTCGAAAAAACTCAAGATCGTCGTAATTTTCAAAGTAATCAGGTCTTGGATTTAACACTCGCGGTCTTCTATAAACTTCATTCACAATATCTTCGTCATCCGATGAGGATAGAACGTTATTGTAAAACATGATTAACTAAAATTGTCAGAAGATTTACCAAAATACAAAATTAATTACCTATATAATAATTGCGAAAATTATTCTAGGCTTTAATCATGATTAAAAATATGGTGGAACGCTCTTTTCTATTTAACCGTGATTAACTCCAACTAATCATGATTAAAGTATTTAATCTGAGTTGGTGGAACTGGCCCTAAATGTCTGAAAATTTTGATCTAAGAACCGCAGCATCTTTGTTGCCGGTAATGGATGGTAGAGAGAGTACTACCAAGCAGCTTATTGACTCTATCGAATTGTATCGTATAATGAATTATAAGATGAAACAGGTAAAAAATTACCAACGCAGTATGTATTAAAAACGCGTTTATCTGAAAATCCTAAGATACGTTTGAATCAAGAGTATAGTAATAACGGGTTGTTAATTGCCGATTTGAGGAAATATTTTATAACACATAAATCGTCTGCAGCACTATCAGTGCAATTAAATAATGCTAAGCAAGCAGACAAGTCATTAGAAGAATTTGGTAAAGTTATTGAAAATTTGTGTGTAGAGTTAACAATGGCACAGGCTGATGGTAACAGCGAGATACGGGGTTTAGCATAAGACCGTCGATGTGGAAAAACATAAAATACAGAATTTTATAGCAGTTAAATTTTCCACGCAATATAATTACATATACTGAGGAATCAAGATATAACAAATTTTTTCCATTTTAGTTAAATGGTCATTTGGCATTCAAGTCTATTAAAATCGAGTCAATACATACTGAAGATTAAACGGTATGGAATCAAGAAGACCAACAAAATTGTGATATAACTATTTATGGAACTAGGTTATCGTCAGGAAAAAGATAACGAAAGAAAGGTTTCCTGTTTATTCCGACGTATGCAGAAATAATTGGCGCTAAATTCAATTTACTTAAGGAGTTTGACATCTTCCCCAACACATTGGGGTTAGTTGCATAAATTGTGTTGGGGTAAGATTCCAGCTTGCAACTTGTGTATTTCACGGATATGTATTTATTACAGTGAACAATGCGGACTTGTGTAAGAGAGTCATGCAGAGGGCAATAATGGACAGAGGACAATATTCGGGCTGCTGCACTGGCTTCCTTTTAGGCAAGAGAATTTCGAATTCCTTTGAGAACTCTTCTTAAGCGAGTTAACAAGATTCGCTTAGACAAAGGGAGTTTAGTTCCCTACGGCTGTCTTGGAAAAGAAAACGAAGAAAAACTAGTTATATTCAGAAATTAGGAAAAGCTGGCTATTCTCCAAGCTGCAACGATATTAGATATCTAGTTTATACATTTGTCGAAAACACACAAATAAAACATAGATTCAATAAGGAAAAAGAGCTGGCAGGATATGACTGGTTGAAGCTGTTTATGAAAAGACATCCCAATTTGCGAATGCGCGCTGATCAAGGTCGATGGTGCTACCCGAACTGCACCACGGCTTATCAGGGGTCATTTCTTGTACCCAGGTAAATGTAATCCCTTGACCGAACTGCACCACGGTCAAATGTCGTTCCGTAATCGCTTTACCGAATTGCACCACGAGCAAACCGAGCAGGTATCACAAGCAAACAGATAATATAAAGAAATAAATACACAAATATCTAAATTCTTTGCAATTTAAATTTCGAGTTTAATATATTAATTCATATTATATTATACAGGGTCGGAGCAGGTATTAATAAAATAATAACCCAAAACAGTGAAAAAATTAAATTTTTTTTGCCTTCGAATTTTGGGGTGTGCATTCGATAAGGAGGGTAATCCATCGTCAAAACCTACTCTTCCGGGGCGCCCCTCCGCTCCGCTCCGGGTTGCACCCCTCCAGAGCGGTTTTGACTCTGGTTACTAGGCTAAACATACGAGAAGCGCCACCGATCAAGAAAATCGGGATAAATGCAACCGGGATGTGAGAGACCCTCGAAATAGCATTAAAAAGTATAGTTGCGGTATGCGGCAGTTATCTATTACGTTTAACCCCCAAAAAATCGCGTAAAAACAAAAAATAATCGATGTTACATGTAGGAGGCATCAGGTTAAACTCCAGCATTGTGCTTTAACTTTTAACAATAAAACCACCTTACCTAAAATATTACAATAGAGGTGGTGCAATTCGGACGACCGACCCTTGGTGAGGTGTTTACCTGAAATTACGGTGGTGCAATTCGGGTAGGAGATTTGTGAACTAATCTTTTCGTGGTGCAATTCGGGTGCACCGAGGTCGATCTATAGCTCGTTCACTGGGAATGTGGCATGGTAAAGTGGTTCCATCTTTTAAACTACTTCTAGACACATTAGAAACACATGATTTAATGGACAAGCCCAGGAAAATTTTCAATATGGACGAGAGCGGATTGCAACTGTGTAACAAACCCGGAAAAGTGATCGCCTCGAAAGGGTCCAAAGCTGTTCAAAGTCTCACCAGTGCGGAAATAGGTGACACTATCAGTATTGTCATTAGCTGCAACGCAGAAGGCAATTTTCTTTCACCATACACAATCTTCCGTGGAACATAATTATGATCATTCTTATAAATTTTCATTGTTTACTGATTTAAAAAATAGGGGTGGACTTATTTGTGCATTTACAAGTGTTTTTAAAACAATAATAACAACAGAGCGTGAAATAATGATAATGTTAAATTGTAAAAAAAATAACACCTTCATAACACAAACATTATAGTAAATTATTTTTCCATTGAAAATAATATTTTTAGAGATTTACATTGTGAAATTTCGTTAGGAATTAATCATAAGCTTGATTTGATTGTTTTTATAATATGTCAATATTATTTGAAAATTAGATTACATGGCATAGCTAAATCGTGTAATCAAAATGTTAGCAAACGGCACCAATTAAATAAACTTATATTATTTGCTAATCAGTAAGTTATCTTATTAAACAGTCTCAAAAGAAACTCAAACTAAATTATCTTATTAAACAGTTTCAAAAGAAACTTAAACCAAATTATCTTGTTAAACCGTTTCAAAAAGAAACTTACGTTTCAAAAAGAATAATATTATTAAAAAAAATATTAAAATATCTTTATCGTATAATTAAAACATCTTTATAAGATAAGAAAAGTTTCAAAAGAAACTTAATTGAGAAGCTTCAAAAGAAGCTTGCCATAAAATACCTTAATCAAAATCATTGGCAAACACAAAAATTTAATTTGGGTAAGTCAAATCCTACAACCTGAATTACGTTGTAAAAGGCCGGTTAAAGCTATACTTCATAATAACTTATATAAGTCCATCGGACTTGGGCCTGCATCTGCTCTATGTTATTATGTCTTCGTTTAATGGTAATTTATCGAAGTAAATTACTATTAACGTGTTATTTAGGTACATTAACCTTATTTTATAACCTATGATTTATGCTTTAAAATCGTTGTATAACATTAAACCGAATACACGAGTGTGTTGAATAATGTGTGTATTCGGTTTAATGTTATACTACAACGATTTTAAAGCGTGATCTGTCTAACCTCTTTTCCACTTGTGACAATGCTTTTCGTTATCAAACGATTTGCATCTTGTTCTGTTTAGGTGAGTGTGGCCTGTTGTTAACTTTTAAGAACCTGCCATTTAACTATTGTATTCCCTCCATTTCAGCCCTGAGGATGAAAAATTAAATATTTCGAAACGTTGGCATAATAAGTTTTCTTTAAAACTTTCTCAAACAATAATTAGTTTCCTTTGAAACTTTTTTAAACGATAATCTAAGTGCCTGTATTTAAGGCCCAGTTTTTCAGTCGTGGTTTAAACCAAATAAAAATAGTTAACTACAAAATTTCATGGTTACGGGTTTTTCACTCTTGTGTTAGAAGTGTTGTCTAACCAATTACTTAAACCAGCGCCAGTGGTGGTTTAACTAAAATATTTTAGTTAACCTATATATTCTGTGATGTTTACCTGTTTACTTTGACCATCTTTGACGTGCAAATATAAAGTGTAATTCAAGTGATTTTTCTAAAATGTTGTAAGTAAAATAAGAATTAATTTTAGTATATTATATATTACATTAGCATATAACTATGGAATAAAGACTGTTTTATATTCTAAATGTTTTATTTTTAGATCTTCAGATAAAAGTCCGGCAGGTGCTAAAAACTTCACTACTGCAGAGTTGCTTCTTTTAACGGAGCTGGTTGCCAAGTATAGGCACAAAATAGAAAATAAGCAGAGTGGTGCAACAACGCACAAAACCAAAGAAGAAGCTTGGGAGAAGCTAACGTGCGAGTTTAACGCCACCACTAATGGGGAGCCAAGAAGGAAGAAAATCCTGTTAGACAAGTGGCGCAACACAAAAAAGCCACAACAAAAAAGTATAACGTTGCAAAAAAGTTCACCTACCAAACTGGAGGAGGACCCCGAACAAAAATCGTGGACGAAACACCAGTAGATGCAATCGTCCACGATATTATTGGCGAAAGAATGACTGGTAGCGATTCAGTTTGTGACAGTGACCTTCCGAAGCCAAGTACGTATATAGTTATTTAATTACTTATTTAAAAACATTTTTTAACATTAAAAGCATTAAATTTTTAATTTTTAAAAAAAATTTAATAAAAAAAAGAACCAAAGGCATTGGTTCTTCGCCCAGTGCGAGGGTGATTTTAATGAATACCCAAAGTGGGAAATTGTTCATAAAAATCCCGACTTGGGAGAAATTCATCAGTTGTTACTCGAGCCGGACCTCGATCAAAAAGTAAAGTGTCAGTTACGCTGTTACTCGAAATTAAAAGTATAAAGTTGCTTAATTAAAAATATAAAGTTGCTTAATAAAAAGTATAAAGTTGCTTAATTAAAAGTATAAAGTTGCTATAATTAAAAGTATAAAGTTGCTATAATTAAAAGCTCGTGGTGGCAGCGAAAGAATCTACTTCACCCAACTTCCGATTTTCTACATTGGTAGTTTAGCAGTGGGTTATTTCAATAAAACGCCACTCCGGTTTACTACAATCCAACAACGAAGGAAGGTCATTGCATCGAAAAAGAGTGGTGCAGGTAGTGATGATGTAAGAACTTGAAATAAAACTTGGGGTTTCATTCCTTTTAGCATGTCTATTTTTATTTTACAGTATCGATGTTATGGGCACATACTTTTGTTGTAGGATGGTTACGTTACTTATTTTGTTTTTGTGTAGGTTTTCATACCAAATCTGTATTACTTCAAAAATATGGCATTTTTGAACGATACAGATTTTTGACCTAGGGATAACACGGACTCCATAAATTTGATCTCCGCTACGGATACAGCTGACCTATTAAATGTAAGTAACTAAATATTCATATTGCTTTCTCAAACCTACGAATTTAAATTAACAACAAAACATTTTAATTTATTAATTAAAGTACCTAATAGTAATTTTGCATTATGCTTTATAGATGCAAGACGAGCCCGATTTCATTTTGAAATTCGAGGGTTCCGAATTATTTGAACCCTCGATGCCACTTTAAGTGGCATCCACATCAGCGAGTGTTCCACCACCTTCCTCCACACCACTAAGGCAATCGGCATCAAAAACGAGAAAGCGGGATGTTTTGGAAGGTGCCATAGTGTCAATAGCGGAAACTTTCGCAAAGCAAAGAACCCAAGAGGACATTACTGTATTTTTGTCATATGTACATTGGCAATAAACTGCGAAAAATTAGCAATACAAAAAACGTGGACAGTTTGGAACTGGAGATTACTGATCTGGTTAACAAAAGATTCAAGGAATTTGAAGACGAAAATTAAACAACAGAATATTTTTTATTTTAAAATAAAGCAGTTAATTGAGTTTATTGTATTATTTTTGCTGGATTTACACCCGTGATTTACACTAATTATCTGTTTGGCTATAATTTATCGATATTTGTTAAAAATTACCTACTATCTTAACGAAGTTTTAATGCCGTCTATCACCTCAACACCCTAGGGTAAATGAGGATACGACTATATATATATATATCTATTAAAATTGTATTAACTTTATCGTAATTAAATGTTTTTTAATTTATATCCTTTCCAACCACAAAAATTACATGTTCGGAATTCTGAAATTACCACTAAAACGTTTTCCAACCACATTCGGAACTGTAACAGAACGGTTATATAACTGTTCTAGCGGTCCTTGGTACCAAGCGATTACTAATAGTCCCGCGCAGACGCGTTGTCGCTGTTCTTATAAAATAAAAATTGCCAGCATAACCTAGTAACCTACTTGAGAATTAGCACGTGCAGATTAGCAGATTAGCAAATTGTTATTTTATTTGTTTGATTATTTGTTGTTTTTATTTGTTAGATTATTTGTTGTTTTTATTTGTTGGATTATTTGTTGTTTTTATTTGTTGGATTATTTGTTGTTTTTATTTGTTTTGATTATGGCTTCAGGAAGTAACTCGACAGGTAAGGAATTATATAAAATTTAACATAATTCTTGATATAAATATAGGATTTATTATAGAAAATAATGCACCGTTAAATGAGGAATCATTCACGTGGACGGTGAATTATACTAAAATGTTAATTGACTTATACAAAAAATACCGGGAAAAAGTTGGCACCATGCGAATTACAAATTTCAAAGCCATGTGGAATATAATTGCAGATGAAATGACAGAAGCGTTATCAAAAAAAGTTCTGCAGAAGCACTGTGAAAACAAATGGAAAGTGCTAGAACGCAGCTATAAAAAATGGGTTGACAATCAAAATTCGACTGGCCGAGGCAGAAAGGTGTTCGAGTATTCCGAAGAAATGGAAAAAATCTATGGTAATAAAAAAAGTATTCAACCGGAATTGCTGCTGGTTGCGTCGGCTGAACATGTTCCGGATGACCACAGAGCGATACCAGAAGATACCACAGAGAGAACCAAAGCATCGTCGACCCAACGAAACTCGGTGTCCATAATTTTACCATTTATAATGTAGCAACTCATAAATGCATGAACTATTGGTTGAATGAAACTGAGGGCGATCTGTCTGCATCAACGTTTACCAATTTCATCATTGATCTAGCTAGCTATAATATCTCGCATTAATAGATTTCCTACAGAACAATCCCATTACTCACGAAACAGTAATTCACATAAAAGGATCTGGCTCCAAATCTGAACATGTCGCTCATGTATAGATTATACATTGCAGAGTGTAAAGAAATTAATAAAGCAGACAATTTGTTAATAAAAAAGTCTACATATTCCAAAATATTTGTAATATTCTTTTGAATATCTACGGGTTTCGTAGATTCGCCCTTAAATTTAATTAATTTCGTACGTCCCTATTAAGGGCGGGGTAAGTTATTAAAAATTTTTTTTGCATTTTTTAAAATTTTTTTAATTGAATGCATAATATCTTAAGAATATTGTGTCAAAATTTCAAGTCGATTGGAGCAAAATTGACGAAGTTACGAGTATTTTTATACAAGTCGGATTTTAATCCCTACCCGACCAGAGCGCGCTATTGTTACCTGGCAGATGTTTCGCTCTCTATATAATACCTAATCTTACCCCCCAGTTCTATTTATAGAAATTTCGACTTAAGTACAAACGTCCTTATACCAGTACTGTATATTTTGTCAGTGTAGAGAATAAAATTTAGTGTAGCAGTAAATATTCTATCGAGCAGACGTATACGTGCGTTCCTATTTTCGCATCATTTTATCTCCGTTTTCATTAAGTTTTGTGTTAAATGATTACTAAAATGCCTAAAAAAATTACAAGATCTGATAGACAATCAGCTGGTTCGAGATTATATCGACCTAGAAAAATTGTACCTCCGCAAAAACGTAAATACGAAGGCATTTCAACAAGTAGCGCGTCAGCTAAAAAAATTAAAGTGACAGAAAACAACAAAATAACCCACATAACCTAACCTTTAAAATAGGTAGAACCTTAGGCAAAACTACATGTTTTTTTCAACGAGTCAATAAATAAAGAAATAGAAATGTTAAACATGGAAAAGAAACGTTTGGAGGCGATGTACGAGGAGATGGAGTTTCTGCGAAGATCAAGTTACGGAGGATCTTGAAAAACATTATAGGATAATTGATTTTTTATTAGTCTTTTCAACAATTGCTACGCTAGTGAAGTGTGTGAAATGTGATGGAAAAGTAAATTTTCATTCGACTAAGAAAGAAGGCCTTGGATTTAACATCAAAGTGTCGTGCGAAAGCTGTAAACAGATTACAAATGTTCCGTCTAGTGCAAGAATAAACTCTGGTATTTTCGAAGTTAATTATCGGTTTGTTTTCGTGATGAGGATATTAGGCCTTGGATTAGTTGGCTGTGAAAAGTTCTGCGGCTTGATGGATTTGTCTAGTAGGTTTTTATCAACACCGACGTACAATGATTACGTGAAAAAAATGTGCTCGACTGTAAGAGAAGTAGCGAATCGATTTTTTTTTATCTGCTACAAAAGAAGAAAAAGCAGCAACAGCCGAAGAGAAAAAGACTGAAGATGCCGACGAACTCACTGTATCAGGCGACGGAAGAGGCATCTTTATTCGGCGTCACCTCGTTAATCGGTTACTTTACAGGTAAAGTTCTTGACATTTTCGTCAAAAGTTCATACTGCCATGAATGTAAAACTTGGGAACATAAATTAAACTCTGCCGAATACGAAGAGTGGCGTGAAGCTCATGTAAGTGCTGGAAAGTGTCGGGCAAATCATACTGGTGCAGCTGGAAATATGGAGGTCGAAGCGATAAAAACCATGTTTCAACGCTCGGTAAAGAATGGTGTACGATATCGCAACTATATCGGCGACGGTGCTCTAAAGCAGGAGTTCCCAACCAGGGGGGCGCGCCTCCCAAGGGGGGCATAGAGAGATGTCAAGGGGGCGGAAAGCGCGGACGCAACTGGAGGCGTAGTCCAATGTTTAACCTTACATACAGGCAGAAAAACAGGTCCTATTTTTCTATACGAAATTTCAGTAATGGACAAGAAACATACATAGCAAAAGTCAATTTACCGTAGGACATATGCTGTCTGAACGACATACTCGTAGTAATATTGCTATAAGAGGATGTCTTAGCGAATGGTTTAATAACGATATACCCTTACCAAAAATTATTGTTGTGGACCAATCCAAAGCATTAATGATGGCCGTGGTCAATACATTTACACAATAAAGCACATTAAGTAAGTATTTGCAAGTGTGTTCATCTTTATTAAGAAATGAAGTAGGAAGTAACGAAATTCCTAACTGTATGATTAGGCTTGATTTTAACCACACAATGAGCTTGATAAGTACGTGGAATGAGTTCAAGACTGCTCATCCAAGGTTCAAACAATTTTAGATGAGATCGATAGGGTTGGTTATTTCTAGCATAGAAAATGCAGTCACTGCAATTGGAAAAATAGCCGTCAAGGAAACACCGTAGTTGCAAGTTTACCAATGCAAGATCTTCTATCTTTGCAACAAGTAATGAATGAATATTTTATAGTAGATCCAGTAAAATGTTCTTCGTGTGGTTCGTGTGATTCTGTTCAACGAAGTTTTAGGATCAGCTCTTATTTATTTATAGAGACAGTACCATATTCCGTAGCACCAAACGAAACTGATTTTTCTACAGCTATCAAATGTACCTGTAGTTTTAAACATTTTAAAAGAACAATTTCATTTGAGAGGAATTATATCTTTTATGCCACCGAAAAAGAGCGAATTGATAGGTCATTACGTATCTTATTGTTGGAGAGCCCATTCAAATGTATGGGAAAAATATGATGACCTCACAAAAATGGATCGAAAAAAATGCATACGTTCTACAACGATTGTAAACTGCCAATATATTGTATATACATTGTAATACTGTATTAAAAAATAATTGAAATAACGAAAAATATTTGTTATCTTTAAAATTTAATAAAAAAACTTTTAAAAAATTAAGAATTAATTGTGGATTGCTGTAATGTAATGTAAATTCGCGATGGGGGGCTGGGGAAATGGACCTCATTAGAAGTACAACATACCGAAATACAAATCAGTTATGGGAAGCTTTACAGACGGAATGGACAAAAATTCCATTAGAGCGTTTAGTGAAGCTGGTTGACTCTATGCAATCACGGTGCAGGGCCGTTATTGCTGCAAAAGGATTCGCAACAAAGTACTAAATACTTCTGAACTTGATTATTCAATTACACTACCGTATTTTTTGTTTTACGCGATTTTTAAATTTACATGTTTTAAGGAAATATTTAGACATTTTTTTAAATAAAATTTTTAAAGCCGTATGTGGTTATTCAAAGAGATGTAGTTATACTTTTTAATTCCCAACTACATGAACAATAAATTTTGAAAATATAAAAGACAAAAGTTGGAATTTGAAAAAGTTATTGTAAAAAAACTATTTTGCCAATATATTGGGCACGTTCAGCCGGGCCCAGCTGCTGGGCTGCTGGGAAAGCGGTCCCGGCTGAACGGTACGCTGGGTATACGTTGTAACCCAGCAGCTGGGTAAACTTCCCAGCGGTAAAAATCTACGCTTTGTTAGCCAGCGGTTACGAAATAATCCGTTTGAGCACGATCGTTTGACATAGTTTGTAGGTTAGATTGTTTGTATTGCGTGGAAAATAAAAAACACATCATAATTTTAATAAATTTTCAAGTTAACAACAAATCAAGAATGGATTTTAATAATAAAACACATTATTTAGTGATAAATAGTATGGACAATTCAGCCATAATAGAAGAAAACCATGTTTTGTTACAATCTATAAAAGGTACTATCTACCGATTAAATTAAATTTAGCAGCTTATAACTTTGTAACATTTTCCATAAATCTAATAATATTGTAGAAGCTGTTAACACTTACGTACCACTAACTCAAGAAATTGCCAAGATATTTGAAATAACTCTTCCGGAAAGCCATCAAGATCTGCTAACCGTAAATAATGACATTCCAAATTTAGAAAATAGTAAAGGTTTGTATAAATTAAAATATATTATATTAGTGGCGTTGTTAAGTTTGTTTGTAATTTTTAGATGAAAAATTTGTATGGCAGCATAACAGCACTCTGTTTTGTTTGGAAGAATACAAAAAGCGTATCTTAAAATTTAGAAACCCAAAAATAAAAAAGAGGACACTGTGGGACGAAATTGCAAAGATAATGAACTGCAATGGCTATGCTGTTGGTGTAGATGTGTTAGACAGAAAACTGCGAAACTGCGAAAATAAGAAAAAATCGACAGGCAAAGGAAGAATACAGTGGGAGTATTTTACACTTTTTGAAGACATTTTCCAAGAGGACAAAACTGTTAACCCTACAGCAGTGATGTCTTCTTTACAAGAAACAGAGGAGTCAGCTAATTTTTTTGCATCCAGAAATCTAATTTCTCCAAGCACCTCCAATCTGAGGTGCTGAGAGACTCCGATTTTGAAACACCTACCACTTCAAGAAGTGTTAACAAAACACCTAAAACTGAAAAAATTAAAAAGGCAAAGCAGCTAGATGCATTTAGGAAGCGTCAACTTGAAATTGAAGAAGAAAAACTTGAAGAACTCCGTAATTTGCGAAAATGTGTAGAAGAAAATAATAAGTTGCAAGTGGAAAAATTAAACTTATTGAAAGAAATGCACAATTTTCAGAAAAATCTGCTTGATAATAGCAATGCAGGTTCTCGCTAATAATTGAATTTCTCTATAGTTTTTGATTTTTGAAATGAAAGTAATTAATTAGTACATATTATTATTTTTTGAAATTCGTGTATTTTTTAATCTGTATTGTAATATAGAAATTAAACTTGAAAAATTTAAATTAATTAAACTACAATAATTTTATTTTGACATTTAACAAAGATATTCTAAATTAATGCAGAAGGGAAGCAATATAGTCCCTTTTTCTTTCAGCCAAGTTATTTTCTCCTCTGCGTAAAGGCAAATCGTCATTTTGTTCCAGATTGTCTGTATTTTGCTCTATATCTTGTGCATCTAAGCCATCATTTGTTATTATTATATTGTGAAGAACACAAGCAGCTGTGATTACACTTGGAATCATATCTACCTTAGCCATATCTAAGTATTTTAGCCTGCGAAATTTGCCTTTCAACAAACCAAAAGCTTGCTCTATTAGGGATCTAATAGAGAGAAAGTTAATTGGCTTCAAGCTAGGGTAATAAAACTTTGTCAAGAAACCCCTTTCTCAATTTTTATGAAATACAGCCACACAGATGATGAAGATTATTAAGAAATTAACATCAGGAAGGTTACCAAAGGCAGGCCAATCAGTGAGGGGTATTATTTTGCATCAAAACTTTTTCAATTGTATCCCAACGGAAAAGAAATTTCTAATAAAAAGCTGGCTGACATCAAAGCATTGATGGCTCTGATTCCAAATGATGTCAAGCATTTTTATAGAAGCATAGAAAATGGTGCCGATTTTGAAGATGATGTAGATGCATTTGGTGAAAACATTGATTTTATACTTGAGGCAGATGATTAATTTGTTTCTTTTAACGTGTGCATCAATTAAATCCAAATAATTTTCTATTGTTGTGGGAGCGAGAGAGAAGGTGATGCGACCCAGGTGGTCTAGTAGTATTCTAGGGGTGTAGACCATCGGACCGGCATCGGACAAGGGTCTTCAGTCTTTAACGGGGATGGACTCAGGCAGGTTGACAATGAACGACGGTCAATCTGTTATTCGAATGTATTTTAACTTATGTATATATTTTCATTAATAATAAATAATTGTTATAAAGCCAAACTATCAACATCTAATTAATTATATCCCACATTGTTGTAGTTCGTTTTAAATAAATTTGTTAATATAAATACTTTTTTTATTATAATAATAATTATAAAAAACAGTATCATTTGTTGTATAAGAACAGATCTATGCGATATTTTTGCTTTATGCATAAAGATCCAAGCGCCGCAAAAACCGAACTATTGTCATTGGTTTAGTGACTACAAGAAGGAAACAGTTTTATAAATTCAATTGTAACAACCCGCGCTTTTATTTAATTAATTTAAATACCGACCAAGAAAATACGGTTTAAGTATTTTCATTACCGACATAGATAATTGTAATTGAGATAATTAAATAGAGGTAATTTAAGAATACCCTATTTAATTTAATACATAAAATAATTATGTAGGAGTTAAATTTTAAATATCGATGTATTGTCTTTACCGAAAAGAGCAGGAAATCATTTGTCAAGAGAAAGCCGAGTATAGATGCTGGCGGCTATGTAGTCAAAAGGGCGCCCTGCCGCTTATTTAGTAGTAAAGATTAATGTAAGTCAATGCATACAATAGATTTAACTTTACATTGCGCTTATTTTGCATGTGGACGGAAATGAGTTGTTAATTTATAGCTACACCGCCAAAAGAGCCTTGTCAATAAGTATTAGCAAGGGGACGAAAAGTATAGTTCTAATTTAACGGTCCATTTGCATCATGTGTGAGAATATTTTGTAGAACTCCTCAATTCGAGGAAACTTTAAGAATAACATGCCGCTGAAAAGTCACATGTTGAAGTTGTTTAAATAAAATTGAATAAAATATTAAGTGTAAATTTCGAGTAATTATAGTACGAGATTAAAAGTTTAACAGCCTTATGCATAGTCGTACTTTAGTGGCTACTAGTTAGTAGCCACTAATAATATGTAGGTATCCATGGTTTTTTTAAATTAAAAAGTTAGTACTGTCATTTTAGTAAATTATACTAATTCTGACGTTTACTATTATTTATTTGGTAATTTAATTATTCATTTGGATATAAAAGTAAATGATCCAATCGAAAGAGATTTTTCTTCCGCATCGAAAGATACCTAAAGCTCAATATTTTGCTCTTTAATTATAATGTAAAATGAAAAAATAAAATCAACAATTTAAAAAAAAATATTATGTGCCTTGGAATAGGTACATACCTACTCTTACAATGTCTAATTAGTAGCTACTAAAAGTTAGTGGCCACTAGTATACGACTATGCATAAGGCTGTGAGTGTTTATTTCAAATACTATAAGAAGGTTATTGTTAGTAAAATAAAAGAGAAGTTTGCGTGTTTCAAAGACTCCTTTCCTGGATTATACATTGGTGACCTAGCAGCTTACTAATAATAAAAAGGTATTGTGCATGTGTATTAAACTATTTCCAGTAATTTATTATTTTGTAGTTATTTGTTTAATGTACCAACTTTTTTATTTATTCGTTGCATAAAGGTGTCAATAGATTTGTTATAAAGAACTCAATTTATTATTGCGTGAAAATACGCAAGTGCTAGTGTCGAAATCTCCTTTACCTGCGTTTCCAATAGGGCCAAAGCTACAAACTTAGGCAAGAGTTAAAAGGGAGTTTCTTCGAGCGTTCTCTCCCGAAATTACCGAACCTGTAAAATAGGTCAAGGTGAGTTATACTTATAACTAAAAAGAAGCTCGTGGTGGCAGCGACAGAAGCTATTTAAATAACGCACCCCCGGTTTCCTACATTGTTGTGAGAGGTGGAATTAAATTCACATTACGCCTCCACGGTTTTCTACCTTGGTGGTTCAGCTGTGGGATATTTTATTAAACCGCTAGAACGGTTTTCTACATTGGTGGATACGGTGGGATAAATTACTCATTCCAACATTATGATTTTCTACATTGGTGGATAGTACGGTGGGATAAATTACTCATTCCAAGTTAGCCATTTTCTACATTGGTGACCAACGGTGGGATACGGTAAAAAGCCTTTTCTAACGTTAAAAAGGAATTTTCGACGCAAAACACTAGCGAGCAATTTCAATACAAAATTACAGATTTCTGGTAAAAGTTTTTTTTAAGTTATAAAGGGGTATACCTACGAAAGAAAAAACTGCAGTGGCGTATCACTTTGAACGAGTCGTTTAACTTTTAATTTTTTACTTCGAATAAAATTGGCTATTATTGAATTACACAGAACGATACAAAGTTAGATTTTCATAACAACTGTAGTTAGAGAAATTTACCTTTATTTTACAGGCATTTTTTTTTGGGTTTATATTATTTTGAATTTTTTTTGTGTGTTGCTTTGATTTTTTGTTAAAATCGCATATTTAAAATTTCTTCCGAAATGACGAGCGTTCAGGGAGACATAAATCTGCTTATCGACGACGAAACCATGTCGGGAAGCGAGCAAAATCGGCACATACGTGAGGCATCACCTCCACGGTTAGTTTTGCAATATCCAATGGGCGGTTTGAGCCAATTTATAAACTCAGTAGATACGTTTGATGGGAACGCGGATCCACTAGAGTACTTCGAACTCTTAGAGATGCGGGCTCAGGCCGACAATGTAGACAAGGCAACGCTGTTAAATATACTAAAATTAAAATTAAAGGGAAGCGCGCGATGCTTCTATAAATCCGATCCGGAGCTAGCAACGCTCGATTTCACCCAATTCCGCGACCGGTTGTAGTCCAGTCAAATTACGGCTAAAAATGGGTTTATTAAACATAAAATTATGTAGTTTGGAGATTATTAGGGATCGATAGGGGGGTGGATTCTGAACATAAATTCCAATTTGAGGGGTTCTCCGAAGGTCAGCTGTACCTCATTTCGCTAAAAACGCGTTTAATTCGATATCTCGAGAACGGTTAGTGTTAGGCAAAAAATTGTAGAGACCTTTTCTCTTCTAAATTAAATTTACTAACTTTTTTATCTGAAACTTTTTTTTTTAACATCAATATTTTTCAACTTATTACTTCCGAAAGGCTAAAATTTTCCTTTTTTTTCTCCCTATTTTTCATTTTTCGCTATTTCCTCCCCAACCGTTCAATTTTATGAAATTTTTTCTATTATCAAAGTTGTAGATCTTTTAATTACGAACAACTTTTATCTAAAACTTTTTTCTCTACTACAAATACCTTCGGAGTTATACCTTACTTTACCGAGCGAAATCCGCGCCATTGTCACAATATCATCGACATAAGTGGGTATTCAGTACTTGAAAGAAATATTAAAGTATTCCATGATCATTTATTAGCCAACTTACCTGTATAAAAAGGTGAATCGATTAAACCATTTAAATATTGTACTTCATTTAAATATTAAATATTGTAATCATTTGAATATCATTTAAATATTGTACTTCTTCAATTTGGGTATTTTTTATTGCATTCAATGGGATAATAATGTGAATAAGGATTAGAAAAAGAAGCAAATGAACAATTAAAACTGTTCCACACATTTATTGATAAAAAATAGAATGTAAAATTCGTAAAATTAAGCACCCGAGGTGGATGGAAGTGATTCGTTTGTATCACTAAAGGCCCTGACGGTATCGGGGCATACGTCGTCCTCGTCGATTGCGTCAACAATATTATCGTCCATTGCGTCAACAACATTAGCGATATTCGAACAATAGTTCTCTTGGCAATTAATACAAATTACTGAGCAATATAGGCCGGCCTTTCTACATTGTTCTACATTGTTCATTTGCTTCTTTTTCTAATCTTTATTCACATTATTATCCCATTGAATGCAATAAAAAATACCCAAATTGAAGAAGTACAATATTTAAATGATATTCAAATGATTACAATATTTAATATTTAAATGAAGTACAATATTTAAATGGTTTAATCGATTCACCTTTTTATACAGGTAAGTTGGCTAATAAATGATCATGGAATACTTTAATATTTCTTTCAAGTACTGAATACCCACTGATGTCGAAGATATTGTGACAATGGCGCGGATTTCGCTCGGTAAAGTAAGGTATAACTCCGAAGGTATTGGTAGTACAGAAACAAGTTTTAGATAAAAGTTGTTCGTAATTAAAAGATCTACAACTTTTGTAATAGAAAAATTTTAATAAAATTGAACGGGTGGGGAGGAAATAGCGAAAAATGAAAAATAGGGAGAAAAAAAGGAAAATTTTTGCCTTTCGGAAGTAATAAGTTGAAAAATATTGATGTTAAAAAAAAAAGTTTCAGATAAAAAAGTTAGTAAATTTAATTTAGAAGAGAAAAGGTCTCTACAATTTTTTGCCTAACACTAACTGTTCTCGAGATATCGAATTAAACGCGTTTTTAGCGAAATGAGGTACAGCTGACCTTCGGAGAACCCCTCAAATTGAAATGTATGCTCAGAATGGACCCCCCTATCGATCTTTAACAATCGCCAAACTACATAATTTTATGTTTAAAGATTTCGTAATTTGACTGGACTATTGTTAAAACAGTTTAAGCGTAACCTGGCGAGGCTATGGCGAAATTGCATCGCTGTTTCCAACGTCAGGACGAAAAGGTCAGGGACTACGCGATTCGCCTCAGGCACTTGGGGGAAAAAGTCGTCCAGGAGAGCAATCACAGGGCTTCTCCTGCTGAAATTCCGGGCCGTAACGCGCAAATGAGGGAGACGATCCTCATACAATTTCGTCTAGGGTTGAAACAGGAGCTACAAAAAGGTAGTGGTGTCGCTATGATGAGCGAAGACGGATTAACTATTGATAGGGCGGTACAAATAGCGGAATACCAAGAGCTAAATGACGCGCTATTAAAATCACGGGCGAGTTCAATTTACGCCACCGGTTTTAACCAATCCAGGTATGAGGACTACGACGATGATGAACCACGTCAAAGGAACCAACGGCCGGGGTTCAATAACCAGAATAACGGGCGACGATCGGGAACGAATCAGTTCGCGAATCGAAGTCCGAATAATAATAATTTTCAGCGGCCGCAATTCGGAAATCGAAATCCAAATGGCGCGAACGGGCGATTTAATCAAAATAATAATTATCCGCGCGGGTTTAATAAGGGAAATTACCCCATTAATAACCCCCCCCCCCACCGCGAGAACGAACCAATACAACGGGCCTAACAATCGGGATAGGCAACAGCGAAATTTTCCGCCAGCGCAGGAGAGAAACGGAAATACGCCCAAGGATTTCCAGCAGAGAGGAAACGGTTATAATCGCGACCCCCCCCCCAAGTTAATCGACTGAACACGTACGACAACGCTAGCTCGAATGCGAATTGGCAACGAGGAAATGGAGTCGTACAATCGA